>OZ010583.1:103211271-103321271 GCA_963932145.1 Acanthosepion lycidas
GATCTCTAATTTCTCTACTTATTATTTGGGATGGACAATAAGGAATAGTCTCCGATATAAAGCTATTGTGTAAAATGAATTTATGCCATTCTGAAGGCAATCAATAAAAACTCCTTCAATCAGTTCGCCAAATTCATATTCCATTATCAAAAAAACTACTCATATTTTAATAGCTGAAAATTTACAAAACAACAAAACTGGGACACACGGACGTAGTTGAATTGATGAACGCAGAGACTAATGCACCAACAATGGCAGTGAAGGAACGTGCTCATTAAAATATACATGCGGATTTACATCAATAAGTCCTTATCCTAATGACAATATATATATATATATATATATATATATATATATGTATGTGTGTGTGTGTGTGTCTGTGTCTGTGTGTGTGTCTGTCTGTGTGTCTGTGTGTTTCTTTTATATTTAAATTTTCACGATTCCAACACAAAATATTACAAAGAGATCGTTAATTTGATACATAGATGGGTCAATCAAAAATATATTGATTTCAATGTTATGTCGCTTTAGTAACTATTTGATAGTCGTCCTTCACAGCGTTTCTTTATTTTCAGTGAATTGTCTTACAATCTTGAGAAAAGAGTGTGAAGTATTTTCCCTTTGCTTTCCATGCGGTTTGAAATCTTAGTTTTCATTCTCTCAGACTGGTTGCTTTCCCATGATTTAGAACACACCCTGCACTGCTGTTTAATCCATAGCTGGGAGAAGATAAGATAGATTAATGCCTTTCCCAGTTTCATAGTACGAAAGTATCGACAATTGACCAATTGGCATTTGAACTCGTTTGGTCGATTTCCCCCTGGGCTTATATTTATTGATCAACGGCGGCAATCTTCAGAATGTAATATCGATTCTAATTTAATTTGAAAAAAAAATCGTTGATTATTTTAGCTGCAAAATAGAAAGCATGGGGAGAAGATTTTGTGAAGTTACCTCAACTGCTCCATCCCATAATACTTTCCAAAAAATGTTTGCCTCTATGAACAGACGAACAAAATATAAAGGCTGTTATAATATGCGTTTGTGCAAGAATAAATGTTGCAAACGATCTCACGATTGTTTATGAAAAGGCTGCTCGGGGTATAAGCAGATCAAAAATATGTGTCAGTAGATTTAATTGCAATGTTAGAATAAAAATAAAAACTGGCTTTAGTGAAAGGCATCGTAGTGGCAAGTAAGGTGCTTCTGTTGACAAGAATAAAGACAGGTGGTTTCTCTCATTACAGCTTCCAGGATAATAACTATTGCAGAACTATGTGAAACATTTTAGGTTAGCATTGTTATTGCTTGTAGTTAAGTGCAATTTCTTGGCTACACAAAAAGCTATGCAAAATGTATTTCCAGAATGCTGATAAATTCTCCGTCAAGGATTAGAACGAAAGCGTTTCTCTAATGTTGAAGAGTTAGAAATAGCAGCATGCATAAAGCTGGGAAAGAAAGCGAGAAATTTCTAAAACGTGGGTGTAGATGGGCTCATTCAAAAGAAGAGTTAGTTGAGAACAGGTTTGCAAATGCTGAATAATTTTGTTCTTTCTCTATTTCTTGTGGGCGTCTACTATAAAATGAAAGAGAAAGAATAACAAAAGAACAAACCTCTCGACAATCGAACATAATGCCTTTTTGACACACACACACACACACATACATACACAGACACACTTATATATATATATATATATATATATATATATATATATATATATATATATATATATATATATATATATATATTCATTCGGTAAAATGAATACAAGCTCTATGGCTGACAGACTTTATTTTTACATTCGTAAAAACAATATGCTGGAATTAGCAGTTTCACACTGCTGAGTGCCGATGGCTTGGTGGGGTAGAAATTTCGACTGACACAAAATTTGTCCCGTTTCGATCCTGGCTTGAGGCTTTCTGGCGTCTAGTCACACTGAGGAGCTGTAATACAGCGAAACACTACTGTCAGCGAGTGATATATGTATATAGATAGGTAGTGGCCTCTGAAAGGTATGAAAAAGTCAACCGATTCGTTTTCATTTTTTTTTTATAGAGTTATCCCTTAGAAATTAAAATGATCATGTATTATGTCCAGCCACGAATAAAACTCACTGAATTTTTCTATTCCAATAAAATAACCATTATTCAGACTCAGATAAAATACCGGCAACATTTTACCGTCAGAGTATCTCCTTGTAATAACATGATTTGTAACGTAATCGCCCGGTTTGAAAGAACAAAATCAGTCGGCGATATTCCGGTAAGAGGTCCTAAGTTTACTGTGCGCACTGACACAACAGTGGAGGCGCTACGGCAGCGGCAGAGTGTCACTGAGTATCCACCAGCTTCTAACCGTCACCGCTCCGATCAATCAGGCATCGCCAGAACAACGCTGAAACCATATTTTTAAAAAGTTTTCATAGAAGATTTAAATGGTCCAGAATTAACACCCCAAGATACACGTGTTTGCAAAAGTTATTTTTGTTTGATGTTATTCAGTCTTTTAGTGCCCACTCATTCTCTCTGTCTGTCTGTCTGTCTCTCTCTCCCTCTCTCTCTCTCTCTCTCTATATATATATATATATATATATATATATATATGAATATGTAGTTGTCCACACAAATGAAACTTTCATACACCCAAACACACCCTTATGTATATATATATATATATATATATATATATATATATATACAGAGAGAGAGAGAGAGAGAGAGAGAGAGAGAGAGAGAGTAGAGAGAGAAAAAGTTGCAAATTAAAAAAATAATAATGTTCTTTTATGAAAGTATTTATTTATTTGTATATATATTTGATATTTCAGATTGGCCTCAATCTTTCTTCAGAAATAACTGTTTGTTTACAAGTAGCATCCGTCACGAGATGCGGACGTCACCTGATATGGAACGAATGCTATATATATATATATATATATATATATATATATATATATATATATATATATGCTTATCATTTTAATCGTCTTTTTAGTGGATACTCGTATTTGAGTAGTTATTCTGTTTATTTATTAAACAGTATATTTATTTTCGTCTACCGTCCTAAAAATTATATACATATATATATATACAGCGAAACACTACTGTCAGCGAATGATATATGTATATAGATAGATAGTGGCCACAGAATGCTGAAAGATATGAAAAAGTCAACTTATTCGTTTTCAATTTTTTATTTATTTATAGAGTTATCCCTTAGAAATTAACATGATCATGTATGATGTCCAGCCACGAGTAAAACTCACTGAGTTTTTCTATTCCAATAAAATATCAATTATTCAGACTCATATATAAATGTATCTATCTATCTATCTATCTATCTATATATATATATATATATATATATATATATATATATATATATATATATATATATATATATATATTATTATAATATAAGCTCTACTTCTGTATGGAGCACTGTCTTCTTAAAAATAAAAACAAAAATACTAAGGAACCCCGGATTATGCACGCAATGTGTTCTTTTCTATTTTCTGCATACCTGCACAATGATATATATATATATATATATATATATATATATATATATATATATATATATAGATATATATATAAAATATGCTTTCGGTTTATTAAATACAAATACCGTGCACTCTAATTCTTTACATTATTTTTAATTGAAAAATATATTTATCGCTTTTTACCCTTGATCTTCTTCGCTGTTTTACTCCATCCTCTCGAAGTGTTTCATCGATGTGTTGTGATATATTTCGAAAGAATAAAAAACTGTAGTCTCTCTGTGACATCTAACAAGAAAAGAGAGAAATACAGTGAAAGTCATGAGAAACTAAGAGAGGAAGAGGAGAAAGAGAGAGAGAGAGTATGAGAGAGGCTGAGAGATTGATCGTTTGAAGAAGGCAGGTTATGTTTCTCTTTATCGAGCGGC
Source organism: Acanthosepion lycidas (assembly GCA_963932145.1). NCBI lineage: Eukaryota > Metazoa > Mollusca > Cephalopoda > Sepiida > Sepiidae > Acanthosepion > Acanthosepion lycidas. The sequence goes on from OZ010583.1 coordinate 103,215,200, forward strand.
AGTGATAGAAAGAGACAGAAAGAGATTATGAACAGATGATCTCGCTGCATGTCATGATACAACAGCAGGAAGAACAATGGTAAGGCGGCCTTTGCATGCATATAATACATTTTGTTAAGAATATTCTCCAATGGCCTCGAGTAACGCCTTTCTTTAAGAGACAAGTCGTTAGATGTCAATGATATTTTCATTCTTAAGTATAGATTGGCTGATGTGCAATGTACGGGGAGTTAAGCCTTACATTACTATATAAGAATAATCGAGCCATGAAATGTTTATTCATATATCATGGCGACTGTCTGCACACACTTAATCACACACACTCATAGAATATATATATATATATATATATATATATATATATATATATATATATATATACCCACTAAAAATGACGTTTGTAATTTTTTAAAAAATGTGTGTCTGTGTGAAAAGTGTGTGTATATAACTATAACTATAAATATATATATATATATATATATATATATATATATATATATATATATAATTTATGTATTATATGCGCGGTACTTATTAGAAAGCACTCAATATCAGACATAGAGCTAACATATTTGGTTCGATTCATGTGAGTTTGTGACCCTGGGTTTCCCGCTTTTGCGATCGTCAGACAAACTATATATATATATATATATATATATATATATATATATATATATATATATATATATATATATATATATGATAAAATATCCTTTTAAGGCATAGTATATTTATGTGTTAAATTGCTTCATATTAAGGATAGCGCATATGTAAATATAAAAGTGGAAACTGAAGTCAATATCCAGCAGCATTGAGAGTAAACTAATGACAAAGTGCGAAATTCATTACTTTATTACGCGCTTTGCGTTTGAAAGTTTTAGAGATTCTTGAGATATAATTGAATTGGCCTTTGTAGTAATTACCCATCAATAAAACAATTAGGACACTGTTCCGTCGATGTTCAAATGCATAACATTGGAAGTTTTTCTTTTTTTTCGTTTCCTTTTCAATTAGACACCAATTATACATCATACATACAGAATATATATATATATATATATATATATATATATATATATATATATATATATATATATATATATACAGATATATATATATATATATATATATATATATTGATTATTGACCAGTAGTTCTTTTTTTAGGCGTGGTCCATTGAATGTGACAGACAATGAAATTTTCATCATGTGACAATAATTATTATGCGCAGTTTCTTCTCACTTTTAACCTAAATAAAAGCAGCAAATACACTAAAACTGTGAATAAAAATCTGGCACAGTTGCTCTTGTCCTTTAATTCATTCAAATAAACCCAAATGCATGTATATATATATATATATATATATATATATATATATATATATATATATATATATATATATATATATAATTAACATTATCAATTCAACATGACAAAGACTGTCTTTGTCATGTTGAATTGATAATGTTAATTATATTTTATTAATATGTCCTGAAGATGGTTTATTAGACCGAAACGTCCGATGTTGACATTATATTAACATTAAAACAGCATAATTGATTTCCACCCTGACACTTACAAAATTTCACCATTCCTGGCAAATCTTCCATTATCACACTTTCAGGATATCTAATAACAAAAGTGATGGAAACAAAAAGAAAAAGAAACTAAATGAAATCGGCGAGATTATATATAAAAAAAATTAATTTAAAATCCTAGCATACCTCGTTCGTGCGCATGTCTATTCGCATACATTTTCCCCATATATATATATATATATATGATCGACTCTCCCGTCGAGATTCGACGTAAGAGGTCCAAGAAGATCAGTTCAGCCCGACACCGGCACATGAGATTTGATTATAGCGGTGAAGGCCTCGTGGAGGACCGTCCACACTTTTTGGAGGGACGAGTACAGAGACCTGATGCACCGAATGCCACAAGGTTCCCAAACGACCCTCCGCAGGTTTTGAATTCAGAGTTGTCCTTCTCCTAGACCCGTTGCCATCCTAGCCTGTCCTGCTATTTTACCCATAACTGGAGGGAGAAGAAGAGGAGGATTCATACCTTTCCCAAGAGTATTAGAACGTAAGTGAACGTAATGGATTCGACTGGAATTCGAACTCGGCTCTCCGATTCCTCAGTCCACGCCGATATCCATTACTCCACCTATATAGGGAGGTAGGTAGGTAGATAGATATACGCGTTATATTAGAGTTTATTTTCCATGTCAGTGTTTTCACATTAAAACTTTTATAAAAACAACCGTTATTGATAAAACTGTCAGAGCGTTGTTATATTTATATGCGTAATAATATATTACGTGAATTTCAACTTGCTTTCTCTATCCGTATTTAAAAAGTTGATAATAACTTGATCGATATTGTCGAGTTTCTTCTGGCAAATCTCAGATCATTATACTTAGATTTTGCCATGTGTAAATTGTCTCCATTTTTATTTTTGATTTTGCGCATGAGCGGTTTTCTTTTTTAATTTTGTGTGCTGCGCAGTATAGTCGGGTCAGTTGGGCCCGGTCTGTGAGAAAAACAGCACAATGATGTAATTCACTCCGCCAAAAATTTGGAAACAGCATGCTGTATTGCTTGAATTTCGCGCCGCTGGCTCCTATACGAATATTTAATGCTAATGGTGATTACGAAGGTACGGTAGCTTGAAAACTCACTCTGATCGTACTGATAAGAAAAGAACTCTCAAAATTTCTGAAGTGGGCCGTAGACTCAAAACTGAGGCCTATATCAAGTACCATTAGGTGGTAGTGCTGCCCTGGGTCAAGAAGATGGCTGCTGGAAGTTCTTTTGTTTGGTAACAGGATTGTGCACTATGCCACACAATCAGAAGAAACCAGTCATGGGTGATAGACAATTTTTACGATCACATCACCCGTTACATCTGGCCAACTAACTCCCGAAACTGCAGTCCCTTTTATTATTATGTGTGGGGCGCAATTGTACGAGAACAACAAATCACTTTGTAACACCAATGATGAACAGAAAGCTTATGGCAGCATTCACAATTTTAGACAAAGAGACCGTCCAGAAGAGAAGCAAGAGATTCCGAAATTGTCTGGAGGCTATGGTTGAAGCTATATTTTCAAGAATTTTTGCGTAATTTGGTAAATATATCTGTTAACATGAGATGTCAATTTATTTTCACATTTGCAGAAATTAGACGACAATTTATCCATCGCATCCTCTCTGTGTGTGTGTGTGCGTGTGTGTGTGCGTGCGTGTGTTTGCGTGTGTGTGTGTGTGAGTGTGTGTGTGTGTGTGTGTGTGTGTGTAGGTAAGAAAAAACGAAGTTACGGTGAATGCAGTCAGGTGTGGCAACAGCAACTGCAACATGTGTCTGCAGCAGGAATATTAATCTAATAATACTTCTATGTATCGTATTTCCTCAGAACGCAGGAAATCAAGTCTCTCCACAATTTCCTTTCTTTGTAGCCCTTAATTTTGAGTATCTTTTTGCTATCTCTTCTAATCACTCTATCAACGATTTACACAAGCTCGTTACGTACTGCTTTCCTCTGTCTTCTTTTCGCGTCTTTTTCTCTTCAAACTACATGATGTTCTACACTCAGTCAATTATGTGGCATGCGTGATACACGCTTAGGCGATCATGTATCTCTTGATACATGACTGACGAGGCAGATTTTTTCCCGCGGTAGGTTGTCATTACTTTTTTTTGGGAGACCAGTTGCCATCCAAGACTACAGAACCCGGTCTACCCTGCTATTTACTCATAGCTGGGGAAAAAGAAGGTTATTAGCACGTAAGTGAATGTAATGGATTCAAATGGAATTCGAACTCGGCTCTCCGATTCTTCAATCCAAGCTATTTCAAGTAAAATATTTGCAAATGTTACCCTCATCAATACTGAAAAGATCGAAAAGTGTTACAGAACATGGGAAACCTATTTTCCTGAAAAAAAAAAGTTTTATGAGAAAGACGTTAGAAATTTTAACCGAAGGTACTACTAACTTCTCAGTCAATAAATAGCACCTATTTCTTTGTAGAGAAACGTCTAATATTACTATTACCGTCTAATATTACTATTACCGTCTAATATTACTAGTTACAGCTGCTAATTCTCTCGAAATTATTTCAATGTAATGATTGAATAGATCTGGGGAGAAGATGCATCCTTGTCCTATGAATCTTTCTATATTTTTTCTCTTTACTCAATTCATTTTATATCCGTATACTCCTAGTTTTCTCCGAGTATAAATTATGGATTATTCTAATCTCCTTTACAAATAAATTGGGCTTAACTCACAGTTCTTGTGACGTATTTTATCAAACGGATTTCCATAATCTATAAAATATAGGTATCCATCATTTTGCATCTGTATTGCTCTTTCAAGTGCTCTTCTGAGCATAAATTCTTTGTTCATGTATCTTTAATGAAACCGCACTTTTGTTGTCCTATTTTGGGACTAGTTTTATTGTGTACTCTATTCATCAAAAATTCTGACATTTTTCTGTGGTTCATTTGGCTGATTGTACGATGGAATTCACATTCTTTTGAACCTGGCTTCTTAGGTTGCGCTGTGAAAATATATTTACATAGATATTCTGTTATATCACCATTGTCGTATATTTCGTTTATAATGTTTTTTTTTTTATTATTTTGTCATTGCCTAAATCTTCTGAAGCTGCATCTCTACTACAATACTATCCTGGTCCTGATACTTAGTTATTGAATGTGACAGACAATGAAATTTTTGTCCTGGGTCAATAATTATTATGTTTCTACACATTTTTAATCTAAATAAAAGCAGCAAAGACACTAAAAATGTGAATAAAAATCTGGCACAATTGGCCTTGTCCTTTAATTTATTCAAATACACAAACATGTTTCCTATTATTTTTTCTCGTCTATTTTTCTTTAGTATGATCTCTTTTGTTTATCTCATAAAAGCTTATTCTGGAATCTGTCGTATTGCAATTTAGCTCTGGCCCTCTTCACTTTCTCTGGTTTACTGAAAGGTGATCTCTCCTGCAGTCTGCACTTGATTAGGTTTGCAGTACATTCCTGACAAAATTCTAAATTTCGATTTGACCCACAGGACAATATTTGATATAATTATAGTGAGTTTAATTCCTAGGCCAGGTAGCAATAAGGACAACATGATATATCTGAAGACATGGACATTGGAACGAAGACTAATTACTACCGTAGATGAAATAAATGGTATATATATATATATATATATATATATATATATATCATTTAGCTAAAAATAAAAAATCATTCCTGATAATGGCTAGAAGTATAAGCGAAAGCGCTCGGACTTACAGAATATTTGGATAATTTTTACAAAATTTATGAGCAGAAAATAAAAAATAATTATACGAACGAAAAATTAAAACTTACAAACGAGCACAAACGAGCAAGAATGTTCGGTCCGACTGTCAGAGCTGACTTCTGGAAACTACATTCACTAAAAGGCAGTACCTGCTCATATTTATAGCTGGGAGAGTCCATGCATGTATGCGTAAATTATCATAACTGTTTTCAAAATTCTTCATTAAAAAAAGATAAAATTTTTGTTTTGTATTTTAGGAAAACAATAACCGTCTACAACCTTGGGCCAAATATGAGGCTTGACTTGATGCTGATTAAGTACTTCTGTCATATAAAGCCATATATGGTCTGGAGCCACCCTGTCTTCTCATTCCACTCTCGATAGGGTCCAAAAGCATCTCCACGTCCCTGTAGGCGATGAAATATATTTCACTCTGCAATTCCTTTCTCACAGACGAGAAGCCGCTCACTGCTATGGCATTTCAGATCACCTACACTCCTTAGTTCTACACGACTTGCCACGCAATTTGTAGCAAATCACCGTCATTTCCTTCATATCCGCCTGATATGCGAGACGCAACTTCCATTCAAGCAGCTTCTTTCCTCTTTCTGCTTCATAAAACCGACTCACAAGTAGCTGCCTTCACGGTCCCTACAATCTTAACCTGTTCATGTATATGGTTAACCGTTATCTATAAGCCTCTACTTTGAGTGACCCCACGGTTCTGCACGGTAATGGAGTAAGTATAGATTTTGTCATGGTATGAGTACAAAAGATGATTGTCTCGCTTTGCTCGAAATAAAGCCACCTGTGTCAGTGACGGCCACTAAGTGACGTTACTTCATGGGATAAAGACAGTGGTCAGTCCTTCAGTCAGTTTCCAGGGATCAAACTAATCACCCGAGCGTACTCTGAGTAACCAGCTGCCACTTGGTACAGCTTACGCGTCCTTGACTCCGTTTTTTTATGAAAATATATCTTCCCCATGTATACAAAAATATTTCCGACTCGTAATCCGCATATTGGGAAAACCCATGAGTCTCTGTTTCCTGTTCACAGAATATATATTCGCTAGTGACATAGCAGATAAATCCGGTCTACTCGAATCTGAAATTGTAAATATGGCTTCTCCGGAAACACAAAAGAATCTCCGAGCGCTCCATTTCCCGTTAAGAATTATTACAAGAGACCTATTTTTTGTTCTTTTTTCACTCTACTTGTTGTTGCATATATATTATAGATTCTCTTCGAGTGACACGTGTATGCATCTATATACATATACTTTTGTGTATGACAAATAATTACTTTGAGGAATGATTGTCATTCCTTTTCCATCAGCTATTCGGTTCTGTAATGGTTATTTATCCTAAATATGTTTATCATTCACATAATAGAAGTAACGCAGATGGAAGAAAGTTTATTTCTTGTATAGGTCACCCATTATTGGATGACTTACTCGATGTAATATGATATATAATTAATCTCCGTTAACTGTTGATATGTCCTTCGTGATTCTATATTATTTAACACCCATTAGATGTCTTTGCAGAGAATGAAAGCTTGGAAAGGTGCTGGTACAGAAATTAGAGGCATCTGCATCCTATGCGACATTGGTTAGTATATTTACGTTTATCTCATGTTGCCTGAATAAAGCAATTCGGTTCCTATATAAGCGATGATAGTTTGTTGTTAAATTTGATCGTTATTACTTTCCTTACATTTTCATACCGAACGTATACGGCTTTAAAAATGAACTAATAATTCGTTCAGATTCCAGACACTTTTAATAAGCATTCCTTTCGAATCGCTTGATAAATTCATAACCTTACCAAGAGATTTTACGCAACATGAACCCGGTAAACGAGGCCAGAACTTGAACTAGGTCCACCAATTAAACTGCACGCCAATAAACATTCGTGGACTGGCAATACAAAATCACTAGTCCTGGGTATGTCGATAAACTACATCCGGCAGCAAGAACTCTGATCCGGAGATTAGAGGTTATAAGGAACGTGAAAGCATCTCTTAGTTGCTGGAAGGAGAAGAAGAGGATTCATACCTTTCCCAAGCACGTAAGTGCTTACTACGTAAGTGAATGCAATGGAATCCACTGGAATCCGAACTCAGCTCTCAGATTCCTCAATCCGAGCCGCTATCCATTATTTCAGCGTACCTCCCCATGAAAGTATAGTTATGTAAAACAATATCTGTAATTAAAAACATAAAACTATGGACAAAATATATGCATTTCGGCATTAAATAACTCATACAAATTTGATATGACGCTAAATAAAATTCACCGCCAGCTACAGAATCACAAAGAAATTCAATAGGAGAAGCAATATCATTTGAGGCTTTCAACATTAGCAACAACTAAAATGGATAAGATAAGAGACTCGATGCTAGAAGAATGACATAATCAAGATGTTGAGTTTCCAAACTAGTTAAAAAAGATTAGGAATAAAGCCCCAAACAGGTTGCAGGAAAACTGTTTTAAGTGTAAGATTTAATAAATTTCAAACGAAAGTAGGACTGTTTGAAAGATCTATTGAATATTTCCTTATAAGGAAACAGTGAATATTATCATTACTATTGATATTACACGATTACTAAATATATACTTATATGTGAATATACATTTTTAAATGTACCTCTATTTTATATCCCCCGAAAAAATAAATTCGATTGAACAATTTAGAGGAGAAAGCGCGAATTTGTAATAAGTAACTGCTCCTGCTGTTGCACAAGTTGTTCTGTAAAGTGAGTACTCTGAGTCACTGACGTGTTTATTCTGAAATAAATACGTAAAAATTCACCGTCCTCTCTGCCGGGAGTTGGTAGCCCACAGAAAAAATCTCCCACTGATGCCAAATCGGTTGTGTTTCGATTCTGGCTTGAGGCAATCGAAAGTCTAACCACACTGATTTGCTGTGATATAGCGAAACAGTCTGTCTGTGGATGACAAACACACACACACACACACAGATATATATATATATATATATATATATATATATATATATATATATATATATGTATGCGTGTATATATATATATATGCACACACATACACATGCACAGACAGATATATATATATATATATATATATATATATATATATATATATATATATATATATATATATATATATATATATATGTATTTGTGCGTGTGTAAATAAGGATCTCTGTGTGAAAGACTATATATGTGTGTGGATGTGTATGAGTATACTTAATGTGAATATACAAGTGGACATATACGGCAGGCACATGATAAGGGAATGCAATGGCGTCACTAGTTTACCTATTGTCAGCCCTTTTACTTGAACGCAGAATATGTAAGAAATAAATAGATTTTTGAATGCTGCGCATGCTCGTAAAATTGATTGCACGTTCCAAAGTCGGCCCTAGCAGTTGCCCTAACGAAGCCACGTCACTAAAAATCTCCATTCGTTTTATTTACACGCCGTCGTGCGCATAGTAAAGGAATGACGTCACTTTTACAAATGTGAGCAAAGAATGGTTTCGTAAATAATGGCCTGCCTTTTGCGCGTTGACCTCTTCATTCGAATAATATTCATCATGCGATTTTTCTCCAGTTTTCAATATTCGTGTGCACATGCGCATAAGGGACTGGCAGTTAAATCAACTCATGTGCGTGACTAGAACTCGGTCTACATTAAATCTGTAAATATGTTGATATTTTTGGTCTTGCAAAAACTGATTTTCTGGGTTTTTACAAGTATTTCAAGATATTGCCGAATAATGTATCAATTTGCATAAACTGATATAATATTTTCTTTCAGTTTCCGGCAAAAATATGTCATTATATCAATAATGGTAAGAATTTAAATTTAACACCACCAAATCTAAATAGTCTCCATAAATCGTTTAAGAGACCCCACTCTGCCTTCCATCAGTATGGCTAATGATTACCTCCAGGAAAATGACTCGTTGCGCTTTTTCAGGGTAACGTTCTCAATTGCTACGAAATGAAAAGAATATATTGAATCCATTGCGAGTTCAGCTGCTAAGAAATTTGTGACATTGTGTCGTGCGAGACAGTGTTTCTCTTCAGAATCTATCTTACATATCTATGTTTACCATACATCCATGCTTAGAATATTGCTGCAATTTACATTCAGAAAATCCAAAGAAGAATCAGCAATATTATTGGGCCTGATCTGGCGGTTCAGCTTCAGGCACGAAAGTAAAGTTGCCTCTCTGTATCTTTTCTATAAAGACTTTCCTGATAATTGTCCGAATGTGCTCTTCACTATGGTTCATTTTCGTAAATATTAATTAGGCTTTAGATTTTTAAATTGTTATTTTATTCCCCTCCCCACCACAGACAATGAATTGTACATGAGGCGATTAGTTCGGACTTTCATGGAGAGATTGCAATATTATGGTGGATGTAGGAAGAATGATAAGTAAGATTGCGTCAAGGACGCAGGGCATAGTGGATAAACCCGTTAGTTAGATTCAGTGACAGGACCCAAAAAGTGTGAGTTAAATACCCGGCTAAGTCAGTGGAGAATTTTTGGAAGGAAATTAACAGGAGATAGCTGATAACTGACATCCATTAAACATGGCACGTGGAACTCGAAATGTCTACCCCAGTGAGCGAAATAAAGGGTTCAGTTCGATATTCCAACCACCTGAAGAAGGCCGGAGCGTACAACGGCCGAAACATTGTAATAAATATGGCGACAAAGATGAGCACAATAGTCCGAATAATGTAAATAATGTAAGACTGCGTTGTTGTGATGTAAGGAATGTTGTTGTATAATTGCGTCAAGTGTTTGTGGCTAGCTAAGTTTAACGTTTAGACAAAAGAACGCCTGATGCCACATTTTCTGTATATAGCAGAATAAATATCGCTCTTCTCTAAATTTCTTGTAAATAGATATGTATTCATATTTTAAATACTCATTGGGGCTAGTTTTTTTTTAATTGTTGTTTTACTCCGTCCCCCCCACCAGACAATGGATAGTACATATGGGGTATAGTTAGTACTTTCATGGGGACAATGAGGTATATTGGTGGATGTAGTAAGAAAGGTAAGTAAGAATGTGTTGTTTTGGTGTAAGGAATATTCGAAGTGTATATTCTGTTTATAGCTTCACAAGACTTGTTTTTAATGCATTATTGTACAACTGTGTTCCCCAAACTTTTTTTCTTTCGGTCGCATTTTCAGCATGAAAATTTGCTCGCACCTCACCAAATGTTGTGACAAAAAGTACATTGAAAAAAAAAATAAAATAAATAAATAGAAGTTTAAAGGGAGATAACTGCCGATTCAAAGTCATATCATTATCATTGACAACTCTCGCCCTCAATTTGTGGACATTAGTTACAATATTCTTAGTACTTGATATAATGCTGAAATACCACAATGATAAAAACGGTCAATAATTTCTTATAACTATTTATACTGGGCCTCATGTATGCAATTACAAGTAATCCATAATAATATTTTAAATTTTAAAATCATATCTATTTTTGCATATGTATTTTATAATAATGTTTTTAAATCTTTGATTATCTTGCAGTCATTCCGCCTCACCAGCTATCCTCTTACGCTGCATTATTTGGGAACAACTACCTTAAAATAAAGAAATATTCTAGGTCTTTGAATTCAGGAAAACAGATTTGTATAATGATTATTTCAGAAAACAACTTTACTCAATATGTATGTCTGTGTTTTTTATCCTTTCGCCCCAAGAAAGGCAATGAAGCCACTTAGACGCAAGCGGTTACTGAGTGATCGATAATATGAGAAGAAATAGACAATTAAAGAGAGCGGAATTTAAAAGAACAAGACTTAAGAATACAGAAGATAACCATTGTCATTTCAGTAAAATTTTGATTTAAATTTTTGAAGGTTAAAGTTGACTGGGAAAAATGAAGCCGGAAGAGAGTTTCACAAGGGAGAAATACAATAGATGAAACTTTTAGCATAGAACCTACAGTTGTATACAAAACTTTTCTTTATGCAACCTAGAATTTATGTACATGCGAATGTTGTTTACACACACACACACACACACACACACACACACACACACACACACACATATATATATATATATATATATATATATATATATATATATATATATATATTATAAATTCATGAATCATTCATACAAAAAACAAATATAGAGGCTAATGATTTAAATGAATGATTCATGAATTTATAACCATTTAAATCATTAACTTCTATATTTGTTTTTTGTATGAATGATTCGTGAATTTCTAAATTATATTTGAACCTTTTAATTGAAATATATATATATATATATATATATATATATATTCTCATTTAATATATATATATATATATATATATGTATATATATATATATATATATATATATGTATATATATATATATTCTCATTTAATATATATATATATATATATATATATATATATATATATATATATATATATATATATATATATTAAATGAGAATTGGAGAAAAAAAACCTCCATAAAAGAATGTTTCGAAATAATATCCTCCGATAATGCATGTCAACCATTTCGGGCTTCATGAGATCGGAGACTTGAAAGTGAATGGTGTGTATATGTATTTGTGTGATTATTTAAATAATGAGATTATATATTTTTCACTAACTGGTGTTGCTCGTGACTAAGAAAGAAAGAAAGAAAATGAGTGACTTACAAATAAAATGTTGTTTAACATTATATGTTCTTTGTTTTAAGTGTCCGATATTAGAGATAGAATTCCATCAGAATGGATAGAAAATAAACAAAGATATGTTTTTGATTCATGCGTTCTCCATATCGATAATATGCTAAGAATTTGGGTAAATGATCCCGATATAGTTATACATTAAATGACAATTGGAAAAAAAAACTAAAATATTTCGACAAAAATATAACTCTGTCTGAATCATATATGATGTTGTAATCTAGAAAGGGTTACTGAATGAGGAATAACCAAAATGGAGGTTGGAAATGAAATGATAATCTTTATAACATCAAAGAAATATTAGGTTGGTGCAAAAATAATGTCGTTTGCTTACATATGTTACTATGTGAGAAAACGACATTATTTTTGCACCAACCTAATACAATACTCGCCAGCGGCATTAAGTAGGTAAACCACTGCTAGTGGTGGATTAGTTAGACACCATATTACCCCCACTTACAATAGTGTCCAACGTATTCATGAAGATTGGGACATGCCCATTAATGTTCATAGGTACGGTATAACACACACGCACATACACACAGACACACAGACACACACTCATATATATATATATATATATATATATATATATATATATGATACTTATTAACAATTATAACAAAAAAGTTATAAACTGCTACACAAATGAAATCATGTTTCATCACGTTAAGTGCTTCTACAGGTCATTACCCCCCCATCACCTGAAGAAGCACCTACAGTGTTGAAACATGATTGCATTTGTGTAGCGATTTATAACATGTTTTTGCTATAACTAGTATTAACTATTATTAAGATCTACTTTGTATTGATCACTTTTAAAAAATATATATTTGTTCATTGGAATTAATGTACCTTACACTTGGTTATATATATATATATATATCTATATCTATATCTATCTATCTATCTATCTATCTATATATATATATATATATATATATATAGGATGTCAAATAGAATCATATGTACCTAAAAGTACTTAGGAATGTAAAATAAAAAAGAATTATCATAAAACTAAATTAAAATAAGATTATTTCACGTTTAAAACCATTTTTTTTCGAATAAGAGTATGACGCTAGCCTTAATGAAATTAGGGAGGTACAATTTATAGTGTTTGATTACCAAACAAGGGGCGCATATTATGCATGAATAAAAGTATTTTCCCACACTTTCAGCACAAATTTAGGGGTGCCTATTATGGATGAAGGTTTATTATACATGTGGTATTAAGATATATATTTTTTTACTTTATTCTAGAACCTTCATAATGTTTTTTTTTCTTTACTTGCGTCAAGAGAAATTTTCATTACAATTATAAAGTTTAGCGTCTTTGATTTAGAAATTTTGGCAAAAATCAAATAATTATTATAATTCAAGGATTTTTCAGGACTTATTCACAAAAGAGTGACAATATTGTTTAAGAGTTTCTTTTGGAAAAAAAATATTAGGTTGGTGCAAAATAATGTCGTTTTCTCACATAGTAACATATGTGAGAAAACGACATTATTTTTGCACCAACCTAATAATTTTTTTATGTAGTCGTTACACCTCCCTTCTAATATCCATTTAATTTTATGAAATTTCGAGAAATTAATTTTTGTATCTCTTAATGTTTATATTAATTACAACCACTTTGAGAATATAAATCATGAAATTCTTTTGGCCGAACAGGACGCCAGGTTACAGAAAATCTACTCTGAATCGTCAACTACAAAATGCAATAAAATTATAATTATTATTTAATTAGAAAAGCTTTAAATTGCTTTTCTGAAAAATATACATTGTAGACAATATTGTATTAAGAAAAGTTTTTTTTAAGTATTTGATTCGAATTATTTATTAACTTTTAATTGTTTTCAAATTCTATATTAATTTGTAGCAGTTAGGCGATGTGGTTATCCAAGTGAAATCTATATTTACTATTCATAAATGGAAAAGATTACTACAATTCAACGATCCAATATAATAATGTAATTGTGTAAATTTCAAATATATACTTAATTTTTTAACAAACCCTAGAAAACCGTATTCGTAGTAAGATTAGGAAGTCAAAGTACCTAAAATTCAAAGACAGATTACTCAGAATATTCTCATGATTTTTAAAAGATTACTGGGCAGATAAAAATGTATAAAAAAGGCCCTAATAATTTTTACAGTTATGACCACCTTAGAAAAAATATTCCCAAGCATAAGCCTATCGAGAAAGTTGTCAACACTTCATGAAAACACACATTTGCATGTTAAAAATGCTTTATGCAATATTTATGCAAAAATAAATATTTGTTTCATAATATTTTAAATTAAACGTTAAATCATTTAACCTTTATCAAAAATAGTGTCAGAAAATAATATTTTATTTTTGAAAGTGTTTTAATAAAGGACTGATTTTTAGCAATTGTAACTATTTAAAAAAATGAACTTCAATCAATTTACCTTCGGTTTGAAATAGAACAATCCATTTTGAATATTGGGAAGATTAAATTTAATCTATTAGCGTGAAAAAAAATGAAAATAAAAACTTTAAGAACAAATTTTTCTTTCTAAAAATAAGTATTGATCTTCATTGTGTGTGTATATATATATATATATATATATATATATATATATATATATATATATATATATATATATATATATATATATATTCATCCACAGGCAGACTGTTTCACAGCTCCTCAGTGTGGGTAGACGTTCAATTGCTTCAAGCGGGGATCAAAACCAGACAGATTTCACATCAGTGAGATCTCTTAGATCTAGGCCATAGTCGCATCGCAGGGAAGGAAGGGAATTTTAACGTCTTTCTCTATACGAGACACGCCAGCAGCTCATAAGACTCAATGCAAATTTACTTTATAGCAGTAGGAACCGCTGTTTTTTAAAACCAAACTTTTTCCGTTGAGAGCTCACCCGTATTTCCAGTAGCATTTAAAAGAGGGTTCAATACAAATAGATCCTGCTGAATATATATGTGTGTGTGAGTATATATATATATATATATATATATATATATATATATATATATATATATATATATATATAGTTATATATATGTACGTACGTACGTACGTACATGTGTCCCAGCGTTCCTTTCCCTTTCTCGTTATCATTTGCCATCTCTTTTAGATCCGAAATATTTTCGACATCAAAGTTCAAGTCTCCCAACACCGTCGATTCAGCGACCTCAGCCTCCAATTTCACCCACCTTCCATCACTTTTATCCAGATCTACACATTCCACAGACCATCCCTTTCACATGCAATCCCCATCCCACCAATCATCTGTGACAAAGATTAGTGTCTGACTGAGCCCCCTGTTATTTTGTCCGAGTTACCGGTGTCTAAACACGCCTTAACAATAACAGAATGGCTGGTGGCATTCTCTGTTACTGTCTGCTGTGTTTCAAAAACCGTATTATCGTATCGAGCCGATCCTTCTAAGCACACCAGTCCTGCCTTCATTTCTCCTTGAGCGTGACACGTGTGACTCTCTATTACTCTCCTTGACTTTTTCTTTCGGTCTCTTGAAATAAACAATAACTACACACTGAGAAATGCCAGAAGACGGATTAAATCTGATTCGAGAGTTTTTTTATTATTATTTATTTTCCTTTAAAATATCGATTGAAGGAGGAGAATTGCTAGGAAATAAATTTCGTATTTGTTGCTTGTGAGTTCGACCCTAACCCGCACACAAATAAGTAGCTTTGCGTTAAAGGGTACTAACCTCTTATCTCCCTTCGTTAGTTAGCACAACCGTTATGCCATGCCGTAAATTTCGCCTTTTGATCGCGTGAAAAGAGTGGGGAGTAATTAATTCCTTTCAGTGAGAAAATGAAATAAAGACGGGAAGAGAGATGGGAAGAGAGAGAGAGAGAGAGAGAGAGAGAGAGAGAGAGAATCAGATTAAGCTGATAACAAATAATACACTTTGATCTTAGCCAAACCCCGAGAAGTGATGGTATTTTTCAGTGCGCCCACGTCGTTAACGTTTCTGTCACAAGGTCGAATTTAGAGTGGCTATACCGACAATACTGAGGAAAAATTGCATACCCACCACGGCACTTTGGAGACGCTTCAGGCAATAAACACAGCCCCTACAGAAATTGAGGTACTGCCTGAGGGAAAAGTCCCCTGATGTTTGAGCTGAAATTCTTTTAATCTCTCCAACACCCGAACAGGCCGAGATGCCATAAAAAATTCCATAAATGTGCCCTTTGTCTGACGCATAGTATGAAACGACGGAAACCGAGTAAGCAATCGCCAAAAATCCAATTACCATTAAAAAAAACAAAAAAAAAAACATATTCGCCAGCTATTTTTAGACTATTATTAAGAGAAATGTTTGTAAAACAAGGATTTGGGTAGTAAGAAAGAAGAAAAAGTGAAGACAAGTGTTTAACATCTGCCAATACCTCATAAATAGCGTACCATTCAGTTTTAATCCCGTGCAAATAAGGAAAAAAGTACTATTTGATTTCAGTGAAATTAAGAAGTGTTTTACGTCTGCTTCAGTGAAATGGGAAAAATGTTGTCAATTTCAGATCTTTTCATTTCTAGCGAATTCTTAAAATAACAACCAGCCATTCATACATATTATGTTTTATTGCAATATTTTGCTAAATTTCTTAAGCCTAAATATTTACCGACGCGATCGACGAATTCCTACGAATATCTTATTGCTGTAGAAGTCGCTATGTACTTATTCGATCACTTAAGAATTAAGACTTAAGTTTCATTCAGTTATGTACCATGCATGATACACGCTTAGGTAAACATGTATCTTTCGATATACGACGAACGAGACAGATATTTTTTTCCCGAAGTAGGTTGCCATTTCTTTATGAGGTAGTCCAGTTGCCATCCAAGGCTATAGATCATGGTCTGTCCTGCTATTTACTCCTAGCTGTGTGGAGAAGACTATTCATACATTTCCCAAGGGTATTAGCACGTAATTGAATGTAATAGATTCGACTGGAATTCGAACTCTCCAAGACCTCAATCCGAGAGTCATTAGAAAATTTAAATAGTCTTTCTGATTAGCAAATATTTTTTGACGTTTGAATCATAGATCGCAGGCTCATTTCATAATCTTTGTCTATAAATTTACTCCACACCATCTATCTTATAGTATTGTAGTATTATCAGGCAATTCCTTATCCTCCTTTTTTCATGTGGGCTATCATGTCTGTCTATAGTTTCCAATATTTTTGTAGCATTAGACAAGATTTAACCCCCTAACATGTCAGAGTCCCTGCTCTGTCATCCATTTACACAGGATCGTTAGGTAAATTACAATCTATTTCTCTCTACGCCTCACAAATCTGGATATGTCCTGTGTGTGTCACATATAACAAGCTATTGCATTCTATATAATAAATGCGAATGTCATTGTCACTGTGTCAAACTTTTTCAACTTTAGCCCAAATTATACCATTTTGGAATCAAGCCGGCTCCTTGAGCAAATTAAAAACATTCCGGGTTGGATCCGGACCCGTAATCCTAAAAATTATGGATTCCCAATTTTTCATTACTGCGATTGTTTTCGGTGACTTACGTGATTTTTGCGACGAAATTTTTTTACGATAACATTTCTTCATAAATTGGAAATAAAGTTGAGAACAATTAAAATTAACTGCGAAATTCAGTGAAAGTCACCCATGAAATAAATGTAATTGTTTTTACGGAAAATAAGGACCTCGTACATCAAAGTGTCTTTAAATTAAGTGGCGACAGATAAATTATCATTGAACTTTTAAAATGTATGCTTAAATATTAATACAATACTTAAATGCAGCGATCACTTTTGAGTTTTTCTGTAGTTTATTGTTGTCTATCGCATCTATTCCTCCATATCTATATTTGCTGAAGGTCCAATCAAGAACCTTCCGCTGAAGCTAGCTCAAATGCCACCCGATAGGGTGTATCTTAAGCTAGTCTTATTATGACACAAAAATCTCAGCTGTCTTTTCTCTGATCCTATGCACAAGTGTTCTTTTCCTTCTAGTCTTCCTTAATAATTTGATTTGTTTGTTTAACGGCATATCAACACTTTTATGGGTCATTTCATTCTGAAATTTACTTTTATTTGGAGCTTTGAAGTAATAAAATATGATATATATTATTCTGATTTCACAATTGAATACATGGTAGTTGATACTCAGCTTTTGTGCATCGAATTATTTGTGTGGACTTAATTACTAGTGTATTTGATATGTGTGTTTTATGTTGTAGTTTTGTTGAAGTTATATTTTGTAATACAGTTTGTTTTAAGAAATTGTAAGATATAAGGATTAATGACAGGAAAAGTTCTTTCATGCTGGTAATTCTAATATATATATAGGTATTTTCTGTAGGTATTTTTTTATATGTGTTTGTAGTTTTTTCATATAAAATTTATTTCTGGTAATTTTACTATAAAAATGTGTTTTTATACTCTTATAGTTTTCCGCGTTCGCTATTTGACCATTGCTGGGATCCTAACAGATGCTACCACCCTGGATTAGTGTGCACCCAGGAAAACAGCAATTAAGAGGTGGTTCCACGCCCCTCATATCGTTCAATCTTCTGATCAGAGGCCATGCTGCTGGATGTAGTTTATCATCATACCCAGGACGATAATGTTCCTTAAAATTTTCTTCGTTTTATGGGAAAAAATAGACTTGTGTATAAAAACAGAAAAAATAATTGAAATTAATAGGAGAGTAAATATACTGTAAGCGCCTAACATTGAACTATAGTTCCTAGGACCGTTTCACAAGAGAGTCATCGTAAGTCTAATTCTCAATGGCTCGGTCAGAATTTGATTTTAATACAGAACTGTGTTAAGTTTAGTAAAGTACTGTTAATATTTGCTGTTTCCTTATAAGGAAACATTAAGCATTCATTGACTGAGCATCTTGTACTGATCTCAGTTGAAAAGTATAAAATCCTTCTATTGAAACAATTTTTTCAGGGGATAGGTTCTCACGTCCACTAACTGTTATGGCTCTTTCCATTATTGATGGATACCTATATTTTTACAGTCAGGTCACCCTGTACAAAACGCGGGGGTGCACTTGACGTAGATGGTTACATCAGCGAGTAGTTTAGATGTATATGAGGTGAAAATAACGATTAACTCTTGACTTCGACAGGTTAAGATTTTAGTGATCGGGAAAACCTCCACGTGGGAGTCCGTTTCACAGGGCAGTGGTTCGCTGGAAGAAGCTGTTTGAGTAGAGTCGATCGAATACAGAGGGGATGTAGAGAGTTTACTCCTATGTTATTAGCGTGACCGGTGATAGCTGTGAAAGTTAGACTTGGTGGAACCAAGGAATGTAGTTAGTCTGAGAACTTTCCATGGTAGTAGCGACAGAGTAGCGAGAGACTCGCCATATCCCACCGGTGTAAAAGAGGTTGGATAGTGGGAAATAATTATTTTCCAACAAAGATTCAGAGACGCTTTTGAGTTCTATCAAGACTACGAGGATCGAGAAGCTCCCTCCTAGATATGAATACAGTACTCCATTTTCGGCCTGATCTGGCTCTTATAGAGGTAGACGATAGTATAAGGAGTCAGCATCTTTAGTGATGTTTCGTATATAGGAGTTCCACTTGAGGTTGGATGCGAGGCTGAAGTTCAATACCCTCTCAAGGCACGGGACATATATTCATTGTAATTGATCGTAGAACGGTGTCTGTTCATCGCTTAGGGAATGTAACCAATTTAGTTTTAGAGACATTTAATGTAACAAACCAGTCCCCCCCCCCCACGAGGAAGGTACTGCTGATCTATCTTCCACTGGGAAGATAGCTCCTGCCAGTCTCTGATCGTCAAAACTTTTAGAGGTGCGTCGGTATATCGTCGTATCTTGGGCATAGATGTTCACAAATAGTCGGAGAATATAATGGATAGCGTCTCGAACTGAGGAATCGGAGGGCCGAGTTCGAATTCCAGTCGAATCCGTTACATTCACTTACGTGCTAATACCTCTGGTAAAGATATGAATCCTCTTCTTCTCCCCCTAGCTATGGGTAAATAGCGGGACAGACCGGGTTCTATAGCCTTGGAGGGCAACGGGTCTACCGCAGAAAGTAGTAGCAACCAACTGCGGGAAAATCTGCCTCGTTCGTCATGTATCGAAAGATACATGATCGCCTAAGCGTGTATCACGCATGGCGCATAACTGACTGACTGATATTCTTAGGTAGATCATTTACGTAAATCAGAAAAAAAGGTTTGTTCGTAAAATGAACCCTGGCGGACGTCTGCTTACTAAACTTTTATTTAAAATGCTGTGGAAATCAACATCTTGATTGTAATTTTTTTTTCTTCGAGTTACATGTGATAACCATTTTGGTTGTTACTGCTGTTGAAAGTCCTCAAGCTATGTGGTTTCAGTTATCTGCTGAGGTTCTTTGTCTATGTTTCTAGTATTGCCTGTCCAGAATCTTCGAAGAAGTATGGCCAAGATCCACAGGCTTCATTCTCTCAAATTCTATTGTAACCCTTGCACTTACAAAGCGGTTTTATACAGGCGAATGTTTAAATATTACTGAACGTTTTAGAGGAAATTGTTCAGAAATAATTTTTCGAAAACAGTTATTCGAAAACTGTTATTCGAAAAACAGTTATTCGAAATTGTAAATGGTTTTAATGAAAATTAATCGAAAGGACAGTTATACTAAATGATAATTATTGGAAATCCGTATGTTTGAAATACATACGTGGTCTTGCTTTGGGCCAGTCAATGCTGATTTACCTAGAACTAATAACGGACTTGAAAGATGGCGTAGGTATTTTTTTTACAGCAAGTGCCATCCAATTATCCTACAATATGGAAATTCTTAGACGCTCTAAAAATAGAACAGGGCTTGCAATGAATTCATATTGAAAAAGTAAGATCATGTTGCCAAAATATCAAAAGTCCAAGAAATAGGGCGACGTAAATGGAAAATTTTAAAAATGAATGGCATCCTTTAACGAGTACTCTTCAGTAGATGACTATTTGCGTGCAGTATCATATGACTTAAGATTATAAGGATTTTTCTTATTAAATTGTTTTATTAACAATATTTATATTTCGTATAATTTCACTTGTGTATTTCCACTTTTAATTTTTACATTTTTATTTCAATAAAGAATTTTGCATTTCGAATAATTATCATTTAATAAAATCGTTCTTTAAATTAATTTTCATTCAAACAATTTACAATTTGAATAAATGATTTACGAATAATTGTTTTCGAATAATTATTTGCGAACAATGTTCCCATAATCTTTCTAAATGAGTTTGACGCCATGCATGACATGAAAATTTCGATTTGACGAATCTATTTACGAAAATGTCCTGAAATTTCAGGTTAATGTTTAGGTTCTGTAGCAATTTGCGGTGTTGGGCGAAACTACACCTAGCTCAGTTTATTCTGTGTTCAGTTTCTTTATATCCTATACAATAATTTGTTATACCTAACGGCGGGCATCTTGGAATTGAATATCGGCGGGTTTTGTTCGAATTTCGAGCAAGTTTCGTTATGTTAACTTTCGCCTAAAGTTCACTTGGAAATCGTAAGAAATTACATCTCGTCCTCCTTTCAGCATTTGATTCCCAACAAGTCTACGATAGGGGCATTTGTGAATTCAAAACCTGTTGCCTTGATAATGATCTTACAGAAGAGCTTCGGCCACGCTTGGCAATCCATCGAGGGATGGGAACTTAATGAATAGATCAATTCCCCCTGCAGCCTGGGTCACTCGCTGGGATATGTCGAGACGAAAAATAAAAATTAAAAAATATGGACAATAACAAATACTAAAAGTTACTCAGTCTGACACAAACAGAGATATCATCTTTTTGTAAACCTCACTGGGGAATCTTGCAAAATGCTTTAGTAAAATAAGCTAATATATACTAAGACACTATATTGCTGCGCAAATGTTGTTCAACTTTCTTTTGCTAATAAATGCCAGTGAAAAAGATCTTTACTCGAGGCCCCACACTATTGTAGAGGAAGAAACTCGGCTGGGCGTAAACAGAATATCGACTTGACATCATGTATGTAAGAATACAAATATTTTAGCTTGGATAGACGAATAATTATTCTAGTGGGATGAAGAAAGAGCGAGAGAGATTGCGTGCTGGTATAGCAAGATATTGTTGCTTTCTCAATAGGATCCCATAAATGTGGCCGTCAGCGAAAACATAAAACTGCCATCGCATAGATACAAGGGAAAAATTGGAAATAAGTTTCGCATATTGCAATTGTTGACACGCAAAATTATTATATACATAGATACATACATATATATATATATATATATATATATATATATATATATATATATATATATATAGTGAGAGAGATAGTGTGTGTGTGTGAGAGAGAGAGGAGAGAGAAATTGATAGAATGAGAAAGAGAGTGGATAAGAAAAACAGATAGGAGATAGAAAGTGAGGAACGAGGGGATGTTTACATGTTCTATTCAGAAGCAATTTGAACATATTATTATTATTATTATTATTATTATTATTATTATTATTATTATTTCCTTTGATTTCTGGTGTGTACACATTTCGTTCCAGGTCTCGCCCAGAGACGTAAGGTTAGAAATGGCATCATGACATTTTCCACTGACAAACAAAAGAAAAAAAAAAGAAAAAAGAAAACATTTTACATTGATAAATCCCTTCGTAAGGTGTGAGCTGTACTCGTGAGAACAATTTTTGTATTTCTTTAAGACATGGGCTTCCAGGAATCCTTTCAATTACTCTACTGGAATCTTTTCCAACCAATCCGAGGGCTCCAACTACAACTGGAATTATTGATGTTCTCATGTGCCACATTTTTGAGATTTCGATTTTAAGGTCCTTGTATTTTGATAGCTTTTTAAAGATCTACATGGACTGCCATATCAATAAGGAGGGATTTTGTTTTTGTTTGCGGTCTCTAATAACAATGTCTGGGCGGTTTTCTTTGATTGTTCTGTCAGTGTGTAGTGTGTAATCCCATAAAATTGTAACCGGTCCTATCTCCGTAACCGGGACTGGCTTGTGTTTTTTTATTATTATTATTATCATTTTTATTATTTTCTTTGATTTCTGGCGTTTATACATATCTTTCCGCGTCTTGTCTAGGGACTTC
The DNA here is from genome assembly GCA_963932145.1 of Acanthosepion lycidas. NCBI lineage: Eukaryota > Metazoa > Mollusca > Cephalopoda > Sepiida > Sepiidae > Acanthosepion > Acanthosepion lycidas. The sequence continues at coordinate 103,238,368 of OZ010583.1, forward strand.
AGGTTAGAAATGGCATCATGACACTTTTCAATATATATATATATATATATATATATATATATATATATATATATATATATATATATATATATATAGATAGATAGATAGATAGATATAGATAAAGGCCTTCGTAAAGTACGGGCTGTACTTGTCAGAAAAATTTGTTGTATCTTAACCAATCCTAGGGCTCCAACTACAACACAGATTGTTGATGTTCCGATATGTCACATTTTTGAGATATTATTATTAATGTAGTTGTTGGTCGTAGTTGTGGTGATATTTTTAATTATCTATCTCTTTATATTTAATGGGACGCTATCGACTTGGACATGATACCTGTGAATACTGGTTAATCTCCTCAAAGAAGAGGAACGGACTTGAAGCAGCAGAAATGTGGTTCTACAGAAAGATGCTGAGGATATCATGAACTAAAAGTGTGAGCAACGACGAGGTTTGGGTGAAAACGGAAACAAATACGAATCTTATACTCAACATCAGGTAGATCAACTGAAATTTCTGGAGTACATAATGAGGAAGGAGGGCTTCGAAAACCTGATACTCACAGGACAGATTGAAGGAAAGGTGGTGGGGCAGAGGAAATCAGCCCGAAACATACTTGATTTGCTTGAGTAACTAGATGGTAGAACAGGTTTTGGGAGAAATAAGAAAAAGTCAAAACATATTAATAGCTACAAAGGTGAAGAAGATGCGGATGGCTGTGATCGCATAAGACCTGAATGGACAAGGTACATAAAAGAAGCATATCTTTATATTGATTACTAAATTTAAAAAAAAATGCCTAAAATAAATCTTAGACAATTTCATCGATCCATCAATTTTTGACAAAATACAATAATTACTATCTATTAGGTTGGTGCAAAAATAATGACGTAATAATGTCGTTTTTTGACGTTAAAATAGGTCAAAAACGACATTATTACGTCATTATTTTTGCACCAACCTAATATATATGTATATAGATAGATACGTGTATGATAAAAAGAAACATATATAGATGCACGAAAAAGTTAAACGTACATATAAAAATATTTCTTACACCGGTGTGACAGAGACAGAGCTGTAAGTGTATGTGTATGTTATATATATATATATATATATATATATATATATATATATATATATATATATATATATATATATATATATAATGTGTAACGTCAGCAACACGGTGCGAAGTTTCATGCAGTTGCTGCCATCTTGCATGAAGCTCCAGGTCGTGCTATCAACGTTAGATATTATGTTTAACACTGATATATATATATATATATATATATATATATATATATATATATATATATATATATATATATATATATATATATAACTTTTTGGGGGTACACAATTTAATAATAGCTAGGAAAAGACCAATTTTATAAGGCATTTTAAAAGAAAATAAGAAAATCTAAGAAAAAAACAAAAACAAAAAAAACAACTGCTTTCGTCCCAGGACATATCAAGTTTATTTTTCTGGGAATAGAAAATTTATAAAAGCGAATAAATTAAATTAACGAATGGAATTGGAATGGAAGAGAAAAAAAAAAATGAATTTCAAGAAACTAGAATCCAATGACATTTATACCCAGCAAGCATTCCCTCTGTTTACAAATGGAAGGCCCACGGGGTCTGATATACAAGGACTCTATATCTGTGTGTGGGTGTGTGTACAGAGCAATGTATATTTTTTATATATCCAATTTTAGAGGAGATCATGTATGACAAAGTGGGAAAGGTTGTCGTAGGTCGCGTTTTCAGCGTTTCTCTTGTCTAAAATATATAGGTTCATGCCTCTAGACATGCGCACGAAGGAAAGCTGGGATGCTGCCAAATTAAAATTTTCATTATATGCCCTAGAAATTACCAATGTCTCTTCCTGGTGTTTAATATTAAGGGACCTTTTTATTGACATTGGCACTAGGTTTTCGTGTGTTACTCACATTCTAGGTCCTTGGTATCAAGCGTCCAACGCATTTTGAATCGCTGCTATCGAAAAGGCTACATTCCGAAATAATTCATTCTCTCAGGGTGTTATGCAGCTTAGCATCAAAAGGAATAATTGAAGAATATTTGACGGTAATGTAGGTGGTCCCGTTGTCTTGGACTTAAGAGTCTGTATTGTTATTCATTAAAGTAAATTTTTGTTTTATTTTCAGTATGATATTGTAAGGGCTAAACTTGATGAGGTTCTTCTAAACGAAGTTCAGGGGAATACCTTCCGAATTCACAGGGAATCATACCACTAGTCTATTTATGGGGGTACTTAAATAATTGCCGTAAAAAAAATAAAATCTGTAAAAACTAAAAAAGACCTTATGCAAATGGAATTTATAAACAGGGATTATATCATTCATATACAGGTTCGGGTTTAGTGTACCTTATTGAAATTGTTTGCGAAGATGTATTCTCGCCATTTAAATCATTAACCTCTATATTTGTTTTTTGTATGAATGATTCATGTAATTATATATATATATATATATATATATATATAGTTATACTCGATGGGAAAAAAAACTTAGGTATTTTGGCTTGTAATTGAACAAAGCAATGCCCAAGGTTAAATAAGAGATAAAAAAGAAAGAACTAACACCATGAAATTGAGGTGAAAACAATAGTCCGGAATTCAAGCTAAGAGTCCAAAGAAAAAAATCCTCCAAAACGTGTAAAGCAAAAGTAACTACGTAACGTGCTCAATACACTAAGTAGAGCAAACCTAAATATGAACCTATATATATATATATATATATATAGGTAAAAATCCGTGGGTAACTAATCCAAGTGAATGCTATTAATATAATATAAAATATCCAATACCTGGACTAGGACAATTTAATGTTAGAAACAAAGGCATTTAAAGGAAAAATAAATTCTACGTGTAGATTCTATGGAATTTTGAAATTGGAATAAGAAGAGACTTTATAATCATTCATTAATGCAGAACATTTTGGAGGAGAACACACACACACACACACACACACACACACACACACACACACACACACATATATATATATATATATATATATATATATATATATAGTAAATTACATAAAAGTGAAACCACATTTTTATGGTCATTTCGTTCCTCGGGATAAGCTTTCCTACAGCTTGTCAATAGTAAAACTTTTGATAAAAAAAAGAAAACAAACGTCTTAGTATTGACAAGCTCCTGGAAATTTATCCTGAGGAGCGAAATAGCCATAAAAATTTGGTAGAATTGAGTTTCGTTTTTATGTAATTCATTTCAGTACTTTCTAATAAGGATATTGAGCTCTATGTAGTGGATCAGTTTTAACATTTTATATTAATAGGATTCACGTCGATTACTAACTCACGGATTTTTACCTATATATATATATATATATATATATATATATATATATATATATATATATATATAAATGAAGTGAACACTGAGGTCAACACCTAACCGCGACAGTCTGTTTCATGTGTGAACGCAAACTTCTGTTCATTTATGTTTTGTCTCGATTATTCATATATGCTTTTCAATGCAATGATGTAATGAGGAATAATTGTGGAACCGTATTTACTTATTAGTAGCAACACACATTTCACTGGGTGTTGACCACAGTGTCCACTTCTATATTTTTTATTCGCATATATTCTATCCCTGATATCAAACATTTTACCGATTAATATAGGAGGATACCATAAAATTATATGTTTATCACACACACACACACACACACACACACACACACACACACACACATATATATATATATATATATATATATATATATATATAATAATAATAATAATAACAATAATAATAAAAAGGCTTAAACACTAATATTACATGGTTATAATTTATTACATTGGAATCGTAATTACGATCCAATTCATCAGACCTACAAATACAAAAAGAAATCGGAAAAAAATAACTCCAGAAATAAAAAAAATAAAATTTAGTGAGAGTGTATGTATAAGAGTGGCGGACGAATGTGAGAAGTAAATGAAAGCTCTATAGAGGGGTAACAGAAGAAAGAAGAACAGGAAGGCCTAAAAGTGAAGGTGGGGATTAAAATTTAAAGAGAGAGAAGTTTTAAAGAGAGGTTTAAATGAGTGAGATACAGATAAATATGAATCATTTTCTAAACTTAAAATTCAGAAGATGAGAGAGAGAGAGAGAGAGAGAAGAAAGAAAAGAAAAGAAAAAAGGAGGAAGATGTGGGCAACTAAAACGGAAGGGCATTTATAAAAGAGCCACTGTGCAATCAAGAAAATTTGACAAAAGTAATATCACCTACATATATATATATATTTATAAATGGAAATGACAATAGGAAAACTTTAGTTATTGCTGACGCATTTCGTTCAATGTGGACTTTCTCAAAAAATTGGGCGAAACGCATCAGCAATGACTACGGTTTTCCTATTGTCATTTATATTTATAAATATTGTCTTTCTACAGGTTAACTCTGAGAAATTTTCATGTATATATATATATATATATATATATATATATATATATAACATGTGACAAAAGTCCATGTAAACATATGTTCGGAAATCCTTCGTCTTTGAGTTATAAAGTTTAAAGAAATTTTACGGGAGATTGCGCTGTGTTGTCGTAAAGACTAGGTTACATTTGTCCTTTGTGTATGTTAGTGGCTTAGCTGTCTTCACCGTTTAAAGTATGTAGTAGTGAGTGAACTGAGAATTGTTCCATTTAACAATGGTGTGTTAGTCAAATCGTGAGTGGGCAAATATCATTTTTACATACGGCCGTGAATAGAAATGGACGCGAGGCTTTCTTTAAACTTCATGTCTGCGTGTGCATATATATATATATATATATATATATATATATATATATATATATATATATATATATGTATGTATGTATTTATATGCGTATGTATGTGGGTGTCTGTGAAAGATGGAAAGAACTATAACCGCGCTTTCGCCTATTGATTCTCAGGCTTATAAAAGCAACTGCTTCGCACATAAAAAAACTCATTCCGTAGTCACGCTTGCGTTAAATTGCCGGGTTTTTCTTATTAATATTTCTCTTTTTACAATTAACCTAAAGACTGTTTTATTTTTAATTTCTGTGTTTCCTTACCTAATAGTATATTTATCAAATTTTCATTTTCTACTCTAATTCATTTTTATTATTGGATATTTTAGATGTTAGTACTGTCAAAATGGGTTTATAAATTATTTTAATGTATTATAAAAAAATGAATTCATAATCTCCGGGTATTTTAGGCTTAAATCCCGATTTATGTTCAAATAAACTTGAAATTTAATATTACTTGGAACCCAAGGGGTTCAGCGCCCCTGGCAGGAACTCACCATCAGGATGGGCTGAGATCATTACCCGTTCTCTGAGATGTCTCATATATAGGAACTGCTGACACGGCTTAAGTAATTTTGGAACGGCTTCCGAAATAGCTGACTAAATTCGAGTTTGTGTCACATTCTGTTATACTCGTTCCAAATATATATATATATATATATATGTATATTTTTTTTTTTCTCATGGAATTTTGGAATGAAAATTTTCTCGCACCTCACCAAATTTCCTGTGATAAAACGAAAATATAAAACTGAGAGGATTAAAGGGAGATAACCGTGCATTCGAAGTGAAAACATTATTATTGATAACTCTCTCCTCCAAATTGTGGACCCCAGTTATTAATACTTGATATAATGCAAAAATATCACAATGATAAAACAGGTCAATAACTATTTGCAACCATTTATAATGGGACTCATGCAGGCAATTACAAGTAATCCATAATAATATTTTAAATTCTGTAATCATATTTATTTTTGGCATATGAATTTTATAAACTGTTTCCAAATCTGTGATTGACTTTTAATCATTCCATATCACATGCTATCCTCTTCCGCCGCGCATTTAAGGCGCGGTGAACCGCCTGGGAACAACTGCGTTAGCTTGTGCGCATACGGATGTATAACTATGTTTAAAATATATATTAATATACCAAGGTGTGTATTAAAGTTAGGCCACTTTCATCCAGATGAAAATACATCCTATAGTAAACAGATGACGATCGTATTTTTGTTAATAGAATCATTTTGACATATTTATGTACTTTTTTTTCGTTTTTGTTTTTGTTTAAAAAAAATTATTTCATTATAACGAAAACGAAACGTTAAAAAAATAAGATATGTGATGAAATCATTTCGATTCACAGGTTAAATATTAAATATCACAGCACGTGGGAATTAGAACGAGATGGTTAGCAATTTTCTCTCCTTAGAACAACTCCAACAGTGGAGTTAGGTTCGATCCTCACTGGATGCCCAGATGCAGCAAAAAAAAAGTTGTATATTTTTAAATAGTTTTCATTAAACTGCTATATTGAAAAAAAAATGCTGACTTTGCGATATGGAAAGAAAACTAAGACCTTAGGGTTTTGTATTTTGCTTCAAACGTTTATCTGAAACCCAGCAAGCTCACCACATGCACATTATTTAGCAAATCATACGCAGGTGGTTTAGCGTTTCTTTCATTAATCCTTTATTCGAAATCCTGTGTTTGTCTTCAGACTGCGGGCAGAGAGCAAATTAAACAGCGTTATATGAACGTATTCCTTCATACGGATACGTTCATTTTTGCGCTTTTTCCGACGACCAGTTTACATTAATTACTTCGCAGAGAGCCATCGGGTAAAACTCTAACGAAATGTAGGTCTTTGTTAGATTGCTTAGTTTAGTCTGTTCATTATTACTCACCTGGTTTGATATCATGCGTATTAGCTAGACTTTTTTGAGATGGTACATTTTTCATGATGAGCGCACTGATATTTTCTACCACATTGACATGGAAAGATTTAAGAAAATCTTGCCATGTCAGTATGGTAGAAAAAATGAGTAGTCAATTTATTAGCAGATAATATCTGCAGATGTATATCAGTATGTTTCACTCGTCATATCAATATAGATATCTTCTTTTTAAGCATAACTGTTTTTGTTTTTTAAAACGGTATCACTCCATGTAAAGTAGTAAAGACTAAGACACAAGGGACTACACAGTGTGGAAGAATTAGGAAGAGGAAAGAGTAATCAGGCGGCCAGTAGATAACGATTGATATTGCATTTAAATTTTTGGAGATTAAAGTTGGCTGGAAAGCATAGAGCCGGAAGGGAATTCCACGAGGGAGAATTGCGGGAAAAGAAATTATTATCATATAATTTACAATTACATCTAGCTATGTCAACTGTAAATTGAAGAGATCTTGACGCAATCTATTTTTGTGCTTAAATTCAAAACGTCCAGGTATCATAGTGAAGTTCTCATACTGAAAATTCCCATGAAAGTATTTATAATTATAATTTATCATATTGGTAGGTATTATTTTGTTTTTCTTGCATCTTGCTGGAATTCTGATTATTTGTACTTTTAATTCTTAAAAAGAAAAGAATTATCTCTTATATGCAGCATTAGAATTATTTGTACAGATAGGAATCCTATATTCTACATTTTCTTCTTTGTTCAGTGCCCTTTCAAGATATAGTCGATCATAGCCCTACACAATTTGCTGAACTATTGGTAAAGTTTGTCTAATTCCTGTTCCATTTAAACAATCGCGTTAGGTAGGCTATGCGTGTTTTTCCTCTGTCTATTTTGCTTTCAATATCTCATGTGAGTGTCAAATTCTCTAAAAGCACTTTCCTCATTTATTCCAGTACAAATTTAAACTGACTCTTTCTTATACATAAGAAAGAAAGTTTAATTTTTGTTCCCATTGTCTCCGAAGCACACGTGTTCCCTCCATGGTATTTTAATATCCTTCTGTAGAACCACATTTCTATCACCTCAAGTCCCTTCCCTATCTGTGACGAGAATACCAAGTACTCGCTGCTAGATAGGAAAACCGATTAATTCGGCATTACGTATAGAAAACATTTTTCAGCTATAGAACTGTGCAAAGTTATCATAACACTGTGACTACGCTGAGAATGAGCGATCAGTTTGGGGGTCTGTAAAATAGTCAATTTAAACGTTACAATGACATCACAATGATTACAACGTATCTGCAACGTTTCAAGAACGATCAATGTAAGGTGAGAATATGCTGTGATCTGATGGCATCACAATCACAGGTAAGAAGATTAAAGAATGAAACGTACATAGAAAGAAACACATTATTAACGATGCAGCGGGTTTATATTGGGTTGGTGGAAAAATAATGTCGTTTTCTCACATAGTAACATATGTGAGAAAACCACATTATTTTTTGCACCAATCTAATATTTCTTATGATGAGAAGTTATAAGATCCTGGCGCATTTGATCCGCTAACAGATTTGGTGAATTCGTATAAATCCAAAGGACTAATAAAACATAGAATTTGAACATATAAATATTAACAGATATATTATCAGGACATTTTACAAAAGAAATTATAAGAAATTAAATGAAATATGAAAGTACAAAGCAACTTTATGTATCTGGAGTTGATTACTCACATTTTTCAGGAGCGAAAAGAATACGTCTTTGCGCTATGAAAAGTCACTGATGAAAAGTTGAGTCTTTCAAATCTCGCACCACCTGTAAATCCTCAGAGGAAGATAATTCCAAAATCTCGCTGTAGTGAGATTTTGTTAATCAGAGGACAGTAATCCAACAACGCCTATGAAAGGACATAAATGATCACAACGAAGTTATTCAGGACATTCTAACCAGCTTCATTAGCAGAAAGTATCTTAAAACATAGTCGATCAATGTCTCTTTCAAATACTTTAACAGATATGACGAAACGAAATTTTCTTCTATATGCTGTGGCCCTTCAGGACTCAAAAACAATATCCTGTTCCTTGTAGCTCTTAATAATTTTTGTCGTTTTATTATATCTCCTGAACCATGCACCCACAGGTAGTTTATGCAGTTTTCCTCTGTAACTCTTGGCTTCAATCTGTTTCGAATTCCGCTTTCTTCATTATGTGTCCTAGAGGTTTCAATTATTTTTTTTTACTGGTGTGTGTGTGTGTGTTTTTCTAAAATTTCGTTGTTACTCATATGTTCAGTCTATGGTTTTATCTGTTTCTAACGAAAATTGCAAGTTACTTAATACTTTGCTTAGTTTTTGGAAGACATATTTCGCTATGCCAAAGCAACTTCGTATTTCAGTGTCGTACTTTCCATCCTCTGCTACAACACTTCCCAGACAATTTAATTGTTGCCTTTATTTGATTCCGATATCTCCAATTTATAATTTGCATGTTGGGCTGAAATTTTTTGCTGACAACCATATATTCTCTGTCTTCTTGTAATTAATGTTTAACCCTTTCTTCTCGATCTCCTTCACTAGCTTCAGTAAGAGCTCTTGTAGTATCCTTTTAGTGTCTGTTATCATAACTGTGTAATCTTCTTCTTCTTCTTCTTCTTCTTCTTAATAATAATAATAATAATAATAATAATAATAATAATAATAATAATAATAATAATAATAATAATCCTGCTAGCACTTCTGCTTCTCTCAGAATCACCTTGCTTCTTGTTTTGAAGAAACCGGCTGAGAAGACACATCCTTGGCTTACATCCCTTTCTTTTCTTGTACAGGGTACCCCAACACCCAAGAATCAGACCCTGCAATTTTTTGAATAAAACTCTTAATATTAATTTTTCTTCTTTAATATTTCACGCACAAATTCAACTTATATATAAGTTGAATTTGTGCGTGAAATATTGGAACAATAATCTTCCCCAAGACATTTTGCGTGGAGGCCTATTGCGTCAACAAATCATTCACTGTAGTGAAATCAAACTTTCGTAGAACGTTTCAGTGTCGTCATGCTCCATCAAAAAGCATAATTTTCGACTGGGTTCAGAAGTTCACTGAGTATGGAACTGTGCAAAATCTGAACTTTAATGGTCTGAGGGATATTTATTCTGGTCGGAGGGTGAGTGCTAGAATAGAAAGAACCATTGATGCTGTACGGGACTCAGTGGGACGGAGCTCAAAGAAATCACTTCGACGACGAAGTCAACAGCTGGGAATATCTCGGGAGTCTTTGAGGCGTGTTCTTGAAACAAATCTTCATTTTTATCCTTACAAAAATTCAAATAAAACAAAATCTTACGGAGACAGACATGGAAAAAACGCATAACGATGTGGGAATGATTTTGCGACGCAATCGAAGAAAATCCAGTCTTTTTGGATCATGTTTACTTCTTTGACGAAACGCACTTTCTGCTTTCAGGACATATAGATAGCAAAAACAATGTTTATTGTGGTTACAGCCGTACCAGACAATATGTTATTGAGGCCGTTACACTCAAAAAAGTGCAGAGATAGGTTGTAATTTCCATACATGGCATTATCGGCCCATATTGGTTCGAAGACGAAAAGAGGAAACCTCAAACAGAGAAATCAAAGCGCTATGTGTCTCGGCATCACTGGAACGACGCAGATAGATAGATTGAAATAAACAATGGTTCCAGCGAATTACTGCCTAGCCTGGCTGAGAAAGCAGGAGAGACTGATTAGCAGGAAGTGTGACGTTGGGCGGTCTCCGCACTCACCGGACTTGAACCTCACAGATTTTTATTTGTGGGGATATCTCAAGGATAATTTGTACCAGAGAAAGCCTCAAAAGACTGGTGAATGGAAGAAAAGCAATCACAGCAAAAATCAGGGACATCCCCAAAGAGGAATATGTCCGAATAAATGACATTTTTGCAAAACGTTTACAAGTTTGCCTCCAACGCAGCGTATCTCATTTGAAGCATATTTTGGGAAGAACGTTACTTTTATGCAAAGTGACCAATTTAACTAAAAAAAAAAAACTTTGGAGAATGATTGTACATAGACTGAAGAGTAAATCTACCAAGTTTCTTGAAATTAACGGGACTTTTGTAGGATTTATTAGGTTGGTGCAAAAATAATGTCGTTTTCTCACATAGTAACATATGTGAGAAAACGACATTATTTTTGCCCCAACCTAATATTACAATATTTATGTTTTTTTTTTTTGTTTGTTTTTTTTGGTAACCCTGTATATTTACTGAATTCATTTTCTATACGTATGCAGGCGGTTTGATGCTAGTATAGGTTTTGGATTATTCTAGCCTCCTCCCCAAATATGTAAATGTTACCTAGCAGTTCCAATAGTTGTTTGTAACGTAATTTGTCAAACGCTTTTTTCTCAGAAAGAATGTTATCATCCCTCTCTCCAGACCCCTTTTATTTATTATCTGTAAATATTCTAAACGTATTTTGAAAGACAAAAGAGTGCTTTCCAGCCATCTTCTCTACAGTTCTAAATTCTGAATTGTCTTTCTTCTAAAATGGCTGCCAAACAAGACTTGGTGTTCCAGTAGTCTTTGATATTCCTGTGCATGTTTTAGAAAAAAATGAAAATCCTCCAAGAATAATCGGAAAGGGAGAGGGGCTATAATTAATAAGATTAATGTCTGTTGTTCGAAAATTGACGTCGTTTGCGCAATATATACTACATTATGTAAAAGACAAAACTGTCAGATTTTAGTTTTTGAAAATGTCTGAAAAATAACATTTTTTAGCAAGAAATTATAACAACGTCGATAAAAAATCTAAATTAAAAATATTTTAACATTCCTTTCCAGCACCTATCTATATATCGTCTCTAAGGGTCAATCAGCGAAACCCAGTCTGTACAAAGAAGAGATTTTGTGGTAGACGCTTGGAATAGAAAGTGCTCTATAGACACGGAAGTAAACACAGCTGCTTGCGACACGACTTGCTGGAATTGTGAGTAAAATCAGACTTTTGTAATGTCCCCTAACTTTCCTTTTCACTGTTGCAGAGAAGGCGGCTAACAAAATTCTACACTTTGCTGTCGAATGTATGTTTGATTATGACACCTCTAATATATAACTCACACTTTGGTATATCGCTTTTGCTGGCGACTATGTATTCTATTTTAAGTCATAGCTAGTAGGGTTTTTTTTTACTTATATCACTGAAATACGTTGATAACTTTAAAACTCTATTCCTTTTTTATTTTCGTTTAATTTAAATCTGTACCAATATACGTGATTCACACTTCAGTAGAACCTTTTGGTAATCTGCTCACTGTTCCGTTGCCAGATGACAGCAGTCCAAACGAAGCTGGGATTTTTTTTTAAAACTACTGAGTACGTTGCCGTTAATTGTATTTTATTATTTTTATTTTTTGGACTGTCATCTTTATGATATATTATCCTTGACCCACCTCTTTCCTATGTCTGGCCTCACATCGACTGACCGATTCACCTGAGAAGTTATGCGATCAGTCAGCCAAATTAATTGACTGATTTGGAGGAAACAGACAGAGCGAAAAGAGAGTGAGCGAGATAGAAGAAATATTTTTTATGATTATATCAAAAGAGAAGTGCTAACAATTGGTGTTGTTAGAAAATATCAGACTGCAAAAATCAAAGAACGGATACAAGACTGGATAACGTATAATTCTGACCAAACTCTGTTTAATATTCTTTAAAGCCATATATCTAAAACAGAATGCATGGTTGTTAGCAACAGGAATAGCCCAACATGCAAATTCCAGTTTGGAGATTCCGAAATTAAACATATGAAACATGTAAGATATCTGGGAAGCATATAAAGAGAGGATAGAAAGTGCGACACAGAAATTCATGGGTGCACTGGGACAGAGAAAGACGACTTCTAAAAGTTGAGTAAGGTAATAACAAACGGAAAAAAATATTAGAAACAAAGAAAAGAATACTGAACTGTTATTTAATACCATCCAACTCATGTGGCAGTGAATGCTGGACAATCTCATCACAGATGAAGAAAACACTCCAACCACAAAAATTTGGCTCTACAGAAGGATGCTGCGAATAAGTCGGACCGAACAACGACGAAGTTCTAACGACAATGGCAAAATTACACTTATAAATAACATTAGGAAGAAGTAGTTGAATTTTCTCGGGTACATAATGAGGAATGAAGGCTTGGAAATTTTGATCCTCGCAGGAGAGATTGACGGTAAATGAGACACAGTAAAGCAGCGCACAAGTTGACTGCGGAGCTTGAACCAATAGATTGCGGATCAGAGTTTGGGAGAGATAGCAAAAAGACAAAAGTTATTAACAGTGACAGAAGACAGGAAATTTATGTATACATGTGTGTATATATGTATTATTTAACCAGTGAAATCTTCCGGCTTAGAGATCAGAAGTATTATGAAAGAGAATGTTCCCCAAGACACCTGGATTGAAAGTGGTTTGCCAGGTGAAATGCTATATAGATTCGTTTACTATTGAAACGGACATTTTCTTTTATAAGTCGTTTCGTCAACAGGCTGCCCCATAAAAAAAAGCGGCAAATTTGTCATCACTGTTTTATCTTTCAGGAATATTTGACCTTGAATAACCTTGAATATTCATGACCTTGCATAATCATTCGACACTCGCGTAATTAATTAACTGATTGGTTCTTTTATGAATGATTAATTGCTGCTCGATCTAGTGACTCGTCATTTAAAGGTTATTTGCAGACAACTTTCGCCTTTCGTTCTGCCTTTCTCATATTGCTAAACAACTCATTGATTTGGAGCGTCATATAATCGTATTTTTCAAAGAAGCACATCCGACGTGGGGATTGACGAAATGTGCAGAAATTCTTCCTGAATTTTTCAGTCGTCACCAGTTTTCAACGGTTGCATTACGCTTTTCTGAATTTACCGTTTTTATACTTGGCACCATGTTCTTGTAATTTAGTAACATATTCACATAGTTGAAATTTCTAATCCACTGTTGTAAATATAAAATATTAAAGATATGTAAACCATCTACAAGGCGCCAAGTAAAAAAGCGGCAAATTTATTATCACTGTTTTATCTTTCAGGAATAATTGACCTTGAATAAATTTCTTGAATATTTATGACCTTGAATAATCATTCGACTCTTGCGTAATTATTTAACTCTAATTAGTGCTTTTATGATCTTTTAATTGCTGCTCGACATAGTGACTCGTTATTTAAAGGTTATTTGCAGACAACATTCGTCTTCCGTTCTTATGTCACGTATGGCTAAATACGTCACTGATTTTGGGCGTCAAATTATCGTATTTTTCAAAGAAGCACGTCCAACTTGGAGATTGACAAAATGTACAGAAATTCTTCCTGAATTCTTCTGTCTTTACATTCGTCACCAGTTTTCAACGGTTATCTCACGGCTTTCTGAATTTATCGGATTTTTACAGGGTACGCTGTAGTATGGAATGTTTAACTGATAAACGGCTGTAAATCCATATCTTCACATCATAGTATAAGATGAGATTAAAGTAGACTTTGTCTCTTTGTTCATCTTTGTTTCACTAACGAGGTTTGAAATTGGTTATACATTCTCTTTAACGAATTAGTAAAATAGATGAACTCACTAAACCTTTGGTGCAGATGTTCACTTTAGTATTCAAAACGGCTTTTATGCTTCATTACAGCTGAGGATTTTCAGAAAATATTAATATGGCTGTCTCTCAAATAAAAGAATAAGAATCTTCTCTCTTGAAGATGGTCTGATAATGTTACCGAGGATTTGAAAAGGATTTTAATAAATAAAATATCCTGATGACAGTTGACAAATGCGTACGCATGCAAAATAATATTCATCAGTAGATTTGTATAGCTTTGCACAGGGTGCGGCAAAATGATCTGACATATGTGTAGGTTTAATAAAAGCGAAATAGTCAACTTATAGTACAATGCAATATTTACCATTTTATAATTAACTATGAAAACAAGTTGTTTATTCATCATTTTATAAAAATAAAAAAACGAATTATAAAAAAAATAAATAATCATTCGGCTCTCCTGTAATTTCTAAACAATGATCGGTTCTTTCGTGTTTGATCAATAGCTTCTCGATCTTATGACTCGTTATTTAAAGTTTATTTGCAGACAATAGTCGTCTTTCGTTCTTCCTTCACATACGGTTAAAGAACTCACTCATTTTGAGCGTCAAGTTATCGTATTTTTCAAAGAAGTACATCCGGCGTGGGGTTTGACGAAATGTGGAGAAATTCTTCCTGCATTTTTCAGTCGTCTCCAGTTTTCGACGGTTGTTTCGCGTCTTTCTGTATTTAACGCCTTTTTTTTTTTTTTTTTACTGTGCACCCTGTAGAAGCCGGTAGTTGTTAATTTCACAGAAAATAGTGAATGAAGAATGAGATATACAGCGAAAAAATGACGAAGAAAAAAGTACAGAGCAAGAAAAATGAAAAAAAAAACAAGACGGAGAACGGGAGAAAGAATAAAAAATTGAATGAAGAAAGAAAAAGGTATGAATAAGGAAAATCTGAAAAATGCAAGCGGAGAAAATTTTTAAAAAATGAGGTCCTCTCAAACATGCGAACATATTAATTTTAAATTCTATAACATATCCGGTTCACATTCCTGGCTTTTTGAACAGAAGTAAAAGTTTAAGTTTTAGGTTTTCAGTTCCTTTTAAAGTCTAATTCAAATCTATACTTGTAATATCCCCGCCTTTACTCTGAAACGCTATTCTGTATTTTTATCTCTCTCTCAATTGGAGTAGTTAGGTTTGCATATCGCCCGGTTCATACTCGTTTCTGGCCTTTCGAAAAGAAATAAAGGTTTATCCATGTTTTCCTGTTTAGGGTTAGATTTGCAGTTTCTTTTCAAGTCTAATATAACTCCATACTTCTAAAGATTCAACCTGAATTTTAATTCACTAATAATTTATTTATTTTACTCTCAACAGGACTAGATGGCTTCGCCTATCGTTCAGTCTTTTGAACAGGAAGAGAATTTTCACCATTGTTTTCTGTTTAGTATTGGGTTTCTAGTTCCATCTAAAATCTATACATTTTCATGCAACTTTTCCAGTCACAAAAATCTTGAACACGTCAAGTGTCGAGTTAAACGTCGTCTTTCCTGCCTAACTCCATGAACTTCAATTATTGCCTTTATTACGCTCATACAAGATGCAAATGGTAACGCTCTAATTTAAGTGGTTCTTGGGCCTTGTATTGACTGAACATTAAGAAACATAATATATAATAGCAGTTTGATGTCACATAAAATCATATCAAAGAACGTCCCGAATTTCTTAACTGAAATAACAAAAACTCTACACTGATTGTCTCACGATTTTCTCCCTAATTTACTTGAAGTCCGACGTTGATAGTTGAATGTAGTCGAAGCGTAATAGATAATTTCCTCAAGTTTCTTTCTCGGTATACACTAGAGATCAAAAGCCATATATGACACCAGGAGAATTGGTTGTTTATTTTTTCTCTGTCGCTAATCAATAATTCATGTATTATTTACAGCGTAAAACTATTTATTAGCTTGGTGCAAAAAATAATGACGTATTAATGTCGTTTTTTGACGTATTTTGTACCGTCAAAAAACGACATTATTACGTCATTATTTTGCACCAACCTAATAGTATTCTAGGAATTTGCATAGAGTACGCGGTATTCCGATCTAAGTAATGAGCGGGCTTGACAATGATTAATATCAGACACGATGAGAAACGAAAATATTTAACGAAAATAGTTTAAGTTCTATCTAAGCGAACATTAAACTATGTATTGCTGCTTAAACATACTGTTGTATAGGACTAAATTGTCGCTGCTGAGAATGGAACTTGAACACAGATCATCAGTGAGCAAACAGAGGGGATTCCATTATTGAATTAAGTAGCTGACGTGATTGAAAAGGAAATGTATATATGGGAAATAGCGTGGCGTGTAACTGATCACGACTTCCTGGACTGTTGGCAAAAGTGAATTTCTGTATAAGGTTCAAGGCTCACTACTAAATACAGAAAACTAACAAAGAGACATTAAACGAACATAAGGGAAATTTGTGCTATTTAAAAATTTATTCCTTTTATTTTCCTGAAGAAGGTCACGTGACCGGAAACACGTTAACAGAAATATGAAGAATAAAACATAATAAAACAAATCCACATTATAACCAAAAACGTTTGGGGTTTCTCTCGTTTTTAAAATATATATATTTTTTCTCTATAACCTTTTCCATATATATATATATATATATATATATATATATATATATATATATATATATATATATATTAAAGATGGAAGATTAAAGATGGAAGATTAAAGATACAAGTAGCGTCCGTCGCGAGATGCGAGCATCACGTGATATGGAACGCCACTGTCTTCGAATATTCTTAACGTAAATCTGTTATAATGTTTTAGATGTTGTTTAAAAAAAAAAAATAACTATATCTAAAAAAATGTTTAACTATTCAAATATTTATAAAGATTTAAAATACCCAAGTCTTTATTTAACCCTAGTTTATATGTATTTAATATTAAAATCCAGTATTTTTTTCTTTTTTCTGCGTGTGTACGTGTAACTGAAATCAGAATCTATCAATGAACATTTACAGTTTTCTAATGAGCGTCCAGATTGATTAAAATGTTCAGCTTTGGGGGAATAAGGATTTTTTAAGGACGCTACTTGTAAACAAACAGTTATTTCTGAAGAACGATTGAGGTTAATGTGACATATCAAATATATATATAAATAAATAAATACTTTCATAAAAAATAATTTTTCTATATATACATATTAAGAAAGGATACGTGGCTTCTCATAATGCTATATTATATATATATATATATATATATATATATATATATATATATATATATATATATATATAGTCCGATTGATTTGGTATCAGTCCTACCCCTATATATATATATATATATATATATATATATATATATATATATATATATATATATATATATATATATAGTCAAATACCAAATCCATCGGACTTCGATGCCGGCATAAAACAATCGAACGTCTAGCCACAATGAAGCGCTGTGATACAGCGTTACAGAATTCCTGTGAATGAGAATATATATGCTGTCTGGAAATCCGGTTGAAATTTGGTGAGAAAACGGTAATTTTAAAAACAGCGTCTCCTACTGCTATAAACATATTGCTTTTCAACTGAATTTGAATTGAGCTCTCCGGCCTACTGGCGAATTTTGTATAGAAAACATTAAAATTTCCGTTTCTCTCTGCCGTGCGGCGATAGCCTAGGGGTAGGATATCTGACTGATGCCAAATCGGTCCGATTGCTTCAAGCCGGGATCGGCTTATAAATAAGCATACCTTTTATATAATTAACTGTACACAGATATATAACTAAATATGCATATAAATCAGAAACAAAATTGATTTAATAGAAATAAATCCTATTTATCCATTTTAATGGGTGAAAAAGTTTAAATGAATACATAATCTTCTTTTAATTCTTTGTAGAATAGCCATTATTCACTTCTACAGCGAGGAACAAATTCTTGTAGATCTTAATTAATAATTTGCAAATTTTAGTTGGTGTTTTGTTCAACTCTTTTTCGCATAAGGTCTTCAGATCCGGAATATGTATCGGGAGTCACGATTCAATTTGAATTTTCAAATAACACCACAGATTCTCGATTGGTTTTAAATCTGGGGACTGACTTGACCATTTCAGAATATTTATATTATTTTCAGCAAGTTATTTATTCGTAGATTTTGCAGTGTGCCTTGGATCATTATCTTGTTGAAAGATATAATCAGGATGAAGTTGAAGGTTTCCAACCGAAATCATTAAATTTGCTTCCAAAATATTTTGATATGCTGCTGCATTCATTCTACCATCTATTACTGATATGTTTCCATTATCTTTTGCAGACAAACATCCCCAAACACTGATGCTGTCACCCCCAAATTTCACTTTTGGAACTGTGTTCTTTTGTTTGAAGGTATCGCCATCTTTCCTTCATACAAGACTTTTAGAATTACCTCCAAACAAATCAGTTTTGGTTTCCTCTGTCTATAAAAATCTTCCTAATACGATTATCCTTGTCTTTATGCTTACGAACGTATTTCAACCTGGCATATCAGTGTCTTTTCAATGGCAGTGGAATTTTCCGAGGGAAATATTACTTTAGATTGTTCATATGAATTTCATTGCTTATTTCCCGTTTAGTGACAAAGCAAATTAAGACGAGTAACCATTTTGTTTAATTTGACGCATTAACTGCCTCGAAGATCTTAAAGAAATCTTCCGTGGAGCACATGTTCTTTGATTTTCAACAGTCTTAAAATTTTTATAGATTGCTGTGAATGAAATAATGGTATTAAATGGAAGATTCGGGTTGTCTGAGATTTTCCCGTAAATTTTACATACTTTCCAGAGCTTAACAATCGGTTCTTTCTGCGAATTTGTCAATTCTTTACCTCTTGCCATGATGATAAGCTTCTTGCACGAATAACAATTACAGAATGTTCTGATTGTATATTTAGGCTAAAAATAACCACTTATTACATTATTGGAACTTTCTAGAATATTCAACTTGAATAAT
Source organism: Acanthosepion lycidas (assembly GCA_963932145.1). Taxonomy (NCBI): domain Eukaryota; kingdom Metazoa; phylum Mollusca; class Cephalopoda; order Sepiida; family Sepiidae; genus Acanthosepion; species Acanthosepion lycidas. The sequence goes on from OZ010583.1 coordinate 103,257,737, forward strand.
CTAGAGTATTAAAGCAATTTAAATGTTTTAAAATCTGAAGTTTGCATTGTACGAAAAATTTACACAGTGTGTATCAAAAATAATATTTAAAAATTTGTAAATTTCCTCACTCAAATCAAGGACAAAAATCCACATAAACGTATGTCTGCAAATTGTTCGTTTATGAGTTATTAAATTTATGTATACGGTAGACGCTGTTAAATCGAAAATCTAAGATACAACCCAAAAATACTTTTGCAAAATTTGGTGACGTGTTCTTGACACCAAAACAAGGCAAAATGGCCATATAAACATATGTCCATCGTTGTACCTCCACATAACAACTTTTAACATTTTAAACATATACGTCTACATAGGCACACACCCATCGGATCATTGACTGGCAGACCCTTTCAAATAGTCCCGCATTTTCGAACGGTTTGAAGGCCCCCATGACACGTTAATGAAGCATCTCTGCATTATTAATGTCTGCTGCATAAATCAATTGTTTTAGGTGGTGCCACAGATTAAACTCAAAAGGATTTTTATCGGGGGAACGTGCTGGTCATTTCATGGTAGATGTCAACCAGTGCATTGCGAACAATATGACTTAAATGTGCTGGAGCTCCATCATGCGTATTCGTATTAGCAACGGTACATCCTCTAGCAGGTTTGGAAATGTAAGACGTATGTACTGCTGCTGTAAGACGTATGTACCTACCGGACAAACACCTACAGTTCCAGTCCACACACTATTCGTAAACGGATGCTGGTATCTAGCTCATTGGGATTCCAATCCGCATAGAAATATTGATTGCGTAAATTTGTTATTCCATCTCTTCCAAGTGATCCCTCATCTGAAAACAAAAATCAAGAGACAAACAAGTGATCGGTAGTCTGTGCAATAAACCATCGGCAAATGTTCTCCCATAGTGAGTGATCAGAAGGGCGAAGACACTGTACACGTTTGAAATGATACGGATACAAGATACGTACGAAATGCTAGGGCCATTTGACGCGTGCTGAAAACTGGATTGTCTCCGATATCCTGTAAAATGTGCCCAGGCGTGTGAGCAGATCTCGGTCTTCCTCGAAATATATTTTCTCTCCAGTCTCAGAAATGCAACGACAGCAGCAGCGATGGTTGAATGATTCGGTTGACTTCAGTCTGGAAACTCAATCTGACACAACCGTGTAGCCTCTCGTCCATTACCATTCGCTTGGTTTTATGTAAAAATGATATCCGCCTGCTCACGATATGAATATCCCGCTTTTTTTAAAGGGAACATTTCTCAGTTAACTCACTACTACAGAGGTTAAGAGATGAAGACAGACGAACCACAAATGTACACCAAATAACAAATGTAACCTCGTCCATTTTGGAAAAGAGCGCTATCTACCGTAAACTTTCTTTAAATTTAATATCTCAAAATTTGTGGACATATGTTTATATGCATTTTTGTCCTTGTTTCGGTGTGAGGAACCCGCCCAATTTTTGTAAAATTATTTTTGATATGCTATATATATATATATATATATATATATATATATATATATATATATATATATATATATATCAAATATGTGGTGCAGTTCAATTTATATTACAATGAATCATTCATACAAAAAGTAAATTAGTAAAGTTAATGATATGAAATGGAGAAATTTCTTCGCTAACAAAATCTTAAAGATGCACTAACCTAATAATCACTCGATGAATGTGTTGATCCTTGTTTTTTAAAATTATAAGCTGTATAAGGCCTTACTTAAATACGCGAGTACTTTCAACTGTACATTGAAAAAACAAAATAATTTCCATGCCTGAAGATGACTTAATATACAGTCGAAAGTACTCGCGTATTTAAGTCCAGATAAATTACACACACATATATATATATATATATATATATATGTGTGTGTGTGTGTGTGTGTGTGTGTGTGTGTCTGTGTGTGTCTGTGTGTGTCTGTGTCTCTGTGTGTGCGTGTGTGTGTGATAGGAGGCACGGTGGATAGCGGCTCGGATTAAGAAATCGGGGGCCCGAGTTCAAATTCCAGTCGAACCCATTACATTCATTTACATGCTAATTCCATTGGGAAATGTATGAATCCTCTTCACCCTCCAGCTATGGGTAAATAACGGAGCAGACTGGGTTCTATAGCTTTGGGTGTCAACTGGTCTAGGAGAAGGACAACTCTAAATTCAAAACCGGCGGAGGGTCGTTTGGGGACCTTGTGCGGTACGTACTGCACCAGGTCTCTGTATTCAGCCCTTGTAAAATGGTTCTGCAGAAAACCTTCATCACTATAATCAAATCTCAAGTGTCGTGCTGTCGGTTCCTAGGAATTGGTCTACTTGACGCTTATACGTCGAATTCGACGGGAGAGTTGATATATATATATATATATATATATATATATATATATATATATATATATATATATATATATATATATATATATATATCGCACTTATCGTGCTGGTGTTAATAAACTTATGCTCGATGTAATATAATAGAGACATTTATTAATCAATATACCTATTACCTCTCGCCGCGGACAGGATTCTGTGTTTCCTGTACTGATCATTACGCAATTTGAATTATATCTGGTTATCGCAAAGTTGGCGTAGTTATATATTAAAATATTATATTTTCAACTTAAAAATTATATTTGGCAATTAAAAAAAGTGCGATTTATATGCATATATAAAAAAGAAAATTTAAAACAATTATTTATTTGAGTGGTGAATATTCCGATATTAATTTTTTAAAAGGGAATTAGTTATTCTTATTTAAACAAAATCATGAATACACATTTAATAGTAAAATAACAAAAAATAAATCGTAATTAGTATTAAAAATCAAAATTAAAAATTAAAAAATAGAAATAATGAAAAATAAAAGATCCAAATTAAAAATTAAAATTAAAAATAACTAGATGAAAACAATGAAAATTTCCGCAATATACGAATAAATAAATGTGAATTCGCTGGAAAAGATTACTTAGATAATTATTCGACGGGGAAGCGGGTGAATGCTTACTTTTAAACAAACAAAAAGAACCCGAACGGTATTTCAAAAATGCCAAGATTCAGCGCCCTCCGTATCATGGCAGCAACTGGTAACGATTGGATAAAAATATCCGTGTCAATATATGCTCGTTTCAACTTTAGATATTGTTAAGATAATTAGCAACATACCTTTGACATATAGAAAATTTTATTTTTTACTTATCTGGACGTGATAAATGTTACATATTACAATATTTTTCGATACATGTGAACAACCTTTTTTCGATATAATTATTCGTTACCCCCTCCCTCTGACTCTCACTCTCTCTGTTCCACTGTGTTGTGGATTCCGAGATGAAATTCGGTCTCCAATGAATGACAAACGCAAAAATTAAATATAAGAAATGAAATGTATTTACACAATAATATAATGGGTAATACTGTTAGTAAATCCAGGAACGCGGTTAGTAGCAATAATAATATATAAGGACTTCCTGAGAGTCTACGTGCTTGTAACTGCGACTTCTACAAGCGGTTACCTCACACTATTACTCTACTTCCAACTCAATCACAATCTCTGCTTACTCTCTCTCTCTCTCTCTCTCTCTCTCTCTATTCTGACTGACTCTGGGTATTTAACGGCAGCAGTCCAAGTAACACTCTGGTCGAGTCGAGTCCACTTATATGAAAAAGGGGTGGACCCCATAACACACTGTCACTTCCCACTCTCTTTCATAATTTCACTCCATGTTAGGTGTGATTGAAGAAAGAGAGAGGGAAATTAAAAAAAAGATAAAAAAAAGATAGAGCCATAGAGAGATAAGTTCTTATAACGAAAGGGGCGCAAAAATAACATTCACATAAAATTAAAAAAAAGATGTATCTTTTCTGTTAAGAAAGGTTTTATATTCTACAGGAAAAGTGGGCACTCCGAGACGGTGTAATGGTTAACAAGCTTGTCTTGCTGGGACAATTACGATTGAGTAGTGATTTCGATTCACACTGAGTGCCCCATACTTTCGGCCTTGTGCCACATCCAAGCTAGGCTTGGAAAATCACTATTCTACATGAAAAGTTATAGCAGGATCAGTTGGGCGCCGTCTGTGAGAAAAAAAGCACCATGACGCAATTCACTTGGAAACAGCATGCTGTATTGTTTAGCATTTACACCTGAAGCCCGATTACGAACATTTCAGAGAGGTTGGGTTTAAATCTGAGGAGAGTGCAGAGGATTGGGAAAGAGTTGGATGAGTCTAATGATGACTACGAAAGTGTTTGGAGTGATCAATAGTGATTGCAAAGTGAAGACTTCATTTACAGGGTCTCAAACTCAACAAGGAGTCCTATATTAAATGCCTTCAGGATGCTGTGTTGTTCTGGGTCAAGAGGGTTACTGCTGGAAGATCCTTTGTCTGGAAACATGACTCTGCCCTATGGCACACATGCAGAACACAGCCACGGCTGTCAGACAATTTCTGCTACCACCTCATCTACCCCATTCAAGAACCAGCATTGAACGATGAATACGTTTAAAAATAAGGAACAGTAGAGAGGAAAACTGGATCAGGTGGTCACAACAGGGAAACTGATGATCATTTCAAGTTAGAGCTAAAGAGTACAATTAGAAAAGATTCAACTCAATCCATAAGATGTTTGGCATGTGAGAGAAGAGTTTCAGTTATGTCAGTCCAAAGACCAGTGAAAAAATACTTGAAAATGAAATCGAACGTGTAAAAAGTGACATGCCTTGTTACAGAAGGACTGAAAGTTAGAAGTTTAGAGAGGGCAAAGATCATAATTTAGAAATGATCCTGGAATAAAATATATATATATATATATATAATGTCCCGGAAAGGGATATATTTGAACGAAGTAGCTAAGTGGTTTTGGCTACTATAACCTAGTAGAATACGGTAGCAGTAATCGACTGGTACGCGTCGTAGTCGCAGGTAAGAAGTGTAGATCAATGGCGTAGTCCAATGGGCGTCGTATAGACTTATCTTTCATACTAATGCTCTTTACACTCCTACACGTCCGTCGGTATTTATGACGGGCACAAGCCAATCATATTCCAGTCAGGGGGAATACAGGTGTACGCATATTCCATTATATATATGAATTCTATTAGGTTGGTGCAAAAATAATGACGTAATAATGTCGTTTTTTGAGGTATTTTTTATGTCAAAAAACGATATTATTACGTCATTATTTTTGCACCAACCTAATATTTCAATCTGTTATATATATCCGATTTTTAGCTATGCTTAATTATTGTTTAATTATATTAATAATCGTTTATCATGGATTTCATCACGATTCTTCTGTTAAGTTTGGAATGTAATTATACAATGTTATTGTCCCGTATTGTTATACAAACCTCGGAGAATTCCAGTAAGACATCTCTTTAATCAATAGGGACAAAGAAAAATAACACATAACCTACCTGACAAGATTCTGTGGATGAATGACTGAGCAGGGTTTGGGAGAGATTAGAACAAGACAAAATTGATTAAGAACTACAAAGAACAGGAAGTCGTGGAGAGCCATAATCACCATCATCCTGAAGGGACACAGTAAATAGAAAAAGAACCAAAGTTATCTGTTGTGAGTAACAAATTAATTTTCAAGATTATTTATCTTCTACTTTTTCTATATGCCCAACCCCTTCACGGCATAGGCGTTCATGGCTCTCCGCAACTTCTTATCTTGTTTGACTCTTTGCTAAAGCAGCCGCACCCCCGATTCGCCATTCATTTAGCCAAGCTCATCAGCTACAGGGATCGATGACTTCACCTGTCACTCTTGCTCTCAATAGTCTTCCTTCTTCATCAGATGTCCCAAAAATTTCAGCTGCCAATTCTTGATTCTGGGAAGAAATGTTCTTTTAGATGTCATTTTCTTATGTTGCTTAATCGCCCTGTCCATGGAATTTTTAGTATCCTTCTGTAGAATTACATTGTTGCTATAGCTTTTTTCTTCATGCTTGGGGAAATTGTCCAAGATTAAGTGCCGTATACTATAGTTTTACTTTACCGATAAAGAACCTTACTGCGGTGGCATTAATTGACACTCCTTGCAAGCTGGGGTTGTGTTTTCCTACTTTCCATCTTTTAGCGTTTTATTTTGTTATCTTACATTTTTTGAGAACTGTTTCGTTTTCTTAGCATTTATCGTAGCTTTTTGCTAGATTTCGATTCATTCATTTTTTTTGCATTCTATATAAATGTGTCTCTTCAGATTATGGTTAACTACTACTGGCGAGTGAACGATTATTTTAATTTTATAAAAAGCTGTATACTTCATCTTTTTTCCTCGAGAACAAAAACAGAAGTACAGATAGCCTTGTGGGCTTTACCTTGCTTAACTAATCGAATGTGACCTATCTTAAATTCACACTCAGGGAAAAAATACATTCATATATATATATATATATATATATATATATATGTATATATGTGTGTGTGTGTGTGTGTGTGTGTGTGAGTGTGTGTGAGTGCGCTTGTGTATAATATGTATGCATATAAATATATATATATACTAGCAGCATGGCCCGGCATTGCCCGTCCTTGATTCAAAAATCATACGACTCATACAGCAATCACTATCACTTGACTTAAAATATTTTCCCCCTTCCTTGCCTGTAAAGGAGTGCCCTTTGCCCTGCTGATGTCGCTACATGACTTTCTTCTTGCCTATCTCACACTGCGAATTTTTTCTAAGCTCTATACTAAACATCAAATCTGTTACGAAAAAAGAACTAAACAAAATGAAGACAAAACAATCGCCTTTAAAAAAGGGCTCGTAACTGGAAAAACCGAATGAAAAAAGAATGTTAACAACAAATACTTTTTCACACCCAACCCAGTTCTGCAGAATCAGAATCAACGTTGAGTTTAAGCAAGGGAATAAGCCAATTGGAGTAAAGTGCCATGCAGATTTAAATTTTTCCCACTTGTGACGAATGCAGCTATCGATTATTTTTGCATGGTAATTAACATTCGTGTCAGTCAGCTGTTGGCTCTCACGCTGGCCAATAGAATCTTCCTGCCTATTCGTGGCAGCCAGCTATTGGCTCTCACTCTGGCCAGTACAAAATGGCCGCAAACTACATAAAAACTGCCGCAGAAGCATGAAAAAATCGATTATTTCCACTATCGATGGGAGTTGGGAAATGCAACGTCGGTTTTGGCCTTCCCGCTAACTTGGAGCATGTGTATGTAAATTTTGGAGCAAATCCGTCGAAAATTGCAGCCGTGCATTCGTTACACACACACACTCATCCTGCTTATATATATATATATATATATATATATATATATATATATATATATATATATATAATTGGATTTATATAATAATAATAATAATAATATATATATATATATATATATATATATATATTATCTCTCCTAAGCCCATTTTTTCTGCTATCCATTTAGTCAAGATCGCTAGTTTATGCGTTGTTTTATTCTGTTCTTCTTGCTTTCGATCTGTCCTGTAAGTAAGAAGACTAGTAAATGCCAGAAAAAAAAAACTCAATCGAATAAAATACTTCATATTGGAATTGGTACAACTTAAAACTACCGCTATTAGTATTCCGCTCCTGAGTCTCAATTTAATTCCATTTCGTCTTACGAACATTTACTAACGCCCGAAAGCCATTACATAGAAAGAGGATTACGTAAGCAGTCCCAAGACTGCGTGATTCTATCAACACACGCTATCCACCAATCTGTCTTTATATCCAATAATATATAAAAAAAGTATCTATCCAACCTTCTACAAATGCGAGGAAATTGTCACGTTCTTTGGCATATCTTCTAGCCAATATTCACTGACTGACTTAAATGCCTTTCAAACCTTTTGATTACATCCAATATATATTACTTATATTTATTTTTTGCGAGCTAATATTTCTCTATCCTAATATCCTAATATCATGAATGTTTGTTCCAAGCTTATTTTTTCCACATAGATTTATAAATTGTCTTTTGTACAGAGAGCAACAGAACTTATTTTTTTGCGCATGATTTCGTCTATCCAGTGAACACACATTTACATATACATACGAACTGAAGTTGATAGTAAGCACGAAACGGTTTTATTCTAGGGATAGAAACTAAAATACAATAGCGACTTAACGGCAAAGTAGATTCCAGCATAAGCATATATAGAAGGTCTGTGTAAAAATATCGGGACTAGTGCTATAAAAAAAAATATTATAATAAATATCATTTGGGCAACGGGCCCCTTGAATGGGAAGCAATATTACCCCGCTAGATAAATTTCAACTGTAGTCCTGGGTATGACGATAAACTACACCCGGCAGCAAAGCTTGTAATTGGGAGATTGGAGGTTTTGAGGAGTGGCGAACTATCAGTTAATTGCTCTTGTTCAGAGGTCCACTCTGACCCGGGATGATATAACAGTTAAGGTCCGAGCTATAGGCAACCAGTTAAAGACCAAACAAAATCAAAACACTATGAATGTATAAACATATATTTTTTTTATAGTAAAATTATCAACAATATATTTTTATATAAACATGATCAGTATTTACATTATTTGGACTATTGTCCTCCTCTTTGTCGCCATGTTTATCACAACGTTTCGGACGTTGTACGCTCCGGCCTTCTTCAGGACACATGGCACAGTGGATAACGGCGTTAGTTAGCTCCAGTGACAAGACCCAAAGAGTGAGTTCAATACCTGGTTAAGGCGGTGGAGAACTTTGAGAAGTGAATTAACAGGAGATAACAGATATCCATTAGACATGGCACGTAGAACTAGAACAGTCTATCCCAATGAGCGAAATAAAAGATTCAGTTCGACATTACAACCAACTGAAGACTGTCGGAGTTTACAATGGCGGAAACATTGTGATAAACATGGCCACAAAGATGAGGACAATAGTCCGAATAATGTAAATAGTGTACATAATACCTCATCTCAGAAATATAGACAGAAACATGATCAGCTATACATTTTATAATAGAATTACCAAAACTACATTCCATCTGTAATTGAAGGCATGCAATGACTTTTAAATTATATTTAGTTCAAGTCATAAAATTGTGTTCAAAATATTTAGATTGTGGCATTAAATAACCCATAGGGGTTGAATTGACGTTAAAGAAAATCAACGCATTCCGACTGAATAGTGACTTTGATCCTTCCTGGATGATTTGTAATTTTGCTCTCATCTAAGCTAATGTAGTTTTGGTTCTCATCTAAGCTTCTCTTAAAAAATCAATGGAATTTAGACATTTAATCTCAAATTTAGTTTGCTTCTGATTCTTTAAAAGCATTGTTCAGTTGTTTTTTTGTTTTTTTTTTGTTTTTTTGGTTTTGTTTTTATCAGAGGACGGAAAGTTCAACACCGAAATCCCAAAGGGCTTTGGGATAGCGAAAGCTTCCTTCCAAATGCTAAGCAGCGTATTATGAAACAGGAACATTTCACTAAAAACAGAGAAAAATAGCGCTGAAATGTCACGTAATACCAGTCTTTCTCTAGAGCACTGCATTCTGGGAAATCTCCTCATGGATGAATAAGGGTACTTGAAGCAACAGAAATGTGATTATACAGAAGGATGCTGAGAATACCATGGACTAACCATGTTAACACCGATGAAGTTCTAGGGAAAATAAAAACAAAAGCGGCACTTATAATTTGAAATAGAAAGAGACAGTTGAAAATTCTAGGACACATCATGGACTTGAAAATATGAACACTCGGGTGACATATTGAAGTCAATAGGAACAAAAGAAAATATTGCATAACCTATATAACGTGCGAGTGTATATGGATGGCAGAAAAGAGTTTAGGACAGATAACAAAAATATAACATTTACTAAGAGCTAAAAATTACACGAATGTGTGGAGGATTATGGTTATCAATGTCCTGAAGGGACACGGTTCAAAGAAGATGAATGTAATATATCACTTTTTAAAACTACCTCCATATTTCAGGTAATTTCATAATTTCCTCATTCATGCAGAGTAATTGAATATTTTTCATTTAGATAATTTGTCTAAAGAATGGAGTAAATAATATATTGAAGATACAGTATCTCTTTATTATGATTGATTGTTTGAAGATTCCTAATAAAATCTGCCTGGTGGCTAAATTTAACCTAAAAGAAAATTAAGACCTTTATCTTGCCTAATTCTTGCCAATTGTCTGCGTTCAGTTGGAAAAAGATCCATCTTTTGCCTCCCTAAATAGACGATATCAACTAATACCTAAAAACTGAATCGTATTCTTATAATTATTAACAGATTCTGTATTCTTAGTGGTGGCTCTTTTCTCTATTTCTTTTGCTTAACGTTGTAATAAAATATCCAGAGTTAACGTTAATCGAAATTAGTTTTCAAAACAGATTATTGTCGGGTTTAGCTAGGAAATCGTATAGTGAAAGATGCTTAAAACTTTATTTTTGCTTAATTCATGCGGAAGCTACGTATCAAACTGACCAATAGAAATAAGCAAATGCAGATCGATTGTCCACTTTTTATTTCCATGGATATTTTGAGTGAGGAAAAATAACCCGTTTCGTTTACATTATTTGCCCGCTGGCCATTCGTTTCGTTTTTGTTGTCGTTATCAGATTTCGCTTGTAGTACCCTCCATCTTTCGAGTTTGGTACGTTTGGCGTGACTGATTCGGCTTCTGAAAAATAGTTGGTCTATTCGGCATAGCCGTTTAGACGTCATACAGTTTCGATGACACTGTCTTTGACCGGAGGCACCGCCCCACCAAAGAAAAAAAAAGGGATAAAATCATTGAAAACACCCAACTTTCAATATGACTTTTTATTCATTTAGAGAATTAAGGATACTATTAAAACACTAATGGTATTCCTATTCCTATTCCTATTTTTGCAGTAGATACTTCATGGGTATGTTCATTCAACTGGCGAATCACTTTTCCATCCTTCATATGTAATCTCATTTTACATCGATATTTCTGTTCACATCGCCAAAACTTTAATTCAGGATCCCTCTTCAAGCTATTAGATCTGTGACGGCAAAATAAAATCGACCCATATATATATTTTAGATTAAAATCCACCAATATATATATTTTAGATTGAAAGAGCCTTTCAAAATAAACACAAAGTGGGCATTGGAAACCAATCACAAATTGTCTGTGGCGTAGTCATAGTCAAATGCAAAGTTACAGAACTGCCCAAAAGAATTGACGTAGTTTGCAATAAGCAATAACAAGAAAAAGAAAAGAACTGGGAAAAATAGAGCAAGCAAATAATATGTGCAAGGCAAATTGATAGTAATAAGCCAAAGGAATGGCAATATGGAAAAAGTTCACAAACTAGGAATTGGCGTTGACACGCAAAAGCAAGTTCGTACAGGCGAATGTAGCTTTCAAAGACAAGGCTGATCGGGACTGAGTCGGATGAAAGTGAGAACCAGCCTATTTTATTTGCTAGGAAAATCCCAGCGTGTATCCAAAGACAACTCGCCAAAGGCCGTTGCCGCAGTAAGTCACAACTCACCTTCCCTCCTCTACCGTACGACTCTGCGAACGACTTTTACAATTCTACTTATCACTTTCTTTCAACGAGAGACATTTACACTAATTTCCCATTTGTTGTATTTTGATGTTAATACAATTATTTATTTCTTAAACCTCGGTCGTTTCTTCTTTGTTCTGCCATCAGAATTACATCGCTTCTATTTGGAATAAAAGGGCTTTGACGACTGACAAATATGAAGGTAGTATAATATCAAAATACGTCAAACTGCGCCTTTTCTTAAATATATAAATACCATCAACTAATCTTTTTTCTTAAATTGGATTATTCGAGCATATAACGCCAAAGTACTAATTCGACTACTAAGAGAGAGACAGAGAAAAAGAAAGAAAAAAAGAAACATTTGACAATAACGACGAAGTAGTATTCTGACGCCAAATAGTCCCACTGCCGAAAAATTCCTATGTTGAATTGCCTGCTCGGAACGTCCTATTACCGCGTCTTTCATAAAGTGATTGTTGATTCGGGTAACCTACCTTCAATTTCGACTTGAACACATTATGTAATCTACAGTGTTTCACTCTTTTTTCGATGCCCAAGGATATATCATCTAGTTCTTATTTAGTACTAAGTTATTTCCCTCCCCGTTTCCACCCACTAATCGGTAAAGATATTGAACTCAAAATTACCAGGTCATCAAATTCATGAATTAAAATTTTAATATCTGAAGGGAGAATCTGTAGTCTTAAAACTGGCCTTCCTGCAGATGAGTACCGGTTCTGTTGCAGCTACTTGTCACGCTTGACTGCACTCTTCGAAGCATCAATTTTCACTGCAGCTGTTGGAGTATATCTGTCATTTGCCCTTTTCCTTATACAAATGAAAAAGGTTCAGATCGAAATTCCCTATAGGCTACCCGGATAGACAATCCCCTTAATGAAGGCCTTGGTGCACCACGGTCGAAACGGTACAACACAACAAAGATGAGGGACAGTGTCCTTGTGTAAATAATTTAAATAATAACGTCTTATACAGAAATTCAGACAATTGTCTACAGATTATAAAGCTAATTAATTCTCAATGTTTTGATGTTAAGGTTATTAAACCCTGAGAGAAAAACTCCAGTCCTAATTTCCGGAAAAGATTCTTGATATGTTCAGTTATTCACATGATTTTCTTCAGCTTTTTTTTGTTTTTTTAATTTGTTTTTTAATATAAATTGCACAGTCTGGACAGATATCAAAATAATGTTAATTTGATTAAGTTATCTTGGTAGATATAGTCAAATCTACACATAATTTCATCTAGCAACACAAAAAGGCAGTGACTTCTGTGGATATCTCTGTAGTAGGTCAGAGTATCGAAGGAACAATGTCGAACAAACAAGGTGTCGAACGACCCAAGTGCCGAATGGCAAAGAGTTCAACTGGCTAAATGACAAATGGACATAATATCGAAAAGGCAAATTTTCATAACGAAAAAAAAAAAAAAAAATTGAAGTAAAATCGAACACAATGAATTTAAAAACTCGATTCAAATAACCAATTAAGCTATTTTAAACTTTTCATTGCTTAGCGTTGGCATCATTTAATAAATCCTAGCCTTAAATGTGATTAAGCCTCCATGACCATCGGTTAGTGGCCCGAGGGTCGTTTATTACTTTCTCATTTTACCAAATTGAATTGAGTCTTCTCTCTCTCTCTCTCACACACACACACATTATATATATATATATATATATATACACTCTTTACTAGGGTTTGAATGTCGACCATTGTTTTAAAAGGATAGCAATTATGTAAAAAGGTTTTTTTTTCATTGGAATATTTTTTTATTAAGTTAAAATTAATACACACACACACACACACACACACACACACACATATATATATATATATATATATATATATATATATATATATATATATATATATATATATGTATGTATATATGTATATTTATCAGCAGCATCCTTGAATGCTAATTAAAAATTATTCTGTTGTAGGAACATTTTTTACCTTTCCTCATTCACTATTTTCCCGTTCGACACTTTATCCATTCGACACGTTTTCTTTTCAATATTTTGTTTGTTCAACACACTATTTGTGCACGGAAAGCTTTATATGAACGCGGATGTGGCTTGCCATTGAAGGTACATGCACGTATGCATTTTTGACATGATTTCATATCCTAAAAAAAATACTATTTAGCTCTACATTGTATTTAACCCTCTTTTAAATTAAATGTTACGTACAAAGGAATTATACTACATTTTTAGCATTTGTTCTCATCTTCCCTGGAGATATATATAGGTAAAAATTCGTGGAAACGTAAACCAAGTAGATCCTATGAATATACAATTGTAAAACTGATTGACAAAAGAGAGCTCAAATAATTTTTATTGTAGAGCATATAAGTGAATTGCTATTGAAAACGGTCCTCTCTAAAATGTTTCATAGCCTTGCCACCTCTATCAAACATTTTAGAGAGGAGCCTATTTAATTATAATTCAATTGCGCGGATAGCTTTATTAAGGGGATCAAAATTTTTTTTTTTTTTTCTGAGTGTTTGGGAACTATCGTTCTGCTTCATCGTCTATGTGTTGCTACCCTTAGGGAGAAGGGCAACCAAGTTCCTCCATATCTATCTTTGTAGCCCCAACATTTATCTTATCGCAATCACTACTAGTCCCTGTTTTACAAACCATTTACACAAGCCCGTTAAGTAAGTTATTCTATTCTTTCCTCTGTTTCTCTTACCGTAAGTATGTCCCTGTGAGTCTCAAACTTTCTGGGCCTTCTTTGCTTATTATGCGTCCTAGAAATTTAACTTGTATTATTCTGGTTATAAATAGAAGTGTACTTTTCATTTCCATCTCCCTTAAAGCGTCATCGTTGCTTGCATTTCCCAGCATCCTTCTGTAGAATTATATTTCTGTTGCCTCTTCATGTGATGAGACTGTCCAGCTTTCATTGCTATGTAATGGTAATGGAAATATTATCCATTTCCCTAAATATATATATATATATATATATATATATATATATATATATATATTGGTATTCAATGACCGAGAAGCCTATACGTGTATTTGTTAAAAAAAAAAAATTCAGGATAAAGCATTCTCAATTCCAGTAGCTATTATCGCTCTTTCTGGTATTAATAGAGTTTTTTTCTAACATTTCATTTAAAGTAGTGTGCAATTTTAACATCTTTATTTTGTCCTTATGTCCTCGACTTACATGTGCCCTCAAGTTTACTTGATGCTGCTGCTGGTAGTCATCAAGTGATATGGTTTCTGTTATTTTGTACAGCTCTTTGAGAACCTGTACCGTCAGCCCACAATGTTTAAAGAAGTATAATCTTTGCCAAAACGATCAGGTTATACTCACTGAAATCGTTTTTAGGAGGACCGATATTATATAATGCTACATCAATATATTCATTGTTTCTAACGAAATGTCCTTGTTTCTTAAATATTAATCGGGTTTTCAAAGCGGATCAGCCAATTCATTTTCAGGGTTTTTGATATCATTATTTTTTTTATTTAAATATAGCCATTACCATTGAGTGAAATGCACTCGCACACACAAGGCAAGTGAAGGCAGAAAATGCTTGCATCATTCTATGACTCTTCCACGTTCATAAGTTCAATATTTAGATCGATGTTTTATTGTTTTGTTTTTAAATTGTCTGTGTCATCTAAAAACCGCCATTTCAATTATATTTCAACTAACAGCATGGCCCGGCGTTGCCCGTGCTTGATTCAAAAATCGTACGACTCATACAGCAATCCCTATCACTTGACTTAAAATATTTTTGCCCTTCCTTGCCTTTAAAGGAGTGCCCTTTGCCTTACTTCTTGCCTATCTCACACTGCGAATTTTTTCTAGGCTCTATACTAAACATTAAATCTGTTACGAAATAAGAACTAAACAAAATGAACACAAAACGATCAGCTTTAAAAAAGGATTCGTAACTGGAAAAACCGAATGAAAAAAGAATGTTAACAACAAATACTTTTTCACAACCAACCCAGTTCTGCGAAAACAGAATCAACGTTGAATTTAAGCAAGCGAATGAGCCAATTGGAGTAAAGTGCCATGCAGATATATTTTTTTAGCATTTGTGACGAATGCAGCTATCGATTTTTTTTTGCATGCTAGTTAACATTCGTGTCAGTCAGCGGTTGGCTCTCACGCTGGCCAATAGAATCTTCCTGACTATTCGTGGCAGTCAGCTATTGGCTCTCACTGTGGTCAGTACAAAATGGCCGCAAACTACATGAAAACTGCCATAGAAGCATGAAAAAAATCGATTATTTCCACTATCAATGGGAGTTGGGAAATGCAAAGTCGGTCGTGGCCTTTCCGCTAACTTGGAGCATGTGTATGTAAATTTTTGGAGCAAATCCGTCGAAAATTGCGGCCGTGCATTCGTCACACACACACACACACACACACACACACACACACATCCTGCCTTTTATAGACAGAGATTTTGTTATAGTCGCTTTCCCTCCGGCGTTAAGTTACTTCCTGGTGCCTTTTCTATAAATACTTTCATGGATGAGCTCTTCGCTATAGTACCTAGATTTATGGATTTAAGCGCAGTACAAGACTGGCAACAAGTTTCATCAATAGTTGAAATAGCGAGATGTAATCGAAAAGTCTAAGCTAACAGTTTCTTTTCTCTGTCTTCTCGCTTGTGGAAAATTTTTCCAGCTCTATGCTTTCCTGCCAAATTTTATCTTTAAAAATTTAAATGAAATGTCAATCGCTATCTACTGTCCTCCTGATTCCTCTTCCACTGTTATCGCTCCTTAGTAATGTTTTTTGTTTTATAATTATTCAATCTCCCAGTAACTTTTTTTGGTCTTAGTGACTTTACTGTCTTGCTTGGAGTGATTTCGATTAAGAGATAATTGGGCTGTCTTATTGTCGAAAGCAACAGACTTATTTTTCTATGTGCTTATCTGTTTATGGCTTTGGTTTTAATCGGAGAATTCACTTTCTTGTTTGGGAGAGTTTCATGCGTGTCTTTCCCACGTCTAAAAAACAAAAAAAAAACAAAAAAAAAAAACAAACAAACATCACCTCCCCACATACTTGCATACCGATATATCAAATTACAAGTCTGGAGTTTAACTTAGTTTAAAATTATAATTGCCTTGAAAGTGGTTAGATTAACTTTCTAGATCTTTTCTATCGGCGAGCGAATTGAGGTTCTAAGTAGAAATAATCTTAGATTGTACCAAGCCACTCGTGTCTTCAACCTCATTTTTAAACTATTTACACATTCGGCTAATTTCAGCGAGACGAGACCTGAAGGATGTTGTACGTTAAAGATGAAGCCGTCATCCTATTCTCAAAATGAATATACCGTTTATCAAAAATGTTAGACATTTTTTAATTGTTAACAAGAAATTGGAATAATATTATTAGTATTTTTCTTTCTAATTTGTATATTCCTCTCTAGATCTGTACTGGGTATGGCGATAAGCTACATCTGGCAGCAAAGCCTCTGATAGGGAGAATTTGAGGAGCGCGGAACAACTTCTTAATTTCTGTTGTTCCCAGGTATTCCTTGATCCGGGGTGGTAGCAGTTGTTAAGGTCCCAACTATGGGCAAATAGTTAATTACCAAAATGGGGGTCAAAAGATTAGGAAAGTATAAAAATAGATTTTTATAGTAGAAATATTATCAGCAATACATTTGACTTTCGATGAAAAACCTATTTACAAATACAGTGTAACCCGGATATAAAAGAGTTGTCGGGACCGGAGAAGAATTATCTTATATCCGGGTTTCTCTTATATCCGAGTATGGTCTAATTTATATACATTAACACAGGCTCTAATTTTGGACCAGATAAAATCTCTCTTATATCCATGTTTCTCTTATATCCCTGTCTCTTATATCCAGGTTACACTGTATACATCAATTAAACCTGATCTACAACCTGATTTCTTACAAAGAATACATCTTCTATTCCTCTGAACCTATCCTAAAAATCTTGTTGGTATTAAATAACCCATTGAAGTTGTTATGCCGAAAAACAAAATAAACCAAACCAAACTTTCCTATCTCTTTCTATGAAAAACATCTTACTTTTTTTTTTTTTAAAGATTTTTTGATTTTTTTTTAAATCTCCAACGGCAAGAAATTGAAATACAGCCTAAGGGTTATTTTTTCTGTTTAGAATGATGTCAATAAAATGTATTATTTGGTTGCACATTATTTTCGTTGTGTTAAATATTATTAAGATTTTCTTATTGTACCTGTTTACTACAGAAATTAAATTAACCTGGTAAAAGTTTACAGTTTCAAAGCATCACGTGTTAACCCATTAGCAACCATGAGCCGCATTTTGGGATCTGTTAAAATTAAACTCACTACATTTTATTCCTTGTATTTACATTTGGTTGCTTACATACATTGCATTTGCAGAGGTATCTTTTACAATACTTAGCCTTTAAAGTAAGAAGACATTTTCTGTCGTAATTTTACATTTCACGAGTAGAAAAATAATAACTATTTTGAAAAGTATTTCTTTATTATTTCTAATCAATATTATCTTTTGATGTTTTATACACATACAGTGTAACCCGGATATAAGATAAACCCGGATATAAGAGACGTCTCCGGTCCCGACGACTCTCTTATATCCGGGTTACATTGTATATATTTTATGTTCTAGTTTCTATACAAATGACAATGGTAACTACTGGAATTAAAATAAGGAATAATTAAACTCCAAAGACACATGTCTGGGCCAAAAATGCGCATTAAAAAAAAATGGCAATTAATGGGTTAATCCAAATCTTTATGCTACCTTTTACACGATCTCGCTAAGCATAATTATGCGGAAGGAGGTCATTTTCGTTCAACTATAGTTCTTGGATTTCTGTTTACGAAGAGTACAGTAATATTTTCAGCCAGGTTAAGAACCCTTTACAAAATAAAATCTGACATTTTGGTGAATCACCCTTTTGTGCAAATACTCTGCTTTTAATAATACGTAAATTAATCTAAATATGTAAACTATGTTGAATTTATCACGCGTTTACAGCAGCTTAGAATGATACAGGATTTATATTGAGAGAAAACCCATCTACATGCGGACTGAATATGAATTCAGTAAATATACAAATAATAGAATGATGTTTAGGACAAGAGCATATCATCTCAGCGGACTTATTCAATTTATACATTGAGGAGATTCTGAGAGAATTAGATGTCCTACCAGGATTCATTCTTGGCGGTCAGAATTTTAACAACATACAGTGTAACCCGGATATAAGAGAAACCCGGATATAAGATATATTTTCTCTGGTCTAAAATTAGAACCATACTTACCTAAACAAAATAGACCAAACCCGGATATAAGAGAAACCCGGATATAAGATACTTCTTCTCCGGTCTCGACAACTCTCTTATATCCGGGTTACACTGTATATGCAAATGATACAGTGTTGATAGCAGAAACAGAAATTAAACTACGAGAACTTCTACAGAAGATAATGAAGGGAAGATAATAAAAAACGATTAAAAATCATGTACATGATGGCATGATGGTAGAATGCATGTTTGTCAGCAAAAAGAACATCCCAACATAGAAACTGCAGATGCTAAAATCAAGCAACTACAACAATTTAAATTTTTGGAAAGCGTTTTAACTGCGCACGGAATGGGGAGCAACGAAAGACGCACTGGTATCGCGAAAGATGTCTTCCAAAAGGTAAGCAAAATATTAAGAAACATACAAATTTCGTTAGAAACAAAGAAAAAAGTACTGAACTGTTATATAATATTAGTTACTAATATATGTTACTGTGTATTGGACAATATCCTTACAGACGAAGCAAAAGCTTGAAGCATAAGAAATAAGGGTCTAGAGAAACATACAGAGAACAGGGGTCCATCATGTGAACAACGATGAAGCTTTAGATAAAATAGAAACAAAAAGGATCCTTTATTATTAACCTGAGAAAGAGGTGAAATTTCTAGGGCATATAATTAAGAAAGAGACCCCTCGGGAAATCCGACGTTAACAGCACATATTCAAGGGTAGAGTAGCAAAGTTTAACATATTTAACTAGCTTTTTTAATTGGGTGCCAGACTAGGATTTAGGATCGATTACAAAAAATGAATATTTACTAAGTGCTACAAATTACAGGAAATTTTCGAGAGCCATGATCGACAATGTCCTGAATAACATAGAAGAAAAACTAGTCCTAAAAAGTCAATTACATATTAATCTTTCGTTAGAATAATAACAATTATTTTTTTCTCGCATCCAAATTTTAGCTGATTTTTATAGCAACTACGCAGCCAAAGTGCAGGTATTAGTAAACTGCGAAGTTTGGAATTAAAGATGAGATCCTAGTCAAGAATTACACTTGGATCCCTTTTCCCTTGAGAAACTCATTTTGTACAACAATGTCTCTCCCACTTAAGCTACAATACCTATTGTCATTACTATTTTTAATGTCATGCCTATTTTAAACGTACGCGATCATCACTATCCACAAATTACTTTTTTTTTTAAATAACCATTCTTGGGATAAGATTATTCCAGCTGCATTCTATCTTAATTTCTTTTCCTTTTCTTACAGTCGTTCCCACCCAAGTGTAGAGTGACCAGTATACTCTGCTTTTTAAGTCCTATTTGTAGAAAGAGGACACAAATCCATGCTTTTTCTCATCAGTGAGAAAGTGAACGCAATAAACTAACCCGGAATTTTGAAATTATCTTATCGATTCTATTTTCCGTCTTAGTAAACATTGCACCACAATTCAGGTCTTACGCCTGTATTTTTTTTTCAGATGAGCAAACATCACAATCGAAATTACTGTTCGGTAATGAAAGATTGCTTCGTAACAGAGAACGGTGTTATTGTAATTGTCGCATAATGTGAAATCACCTGGCGCTGTAAGCAATGTTAGCGGTCATACCATTTTGATATGAATCAGACTTTAAGGTTACAGCCTGTGATTTGCCATTATATTATTCGTGTCGTAAGGGCACAGTTATGTTGACCGGTTCTTTCTTATTGGTTCAATGATGTTTGAAGATGAGAGTCCGATCCACGATACGTAATCTGCGAATTACTATAAACAACCGTGTTGATAACATCCGGTTTCCGGAGCTTAGTGAGTGGGTACCACCTCATCCCCGGTAACTTGTTTGGCAGCGATCCGAATGCAGCGATTTAGCAGCTCATCCGATATGAATGTATATATGGCTGCATCTGTGTGTGTGTTATACATGTTTCATTCATGATGACTGAAAATGTACTTCCGCTATGGTTGTATTGTATATTTTTTTTATGGTTTTATTTTGGACTGTGTTTGTATTGAAATTACCCAAGTGATTATTCCTATAAAACTATTAGCCATTGGCAGCGTTCATAGCTGGTGTTATTAAATGTTGACTTTTGTTGGATAAGTGCAGCAATTATTTTTGGAATGATTTTTTGCATTTGGATTTGCGTATCACATTGATGTTGTCGGCATGTATGATGTCAGGAAAATCTACCAACCTTCGTACGCAACATACAGAACGTAAAAATGATACACACCTCCAATTGCATCTTTCTAGTTTGTCTATAAATTAGGTGAGAGTTTATTTTTTAGTCATTCACATTAATTGAAACCAACAGATAGTATTAAATGTTTCCTTATATGGAACCTTTTAAACATCAATAAGTCAAACAGCCGGCGATGATGTCGACTGAATTTTATAAAATCTTTCTCTTAAAACAATGTTTCTAATTGATTTCTCAAGTACACTAATTTCTATAACTGTTCCCAGTTATGATGGGGACTTTCTTCCTAAGTCTTTGTTCGAAAAAGTCTCGATATCAACATCTTAATTGTCATTATTTTCTTTTCAAGTTACATATGCTATTCATTATAGTTGTTGCTGTTGTTGAAAGTCTGTAGGGATACAGAAGGCGTTTATCGGCATTTGGTAGAGAATATACACGTGGGTAACATGACAACCGATTAATGACGTCACTCCATACAGTCACGAAAGCGGCAGCCATATTTCAATTTGTTTTCAAATACAGTAAGGTTGCTTTCTTTAGCCACCACCCCCAATGTCTCAGGCAGACGTTAAAATGCCTCGTCAGCATCTTACAAGTCCATGGTACCAGTTCTCTTTAGGAATATATCTTTACCAGATATAGAATGAAACTCCATCTCACAGTCATCAATTTGGCAAAACACAAGCCTCAATGTTTCCCGTTCATGGAATATGTTCTCGCCTCAGACATAGATGTATCCGGCCCGTTTGAATCTAGAGTGCAAAACGTGGTTTCTACAAACACAAGAGTATCTGCATATTGTATGTAACACCCTTCCTTTGCGTTTCTCCTTAAACTCTAATTTGTTGTGTTAATATGGTTGGTTGGTTGTTTTGTTTTATGGCAAACTTCAGTGGGTCATTTAATGCCAACAATTTTTTTAAATAGATTCATAGCGATAGTTTGGTAAAAAAGGTTTGTATTTATACATACATACATACATATATATATATATATATATATATATATATATATATATATATATATTGAACCACTTTTCAATTACTCATATTTTTTAGTACAATCCAACTTCTTTTAGGAAATTTACAATCTTCGATGATTTTATTTTCGTAAAAAGTTTTTTTTTAATTACTCACTTAGTAATATTTTGTTCACACTATTTTGTATTCTGAGTTCCATTCTCCATTTTTTCAAAGAATAGCTATTTGTATTACTGCTAATTTTTAAAAAAATATTGCTGATAATAATTTTTTCTTCAAAAATTATTGCTGGTAATAATTTTTTTATAACAAAGTATTTATGGTATTAAAACCTATTTTTACACAATTTTTGGTGTTAACTCTTTGCCCATAGCTGGGACCCTAACAGGTGCTACCATCTCGGGTCAGAGTGGACCTGGGAACAACAGCAATTAAGAGGTGCTTCCACGCTCCTCAAAACCTCCTGGTCAGAGGCCTTGTTGGACGTGGTTTATCGTCTTACCCATGAAACGGATATAGTTTATCGTCTTACCCATGACGAGGTGCTAATATATGTGATATATTATCTGGATGCGACATGTGTATACATGTATATATAGTTTTGTGCATATCTTAGTATATAAATGTCTCTCTAAGAACCAAGCGTTCGTCTTCCTTCCAGTCATTCGTTTTTCTGCCAGTCATTCCGTTCCGACCATGAAGTAAGTTGCTGTTATCTCATGGATATGATAATGCTCATAACGGGGGAAATACAAATTGGAGAATAGACATTTCTACCATAGTTCTCTCCAGTTATAAATGGTTTCTGTAATTTGATATAGCTCTTCGATTGTCATTCCTTTGCACCTGTCCACGAGTTTTGAAGAATATTTATTTTAACAAAGCGCTACAAGCATCATTTTCTCGAGGCTACTTGTAATCATTGACTAGAAAAAGCGGTTGTGTACAGTTGAAAGTTTAGGTATTTATAAACGAGTGTGCAAAACATTTATTACATCCATATGAATGCGTCGATCTGACGAGGCTATTTTACACATATTTATTTTTTTAGAATGAGATTCGCACTATACAAGTCCAGAGGGCACTTGAAAAAGAGGATTACAGAATCAGTTTATGTGGATAGGAGGGGAAGATAACGGTTAACCCTAGACATGAATAGGTTAAGTTTGTAGTGATCGGAGAAACTTAATCTTAGGAGGCGGTTCCACAGAGCAGTTGTTCTCGGGAAGAAGCTGTTCGAGTGGAACTTATCACCGATGGAATACGGAGAGAATGTTTTGAGTTTGTTACAATGTAAGTGGAATGGTAGATCCACTCCGAGAAATTTAGAACTGGCAGAACAAGGAATGCATTTCTTCCGTGCACTTTCTATGGAAATAGCGTTTGCCACATTCCGCTTGTAAGAAAGGGGTGGTATGGTGGCAAATAATTCATCGCCTACAAGGACGCAGAGACGCTTTTGGACTCTATCGAGAGTGTAAAGTGAGGATTGGACAGATCCTGTCCAAATATGACAACATTACTCCATATTAGACCTCATGTATCTCTTGTAAACGTAACACGAAGAGAGAGGTTTTTACCAGAGCGGTACCGACCATTTTCCCTGAATCTTTAGCAAAGGATCGTATGTACCCCTTGAAGTTTGGGATCAGTTTAGGATCCAATAGTCTCTCAAGGCATGACACCTCCGCGGGTAGACATATATTCATCGTGACTTGGGTCTATATGGAGATGACATATGTTAATATTTTCGTTTTGTGGCAACTAGCGTACTCTATTCTATCTCTGATTCGTTTGTCTTCTATATTGAATTTATTTTAAGTCGTCCATACATCGAAATATATGCCGTGTTTTGCTAAATAGTAAAAGCATTAAATACATATCCCGAATTTTTATGATGGTTAATGATAGTTATTTAGTTTTTTCATAATCATGTGTATGTATTACATCACATGTTTGGGCATAGGTGCAGGATTTTAGTGTAGGTGTTACATATAAAATGATATTTCTGAAGAGGCTTAGATAATATCCATTTCTGCTTGCGTTCTAACTCACATTTAATGTATTTTCCTATATGGTTATTGAAAAAAATGTTTTACAAACGTGTACACAAAAGCTTATAGGGATATGTATATACATATCCCTTTTCCGTTTCTGAAAGGCTGAAACTTTTTCATAGAGAAGATAATCATTTGGAGTTAAAAGAAAATATGTCCATGTTTGAGTGAGAACATATGGGGAACGATTAATGAGATAGAGATCACAGGAACAGGCAAGTGCGCATGCGTGGGTATGTTCGATTATTTGCAACAAATATTCGCCATTTTCTCTTTTTCACCCTTGATATGCACGTATCCCGGATATCAAGAACCCAGCCATAAAGAAATTCAGACAAAATGAACAATATGTAAAGAATAAGAAACGGATAAACAAAGAGCAAAAGAGAAAGGTCGGAAGTGACAGAAAGTGTGATAAATTGTGATGATATAAGAAGATTGATAAAAGACAAATAGGCAGTTTGAGCACCGGACAAAGGTGAGGAGAATAAAGTTTCAATGGATTTGCTGACTGTTGATGGATATATTGGACAGTAAATTCTAGGTCGAGTACATAAGTAAACATGTAAAAAATAATTAAAGAAAGAAAGTAAGGATTAAGGAAGGAGAGAACACACTGGAAAGGAAAATTAAAGAAAGTATTATTAATAAAGAAAAAGAAAGAATTATGTAAGAAGGAAATTAAATAATTAAAAACAAAACGAAGGAAAAACAATTAAAAAAAGAAAGAAATCTGAAGATAAGACAAGGAAATGAGGATTAAAATGAGTGATGTATTAAGAAGAAGGTAAAAATGAGAGAATCAATTAAATAAAATAAAAAAGAAGAAAAAAGGAGAATAAATAATTAAAAATAAAGAATTACAGAGAAAGAAGGAAAGTAAAAAGCAAAGAAAGAAGGAAAGTAAAAAACAAAGAAATAAAGAAAGAAAGAAAGAAAGAAAGAAAGAAAAAGGACAGAAAGAAAGAAAAGCAGAAAGGAAAATATTTACTAAAATGAACTCGTATCTGCTTCTTCTAATTACCGTGTCTCTTTAGGACGTTGGTGATCATGGCTCTCCCAAATTTCCTATCGTTGTAGCCTTTAATAAATATATGTTATCTCTATGTCATTCATTTACTCAAGCTCATTAAGTAGCTTAGGAGTTGCTTTTAACTTTCCCTCTTGCCTTCATTCTCTCCTATGAGTATCAAAATTTCCAAGCCCTCTTTCCTTATTATGTGCCCTAGAAATTTCACCTGTCTATTTGTGATAGGCTAAATGAGAGAAAAACTAAAAAAAAAGAAATGAATGATCAGACAAGAATAAGAAAATAGCAAAAATAGAAAAGATAATACAGAAGATTAGAGTTAAAAAAGATTTCTTATTATTTAAGGAGGAAATACAGGGAAATCAGTCTCTCTCTCTCTCGCTCTCACTCTCACACAGAGAGAGATATATATATTATTGATTGATATGTTTTCTACGGTTTATCAACCCTTAAAAGGTTATTTAAAGAGAAAGATATCTTGAGATATAAACATTTAAAAAAAAATAATAATGATTTTACTGATACAAACCTTACTAATTAACCAATATCTGGGGAGAAGAAGAAGTGGGTTTGTATCTTTCCGAAGGATACCTGTGTGTGAGTGAATTAACATTTCCGTGCCATTATGCATTACACTTACCGCGCATCCAAGCCTGCAACACCAATGTAATAGGTCCTGACCTGGCATCTCGTCTACAGTCACTTTCTCACAGACGAGACGTGGCTTCCCTCTGTCTTTTCTACAAATATTTTTATGGAAACTGCTCTAACGAGCTACTTTCACTGGTACCCAAAATGTAGGAATTTAATCGTGCTACTAGGTTGGTACTTCGGTCTCACTCTTTCAATGCTGAAACGGTTAAATGTAACCGCTTCTTCTACTCCAGGAGCTTCTTCTCTCTCACTTCCCGACAGTGGAGCTCCCTTCCTCTTACTTGCTTCCCTGATAGCTATAATCTTCAAAAATTCAAATGTAATGTCAATTAATATCTGCTGATGCCTTGATCTTGATCCCCGTCTTTCTCTTTACCCTTCCCTCAAACAACACCTTTACTCTTATTTTCACTCACTGTAAAACTTTGCGTGTTAGTGGCACTCCCGCCTTGCTTGGGGTGATTTGGTTAAAAAAAAAAATGGTATTTGCAAGTGGTCATCCATCTACGTTGTAACCAGGCTAAACGCCGTTTAACTTCGCTGATCGTACGGGAACTGGTGATTCAACGTGATGTTACCGTAATCAATGAGAGAGAGAGAGAGAGAGAGAGAGAGAGAGAGAGAGAGAGAGAGAGAGAGACGTATAATGAGAGATAAGAAAAAAAGAAATAAAGATTAAATGAATGCATAAAGGGATTTACGTAACTGTAGAAGGAAAATAAAATAAAGAGAGATAGGGAAGTAGACTATGAAAGAAATATAAATAGATTATTTGAAATATTCTAATAAAATGGAAAGACATAGAAGGAAAGACGTAATAGAAAGTAAAAAAAAATGTTGAAAATGAAACGCATGAAGATATAACGCAATAAAAAAGAAAGAAAGAAAGAAAGAAAGAAAGAGAGAAAGAGAGAAAGAAAGATAAAAGAACGAGTTAACGGTAAACAATAGTCGTCAAATGGCCGTTTTCCCCACGACACCACATTTTAACTAACATCCCTCTAATGTTTATTGTTTAAAAATCGATGATTAGAATTAGAATAAATCTTAAGATGATGAAAGCGAATATATATATATATATATATATATATATATATATATATATATATATATATATATATATATATATATATATATGACAATAGAAAAACTGTAATAGTTGCCGACGCGTTTCGTCGAATGTGGACTTTCTCAAGGAAAAAAACGAAATGAATGTATTTAAACAAAGTAAATAATAATAACAAAAATAAAATGTCCTTAGCAACTGGAAGAATTCAGAGAACGCTATATATATATATATATATATATATATATATATATATATATATATATATATATATATATATATATATATATATGTTTGTTCTATAGAATTTACAAAGGAATAAATACTGTTTATTTACTATATAGAAGAATAATTTTATATCTACAACATTCTTAAAACGATACAATTAGAAATAATGGAATGCAATATTTATCATTTAACAATGTATAAGGAAATAAATGTGAAAATGAATTATTCATGGATTTTATAAACATTTACTAAATCATTAAAATATGTGAACCAGCTATAAGGAAATTCTTATTATTTACCATTTTATTAAGGTCGAATCAATTGGTAATTACATTATGTTTTACCAATCATTCCAATAAAGAATGTAATAAATATATAATGTAAATAACTAATCTAATAAATAAATAGTAATTATTATTTCTGTTGTCAATTCTGAAGAACAAAAGAAAATGTAGAATTTCATGTTTCATATGTTTAGCTTCTATACAACTTTAATCATCGATTTTCAAAGCAATAAATATTGTGAATGAGTGAGGATAATTAAAAAAGCGGTGTCATGTGAAAAACTGTCCTTTTTAACACAACGTCTAATTGCAGCATATATATATATATATATATATATATATATATATATATATATATATATATATATATATATATATATGCGTGTGTGAATGTGCACGCGCACGTGTGTATGTATGTATATACTTTATATAAGGATATTACATAAAAAATATGTAAAAAAAAGCTACACAAATGTAAACATGTTTATAGTCATACGCATCGAAACGTCTGTGTAGCGTTTTTTTTTTTTTTTTTTTTTTTTACATGTTTTGATGTAATATCATAAAATAAAGAATATTGC
Organism: Acanthosepion lycidas; assembly: GCA_963932145.1. Lineage (NCBI taxonomy): Eukaryota > Metazoa > Mollusca > Cephalopoda > Sepiida > Sepiidae > Acanthosepion > Acanthosepion lycidas. The sequence goes on from OZ010583.1 coordinate 103,285,654, forward strand.
TCTACTTTTGAATTCAGTCCTCTTTTAAATTGAATTATACGAACGTCGGTATTGGACTCTATTAGTTCTCATTTTACACACACACACACACACACACACACATACATATATATATATATATGTATTGGTTATATATAATAATGTTCCGTGACAACAATTTCTCGACCTTAGAGTGTTTGATGTTGTTCAAACGGATGCTCTCTACTCTTTTCATGCAAGATTTCAAAGAAACATATATGCATAGAGCGTCTTGATATCCGTGTTTCTTTTCATGTATGTGACAATTATTAATCGTAGACATAGATAACGGTCAGAATTCAAAAATTGCCGCACTCATTTTATCTTTAAGTGATGATGATAGTCTATCTACTTCAAAGACATGGACACTTAATGATTAATAACATGCAAACAAAATAATATTTTGATTGGCTGTGAAAAAACCCATTATTCCCTCTCAACAAACACACAAAAACACACATACACATATATGTGTGTGTAGGGGTGTTCAGGCACATGCTTTTAACGTTATTTTTTTTCAGGTTTTAATGTTTGAAATATACGCCCCGTGTTTATTTCCGACGGGCTTATTAAGCTTTTTCGACGTTGCAGCCATATGTAACTAAAACATACGGTTTAAAAAGAGGGGAATTCTATTTACACAGGAATAACTTTCGAAATAATAAATATGTCAGATTAAAAATAAAATGAATGGCACACACACATACACACACAAATATATATATATATATATTTCACCATGTTTGAACAGCTACAAAAAACCGTCATTATTGATCTCTTTCTAGACATTATATATATATATATATATATATATATATATATATATATATATATATATATATATATATATAGAGAGAGAGAGAGAGAGAGAGAGAGAGAGAGATAGATAGATAGATAGATACTTCAAAAATTATTTCTTTTGGATCCAGTTAATCCGGGGTGTTTTGGGGCGTCACCACACAACCAGGTTGTATTTTCCCTTTTACGGAACGCACACAATTATTCTCGAAACAGAATGCATGCTTAATTTCCTATTCGAAACGCAAACAAAACAATTTCTAAATAATCAAAAATTTATAATAATTAATATATTTTTAATTTAACATTTGTATTACTTCGAACGCCATATTAAAAATAAATCAATTCATTCTTTACATGTGCATATATATGATAATCATACAGTTTCAAGGTATGCTATATTTATGGGTAAATAGGCTCGGTATCAAAGACAGAGCGCAAGTGGACACTGAGCTCAACTTCAAGCGGCGACAATCTGTTTCCTACTTGAAAACAATTTCAGATTAAGTATAAAATAATGCACAATCAGGCTGGTGATAATAAAAGTGCTTGATTTTAAACAACAATGTTAAAATTTACACTATTAATAATAAATGAACATTTTCCTTACAGTTTATAATTCACTGTGTACATGAAACTGAGTATTTTACCGAAAGGTAAAGGGAAAATGTATAGTTTGTTTTTATTAATAAAACATATAAATTGTCTATTTATTTTCATTTTAGTCTGCAACAACCTTGATTATTAAGTGTGGAGTGCAGTTGAGCGAGAAGCTAGCAAAACTCCTTGTAATAGCAAAGATAAACTGAAGGCAAGGATTATGACAGCATTCGCCAATTAAAGCAGGAGACCATCCAGAAGTGATGCAAGAGATTCCGAAGTCGTCTGGAGGCTGAGGTTGTAGCCAGTGAGAATTTTATTGAATAAATTTACTCTTTTGTATTTCAAGAGATGTGTGTATAATTTTCGTAAATGTATCTATTAAAATGAGACGTCTTAGAGACAACAGACATTATTGGATCGATTAATTTTATTGATCAACTTTTCCAAATTAAGAATAATCCTTCTCAGATAAGCGGGAAATTCTGTCAGTATTTGTCCAAAGTTAATTTAAGAAAAAATATGATCCTGGTTTCTACTTTCTTAAGTAATCATCAGGTTATATAGAGACAAATGGTGACTTTCGTAGAACTGGTTAGTATAGTGACGTGGACAATGAGTGCGCTGAAAAGTAATATTTCGTTGTCTTTGTTGACGTCTGTGAATTTATTTTATATGTGATGGTTTGGTCTGATATTCAAAATAGCTATTTGATATTCGGTAAATAGCATGTTCGAAAGATTGAGAAATTTGTCAGAGGAATTGTGCAAGTATATGTATACTTTGTACCAAGATAGATAGATAGATAGATAGATAGATAGATAGATAGATAGATAGATTAGGCTGAGTCATAAGTAATTTCCGTTTTTGTGAACCAACTGTTATGATGAATATATCATCCTAACAGCTAATCGTACGTGGCAGTTAAATGATGTACACTAATATATAAATATATATATATATATATATATATATGTGTGTGTGTGTGTGTGTGTGTGTCCATGTTCATCAAAATAAATAAAAGCAATTAAAGCTTTTGAAATTAAATAATATTTTTCTTTTATTGAGTTTTGTATGTTACAATTCAATACGATTTTCAGGTAGAGTTGGCCCAATTAAAAAAAAAAAAAAACATGATTTGGTTTCCACAAAGCTTTGTGCTTTTAAGTAATATAATCACTTATCTCCTCAAAATTGAAATTATAGAGTTTTCGTACAATTAGTTAGGAGGGGTTAATACATATGACAAATAATTCTGCCATAACTTTAATAAACAAAATATTTATAATAAAATAAAAAAAACATATTTATAATAAGTTCCATCATTTGTGAATAGATTCTGAAAGTTTCATTAAAATATGACAATTATTTTTATTTTTGCAACATTTTCCAAATTAATGTGTGTCAAACAAAAAAAAAACAAAAAAAACGTGCTAAAAATTTTTATGTTATTTTACTAATTCCGGTGATACAAAAAGAAACAAGTTTTTTTTTAATCATAATTTAGAATATTCTAAAAAGAAGGAAAATTTTTTAAAAATAATTAAAAAAATACTTTGATCTTTCCTCTCAATAATAACATAAGCATTTAGACGCTAAAATTTTGTTTTCGTGAAGTTTGGTGTCTTTTTCCTCAAGCTATGCTCTTTTTTTCAGGATTTCGTAGAGGTGCCTAGGTTTTCCTATGTAGATATCATCCCAAAATAAAATTTGTCCGATGTAGACATTTTAGACGATGTACATGCTGCTTATAGCTAGAATATAAATAAATAATATATTAATTACATTTTCGTTATGCTATATATATATATATATATATATATATATATATATATATATATATATATATATATATATATATATATATATATCATAATATGTTTTTACTACGTAGTTATCATCCCAAAATAAGATTTGTACTGTGTAGATATATTTTCAGTGTAGATAACAAGCCACAATAGAAATTTCTTCCTTGTAGATAACAAGGCAATGTATAATTAACGTTTACTGTTTTCTTCTGTTTTTTGTAATTTATTTTTGACTCTATCTATAAATCCTTTATTTGTCTAAAAACGTTCATTCAGAACGACACTTATTGAAATAGATTTCTCATCTTCGCATTTAATTTATTTTTTATGCTATTGTAGATGACCGGGGGTGGGGATTAAATTGCGGACTTGAAACTCCAACTGAAGATAAGGAAGACAAACAAGAAATATATATATATATATATATATATATATATATATATATATATATAAACAAATATAAAATATATGTATTAAACAAAGCAATTTTATAATAGACAATAAAATTTGTGTGTGTATCATTGGTGTTTGTTCTTTGGTGAATGTTCGTACGTACGTGTATGTGTGTATAATATTCATGGTGTCTTCCACAAATGGGAAGACCAGAATTTCTAAGAGAGCTTACATTGTAGTCGCTGAAATGAAGAAAAGAAAAAGAGGATTCACCTCACCTCCAAGCGAGTTGGGATAAGGCTCCACGCCTGAAGGAAACAAGAGATCGAGACAAGAAGTCGCCCAGTATTTATAGTATGGGGAGAGAGACCACTAGTGAAAATTTGGGAATTAATGAGGAGCTAACGGCGACATTATTGTTCGCTAAAAACAAGACAGCGTCACTGAAGTTAGAGCGTTAGTGAACTGGGTTGTTTTATGAACGTAAGAATTGTAGATTATCGAGATTTGTAAAATAGATAATGGTTTCCATTAGACTTGCAGAGGTTAAGATTGTAGTAAAATCGTGTCTTTGGGGAAAAACTCTTCGAATTGAACATCCTCCTTATTAATGGAATATAAAGTGAATGAAGACGGCTCGCCATCGTATATATGGCAAGCAGGGTGTTAACCGTAAAGGTCTGAATTGGTGGACCCAAGGAACGTATATCATCTGAATATTTTATTTGAAAATTTGCGATCGTCTGACAACGTTGCGACTGTCGGAATGTAGTTTTAGGATAGAAAATAATTCATCACCTATAAGGCCGCGTAATCGCGTTTTGAACACTGTCGAGGCTAGAAAAGAGATAACTGGTCAAATCTGGCAGCAGAATTTTTGGTTTAACTATGCGCCATGAGTGATACATGCATAGGTGATCATATATCTTTCGATACATGACAGACGAGAGAGAATTTTTTCCTGCAGTAGGTTGCCATTTCTTCCTGCGGTAGAACAGTTGCCATCGAAGGCTATAGAACCCGGTTTGTCCTGCTATTTAACCATAACTAGTGGCGGGAGAAGAAAATGATTCATACCTTCCCCAAGACTATTAGCACATAAGTATATCTAATGGATTCGACTGGAATACGATCTCAGCGATACCGATCCCTCTATCCGAGCCGCTATCCATTACTCGACCATCAAGGAACTAACTGTTTTTTTTTTCAGCAAATAATAGTATAATAATAGCAATATTTATTTTACTGAATGTATTTTAAGTTGTCTATATTTATATACCTTAATTTTACTGATCCACATCCTTGTTCTGGTGTTTATGTTTGTCTAGTTTGCACATGGCTATCATATATTTAACAATCCCATTGTTAAGAATAGCATTTTGGGTTCGATGAATACATTTTATATAATATATACACATTTTCTGTTTAGACCTGTATGTCTTTCTCTCTTTATCTACCTGTGTATGTGTATGTAATTGACACATGCAGACATGCAGGTACCTTCGATGCCAAGCTACATACGCGTTCGCAAATTATATATATATATATATATATATATATATATATATATAAGTGAATTACAATTATATAAGCTACTTTCTAAAATGTTTTATAGAGGTGGCAAGGAGATGAAACATTTTAGAGGGGAGCTTATTTAATTATAATTCACTTATATGGTCAATAGTAAAACTTATAAGAGTTCTTTTTTGTGGATCAGTTTAATATTTTATTTTAATAGGATCTACTTGGTTTACTTACACACTAATCTTTTACATACATACATATATATATATATATATATATATATATATATATATATATATATATATGTGTGTGTGTGTGTGTGTGTGTCTGCGTGTGTGTGTGTTTGTGTGTGTGTGTCCATGTAAGATGAGAACAAATGTTACAAAAGTAGTATAATTCCTATGTACGTAACATTTAATTTAAAAGAGGGCTCAGTACAATGCAGAGCTAAATATTATTTATTTTAGGATATTAAAACATGTTAATAATCGCTACAGAATGGCAATTTTGTTTCGACACTATAAATGTGTCTACTCGAGCGATGTTAAACTACTGGCGAGTGAAAGATTAATTTCAAAAGCAGAATAGTTTTAAAAACAGTCTTGTGGGTTTGCCTTGATTAACCAATCGGTTGTGACCTACGCTAAATTCAATTTCACCGGAAAAAATATTTTTAATATAGGTCATGACGCTAAGCTACCTGGATATAAAACCTAGACAATTTACTCATAGGCAGATACAAGTGGCTATTTTATTTCGTAAAAATGTATCGAAGTCAGACGCTCCAATTTCCTAAGAAGTAAAAACGAAAGCGGTGGGAAGGTAAATTAACATCATGCAAACACGTTATTTGCTCGTTCAGCTTCTTATATAAAATTTCGTATTTGATAAATAAAACAACCCTTTAAGAAACTGTTCGTAAAAAAAAAGTCTCATTATATAATCTAAACAAGTTTTGTTTATCTCGAAGGTTGAGTTTACATTTGAATGATGTATCTAACATTTCTAAACATTTACAAGAACATTCGCAATTTAGAAAAATTCTTTTTGAAAATGCATCTATACTTTTTCATGGAAATATTAAATGTAAATTAAAATTGTTGAAGGTATATATATTAAAAAAACAAAACCAAAACCAGCCCTTAATAAAAATGAATCATGAATACTGCATGAATCTTTTTAAGTGTTTACAGTAGATAATTTAAAAATATCTCGGTTTTCAATAATAGCTTTAAATAGTTTTTTTTTTTTTAAATAGATAGGTATCATAATAACATGGATTCCAGCCTTGATGTTACTGTACGAGTATGCTTACATCATAAAATTTAAAAATCGTACCGTACATAAGGTTAGCGTTTTTCACTTCTCAAATAAAAAATATTAATCTTCAGATAAACACAACAAATTTGTCTTAGATAAAACAAAAAGACCGTAACACACGAAGACCCTGAGGATGATATTTTGCTAATGTTGAAAGTACTCGGAATAAATTAATATGTAGCAATATGGTAACTTTATTTCTTCCTTTTATAAGGATACTAAGCTTTTGCGTAAATATGAGAGGATAATATTAAAAATAAGTAGAGAAATCTTTTCTAAATTATTTAATCGGACGTATATTGATGTAAACATGCTGGCAAAATATACGCAACATACACACACACACACACACACACACACACACACACACACACATATATATATATATATATATATATATATATATATATATATATATATAATACGCATATCCCGTGTTAATTCATGCGGACGAGAAGTTCAGAGATGTTTTGATGTTTCTTTTTCCCTTATAGGCTAGCTCACTCTAGAGAAGCCGCTATTGATTTGCACTGCTTCCTCTCCGTCCCTTGCAAATGCCCGCAGCATTAGAGAAGCTGAACAAGTTCCCACCAGCTCGACGTCACTGTTCACATAAAGCCTGTCATTGCTGGCGATATCTAGACGGAATCTGATTAAAGAGGGAAAAGGCAACGAGCGCACGCACGCACCCACGCTCACAAACAAATACACACAGTGTATGGTTAGCAAAGACTGAGTGGTGAGTTCGATCATCACTGTTTGCTCCATGACTGCGGCCCTGTGCCACATTTAAGATACGCTTACTCAATCTCTCTATATGATATATAGTGAAATCGTTATAAAGTCTAAAGAAGAATCAACAATGTCATTGGTTTTGTATCTGTCTATATTTCTGAGATGAGGTATTATGTACACTATTTACATTATTCGGACTATTGTCCTCATCTTTGTCGCCATATTTATCACAATGTTTCGGCCGTTGTACGCTCCGCCCTTCTTCATGTGGTTAGAATGTTGAACTGAACCCTTTATTTCGCCAAACATGGCACGTGGAACTACAACAGTCTACCCCAGAGAGCGAAATAAAGGGTTCAGTTCGACATTCCAACCACCTGAAGATGGCCGGAGCGTACAATGGGCGAAACGTTGTAATAAATATGACGACAAAGATGAGGACAATAGTCCGAATAATTAAATAGTGTCATTGGTTCTGGTCGGGTATTCCCACCGGCGAAAGGTAGCATTCCTCTGGTTTTTCCCGTTAATTGTTCATATGAACATTCCATTATGGGAGACTTTATGAATTTAAGAACAGCACAAATTGGCTGCAAGATCCCGACATTTTACAGAGGAAATGGCTAGATGTGGCCGGAAGTTCTATTGTTTCGCAGTCAAGTTTAATCTTCAAAAATTTAAAGGCAATGGCAAGCACTATCTGATTTTGTCTTATTCCTTGTTCCTTTTTTTTTTTGTTCTTTCTTTTTAATAATATGTTTCTCATATATTCTGTAACGCTATTTCGATTATTATTATTTTCATTATTATTATTATTATTATTATTATTATTATTATTATTATTATAATAATAATTATTATTAATAATAATAATAATATTATAATTATTATTTAATAATTATTAATATTATTTAATAATAATAATAATAATAATTATTATTATTATTATTATTATTATTAATAGAATTACCCGCGCCTTACTGCGTGTCACACATTTTTTGTCAGGAAATAATGCTTGATTTTAAGTCATTGTTATAATTTGTGGAGATGCATTTCGATATTACTCAATGATCTTACCCATGTGACCTCGATCTTCTTGCTTTTTCCTTCTACATTTTGGATAGGAGTCATTCGCTTGTTTAAATTTAAATTTAATTTAAATCAAAGAGAATTATGTTCACTGAGGGTTTGATGCCCCCGGGTACCCGCTTTGATCAAAATGAAATATACTTAACCAAGTAATCAGTTTTGGGTTTATGCTCTCCTCCCCCACAAGGACCCCTCTTGATTAAAATTTAATTATCCAAGTATCCTAGATAATATAGTTTCGGAATATATATGGTTATGGGGGTCTATCTCAAAAGGCTTAGTAGGAGTTCGATAATAAACAGAGGCTACATCTTCATATATATATATATATATATATATATATATATATATATATATATATATATATATATATATATGTATGTATGCGTGTGTGTGTATGTGTGCAAATATGTAGAAAATAGGAAAGAACTCGTTAGGTAAATAATCCAAAGTTCTTTAATATTTTTGTTATTATTTTTAAAAAATAGTGCTCGATACAAAAGTAGAGCATAAATTATATATATATATATATATATATATATATATATATATATATATATATATATATATATATATATATATATGTATGTATGTATGCGTGTGTGTGTATGTGTGCAAATATGTAGAAAATAGGAAAGAACTCGTTAGGTAAATAATCCAAAGTTCTTTAATATTTTTGTTATTATTTTTAAAAAAATAGTGCTCGATACAAAAGTAGAGCATAAATTATATATATATATATATATATATATATATATATATATATATATATAAAGTATAGTTATAGTATTTGATGAAATATAAGGTGAAAATGAGTAAAACAATATTTAAGCATACTTGTGTGAAATCTGTGATTGAGGTGCTTTGGCAAAGAAGAGATAATTTTTTTAATAGTTTAACATTCCCAAAGAAGATTTGCGATACCGATTTCAATTAAAGGAATTTATGAAAATCTGCTAAATTTTCTTTAGAGAGGCGGATAATGACTGATTAAAATAATCCTTTTTAAAGATTAAGGAATTTAGCATCCAGTTTAAAATATCAAATTACAGATATGATTTAGCCATAGAAGTCATGTGTTTGGTGTCTAGCATTTAAATTTTTTTTTTTTTAAATAGAAAAGTTATGTTTAAATAACAATTCTGTTTAACTTTGGGTGCACCTGGCAACATTTCAGGGTGTGTTAGTGTGCTTGGGTACACCGTTTGAGAAACCCTGCTATAGACAGAAGAAACAACATTGTTTACTGAATGTGATCCATGAAACATCAAAATTCATGTAAATTAATCCCAGTATAATCTAACAAACTTTCCTATCCAACGATACCAAATTCTTCTTTATAACAATTATTCCTTACGTGGACGAGATATCACACTCAGTTGTCGGGAGAGTCCTTTTTTTCTAAGTTTGAAAGATCAAATAGCCAAAATACCACATCATGACCATCTGCGGTACATGTGGCAGTTATAAACTGTTTTGATGGGTATATTGGGCTGCATATATTTGTACAACAGTATCACTTTTTTATATGGTGCTCTCAGTCAATAATAACAATAATAATAATAATAATAATAATACTCCCTATGCCGCGACAGAAAAGTTTTCTCTCCGAAATCGATCCTTCAAAACTACAAATCAACCATTCGCCCTTGCATGGAGTATTGCGGCCATATATGGTCTGGAACCTCTTCTGTTTGTCTCAAGGTTCTTGATAAAATCCAAAGACGGATATGCATTGTAATTGGCCCTGATCTGGCATCTCGTCTGCAGTCGCTCTCTCACAGACGTGCCGTTGCCTCCCTCTGTATTTTTTACAAATACTTTCACGGTAACTGCTCCGATGAGCTGCTTTCTTTGGTTCCCAGACTTCATGAATGTAAGCGCTCAAATAGGCTGACATCTCGCTCTCAACTTTTCACTGTCGAAACTGTTAAATGTAGCCGTCTCTTCTGCTCCAATTGCTTCATGTCTTGCACTTCTCGCCTGTGGAACTCCCTCCCCATTTCTTGTTTTCCTGCTAACTATAATCTCCAACTATTCAAATGTAACGTCAATCGATTTCTCCAGATGCCCTGATCTATCATCTAAACGTCTCTTCATCCGATCCTCTATCACTCCTCTTTGTTCTCGCTCCTACTCTGAAACACTTTGCGTGCTAGTGGCTTCCCGCCTTGCTTGGGGTTGAATGATTAATATATATATATATATATATATATATATATATATATATATATATGAACATGTAGCCTCTAACTGTCTGTTTGTTATCGAACGCTTCCTAAGGCTTTTGGCGATAGACCCCCATAACCATGTATATTCCGAAAACTACATTACCTAGGATACTAGGATAAATATATTTTGATCAAAGAGGGTACCCGGAGGGTGGGACAAACGCGGAACTGATTTATTTCTTTGATTTAAATTAAATTTAAATTTAATAAAGAAATGTCTCCTAGGTTACTTGGATAAGTATATTTCATTTTGATCAAAGCGGGTACCCGGGGGCATCAAACCCTCAGTGAACATAATTCTCTTTGATTTAAATTAAATTTAAATTTAAACAAGCGAATGACTCCTATCCAAAATGTAGAAGGAAAAAGCAAGAAGATCGAGGTCACATCGGTAAGATCATTGAGTTATATCGAAATGCATCTCCACAAATTATAACAATGACTTAACATCAGCAAAGCGCCGGTAATTCTATTAATAATAATAATAATAATAATAATAATAATAATAATAATAATAATCTAAAAAAATTGGCACATGGGAACATCAACAATCCCCGTTGTAGTTGGAGCCCTCGGATTGGTTGGAAAAGATTCCAGTAGACTAATTGAAGGGATCCCTGGAATCCCATGCCTTTAAGAAATACCGCCCCCACCACCAAAAAAAAAATGTTCTCACGAGTACAGCCCACACCTTACGATGTGCTTTGTCTATGTATTTTTTTTGTTTTTGCATGGAAATTGTCATGATATTATTTCTAAACTTAGGTCCCTGTGTGAGACCCGGAAAGAAATGAGTACACATCAGAAATCAAAGGAAATAACATAATAATAATAATAATAATAATAATAATAATAATAATAATAATAATAATAATAATAATCTAGATCTAAACGAAACGGACATATTGATTTAAAACAAAATAGTTTCGTTTCTTTTTAAGACTTATCATTCATTTGTAGTTTATTTAATTTCGAAGCTAATTTTGGAATGTAAGATTAATTCTTTCATTTTCGAGTCAATGTTGCATTAACCTTTTCTTAAAAAGAAATACTGACTTTTCCATGTTCAGATGGTACTATATAGTTCGTAGCTTGGGGAAGGAGATTAATTCATACTGTTGCAAAACATTCGTGCGCATACGTGAATGTAACGAGACAGACTGGAGATCGAACTCGCCTCTACAGTTTTTATCCCTAGCTACTACCCATTACGCCACCAGAATATTAATACAGAACAGAAAAGGAAATGTTAATCATTGAGTCAATGTGTCTTCTATACATGGAAAGAGCAAAGGTGAAAAGAGAATGTAATCAACTATGACTGATTGAAGTTTTTATCTCACAAGGCATTGGAAGGTGAAAATGATCAACATTATAGCAGTTGTGAATGGGACTGGGACCGACCGATGAGACACGTGAATACAGAAATTTGGCACTGATTTCCCAGTTGAACTCTTACAAAAAGGAAGCCTCTTAGGAACGAGAAGAATAATTTGAGTAATGATGAACACTTAGAATAAGAAGAAAGGTTGCTCGTTGTGATTCCATCAGGTATTAAGATCTTCTTAGAAAAAATAATAATGATTACATTTTATATATTTCTCTTTCATTGCATAGCTCCGCATTTAGAAGTCTCTGGTTGAGATCCGGGGATAACGAGTACGACACAAGTCAAAAACAGGAAGATGATGGTGAAGATTAGCCGACCAAGTAAATGGTTAAGTAATAACAAAAACCAGGTTTGCAGATATATCCTATATTAAACAGTAAGTACATCAGAAGAGTATTACACGACTAGTGAAAGTGTATCGAATGAACTAGCACTCAGTCTATTCACAGTTCTTTGCAGCCTTCTGTCCTACTAATTTTGTAGTAGGTGGAAGAGTCTAACATAGACTGCCACTGAAGTCTATGTTATTATTACAATTACAGGCGCCTTGCTGATGTTAAGTCATTGCTATAATTTGTGGAGATGCATTTCGATATAACTCACTGATCTTGCCGATGTGACCTCAATCTTCTGGATTTTTCCATCTGAAAAAAAAGTTAACCCGGAGTAGTGAACATGGAAACTGAATTATTTTACGGCAGGACGGAACTTCATATATGGCATAGAGCAGGTTATTTTTTAACATTTTGGGGGCAAAATGGTAATTGTAATATTAGTCGCTTCCTCATAAGGAAACATTCGGTATACAATGATCTGAAAGCTGGTGCTATTTTTGATTGAAATTTTATCGTTTTCTTTTTAAAGGAAATATGATTCTCAAGTCCACTAGTTGTTATTCCTCTTTTCATTATATTTGGGAGGTTCTTTCGCAAACTTTCCATTAAAACATTTTTTTCAGCAAAATATTTTGCTGAAGTCCAGTAACAGTTATCGCTCTTTCGAGTATTGACGGTGGCTTTTTAAAATCTTTTCTTTTATTTGAGATAAAGTGCAATTTCAGCAACTTGATCATGTCATTCTCTTTTCGAGCTATATGTGCTAACCATTACCAGCAAGTAATGTGGTTTCTGTCATCAGGTTCTGTCATCTTCGTTTGTTAGTTTCTAACGCCAATCCACGAGGCTTGAAGTAATATATTCATCGCTAAGGCTTACACGCGGCACTTGCTCTAAGCTATTTTGAATCATTGATCTTCGAAGCGGTGTTACTGAGCTGACAGTTTAGATATTTCTTAACGATGTCCATATGAAAATGTTGATCAGACGAAATTATTTAAAGACATGACTCTAGTTTCTAGTTTTCATGTTTTGGTTTTGTAACAACTTGTGGTATTATGCGAAACTACTCCAACTCAACTGCTTAATAGTATATGTGATATGCCGTCAAATAGGGTACATGTTTTAATGGTACTTGTATATATTTTGAAAAGTAATAGAAATTCATTAAATAAAATGATGTTATTAAAAGAACAAAGAACAATGGAGAGCCCAGTTAAATGAAAACCAGATACAGTCTCATTTAAATACGATTGTTGGCTAACAAAAAGAATATCACAATATCCATCAGGGGAAGACTGGTTGGAGTAACGAAGAGCCACTGGATATTCATGTGAGCGAGATGAGCGAAAGGGAATGATCCTGTCACGAAGTTGCGATAAAAAGCAACTGAAATAACTCATTATAAGACAATAAATAGCGAACGAGTCAAGGTTTGGAGAGCTTTGTCCTGTTTTCTTCTATTGACACTCTTCAGTACGTGATGAAAATAATTATTCAGCTGCTTAAGCTGCCGATCTCAATCTATTTAGTCTGGTTCTGCTTCTGTCTACCATCTGCACGTTTTGCAATGAGATGAACGGAGGTCCAGATTAATTATCCGTATGTAGCATATATACGATCATTGCCTATCAGCATAGGTTAATGAAATAAAATAGTCACATATATGCACGTATTGAAAAAATATTTGCAGTAAACATATAACGTAGCAAACAAGTATACACATTTATATACACATTAAGAATACACACATTAAGTCACACACTTATATACACATTAAGAATTCACACATTAATTATACACACTTACATTAAGAATACACACATTAAGTATATACACTTATATACACATTAAGAATACACACATTAAGTATATACACTTATATACACATTAAGAATACACACATTAAGTATATACACTTATATACACATTAAGAATACACACTTTAAGTATATACACTTATATACACATTAAGAATACACACATTAAGTATACACGCTTATATACACATTAAGAATACACACATTAAGTATATACACTTATATACACATTAAGAATACACACATTAAGTATATACACTTATATACACATTAAGAATACACACATTAAGTATATACACTTATATACACATTAAGAATACACACTTTAAGTATATACACTTATATACCCATTAAGAAACTTTGTTTATGTCTGCGGGATATATATAATTTTTTAATCCCAAGTTCCTATATGAGTATATTTAAATCTATATATGTAGTTCTATGCTTTTTTTGAAAGCAGGAAATGAATACTATTTATAAACAAGTATATCGAAGTAGAAGATACATAAATTGCTTATCATTTTTCTTTAAGTAAGGCAATAAAGCCACTAAGATGCAATGGATTATCGAGTGTGAGAGAATATGCCAAAAGAAGAAAATATTGTTAAAGAGAGGGAACAATAAAAGAACAGAGATTAAGAAAACAAAAGATAATGATGAAGATTGAATCTTTGGAAGATCAAAGTTGATTGGAAAGCAAGAAGCTGGAATGTTGTTCCACAAGCAGGATGTGCGAGAGAAAAAAACTGTTAGCATCGAACTTACGGTTACATCTAGACGTTTACACGGTACGATGATGAGCCTATTATATGAATAAGTTCATAAAGCCTAGATACCAATATGCGAAGATATTTATCGAAAAGCCATAGAGATACTGCGTTACGGCGATGGGTAAGTGACGGGAGGTAAGATTTACGGGGTTGCAGAATATTCTTTGAATTTTATCCATGATATCTAAATACATAGCAGAAGCAGTAGATCAGATATAAAACTAGTATTCAATTCTTGGGTGAATGCTCTCTCCCTCTCCCCCCCCTCTCTCTCTCTCTCTCTCTCTCTATATATATATATATATATATATATATATATATATATACAGAGAAAGAGAGAGAGAGAGCATTGGTGAATGGTCAGATACTATATATATATATATATATATATATATATATATATATATATATATATATATATATATATATGCATGTTTCATTAAATAATATAGACAAGTTTTGTCTATTTATTTTAAGTAAGATCCTTTCATATTGTCTGATAAGCTTACTAACAATATCATTGAAAGAGGAAAGGAAATCACCATATTGATACATGACAATGATAATGTTATTAAGCTTATCAGACAATATGAAAGGAAATTACTTAAATTAAATAGACAAAACTTGTCTATATTATTTAATGAAACATACATTAATGAAAAATTGCAGCATATATATATATATATATATATATATATATATATATATATATATATATATATATATATATACTTTAAAATAAGGAGGTCAGTTGAATCCGCTACCTTGGTTTCAAACTTACAGTATACTCAAGCGATTTTATCACATCACCTCTCAACGCTTTATTGTTTTTTTAAATAATGAAGGCTATTGAGAGGTCATTTGATAAAAATCGCCTGTGGATACTGTAAGATTAAAATCAATGGAACGGGTTCTGCTGACCTCCTCATTTTTAAGGTTAAACAATACACATGTTATTTTTACTTTCAACAATTTTTAATAGCACTGTTTTCTGGTCTGATTCAGTTCTGACCATTACCCTGTTATATATATATATATATATATATATATAGAGAGAGAGAGAGAGAGAGAGAGAGAGAAAGAGAGAAAGAAAGAGACTGAGAGAGATTTGATGGCCATTCGTATCCGAGGATGCCCTTCTAGATTCTGAACTTGATTTTTTGGCAAATAATAATGGCTTAGTGATACAAGTTTTACTAACCCACAGTTGGAGGGGAGATGAATTAAATTCTTACATTTACCAAGTGTATGTAAGCGTAAGTAAATATAACGAACCCACTGCGATTTGGAGCTCGGCGCGAGGATTAAAAATTCCGTGCAATTATTGATTGCACCATCTGCACATCCAAGCTAACAGTACCTGGTATTCCCAAGTGGTCAACCTGCAGACAATGACCTGGTTCGACGTTGCTAAACTTTGTTGATTTTACGGGAATCCGTGTTTCCATGGAATTCTCCCGTAAGCCGTGTGTGTATCCGTGCGTGCGTGCGTGTGCGTGTGTGTTTGTGTGTGTGTTTGTGTGTGTGATAGAGACAAATAGCCAGTTGACCTGAAATCAACGACAAGTTTCCGAATCAGCTTCTCGTGTCTCCATTTCTCGCTTGTTTCAAACATTTGCGACCATGACTTCCTGCCAACTGCTCACATTGAAAATGTACAGTTGTGGAAACAGCAACAAACATCACAAAAAAAAAAAAGTCACAAAAAACCTAACGCTAGTAAGTAAAGCAAAGAGAAGATTAATAAACGAGATAACTTTAACGATGCAGAAGAAGTGGGTAAACCACACGACTTACTGCCAGCAGGTGGCCCTGCTTTCGTTAGCCTATTTGCCCTTAATATCTAATTACGACAAACGCTGACTTCCGATTTTTTCTGCGTACATTCCACGCCTTTGACGTGATTGCTTCCGTTGTATGTATCTGCTACCTGCCAACGCAAACCAAGGGCTTATACATTTAATATAATTTCGCGTTCGGTTTACATAGATCATCATTTGTGACAATTTTGCTTCGCTATAATTATTGTTATTATGTACGTACAGTGTGCACGTGTCCGTGTCGCTTTAGGGAAACCGGTTTTTAATTGGCTTCTTACTATAATGTATACTAGCACAATTAGCAATGATTTCAGTGAAGTCGTTTTCTGGATCATACTGCCAGAATCTAAATATCTAAATTCAGTAGATATTTCATTGCTGCTTTCTTAAATGCTGTTAAATAAATAAATGTTCTTTTATTTGCGCGTGCATTTATATCTATCTATCTATCTATCTATCTATCTATCTATCTATCTATCTATCTATCTATCTATCTATCTATCTCTCTCTCTCTCTCTCTCTCTATATATATATATATATATATATATATATATATATATATATATATATATATATATATATATATATAATGTCTAGAGAGAGGTGAAGTTTTTAGCTGTTCAGTCATGAAATAATATATATATATATATATATATATATATATATATATATATATGATTTCATGATTGAACAGCTAAAAAGCGTCATTATTCATCTCTCTCTGGACATTATATAATAATAATAATAATAATAATAATAATAATAATAATAATAATAATAATAAAACATCACATGTTCAGTCTATAGTATTCTCAGCATTATTGTGTAGAACATGATTTCTGCTGTCTTCTTTCTTCATCTATGAGGAGGTTGTGCAGCATTCGCTGCCATATAGGAGGACCGATATTACATAACAGTCGAGTACGCTTTTCTTTGTTTCTAACAAAATTTTTCTCTTTCTTAAAAGGTTCCTTAGCTTTTGGAAGGCATCTTTCGCTGTCCTAATGTACCTTCAGATTTCGGTTTCTCATTTTCCCTCCTCTGATAAAACTCTTCCCAGAAATTTCAATTGTTTAACATGTGTGATTTTTGTATGTTTAATTTTTAGAAAATGGATTAAATTAATTTATTTGTTTAAACGTTATTTTAAATGGATACTCATTTTCTACTCAAATATGAGAATCCATTTAAAATAAGGCTTAAACAAATAAATTATCTTCAGTTTGTAATTTGCATGTTGACCTCTTCTTTTTCCATTTGTCTTGTTACAACGGATTCTTTCTTTCTCGCTTTATTTACTAGCTTCTGTCGGAGTTCCTGCAGTTTTCTTTCTATGACTGTTATCAACATTGTACCTTCTTAAAGGCTGATGGTAAATTGTCCTCACATATAATGAAGAAAAATCTATTGAAAAATATATTTTTTTTTTACACGAAAAAAATGAAATAGGTAACCCATCTTCAAATTCCAAAGGAGGCTGTTTGCTTTACTTAGTACTGATAATATTGTTAATTTTTACGGTTCATCAACTTTTTGTGTTTTGTTTAGAGCCGAAACATACTTTTGGTTTTTAAGAATAATTCTGTTTATTTTGAGATTCATTATTATATTAAAAATTTTAGGGGTTAATAATAATTTTCAGATGAAACTCTACTATTTAACCCATAGTTGGAGAAAAATATATGAATTCATACCTTTCCCAAGTGAATGCAATGAACCAGACTGGAACTAGATTTCGGCTCTACGATTTTTGATCGCCAGGCGTTACCAATTATACCACCCGCACATCCAGGCTTACCTCACCTGGGATTTGAAAGCGGCTACCCATCTAATACTGAGCGGGCTCGAGATTGTTTAACTTAGATGATTCAGTGAGATTCAATGTGAAACCGCAAATAGATTTAAGAAAAACATCTATCTCTAGGGAAAATAATTCTTTAGAAAAGACTCTATTCTTGGTAGGGCCGTCTTTCCAGAGGACCAATAAGTTGATATTCAAAAACCAATTTGAATATATAATGGAACCGTTGGGAGATCTGGTACTAGATGCACAATTAGACGCAGCGGCAATGACAGTCGAACAAGATGCATTCATGCATGCCCTAGAAATGTCACCTATCGTGATGAACGGATGTTCCCTCAGGGAGGCCTTGTATCTTGAGCACTTATAGGGACTTAAGCTCAACCCAGCCCTCAAGTGGAAATCCTACATACGATCTATCCCTAAAAATACGAAGAAAATGGTCAGTTCACCGTACCGCTCAAGCTAAAAGCTTGCATTTCCTGCTATCCTCTACCTTACCGAGAGTCATATCAAGCCGAAAATGGAGCACTGCTGTCATATATGGGCAGGGGCTGCCCAGTCTTCAATTTCCACTTTCGATAGAGCCCAAAAGCTTCTCGGCGTCCTTGTGTTATGAATTATCCCTTTCTTACAAGCATCTCGCTGTTCTATCGCTATTTCCAGGGAGAGTATACAGATGTACTACATTCATAAGCATCACAAGTCCTAACGTCCACGGCTAAGATACGCACATATTAAAGAACCATCATATTCTTATGGTGAGATGTAAGTTTCACACAGCAGCTTCATCCTACTAACCAATACCTTGTGGAACCGACTACAAAAGGCTGCTTCCCTGATCACTACAATTTTAACTTGTTCAGGTCTAGGATTAACGGTATTTTTCTGCACATACCCGCATAAGCTGTGACTCATACTGTATAACTGTTGAAACTTGACTAATGCATGGAATAATAATGCAACACAAAATGTACTTAGAACAAAATGTATTGAAACAAGAAAGTGTACACAATATTTACATATAGTCTTTTGTATATTCATGGGAAGACCGTTCCTGGAATGTGTGTTGACTGAGTCGCATTCGGGCAGAGTCTCTGGTTGGATCTCTCGATTCCTACTCTCTCTTCCCGGTACCAACCATATTTATATGGTCGGTACTCCACTATGCAAATTAGGTGGATCCTACCACAACAATAACCTTCTACCTAGAGTAGCCCCCGGCCCTTGTAAAGGGTGAACGCCATTGTAAAAAAAATCTTAGAAATTCAGATTTATCCTTTCAAGCAAAAAAGTCATTTTATATATAAATATAGATAATTTAACCATAAATAATTTAAGAAATTTCTAATAATTTATTTTTTATTTATCTGATGATTTCATTCAAAATTGAAAAATTGTCATTAAGATCTACGCCAAAACTATAACAAATACAATAATTAAAGTTTGCAATAAAACTAAATCCCGTAATTTTCTAATTTTAACCCGTATAAGACTGATTATTAGTGATTACATGCCGTTGATAAGTAGACAGCTGATACAAAGCTATGTAGCTTCATTTATCATCGGGAAACACACATGACCTTGAGTTAAATTAAGCGAAATTCAGCATCTAAATATTTCTTTCGGGCGAGTAATTCATATTTGAAAAGAAAAAGAAAATAATTATTTAGTAAGCTGGACGAAGATCATTAAAATAACTTCAATAGATTACCGACCATATCATTAGAGAAAAGAATGCCAATTCTTCTCCGTCCCAGAATAGCAGGTCTAAAATTGAAAGCACTGGCCTTACGCCTAAAAAAAGAAGAGTACACGATGGCAGCTCATTGATCCGACTCCATTAAAAAAGAAGCTATTTATGGGACAGTGCTACTTGGTGGCTTAAGCTTTCTTAAATTAGATCTTTTTTTATCTGGAAGAAGAATGACTGTCCAAGGAATAATCATGTGTGCAAGTGAAATCGCCATAGAAATTGTTCAAATGCTTAAAACAATTCGGCGGAACGCCAAAATACTATATTTCCATCAGCCGTTATGTTATTTTTCCTCTTGCTATTTTCCGCAATATTTTTTACATGTTAATTGAATACAAATAAGTGGTGATCTATTCTATGATTAGATTTGATTAATGCCGAAATCTAAATATTTTTGAACAGAATTTTATGACTTCAACTAAATATATTTTGAGAACAATTGTGTGCCTCCAACTATAGATTAAATGTATTTCTTTTCATTTTTTTAATGTATTGTTTTTGTATTTTTACTGTAAACAGGTACTGCTGTCAGTTTTTATTATGTAAAAATATATATTTTTATACTTTCATAGTGTTTTGATTTTGTATGGGCGTTTACTATTTGCCCATAGCTGGGAAGATGTAATAACACCTCGGGTCACAACAGATGTTATAACACCCCGGGTCACAACTGGGAACAACAGCTATTAAGAGGTAGTTCTACGCTCCTCAAATACTTCAACTTGCTGCCGGATGTGGTTTATCGTCCTAACCAGGACTAGATCTATTCTATAATGGAACCTGCATTGCAACTTTATATGCTCATTTTTCACACAGCCATATCTCTCATTCTTTGTCATGAGATATTCAGTTTTGGTTTGGCTTGTTTCGTTTTACGTTATATCGACCTCAATGGCTTATTCAATGCCGACAAGATTTTTATTGCTGGTATTATTTTTTCCAAAAATTTATGGCTGGAAATATTTACTTTCTTCAAAAATGTATTGCTGGTAATAATTTTTCCTTAAAAAAATATTGCTGGTATTAAAACCTATTTTAACACTTTCAAAGTATTTTGACCCGATTTCGGGCGTTAAATATTTGCCCATAACAGGCAATACCATCCTGGATCAGAGTGAACCTAGGAACACCAGCAATTAAGAGATAATTTCACGCTCTTCAAAACCTCTCGATCAGAGGCCTTGCTGTTGGATGCAGTTTAACGTCTCACCCAGGATGCGGATGTTGTTTATCTTCTTATCCAGTACGCCGGATATAATTTATTGTCTTACCCAGGATGCGGCGGTGTTTGAGGGTTAATTATTTGCCCATAGTTGGGTCCCTATCAGCTGCTACCAATCCAAGTCAGGGTGGACCTGGGAACACCAGCAATTAAGTGGGGGATCCACCTCCCTCAAATCCTCATGAATACAGGCTTTGCTATCGGATGCAGGTTATCGTCTTACCCAGGACGGGATATTCAGTTTTTCTAGCAACAGAATGCCATAATCGACTCCAATAAACGAACATGACTCGTGTTACAGTACGGACTTTTCTTATTAGGTTGTCAGTTCAGGCGGCTAATACATTGTCCTTTATTTGTTTTGTTTACTTTTAGCTGTTTCTATATATTATCAATGTTCAAATTTTACGAACTTCTTTTGCTAAACATATTTCGAAAATGCAGCGAACAGCACACTACAAAATGTCGCACTCTGATATTCACAGACTTTAAGCGGAACCCATTTATCGATCTTCTTCAAAGTACTAAGTTTTTTGGAGACGGCCCGATATTGTTGGAAATCTGACATAATATCTGTGATATTTCATTGACACTTTGTGATTATTGTTCGACAGTTGTTTCCAGATGTTGATTGTCAGTTGCAGATATACGCCCTCTACAACCATGATCTTCAAGATTCTTATCCCCTCTGCGGAGCTTCAGAATTCAGCGCCGTTCTTCAAGCTCACAAATGAATCCTTCCTCTATTACTCTGTTAGTATTACGAGTAGTTTGAGAAATAAATGGATCGCTTCTTTTATGGATATATAATATTTTAAGTTAAATTCTGAAAGAGATTGATATAAAATTAATGTTGAAACTTGACTAATGCATGGAATAATAACGCAACACAAAATGTACTTAGAACAAAATGTATTGAAACAAGAAAGTGTACACAATATTTACATATAGTCTTTTGTATATTCCTGGGGAGACAGTTCCTGGAGAATGTGTTGACTGAGTCGCAGTCGGGCAGAGTCTCCGGTTGAATCTCTTGATTCCTGTATTTATCAATCCACCCACGAGGGTCGAATGTGGCACAAGGCCGTTTTAATGTGGGTATCCCCGATCCCGTAGGCTCGACCAAAAATATGGCCTTTCTGAACCCGCCTAGACGGGTTCAGGCCCTGTCAACCTCCCCGGACGAAACCTTGCCCTTCGGCAAAGCCTCGTCCGGGTTCCCCTCTGCTAATGCAGAGAGTTCGACAGTCACCGAGGAATCTCTTGATTCCTTCCCTTTCTTCCCGGTACCAATCATATTTATATGGTCGGTACTCCACTATGCAAATTAGGGGGGTCCTACCACAACAATTAACAATGCAGATTCTTTAAACATTAGGAATGAGTAATATATTTCTATACAAACATTATAATAATATATTAAAACGTAAAATGTTTATGCTAAAATCGGATATAATTTTCGGAACAATCTAATAATTGACTGAACATTTTTTGTCACTCGTATGATGTATCGTACTGTAGGAATGCAGTGAATGTTTATCTTCCTATACGTAAAATGAATTTACGGTCAGTGTGTAATGTCAGTTAGTGAGTTGATGAAATCCAGTTGCAATGTGGGCCGTTAGGGAGATAGACATAATTTCAAAATGGTAGATTAACAAATGGAAACCCGCGCTTCCAAAAAGGAACGTAGAAAGCACCAGCTGCCTGGCGGTTTTTCATTCGAGAAACCCTACCAATTTTCGCCCGTTTACACTGTTTGTAATATCCATGTTATAATTCCCCTCTGTTCGATAAATAGTAACAGGTAAGTACACATTTTTATATAATATCTTGTATGAATTAGAAGTTTATAAAACCCACTTGAAAACAACGCGTATTTATCATTCTTTCTTTCAGACGCCCTTTGTACTCCCTGCCACTGTGTCAGGGTTTAGCATATCACAGATCTACTGATGTCAACTGAGGGCAACTGGAAATGTTCTCTAGTTCCTATTTATCCGATTAATTATCCCAAAAGATTGCGTGTGCCCATGACATCCAGCTGTTGCGCCCAATGTGATCGACACACGCAAACTTCTGATCAAATTTCAGTTGTCTTGAGTCTCCTCTCTCGTAAGAAAGTTACTGTAAACAAGATATTGTATTGTTAGTATTAAAATATGCAGCAAAACAAAAACTAATTTTCGATAAACAAAAAAAGGAAGTATGTTAAAGCTTCTCGGGTTAAGGGTTCACGTTAAAGTGTTGTTTATACTGATTTCGTATCCGTATAAACTACACCCTAACTAAACCATCGGAAGACAACGTAACCCGAGAAGGTAATGATTAACTCTAGACATGAACAGATTCCATCTGTAATGCTCAGAGAAGCATTCTCTTGAGAGTCGATTCCGCAGAGGTTAGTTCGCAGGAAGAAGCTGTTCGAGTGGAATACGGAGGGAATGTTGATAATTTTCTATACTGTAAGTGGCATGGCGGATCCAAGGCACAATAGTTAGACTTGGCGGAATCAAGGAATGTAGTTCATTCGAGCACTTTCAATGGAAGTAACCACAGAGCAGTAAGAGGTTCGCCACATCTCGCCAGTTATAAAGGGGATGAAGGATGGAAATAATTATTATCCATTAAAGACTCATGGACAGTTTTGGACTCTGTCAAGACTGGAAAGTTAGGACTTGGTAACTCCCATGCAAATATGACAACAGTGCTTCATTTTAGATCTGTTCTGGCTCATAAATTTAGAGAATAGCATGAGGAGTCAGGTATTTACTGGAACGGTAGAGTACGGTACGATTATTTTATCTAAATCTTTAACGATGGATCGATGTAAGCGTTCCACACAAGGTCGGGTGTGAAATTGAATCCATTGATAAGACTAAGCCAACAATAGTATTGGGTGTGACACAAAAGATTCATAATTTTATGTGTGGACTATTCTGTAAGGGGTAAGGTTTGACCATTAAAATTAAATTTTGCTTTTTCAATTTCCGACTGGGGTGTCTATAACGGTGTTCGGTCAGTTAAGTGCCAACGTTATACACGCTTGAGCGATCATGTATCTTAAGAGGCAGATTTATTTCCCGTAGTAAGTTGCCATTTCTTTCTACGGTAGACTGGTCACCAACAAAGGTTAAAGAACACAGTCTGTCCTGCCATTTAACCCATGTCTGGGGGAAAAGAGATGAATTCATGTGTTTCCCAAGCATATTTGAGCGTATGTGAATCGAAGGAACACAACTGGAGTTCGAAATCTGAGCTCTCACTCCGAGGAGATATATATTAAAACACAACGCATTGGATGAAAATTATTAATAAACTGTCCAAAGTTCATTTTGTTTTGTACATTCGAGTACGTACCACTATCATTGTCAAGAATATTGAGAAAGCAATATGCTATGCAAGATGCATTTGACTAAATTCAGACGCTCGAAGAATGTAGATATTAGAATTTAAATCAGTTAAACATGGCGACATCGGCAACACCAGAACGGAAGTACATATATCAAGCATTTAAAAAAATGTGTACGTTTAAATGCTGGACACATACTTTTACTAGAAATTCTGTCTACTTCTGATTGTAAGTAAAATTAATCTGCTTTCTTTCTATTTTGATGGTATTCTCAGTATCCTTTGGGACAACCATATTTTTGTTACGCTGAGTCTCTTTTTTATCTGCGGGGAGATTGTCCAACATTTACTGCCATGTATACGTGATCTGCAATTTCTGCGATCAACAATGACTCTTAAGGCGTGAAGAAATTTGCACTCTTTTCCGCAAAGACGAGAGAAATTGTTTCAATTGGTTATTGGCGTTTATATTGATATTGTAAGATTTCACCTGCCTAGCTAAGCCGAAACTATTTCTACATATTTTATTACAAACTGTCCAAGATAAATCTAGGGAAATTTGTTCTGAATAGACAATCGGAGATCTTAGCCCATCGCTACGTTGGTCGGGCCACATTAAGAGAGGTAAACATACAGATATTACACACAAAAGGTGTATTTTAAAATCATTTCACCCCAAGCAAGGCAATAAATCAACTAAGACCAAAAGAGCAACTGTGTGTTGGATGAGAAAAACATTACCAATAAAAGAGAACAATAAAAGCACAAGTATTAAGAAGATAACGATTGACAGTGTTTTAAAGTTTTTGAAGATAAAAGTTGACTGGAAAGAAAGAAGCCAATAGAGAATTTCACAGGTGAGAAGTACGATAGATGAAACTATTAGAATACTGTTATATTTACTCATTTCA
This sequence comes from Acanthosepion lycidas, assembly GCA_963932145.1. NCBI lineage: Eukaryota > Metazoa > Mollusca > Cephalopoda > Sepiida > Sepiidae > Acanthosepion > Acanthosepion lycidas. The sequence continues at coordinate 103,311,346 of OZ010583.1, forward strand.
ATTGTAAAATGTTGAAACCCTGAAACGAATCTATTAGTGCGCTTAAATTCATAAAGCCTAGATGCAATAGAGTAGAATTCATCAGAAAAATTATCATGAAGGTATGTATAGAAAAGGCAGAGGGAAGCATCATTACGGTGGATTGAAAGTGTCTAAAGCAGAGGTGCCAGGTCAGGACCAATAACATTGTAGATTCTTATTTAGATTTTATCAAGAATCTCTAAATATATAGCACGGGCACCAGACTATATATGGCAACAGCATTCAATGCAAGGATGTATGGTAGCCTTATTAATATATAAGACAGATTCTGTATCTGTTTATATTTCTGAGATGAGGTATTATGATATCTATATCTAGACATGGTGACAAAGATGAGGACAATAGTCCGGATAATGTAAATAATGTAAGACAGATTCTGGTGAGAAAAAATGTCTAGCACAACACAATGAACCAATATTCCTTGCATCGGCCTAGCAAATGATTCATTATAGACTTTCCACTTTCATTGCAACGGAAAATGTTATTCAGGGAGGACATAGAGTGTCATTAACCTGGAGGTTAGCATCAGCCATGCTAATGAATTGTAAAAACGCTTTATTAAACACACTATTTTGAAACTCCTGCTAAGTCAGTTGTGTTTTCGAGGCGTAAATATTAATAAGCCATTCCTTGCCCCTATTAACAACAGATTGTAGATAATTTTTGAGATCATCTGACAATTTAAACTTATTGAACCGATCAGATTTACTATGAAGACAAGTGCCGTGTGGAGCATAAATACAGACTTTTCTTTGAAACTGCTAGACTTGACTTGTATCATGCAACGAGAGCCTTCTTGTGTAAATCACAGTATTTCTCAACTTACTTATATTTTCAATATGATTCTCCCAAGTTGCCGCACTCCTCCTCCAGACCGATAACGTCAGGAAGATTGAACCTGAACCTCATGGTCAAAAGCGAACGTTATAACTATTCGGCCACGAGACCATATGTTTTTTTTTATATATATGTATACTCATATATGTTTCGTAAAATACATCTCTTAAATTCTTTGCAACACATTATCAGTGATGTTTCTTGTCGAGGTTCATTAGGTGTTTCGGGGCTTCCAACATCATATTTCCTCTCCGCGGTGACTTGTGTACCTTCTGTTAGCTACATTTTTTTTAAATTTGCACACTACGACTTACCTTGGCAATTTATAGCCCCCTCCCAGATAACTTCCGCTAACATGTCGAAAATGACTAATATATTTATACAACAGTTGTCAGTGAATAAACTACCGACCCTTATTAAAATTTTTTTTTTTACATATCCATATAAACTCATATTATGCTTATAAAGCTCCGTAAATTTCAAAATGCTTATTCCAAAATTCGCTTGAGGATGGAACAGAACTAGGTACTTTAATTTAATTTTATTTCTATTACTGAATTGTAAGTTTTTAGCTTCTATTTTTGAAACATGGGAATTCCTATGTAGCGATAGAATCATATTTTTTAAAAAATAATTATAATTGAAGTATATATATATATATATATATATATATATATATATATGATTATATTAGGTTGGTGCAAAAATAATGACGTAATAATGTCGTTTTTTGACGTTAAAAATACGTCAAAAAAGGACATTATTACGTCATTATTTATGCACCAACCTAATACATGAATATACTTTCAGAACGTGTGTAAAATGAATAAAAAACTAAATTCAAAAAGTATGTCACTATTTTGTAAGTAGAATTGTATTTTGGTCCCCTTTTGTTGAAAGTTACTTCACTGCTCACGTATTCCGTCTATAGTATACCGCTCATATTTCTGCAGAAAATGATACCTGTTGCCTGAAGCCTCCTCTTCATCTCTGGGGAAATTGCCCAGCAAAGAATGTTATGTAAGAGGAATGTTATTACGCAGCATATCTACACAGACTTCTTGGAAACCTTTTATGTTTCTTACTTTCTTCAGTTATTCGAAGGTATTTCTTGCTATTACAGTGCAACTTCGGATTTCGGTGTCACCTTTTCAGTGGTCTTTTATAACAGATCCCTAAATAGGTAAAATTAGCTCCCTCCTAGATTCTGATTCGTAGATGTAACCTGGAGTTATTTGGTCGATATGTGACTAGAAAATATCCTGGTTATCTGTGACCTCCAGAAAGAACTGCACATCGTTGAAGTCTCCAAGGATCATGTAAAAAAAATACAGACTGCACGTGCAGGAACAGACGCTCTTCTAGTCGAAAGTGAGACCATAATGAATGTACTTGTGAGAAAATAGTGTTGGCAGTTTTCATTGCTCAGTTATTGAGAAATCGTTTGAATTATTACCATGGCACTTAGTGATGCTTTAATGAGGGAATCCTAGATTTAAGTTTCGATCAGTTATTTTAGCTTTGATAGTAAATACTTCAACAAGGCGTTCAACAAAGCCACAAAATGGATTTCTTTTTCGTGATTACCAACCATAAAAAAAAATAACAACTTACAGATTAAGTCCTACTGTTTAACTGATAGAGGAGATGAATTCATACCTTTCCCAACGGTTAGTGTGAATAAGTGTATGTAACGAATCCGGTTGGAATTCGAAATTGTCACTCCGATTGCGCGTTCTGAGTGGCCAAGCTTTACACCACACGCACATCCCATCTCAGAATGTCAACATTGACGGAAATCGCCGATGAATCACTTGAAAATTAGAAAGTCGGAAGAATCTCCCGAATGTGTCCATATTACATGCATGTTTCTTAAAGCTTCATTTATGGGCTTAAAGTCAAAAATTGATAAGAACAGTTCCGACCGTGGACGAAAATGAAGCGAAGGTGAAAACATTGCTGTTGTTAATCACGAAAGAAAACCAACGCTCTCGTAATTGGATGAGGTCCTAACACGAATTCTCGAAATCGAATTAAGACTCCTTGGAGTTTGTTAGGCTACAGTAAATTGTTTGATTATTTTGAGACGGACCTCATATATATATATATATATATATATATATATATATATATATATATATATATATATATATATATGTATGTATGTGTGTGTGTGTGAATAATAAAAAAGACAAGCGGAAAAACTATACTTCGCCAAAGCGTTTTATCCTTTGAAGAAACTTTATTAAAGCTATTTTTCCTCATGTCTCTTTTTATCCATTTTGTCTCTTCTAACGATACACTCAATCTGATACTCTCTCTCCCTCCCTCACTATTTCTCTCTCTCTCTCACTCTCTCTCTCTCTATATATATATATATATATACATATATATATATATATATATATATATATATATATATATATATATATATATTATGCAAAACTAGGTAATGCGTATGGGTAGACGCAAGGAGGATGACATCCAGAGAGCACAATGTAAGTTCAGAGCAGATATGTTTGAATAAAAATAGACCACTTTAAGGTTCCATGTAAACGTCTAACTCACTAATGTCTTCTCTCCCACCTCACTTCCTCACTTCGTTGATTTCAAATATGCTTGGTGAGGTCCGTCCAAAATGAGTAAATTTCTTTTCATTTTTCATTTCAACCTTTGGAAGTAAAGTCTGATCCAGAACACTTTTAAGGGGGTTGTGGTGAAATAACTTATTACATGGAACCTTAAAGTGTTTTTTTTTCAAATATATATATATATATATATATATATATATATATATATATATATATATATATATATATATATATATATATATATGTTTGTGTGCGTGTGTTCGTGTATATATATGATGTTATTTCCGAAATCATTCAGTTTTAATGTTTCTGTTGTATGCGAAACTTCACTCCTGCTGATGCTCTGCCTACATATTCACGTATTGTGCAACAGCGAGGATCTTGGGACATAGTCACAAGAATCCTCGTTGACGCTTTTCGCTCTTCTCATTTGTCTCTTAGCCGGTCTGTGCGACTTATTTCGAAATTTCTGATACAACTCTGGCAGTAATTTTATTTCTATCCAGGGCAACTCGCTCGAACTTATTATAAGGCCCATTGACAGCTCTGAGGTTATTCTTTGGCTTGTATTCATACCTGATGCACGACAGTCCAACATTCTTGTGTCCTCCCCACTCAGGCTGTATATACATGAGGACCATAGTTATACTGTTGTCTCTTATCTTTGCAACATGACCAGCCCTGCGAAGTCTTGACTGCATCAGGAAATTCTCAGTTCCCCCCAAATCAATCTATCTATCTATATATCTATCTATCTCTCCCTCCCTCTCTCTCTCTCTCTATATATATATATATATATATATATATATATATATACTAAAATAAATAGAAATAACAGTAAGATTTATAATCCGGTATTATTATTAATTTTTTTTTTTATTTTTAAAAAAACAGTGCCCAATAAAATTCTGCAGAGTATAAATATTATAAATTTACTAATTTCAAAATTTGGTTCCATCGCTAGACAAGAATATTTCAAAAACAGAAACTAAAAACTTCAAATTTAATTATACAATTAACTTAAAATCCTTAGTACTGTTTCATTTTCAAGCGAATTTTGAAATAACTTATTTGATGTTGTACGGAATATTTCATGGCCCGTTCCTTCACAGCTGGGTTTACACACGCGTCGAGCATATTCTAAGAAAAAAAAAATGTTAAACAGACTGGTGTACCCATTTCCACCTTTTCATAATCCTGACGTGCTTTGAAATGATTCGGTTTGTGGAAATTCACTAGACATATACATCGTTGTCGATCATCACAAACTTCAACTTATTAAATCAAGGCCTTCAGTTGAATTAACAATTTTAAAGTTGTTTCTGATTAATGAATAAAGAAAGTATCTTTTGATGAGGTTATATGCTGATGTGATCCATTATCAAATCGGAAATTTTCGTGGAAACACGAGAATGGGTTAGTAAAATGTTCAGATATTCATTTCACCATAATGATTGATTGATATGGTTTTTATGGCTTATGTAAATTTTATGGTTTTTTTTTGTTTTGTTTTTTTTAATACGGTTCAGGGAATTTCTAGCTGAAGGATTTAAATTAATCTACGGGTGTGAATTTTTCTCATATCACTGAACTTGTCTAGGAATATCTATTATAGTTCGTATTAAGTACTGCTCAGTTATTGGTCACTCCGTTTCCATTGAGGGGCAGGGATTGAACTCACAATTACTAGGTCACCAAATTCACGAGTGAATTATATATATATATATATATATATATATATATATATATATATATATATATATATATAGGATGATGATGATGATGATGATGATGATGATGATGATGATGATAGTGTGTGTGTATATGTGTTTTCATGCGTGTGTGTATAATCAGGTATCAACAGTGGATATGGACACTCAGTGAATACATTGGCAACGTCTATGTTCATAGTCTGTATCTCTAAATTTGTCTGCCTGCCTGCCTCTCTCTTTCTCTTTCCCTTTCTCTCTCTCTCTCTCTCTCTCTATATATATATATATATATATATATATATATATATATATATACATATATATGATACAAATGAGGAGGATTTGAGATAATTACAATTAAGTAAAACTTAATTTTTTTGCTTAATTATATATATTATATAATAATATATAAAATAATTATACATACTTTTAAACACGATAGTGACCGAGAGATCATAATTCATAGAAGAGCGTTGCATTATCAGCAGTAGTAGTTACTGTTTAAAAATTCGCACTTTCTCCAGAGTTCTCGACCGAAATTAATTTTCGAGAGCGTATATATTGTCATTCATAAACATACTGTTTCGCTGTAACACAGCTCATCAGTCTGACTGGTCATCCGATTGCCTCAAGGCGGGATCACAACCCAACGGATATGGCATCAGTCGGAGATTTTACCCGTAAATATCAGGTAGAGAGGTGGGTGAATTTTTGTGTAATTATTCTTTTGAATAAACACGCGAGTGACTGAGAGGGCTCACTTCATTTAATTTAGGTTTGACTAGCACAGCATAGCTAGTGTAAGATTCAGAATTGTACTCACTCATAATAAGATAATAAAAGTATCATCCTAAACATTGTATGCTTATATATATATATATATATATATATATATATAGGTTGGTGCAAAAATAATGACGTAATAATGTCGTTTTTTGAATATATATATATATATATATATATATATATATATATATATATATATATATATATATATGTGTGAAAATATTATAGAAAATATAAAAGAAACTGGGTTGGTAAATAATCCAAAGTTCCTTAGTATTTTTGTTATTATTTTTTTTAAAATAGTGCTCGATACGAAAGTAGAGCATAAATATTATTATTTATTTAAAAATATGATTCCAACTCGCTACATAAGAGGTCTCATGTTTCAAAACAAGAGCCGAAAACTTCAAAATAATATTTGAATTAACTTGGGTTAAAGTAGGCTCTGTTCCATCTTCAAGCGAAATTTTTTTTGGAATAACTTATTTCTGAAATTTACGAGTTTTAATAGTATATTCAGAATTGAAATCAAAATTTCCATGGTAACATCAAGGGCGGATTGTTTAGAATGGGCAGGGGTGGGGTGTTAATAATTTGTATCAGTATAGAGTTACTTTCATAGATTCCGGGTCAGGGTAAGGTGGGGTGGCTAAATTAACGACGGAGGAAGTTTTCGCATAGTCTGGCTTGAGCGTCTATGGAGATTTATTTATTTATTTATTTTATTCTTTTATTATATCTCTTTATGAAAGGGGTTTCTGTATATAAAAAAAAACCGTAATGTTTGTTTTTTGACGACTTCATAAAGGGTTATCTTTTTTTGTAGGGTATTAAAACTATGTATATGGGCTATGGATTTTAAAATTTATTTTATTGTATGCGTGTTTTTAGCTAGTTATTTGGACAGAAATTTGGAAATGGCATGATGTACTGCTTGGCATTCACTCCGGAAACGTCAATACCAACATTTCAGTGTGTTTGGGTGTCTATCTGAGGAAAATGTATTGAATTCGGAAGACCTGGATAAGTCTAGTTGTTATTACAATGGTATTTTCAGCCTCCATTAATTTTATCAGACTCAACCCGGAGACCTATAACAAGTGCAGTCGTGAGTCAAGAGGGTGGCTGCTGGAAGACCCTATGCCTGGCAACAGGACTCTTTACCATGGCATACAATCAGAACGAGACATTGCTTTCAGACAATCTCTGACCGCATCACGCCTTACATCTGGCCACCTAGCTCCCCAGACTAAAACGCCCTTGATTATTATGTGTCGAGCGCAGTTGAAAAAAAAAAAAAACTCCTTGTAACAACAAAAATGAACGGAAAGCAATGATTATGACTATTTCATCAACTTCTTAAAAAGGTGACCGTCCAGAAGATATTCAGGAGACTCCGTCTGGAAATTGTGGTTGAAGCAAATGTCGAGTTCATTGAATAATTTTTTGTAAATTTAGCTGTTAAAATGAGATGTCAATGCTATTTTAAATTTTGCGTAATTTAGACGACAATTTATCCATCGCATCCTATATATATATATATATATATATATATATATATATATATATATAATGTAATTCGATAATGTTTCGTGACAACAGTTTCTCGACCTTACACTGTTTGATGTTCTTTCAAACGGAAGCTCTCTTTTCATATATGACTTCAAAGAAACAGATAAATCCATAGAGTTTCTCGATGTAAGTATTTCTTCTCATGTATGTAATCATCGGGTAGTAATCGTAGACGGAGATAACGGTTAGATTCTAAAATAATTTATAAACATATTTTATTTTTTAGTGATGATCATGGTATATGGAACATAATACTTAATATCATGCAACCAGAAGAATATTATTATCAACTATTATAGCATTAATTTTAGTAGATGTCTGTGTTTGAACAGCCGCCTCAATTTTTTTAAACAATGCGCACTCAAGGATACTTAAGATAGAAGACACACTATCTGACATCTTCTATTATTTTACTCGGGGGTATATATATATATATATATATATATATATATATATATATATATATATATATATATATATATATATATATATATATTAGATAGGAAAAGACAATTTATGAGCCAATAGTTTTAGAGATAGGTGCCCGGTATGTTTGGAGAAGAAAATCAGAATATACAAAAATCAGTGCAAACTATTAAATCAACGAAAAGAGCTAATTACGAAATGTAGACATAGAAATAGATTCAAAATTATATAATAATATATGTATACGTAGACGTGTGTGTGTGTATGGTTACTTATATATATGTATGTATATATAAACCCAGAGACACGTGTATGTGGATATATGTATGTGTGTCTCTTGCATTAGGTATCCCGGTATTACCCACAATTTATGTATCTATCATTCAACCAATTTACCTAAATTTAATTGGTCTTAAGGTGAAATCCCCATAACTTATTAATTAAGAGCTGAAGACGGCTAAAAGCGAGACCAGCTTGAAATAGACTATACTCATGTTGAGGTAATTTTGTTTTCTGCTGTAAAAAAATTATATATATGCTCTGTTATAATAAATACATCGAGATCGGTTTTAATATATATTATTACTTGGATCCACCTAGATTCTATAATAACGGATCTATTACCTGTACTCTCTCTCTCTCTCTCTCTCTCTCTCTCTCTCTATATATATATATATATATATATATATATATATATATATATATATATATATATAGCTAAGTAAATCAGAGCGATTAATTTAATGTAATGAAGAGACAACTTTAAGGGATCAGAAAATGAATTCATTTTTTCATCCTTGGAAGTGAGGTCTGATGATCCAGAGAAAACTCTGGGGAAATAAATTATAATCATGTAAATTATAACTTTGAATTTAAATTGAATGATATATATATATATATATATATATATATATATATATATATATATATATATATATATGTGTGTGTGTGTGTGTGTGTGTGTGTGTGTGTGCGCGTGTGTGTGTGTGTGTCTTCATATTTCTGAATTATATGTATCTGTATTTTGCCGCTTAATATGTATCTGTGGGAGGCAGAATAAGGCAGTATAATGTTTTCATATGCATATATTTTTACATAGCTTTTAACATACAGGCATTTTTATTCACAGTTTTCGTCCTTTCGTTTTCTTTTACTGGAGAAAGGACGAAAACTGTGAATGCTGTTTAATAAACAAAAGGAAGATCCTGCAAATATTAGGTAAAGTTTTCCTCTGACACAATCGAAAGAAACTAATACAGTTTTCTTTACGGGGTGCCTGCTTCCTAAATTCGTGTTTAGGCCACTTGCAGTATTAATTGTTTACTGAAAGGTCACCTGCCACAGAATCACCGAAAATAATAGATCTCCACCAGGTTTAGCCGGAGAATATAAAAGCGAACTAAAGACATGTGTAGGTTTTGTATATACAGTGACGTTCGTATAAAACTGGTTACACCCAACAATTTTCCGAATCACTCGTATAATCACACATTTGGTAAATATTTACATACGCATGTACGTACACCCAGAGAGACTGTGTGTGTGTTCGTCTGGTTCGTCTAATCCAGTGTGTTTGTGTTTCTGGCTCGGTAGATCGGCGTAATAGTATATCATACATGTCCACACCTAAATAAGGCTTACATCACATTGAAACACCGGTTCCCGTACGGTTACCGATGTTAAGCAGAATCGACCCTGGTGTATACCTGGATGGATGTTTCCTTGGGAATACCAGGCGTAGTAATCTTGGATTGGCGGGTGGTGTAATGGAAAAGGACTGTTTAGAAAAAGGCGGGTCCAGTTCAAGTTGTGTTCGTTATATTCACTTACGCGCAAAGACTCTTGGGAATTTTATGAATTCTTCTCTTCTCCTACACTTGTGGGTTAATTAGTATGACTTGTATCAGTAAGCCATTTTTATCTCTAAAAATAAAATTAAGTATAAAATATTTAAATTATG
>OZ010583.1:103328771-103356271 GCA_963932145.1 Acanthosepion lycidas
TTATATCCCAAAACAAACAAAATAGAAACAAAAGAGAATGATTATAAATGAGTTATTTTATTCTGTATATAACCAAAAAATTACTCGTAAATTCTCCCTTTTACTCTTTCTTTCTCCCGCTCTCCCGCTACACACACAAACACACACGGACATATATATATATATATATATATATATATATATATATATATATATATATGCAGGGTGTTCTGAGTCTTGTCCCTCTTACACTGTATAATTTCTGTCAGATGTCTGACACGCGCTCCTAAGTTCCTACATTTTTAGAAATGCGAGTTAGGGTGAAAAGACTTTCGGACCAAGCTGTATATATATATATATATATATATATATATATATATATATATATATATAGAGAGAGAGAGAGAGAGAGAGAGAGAGTGTGTGTGTAGGTAAGTTTGTCAATAAAACAAAGTCAAACAAAAGGTTCCCAATTAAATCAGTACGAAAAACCTTTATTAATATTAATCAGATGACAAAACTGCTTCATCTTTGTTACCTGGTTAATATTAATAAATGTTTTTCGTACTGATTTCAATTGGACCCTTTTGTTTGACTTTTTTTATGAACCAACTCATCTACTCTACTTTATAATGTATATGAAGCATACGTCGACTCTCTCTCTCTCTTTCTCTCTCTCTCTCTCTCTCTCTCTATATATATATATATATATATATATATATATATATATATATATATATATATATATGTATGTACATATAGAACTAGAGAGCCAGACAAACCTACCCAGGTTTCACCTAAACCATGACCATGGAATATTAGTGTTTAAGCCTTTATTATTATTATTATTATTATTATATATATATATACATATATATATATATATATATATATATATATATATATGTGTGTGTGTGTGTGTGTGTGTGTGTTTGTGTGTGAATTTATACACACATCTGTGAGTATGCGTGTGCATGTGACGTCACCCGGTGTCGCTGCGCCAAATGTAACGTCTGCCTAACCGCGTCCGTCTTGCTCTCCTGTCCTGTGACGACAAACTGGCTTGGTATTGGTCGCGTCACCAAATGTGACGTTCTAACCTTTTGGTGATTCGGATGGGAATCTGTTTAGATTCGGTATCAGCCTTGTCGTTTCCAGCTCGCCTCCGACGTCTGGTTACCGAAGTAACTGTTTTGATTTCCAGTCTAACCTACCCACGTTGTGAAGTGATCTTAGGCAGACGAAATCAATAAGTCGCCGGGCCGTAATGCAAGTCGAGTTCGATCAAGGGCAACACCGCACAAGTATAAGTAAAAGAAAAGAAAATAATAACTCGAAAAGTTCAAATGCGTTAAAAAAGGATAACAATATTTTATATATGGTTGCTGAATACAGGACTGCGTCTTCTTCCCAACCCGCTATATGGATTCGTGATACTTTGTGTTTGTTAGGAGAGTCTTAACATCTTAAGTTGTTTGTTCTTTAAGAAACTGGTTCTTGGTGTATCTTCAGGTAATATTCGTAAAACTTGTTTTGGTGGTGTGAGTCTAAGTCGTTCTTCAAAAATAAATTTTTCTTGGCTAGAAGTTGTGATCGGAATTGTGTGAATCTTAGTCAGCTTCTGCGAGGCGGGTCTTCAGAGATCTCAGCTCACTGCAACTGCTTGCCTGTCTGTCTCCAACCCCAACTGCGAACTTCACTCAACTTAACTGGAACTCAAACTGAACTTAAATTGCTGCGACCCCTGATTATATGGACGCCGACCAAAACCGGGGTGGGCTTGTCGGGGTTTGAGGTTCCTTGATAATTCCAAACCCACAATTCACTTCTTTGTTTTCGGTCAGGAAAATTTTATTATTTTCCATTTTTGGAAGTCTCTCGTTTTCCCACCTTGTTCTATTCTCATATTGGTATATCACCATGCCTTCAGAGGGTGTCAACGGTTTCCCCTCTCACTCACAGTGGCATCTCACACCTATCCCTTCAGGGGGGCGCAACAGGACTCCACTCCTTCTTCACATGAGTACCTCCGCCTAACGCTCATGCCACCATTCAGCCAATGGGCGTTCAGCAGCGTGGGTGCGGCCAGACTAGCCTCGGTTTAAAAAATCTTGCTCAAAAAAAAAAAAATTATCTTTCCTTTTTTTTTTCTTTTCTTTCTTTTCTTCGAAGAGACCTCACAACCTAGACTCTTATCTTAACCGAATCACCTGGAATCTGTCAATCAGATTTTCGCCAGCATCAAGTGGGTGGCCATTTGGACGTATTTGCATTCTTGGTGCCAATTAGTGATCCGATAAAATAGTTTCGCTATCATAGCCAGCTCTGACGATAAAGAGATGCTCCTCTCAATGATATTCTGCATATAGACAAAGGCTTAACCTTTCCTTCATGGTGGTCAACGGACACTTTTATTTTTCTCGGACAGTGCTTGCCTAATTAATTTTTATTTTTATCTCTTTAGAATTCTGCGGGAGGTAACTTGTCCAACTTGAAAATTCCCTTTACTATTGGACATATCTTACTCTCCGCCCCGTAATATAAATCAGATTAAATTCTGTTTTACTTTCTCGACAATGGAAATAAAAATCTTACCTCTTTTCCTTGTCAGAAAAATAAGACCGCTTAGTGTCCCTTTCGTGATGGCTTCTTATCACCTAAATTTAATTCTCGGGTTTCTTTTTTACTTCTTTCTTTCTAGCGACGTAAATAGTGTCACATGCATATCTCTCTCTATATATGTCTGTCCGTATACGCACGTTAAAGCATTGATGTAGTTCGGTGTCTGTCTAAAGATGGTCTCGATGCAAAATGTATTCTTAATGAATTTACAATACATGGTTTCGTTTTTTGGTAGCAGTCTCTCTCGTATACATGTTTTTGTGAAAGAGAAACACCCTATCTGAAAATAATTTTCACCCCCTCTACACACAGAGTTATATATATATATATATATATATATATATATATATATATATATATATTGGTTATATATATGTATATATATATATATATATATAGAGAGAGAGAGAGATAGAGAGAGAGAGATATTGGTTATATATATATATATATATATATTGCTATACGATTAAAATAATAATAATATAAAATATAAAATTATTATCAAATATGTGAGATTATTTTCTTATTATTATTAATATTATTATATTATTATTATTATTATTATTATTATTATTATTGATGCTGCTGTTGATGTTGTTTTTAAAATATTGAATGATAAATAATAACACAAAATTGACTAGTAGTAATTGATACTTTCTTGCGTCAGCATTGCATTCAAGAAGTTTGAAGAGGTAGCTATAAAGGGATCAGAATATCGTTCTATCCAGCATACAGCAATAATGCAGCATCATGAAGAAAGCGACGTCCGAATACGTGAAGCACGAAAGCAAAATAAGACAGCTAATAGTGTTCCTGCTGCACTTGGATGCAATACATTCTCCTTTACTCTTTGTCGTCTCTTGCGAAATTCTCGAGCCCGTTTCAAAAGAAATACCCATTGTGACACCATTTAGGGGCGCAAAAAGAGGGAAAAAGAAGGAAAGGAAAAAGAGAAAGAAAAGAAAGAAAAAGAGAGGCGAGACTTAACTTATATGATAAAGTGAGGCCACCCATGAGAGGGGACATTTGGCAATGTTATTTTGATAATGGAAAAAATGGTGAAAATTCTGACGGCCATTGTCGTAGGGCTAGCTGACAAAGGCCAGGTTGATACATAGTTTTTTTTAAATAGATAAAGAATTAACTGTGTTATGGTGGCAAGCAAATTATCGGACGTTGGTGAAAATTCCCTGTGAGGAAAAAATAAAGGAAAAGAGAGGCGAGACTTAGGCTTAGGTAATGAAGGAAAGCCACCCACGACAAAGACATTTGGCGATGTTATTTTGATAAATGAAGAAAGGTGAAAATTCTTATGGCCATTGTCATAAAGCTAATTGACAAACACCAGGTGGTACAGAGTTTTAAATAGATAAAGAATTAACTGTGTCATGGTGGTAAACAATTTAATAGGTCATTTGTTGACCACACACAAATAGAGCCAACTCTAGGTTGGGTCTTTGTCGATGGGAGGTGTCATTGAGAGAAAACACATCTGGGCTGTGTTGGAATTTGAATATGGCAGCGAAACAATATTTCGCTGGCACCGAAGAATCAGTGTGTCTGGTTGACTAGCCTCTTGGTGCTGGCGAAAATCTGATTGAAGAATTCCATATGCCGTGACGTTAGGATAAGAATTGAGATTATCACTCTACGGGTCGTATTCTCCTCTTAGCGGCCAGAGAAGTAGAGAGAAACAAAAGAAAGAAAAGGAAAAGAAAAAGATAATTTTTTTCTTTGAGCAAAATATATATTTTTTTAAGAACAAGGCTAGTCTGGTCACGCCCACACTGTTGAACGCCATTGGCTGAATGTTAACCAGAGCCAGGTGGAGGTGATCATGTGACGCAAGGGGGGGGGGAGCCCGCAACCGCCCATTGAGAGGTAGGTATGAGAAGTTGCTGCGAGGAAGTGGGAAAACCGTTGACGCCCCTCTGAAGTATGGTGAGATATCCATATGAGAATAAGAGAAGGTGGGGTAAGAGAAGACTTTCAAAAATGGAAAGGAGTGGAAAATTCCTGACCGAAAATAAAGAAGTGGACTATGGATTTAGAATTATCAAGGAACCTCAAACCCCGACGAGACCACCCCGGTTTTGGTCGGCGTCCATATAAGCAAAGTCGCAGCGAGCGAAAGGCAATTAGAGAGTTCGAGAGAGAGTTTTTTTGTTGCAGTTAGTTCGAGACCGAGTTCCAGTTGAGAGCTCTGAAGACCCACCACGAAGAGCTGACTAAGATTCGCGCAAATTCCGAACTCATCTTCTAACCAAGAACAATTTATCTTTGTTGAAGAACGACTTAGACTCACACCACCAAAATAAGTTTTATGAATTTCGCCTGAAGACACACCAAGAACCAGTTTCTTAAAGGACAGACATCTTAGATGTTAAGACTCGCCTAACAAAAAAAAACTAAAAAACAACGTGTCACGAATCCACATAGCGGGTTGGGAGATAGACGTGACCCTGTATCCAACAACAGATATAAAGTATTGTTATCCTTTTTTTTTTAATAACTTGAACTTTTCGAGTTGTTATTTTATTTTCTCTCATATCTATTTGTGTGATACCACCCTCATCTGAACGCAGCTTGCATTACGGCCCCGACGACTGATTGATTTTCTTCTGCCTAGATCAATTCACAACGTGGGTAGGCAGACTGGGAATCAAAGTAGTTACTTCGGTAACCAGGCGTTGGAGGCGAGTTGGGAACGACGAGGCTGTTATCGGATCTTATCCGATTCCCATCCGAGTCGCCAAAAGGTTGGAACGTCACACTTGGGTGCCGCGACCAATACCAAGCCAGTTGGTCGTCACAGGACGGGATAGCACGACTGACGCAGACAGGCGGACATCACGTTTGGAGCGACACCCACCGGAACGAACGAACGGGAGTGGCCGACGTCGCAGTTGGCGCCGTGAACGGGATAAGACTCTGGATCGGGTTCTGATGTCACACCGTTATAGTGATGCAGATAATTAATTCGTGGCCGTCGGAACCTCATTCGCCGAACTCGCAAGGAGAGAGTTCATAATATATATATATATATTATGAACTCTCCCCTAGATTCCGACGTATGTGGTTTCGACGACCACGAACTAATTTTTGTTCTATATATATATATATATATATATATACATATATTTGTGTGTGTGATGATTGATGGCTTTGATTTTTTATACGGCTTTTCAACCATTTGCAGGTTATTTAAAGCCAGGAAATATTTTGGGATTGTAAGAATTGATTGGTGATAAGGATTTACTTATACAACACCTATTAATCAACTCATAGTTTGGAGTATTTACTGATAAGTATATTTTTTCTCAAGGGTATTTGATCATAAGTACCCAACCGAAATCAGAAGTACAATTCCTAGCTGTTATCCGTACCTCGTAGACCCATACACGTGCGTGTGTGTGTGTTTTCTTAAGGGGGTATAGCCATAACTACATGTGCCTGTATATGTTCTACAGAAATGTTGTAGAAACACTGACATATAGCAAAAAAAAAAAAAAAAAAAAAAAAGAAAAACGGCCAATATTGAAATCATTAATCATAAAAAACAAATAAATTTGAATAAATATATTTTAGCCTCGGAACAAATCAAAGGAATCTGCTCAATACTGAAACTGAATTGAACAGAAGCCCAATCAGAATAAGTGGTCTTGCATTTGATAGAAACGGCTCACAAAAGACGTTATAATGTAATATCCTAAATATCAAATGCCACGTGGAAAAAAAAATTATCAATAGTTTTTAATGTCATGACCACAATATTTTCTGTTCTTGAAAAATTAGGAATGACGGGTATATGTGCTTGTGTATATGGAGAATTATTAGATATTTGATCCAAACAAAAATTGACGTATAAAAACAAAACAAAACCCCACTAAAATAGATTGTCAAATGAATCCTTGTTTGTAAAATCCGTTTAAATAGATATTTATATACATTATGCGAAAGTCAATCTCTGTAACTACATATTTGCAAGAATTCTTCCCTCTTTTTATACTTATTCATCCGTAATTATTGAAATGGTACTGTTTGTATTAATCAGTTATATATATATATATATATATATATATATATATATATAGATAGATAGATAGATAGATAGATAGATATAGATATGAAATCCCTATCTTTCCAGATCGATAGATACCTGTTGTAGTTATGTCACAGAAAGAAAGCTTAAATTTAAAATTATCTGCTGATTTCAGCCTCTGTATGTTTAAATTTAACCATTTCGGCATATATATATATATATATATATATATATATATATATATATATATATATATATATATATATATATATATATATATATAATAGGAATAGGAACCATTACATCACTTACTTGCTAATACACTTGGAGAAAGGTATTAATCCTCTTATCCAAGCAGCTATGGGAAAATAGCAGGATATACTGGGTTCTATAGCCTTGGATGGCAACCGGTCTAGCAAAAGTACAATTCTGAATTAGCGTAGTGCACCAGGTTTCTGTATTCGGCCCTTCAAATAGTGTAGTTGGTTCTGCAAAAAAGCCTTCACCACTATAATCAAATCGTATGTGCTGGTGTCTGACTGTCTGTTATATATATATATATATATTCAAATATTATAACATAATCATATTATAGTATCACTACAAAAACAGCCATTGTGTTTCAACACTTCTGGTGTTCTGTCAAATGTTGGCGTTCATTACAAAATAAAGAGTTTTTTGAAAATTCCAAACCAACCAAACCCCCACAATAGGGGAAACATTGTGACTTAACTTATGATAACCAATCAGAATACAAATATATGATAATTAAAAAAATAATAATGAAAATTAAGTGATAACATACCCTAAATACAAACTATGAGTGCATTAAACTTCATACAGTGTAACCCGGATATAAGAGAAACCCGGATATAAGAGCGAGTGTCTCTTGTCCCAAATTAGAGCCATACTTACCTAAACAAAATAGACCAAACTCGGATATAAGAGAAACCCGGATATAAGTGACTTCTTCTCCGGTCCCGACAACTCTCTTATATCCCGGTTACACTGTATTTGGTGAATCTGTAATAAATGTATCTTCTGGAGAGATTATTGCGAGTATTAATATGAAATATTCAGCAAAGCCATCTGAAAACCATAATCTCGGCTATTGAAATAAATTATACTCGATTTTTTTTTATGCTGTTTTTTAACAATTGCTTATTTTATGCATTTTATTCATATATGTTATTTTATAACTCAGTAACCCATTAACATTAGCAAATCGTCACGAAATGTTCATTTCATCTTGATATTGACATTATTTTTTTTCTGATATCACTAATGAATTGCTGCATTCAAGTTTCAAATTTATAATGTGCTTTCTAATATTTGTGTTTCACAGATGTGCCCATTTTCGCTCGTCCGCAAATCTCTATTGGTTAAATCGTCTGTCGTTCTATTATAAGATGGCTGGACAGGAGATTAATTCTGTGAATTTGAACTGTGCGAATTCTTTCCATCATGTAAATGCCACTACCAATTTTGACGCGCGTATTTTATTAATTTTATTAACCTAAAAAAAGAATCCTATAAAGTTACACAAATATTTTAATACTGCATACATGTATTTTTTTTGTTTTTCAAGGCTGACGTGGAATGCATATTAAACTGTCGACTATGTTAATAAAACATAAGTAAATATATAAACATATACGGTATATACTCGCGTATCATGCGACTTTTGGAGACCTAATTTTGAATCTATTAGGTTGTGCAAAAATAATGACGTAATGATGTCGTTTTTTGACGTTAAAAATAAGTCAAAAAACGACATTATTACGTAATTTTTTTTTGCACCAACCTAATAATATGACTACAGTAAATTGATATATAGTTTGGTCAACGGCGTAGACAGGGCCAGCAGTGCAAACGCTAATTTTATATCCCGTGAATGAGGCGAGCCCTTAAAAATTAGCTTCAAAATTAGGCCTTCAAAGTAGCATGATACGCGAGTATATACGGTAATTTTTTTTTTTTTAATTTTTTTTTTTTAAGCATTGCGCCCCGAGCAAGGCATGAGGCCACTAGGATGCAGGGGGGTTGCAGAAGATTTAGAGCAAGAGCAGATAGGAGAGATAGAAGAAAGGATGAAGGGAAGGATAGTGTGTAGATCAAGGTAACTGGAGATGTCGATTGACATTACATCTGAATAGTTGGAGATCATAGCTATCAGGGAAACAGTAATTGGGAAGGCTGTTCCACAGGCGAGAGGTGCGACGTATGAAGCTATTGGAGCAGAAGAGACGGCTACATTTAAAAGTTTCTACAGTGTAAGGGTGAGAGCGGGATGCCAGCCTCGTAGGGCGCTTGAATTCATGAAGATTGGGAACCAGTGAAAGCAGCTCATCGGAGCAATTACCATGAAAGTATTTGTAGAAGAGACAGAGAGAAGCGACGGCGCGTCTTTGAGATAGTGGCTGCAGGCGAGATGCCAGATCAGGGCCAATCACATAACATATCCTTCTCTGGATCTTGTCAAGAACTCCAAGGTAAACAGAAGGTGCCCCAGACCATATATGGCAGCAATACTCCATGAAAGGGCGAACGGTCGTTTTGTATATTTGAAGTATCCATTCAGGGGAGAAAAATTTCCTGGCGCGGCACAGAGAGCCAACTTTCCTCGCGGTGGACGATGCAATTGACTCAATGTATTTATTCCATCTCAGGTCAGCAGTCAACGTGAGACTGAGCAGACGCAAGGATTTGCTCTCAAGAAGTTGACTATCAGACGTTCTAATGGGGGGCAGGTAATGATCTCTATGGTGGTTAATGGAGAGTAGTTTAGTTTTTGAGGCGTTAAATTTGACCATCCAATTGTTGCCCAAGTTAACAACCGATTGAAGGTCAATTTCAAAACGCACGGCCAGGTTAGTTTTGACAGCGACACTAGATTTGTTTTTGAGACAGGAGTAAATTGTAGTGTCGTCCGTGTAGATGCCAACTTGGGAACCTATGGCGTCAGGAAGGTCGTTGATGAAAATAAGGAAAAGTGTGGGGCCAAGGATGGAGCCTTGTGGAACATCTGCGTTCGTGGGATAGGAACTGGAGGAGAATCCGTTGAAAACGACCTTCAATTCTCGGTTTGACAGGAATGATTGTATTAGATCAAACAGTCGACCAGTAATACCATAACCCTGGAGCTTACGAAGAAGGCCGGCATGCCAAACCCTATCCAACGCTTTGGAGATGTCTAGAGCCACGGCACGAGCCTCACCATTATTTTGAAGTGCTTAGTAAGCACGTCAGCTGTAGAACGGGCGTAGCGGAAACCATATTGCTTGTCTGAGAGAAGGTCGTGTGCGGTAAGGTGGTTAACCACTTCTGCGTTGATTAGGGCTTCGAAGACTTTGCCGAAGAGGCGTCGGAGACTAATAGGACGGTAATTAGAGGGGTCAGAGGGATCTCCAGAGTTCTTAAAGACAGGAACAAAGGATGAGGACTTCCAGCAGTCAGGAAAGCAGGATTCCTTGAGGCAGTAATTATACAGTTTAGAGAGGGCGGGTGCTAGCTCAGGCGCGCATTTCTTCAAGACAATGGCTGGTATGCCATCTCCACCACTAGCCTTGTGGGGGTCTAATTTGGAGATAATACCCAGTACTGATGACGGGGTTATGCGAAAGCCGCTCAATAGGGCCTCAGTTCTTAGAGGGAAATCTGGTATGGGTACACCGGTGGAGTCGAGCGTCGAATTATATGAGAACATCCGAGCAAGGCATTCAGCCTTGTCGGTTGAGGAGGTCAAGACCTCGAACTGGTTGAATAAAGGAGGTATAGAGGGTTTTCTATTGTTCAGGACACTCTTGCAGAGCCGCCAATAATCTTTGGAGCCAAATTTGCGAGATGCAATACGCTCCCTCATCCGAGCAGCAAATATTGTCTTAGCTTCGTTGAGGACACGATTACACTCGCTACGGGCGGAGGCAAAGATACGTCTATTGCAGTCCGACATGTCGCTACGAAATATGTGAAAGAAGTGGTTCCTATGGGCAATGGGGGCTGAGCAAGCAGCAGAGAACCAAGGGGAGGAGTGCGACTTGACCTTAAATTTTCTTGGGGGGATGAAATCGTCGAATCCAGCTTTAACCCAAGATGAGACGTCAGAAGTACATTCATGGACAGAGAGTTGCTTTATATGTAATTAAAAATACTGTTACATTTTTAATACGACTATTATTACTTCTTCATTTGTACAGTGTCCCCACACAGCGTAGGCGATCATGGGTCTCCACAATTTCCTATTATTGTAGCTCCTAATAAATTAATTTCTCCTAAACCCTGTTCAGCCATCCATTTACTCAAACTTAGTATGTTATACGTTGTTTTCCGCTGTCCCTTTTGCTTTCAATCTGTCCTGGGATTATCATTATGTATCAATTGTATAAGTTTCCTTTATGTTTCCATTTTCTCTAAAACTCCGTCGTTGTTCCCATGTTCGTATCCTCAGCATCTTCCTGTAGAGTTACATTTCTTCTATCTCAAGTCTCTTCTTCATCTGCGAGAAGATTGTCCAGCATTTACTGTCGTATAGAGAGACTGATATTACGTAACAGTTCAGTACACTTTTTTTTGTTACTAACAAAATTTTTCTGTTTCTTAATACTTTGCTTAGTTTTCGGAAACCATCTTTGGCTATCCCAAATGCGCCTACGGATGTCAGTGCCGCAATCTGTTAAAATACTTCCCAGATATTTCATTCTTTTTTACTTAAACCTACAGATGCAGAAATACAGACACATGGTGTAAAGGTTAGTAAAACTAGTCTGGGTGACCACTACTTTTGAGTAGTGACTCTGATCTTCACTGGGTGACCTATACAAAAAAAAATCAACATCAAATAACCCAACAAGAGATCACGTATAAAATCATTCAATCTAATCATCTAAAATATACAGATATGCTCACATATGTGTAAGTTGAATTTAATACATCTTGTTTAAAATAGATTCTTCCTGCCTAAATATGCATTATATATATATATATATATATATATATATATATATATATATATATATATATATGTATGTATAAAGGCACGCTCATGAATATAGACATATGTACATAGGTAAACTTATTTAATGTAACTTTTATATCAGATTTTTCCACTCAGAAATTCATTATATGTCATTATGTATTTTGTGAATATAAATGAATCTGAAATTGTTCATTCATATTAACATATTCAAAACATTCTGTTCTATCTTTATCTTTATCGCTCTCTCTCTCTCTCTCTCTCTCTCTCTCTCTCTCTCTCTGAATATATATATATATATATATATATATATATATATATATATATATATATATTAGGTTGGTGCAAAAATAATGTCGGTTTTTGACATTAAAAATACGCCAAAAACCGACATTATTTTTGCACCAACCTTATATATATATATATATATATATATATATATATATATATATATATATATATATATATATATATTAGGTTGGTGCAAAAATAATGTCGGTTTTTGACATTAAAAATACGCCAAAAACCGACATTATTTTTGCACCAACCTTATATATATATATATATATATATATATATATATATATATATATATATATATAAACACACACACATACACACACACACATACATATATATATATATATATATATATATATAAAGTGAAAATTTCTTTTTTTTAATATCTCCGATTCCCAGTTCACACTTTGTGTTCATCCTTTTGCTAACAAACGTGCATTCTGTCTTCTTTTAGGTGATGTTT
Source organism: Acanthosepion lycidas (assembly GCA_963932145.1). Taxonomy (NCBI): domain Eukaryota; kingdom Metazoa; phylum Mollusca; class Cephalopoda; order Sepiida; family Sepiidae; genus Acanthosepion; species Acanthosepion lycidas. Next base: position 103,341,150 of record OZ010583.1, read on the forward strand.
AATCCCTCTCTTATAGCTTTCCCTCTCTACTTTCTGTATGAGTTTTTTTTTACTTTTACCCTTACGTGTCTACTATCAACACTGTGACACCACCATATCTTATTTTGCTATAGATTGTGGCGACCAGTAATAAATGTTGGTAAGAATTATAATTCTTTCAGAATCGCCACACTGTAAAGTTTGAATAAGTCCGGTGCTAAGACACATCCTTCTCTTACATCCAATTCTATTTTTGTACATCTGTTGAACTCATTATGCATCCCTATGCAGGTGGTTTGCTGCCAGGATAGGTTCTTGGCTATTTTAATATTCTTCCCAAAATGTGCCAAAGTTTCTGAGCTGTTCCAACAGTTTTTTCTGTCGTGCTTTATCGAACGCTTTTGCTTAATCTATGAAAGACAGATACACGTATTATTCTTTCCGAGAATAAATATTGCATTCCTTGTTCGAATACATTTAATGAAGATTTACTGTTCCTGTCTTGGAGTTCACATTCGTTTGTACTTGGTTTCTTAGGCAGTGCTGTGAAAATAGATCTATACAGGTCTTCCGGTATTTCACCACTATTGTACATTTCAATTATTATTTCTGTGAGCTGCTAACATCTGTATTAATATTACGTCTGGCCCTCCCACATTTTTTGTTAAATTTGGTCAGTACACATTCCACTTCAGATTTCAATATTTCCTATTCGTCAATATTTCTGTGTATTACAGGTTGTTCTATTTAAAGAGGTTTTGTTTTCTTTCTCTAATATCAGCATTTCGTTCTTTCATGCACCCTTTTGATGAGCATGACTTTTGTCCTGTTCTCTTGTTTTATGCATATCTGCTTTATCTCGTTCTTTCTAATTCTGCACATTTTTCGTTGAGTCATCCCACAGCCTGTTCCTTTTTTATTTGTATGGCATCCTATATTCTCTTCTATTATTCCTTTTTCTCTCCTTCTCCTCGTGTCGAGAATTAATACTAATACTACTAATAATAATAAGTAGTCGTATTAATTACCAATATTACATTCTTAAAAATCTGAAACGACGTATTCCCAATATAACCTTCTGTCTGTGAGTTTCGACAAACATCCATGAGGCCCACTTATTAGTGCGATGTGGCCATGTGACCGACTGGTCAGAACATTAGCTTGCTCACTGTTATATCCGTGTTCGTTTTGGAGCTGGCATATTGATAATAACGGCATGGGTAGACATTTTTAACATGTGCTACAGTTAGAAAATGCCTGAAAACTATAGTACCCGCTAACCCAAGATTTGTGAGTAAAAAGGGCTAAACGTGAGTTTTCGGAAGCAGATGATGGTTGTATAAACAGAAGTTACAAGTCTGCGTAACCAAGGTTTTGATTAAACTGGCCATCATACGAGATTATAGGATCTCTTCCAGAAAATGTAACTTAGTTTTGTTCAGCACAATTGCTGCAAATACCACAATTGTGTTCTGTGGGTGTTGTGGGGTGTACACTCTGCGAGGGTGGCATCTACAACAAGTGATTAGCTAGCCACTAAAGTAGTCTCTTGAGACTGACAGATGACTACTGCGACAATTGTTAACCGCTTTGTACACATTGCGGAAATTATTGTCATTATCTGAATTTTCACGCCATAAGTAACATGGGCATTTCACTAGAGACTGAGTCACGATAATTTGACTCGAGTTTTCAGCATTCTCATCAGTAATGTTGCAGTCTTTTGTATGATTTTAATATATTCTCTAATCTCCTGTCATTTCAATATTTTTGTAATATTCATCGGGGCTATTATGAGTTGATGGAGCCTCATTGGTTATATGCTGTGAACTCTGCTATGATAAAAGACACGGTTCATTTCTTCGGACCAGAGAGGCTCCATCAACTCTCCCTTGGGTAATAAGCTAACAAATGTCGACGAGTTTATTTATCCTGACAATTAAACAGCATCTACAAAAAGTTATATATATATATATATATATATATATATATATACATATATATATATATATATATATATATATATATATATATATATATATATATATATATAAATGTAAAAGAACAAAGAATAAAATTCCAACGTTCAAAACATCAAATTAAAAAAGGCTCAATACAAGGGTAGAGCAATAAATATTTATTATACATTGTTATATATTAATATATTCAATAATTTCATATTTATTATACACTATTACATTAGAACATGTAAGTTCTTACATGTTCTATTGTAACACTATATATATATATATATATATATATATATATATATATATATATATATATATATTATGAAATGGACAAAATCCGACAATTATTTTTAAGACATATATATATATATATATATATATATATATATATATATATATATATATATATATATATATATATATTATAGAACAAATTCCCAAATTACCTTATTATCTAGTCTTATTCAAAGCCAGTGGACAGCCTGTTTATAGAAGTAGACAGGTCCTCCTATCATCTGGTTCACACACCTTCCTGGTTTTTCAAACAAGAATAGAGGTTGATTCTTTGATTCCTGTTTAGGACTGGGTTACCGTTTTCTTCAATTCTATAATTCTAATCTCTCCACCTGAACTCTGAAATTTTATTTGCTATATATATATATATATATATATATATATATATATATATATATATATATTCTCCTCCATAAGAGTAAATAGGTTCGTCTAAGGTTCGGTTCACGCTCCTCACCGTTTTGAACAGGACTAGAAAGTTTACCCATGTTTAGAATTGGCTTTTCCGTTCCTTCTAAAGTTTACTTCAACTCTATACTTCTAATGTCTTCACCTAAACTCTGAAATTTTATTTACTATTTTTGTATATTATTTATATTTTTATTCATATTTATTTATTTATTCATTTATGTACTTCAATAGGTGTAAGTAGGTTTGGTTATCGTCTGGTTTACACTCCTGGCTGAACAACAGTAGATGTTTATCCATTATTTCCTGTTCAGCACTGGGTTTCAAGTTCCTTCTAAAGTCTTCTCAGTTTATTTCACTCCCAGTATTCTTATTAGTGTCTTAGTGACACTATTTCCTTGCATGGGGTGAAATTGATTTCTAAATTTCTATATGAAGTAAAAATCTCAGAAGTAAATTCATGCTCCATTGTTTTTTCACTTATCTAATTGCCTATATTATTATTATTATTATTATTATTATTATTATTATTATTATTATTATTATTATTATTGTTATTATTATTATTATTGAGTGGACACGCCCTGAGTAACTGGTGACTTACTATGAAGTTTAAGTGGCAGAAATTACCCTCACTATTATGGCAAGTAGTACCATCAATATTCTGCTATTGAAGTTATTTTCAACAATGGCGTCGTCTGGATAGTACCAACTCTTCCCTCGATTCTCATGTCCTTTTTCTTAGGTTCATTTTCATTTTGAATTAAATCTTTGGAAATGTGTAACTGACTGATTCTATATGAAATTATTGGAGACACGTGAAGCGGCAGGTTCTATCTCGGCGAATTGCAGCAACTTGAATTCAATACGTTATCGAAAAACCTCTGAAGAGATATGAGTCATGGCGTTTCGTGCTCTCTCATATTTGTAGGTAGCGTATCTTGAATGCGGACAGACATTTTTATCACGTCATTCAAATGCTTAATGCTATTCATTTTGTAGGGAAAAGGTGATGACACGATTCGCGAAATTTCCCAAGATTCTCCTCAATTCAGTTCTAGGCAAGTTGGCGTAGTGTTCTGTTTGAATAACTTTTTTTGTTTGGGTACCCGGATTTATTGATTAATTGATTGCTTGAATTGATTTTTACGAATTATCAACCCTTTGTAGATTATTTAAAGCCAAATACTTTTAGACTTCCAAGATTAAAAAAAAATAATAATGATTTTGATGGTACACGTCCTATTAATTAACCCATAGTCGGAGGAGATAAAGTGGATTCACACATTTCACAAGAATAGTTGCGCGTAAATGTATATAGAAAAAACCGACTGAAATTAGAAGTCGGTATTCCGATTTCCAATTTCGAGCTATTGTCCATTACGCCATACCAAGATTATTTAAAGCCGGAGAATACTTTTAGATTCGTAAGAACTTTTTTTGAAATGATAAAGAATTTACTGATACGACTCTTGCCAATTAACCCATAGTAGGAAAAGATAATCTGAATTCCTATCTCTCTCATGGTTACTTAAAATTAAATGAATATAACGACCCCTACTGGAATTGGAAATCCGCTCCACAATGTCCAATTTCTAGCCGTTATCCATTATATCAACTGCACATTCAAACTTACAGCACTTGCTATTCCCAAGCAGTCACTCTTCTAGGTACTGATCAAATTCGACGTTGCTTAACTTCGACGTTGCTTAACTTCTGATGTTTCAACGTGTTATCGCATTAGCCAGATAACCTGTGACATTTGGCACGTCAGGTTAAAAAACGCATAAAGCTTACGAAAGTATTATTTCATAAAAAAAGCAAAGATAGAAGTTTATATCCTAATGAAAGTAGCTGTTGGCAGCAGCCGAATAATTAGGCCGTAAAGGCCCTTTTATTTGAACTGAGGTTTTTGTTTTATGTACAGAAGGATTTAATCGATATTTTTGTCCATCATCAGTGATAGCCTGAAATTCGCTTGTATTGATAATCGTTTGTTTCTGCTTCCAACCACTTGTTTTCCGAGACGCAATGAAAAGCCATTACTATTATTGATAGCTCTCACATCAGAGAAGAAATAATCGTTATGGGGATACGCGTAAAAAGCGTACGAATTTCTTGTCAGAAGCATTATCATCATAATGGCTCTTTTGTCCCCTATTTACTTCCAATCCATCATTTTGATTCCGTTGTTATTGGATTCTTTATCAAGTTCATTTTATTATTATTGCCTTTATTGCTACTGCAGTCTTGTATCGAACTTAGTCTAGGCTAAACAAGTATTATGGCCATGTAATATAATTATGGGGTGTATCGGGTGTATCGTCAGTGGTAGTACCTTTGCTTCAAAGCGGTCGACCCTGCTTTATTCAGGTGAATTGGAATTCAAAACTGTACCGGCCCACGGCCTCCATCCAACTCTTAAACATAGTTGTATAAGCACTACGTCGACCGCACCTGCCGGCTGAACTGTGTGAGGGTAATCGGAAGGTATTTGCCGACCCAAGCGGTGAAGGGCAACGCTAGTTTCCAACCCACCTGTGCCAAGCTCCCATCTCTCAGTCGCCAGTCTTGGCGTAGGAGCTGCTGCTCGGGGGTCAATGGCTTTACCAGTGGGCGGAGGAATATCTGAGAGGAGGGACCAGATAACTACAACACACCCGATGCAAAAGCAACTGGTATGCCATTTCACTATGTCGCTTTGAATGTCGCCATAAACCAAAATTACAAAAGATGCGAATGATGATCTCAGCGGAACAAAGTGTGCTGAATAAATGATGATGATGATGATGATGATGATGATGATGATGATGATGATGATGATGATGATGATGATGATGATGATTAAATATAATACAAGCAAGACTTCTAAAATCTCCTTAATGGAGTAATGGATAGCGGAGAGCCGAGTTTGAATTCCACTTGAGTTCATTATATTCACTTACGTACAAATAATGCCCTTCAGAATTTCATCATTTCCACGTCCGCCCCTCCACACTAAATAGTAGAACAGATTGGTTGATGGGGCCTTGTTTGGTAATCATTCTGCGGGATGGGAAACTCTGAATTCAAAACAGCTTAGAGACAGTTAAATAGCACGGCAGACTGACTCTTATAGCCCTCGTTGGTGCCGTAGCATACCTACGGGCGATATGTCTGAATTCATATAAATACGGTAGTAAATAATTTTAGTTGGTCTGTAGTTAGAGATTCGGCTCCAGCTGTGCTGGTTAAGATGATCCCAAGACGTGGCTATGTCGAAAGACAGAGTCTCGTCTCGGGAAACGGCTACCCGACCCCGTTTTATACGGGGTCTACGCGGAATTTTTGGCCGAGCCTATGGGCTCGGATACCCCAAATTAAATTTGCGCCTTCTGGTTGGTGGATATCCTGAAATTCGAGATTCGTTTCCAGCTGTACTGGTCAAACATTCTGCCTCTGGATAGAGAGGATCTCCAGACATGGCTATGTCAAGTTTGGTTTCGGGAAACAGCTAACCGACCTCGTTTTATACAGGGTCTACGGGGAATTTTTAGCCGAGCCTATGGGCTCGGATACACCAAATTAAATTCGGCCTTGTGCCACATCTGACCGCGTGGAGTGGTTGGTAGTTATCTTGCAGTTGGAGATTCGTCTCCAGCTGTGCTGGTCAAATTCCCTGCATCCTGCCAGAGAGGATCCTCAGACGAGGTTATGCTAAAGGGCAGAGTCTCGTCTCGGGAAACAGCTACCTGACCCCGTTTTATATGGGGTCTACGGGGAATTTTTAGCCGAGCCTATGGGCTCGGATACCCCACAATATATTCGGCCTTGTATCACATCTAACCGCGTGGGGCGGTTGGTAGATATCCTGCAGTGAGAGATTCAGTGTGGAATTCATTTGATTCACTTCTACCAGTTGACTACTACTTCTACGTGCCGCCTGCGAATCTTGTATGTGTGTATTCTTGTCCTATGTATTATCGTCCATTACCAACCTTCGTGTGATTATTCTATTCAAGTCAATGATCATGCTTCCGCGATAACCTCCTCATGAGCAGAAAGGCACAATGTGTCAGTCCTTTGGAAATATGTCTAAATGCTTAGACATGTAAAAGTCAAGCAAATCGATAGTACTGAAAGGCATATTTAATTTAATCCATCTTAATCAATCAAGACAAAATATGTGCATGTTAGCGCCACTAATCGATAAATATCAAAGCGAGGAGAGCAATACATTGTATGGCATCAGAATATTATTACTATTATTATTATTAGTAGTAGTAGTAGCAGTAGTAGTAATGGTGGTAGTAGTAGTAGTATTAATACTTAATCATTATTTCCTTTGATATTTGTTGTATACACATTGCCTTCCCGGTCCCAAAAATGGACCTAAGGCCGAAATGGCTTCCTGACATTTTCCACTGATCATTATTGTACACACACACAAAACAAAAAAAACAAAAACAAAACAAGATCACGCACAATATTATAATAATAATAATAATAATAATAATAATTATTATTATTATTATTATTATTATTATTATTATTATTATTTGTGTACGTTATGTTTCCTGTTTTGTATCCTGTAAAGCCGGGTCCAAACTATGGACCTTAGGCCTTATAGTTGAATTGTCTTTTAATTGATATCACTTTTCTTAGTATATAGGATGTTCCTAGTAAGGCGAACTTCTGGGCAAATTGTATGTAGATGTTACCTGGGACACTTAGTAAAATTGTCCATTCCTTTTCACACGAGTCCCAGTGTTCCGATTACTATTGGTACAGTCTCCGTCTTCATTCCCCTCATTCTGTTAATCTTGATCTCCAGATACTTGTATTTGGACAATTTCCCAATAAATTTTATGGAGGTGTTTCTCTCAGATGGTACTGCTATGTCAATAAGCATACACTTCCTGAATTTTTTGTCTTTTATGATAACATCATGATTGCTGGCTTTTATTTCCCTGTCAGTTTGAATTGGCATGCCCCAGAGGATAGATACTTTTCTTTTAGTTATTTTTTGTTAACTTTGTTTGGTAGTCATACCATTTCTCAATGGTTTCAATATTGTACTTTTCGATTATCTTGCGGTGCACATATATCGCTACTTTTTTTATGTCTCTGGGTATATTCTTTTTTTTTTTCTTTTTTTTTTTTTGTCAGTTCCGGATATCCTGAGATAATATGGTCAATAGTTTCATCATATTTTCCTCCGATCATGCATTTCGCTTTAGTTCCATCCTTGATTATGTAAAAATGATAGGAACTGGCTTGGTTCTGAGCTACAATAATTAGAGCTTTTGACTCAGCTTTCAGTCCGGTGCTACTCAGACACTTATGTTTTTTTGTTGGTAAACGTCTTTTTTGGTTTGGAGGATTTCAGGTATATTACACTGTTTCTTGAACAGTGCAGCTTCTCTGTTGATGGAGTGTATGAAGCCCCATCACGCATGAACCCTATGCATCTTTGTATTAGCAGCGGTACATCATCTAGCATGTCCGAAAGTGTGTACAAGATAAAGAGTAGAGAACGCCTGTAACCCCTACTAGGAAAACATATGGACCTATCGGACATATGTTTATATGGACTTTTGTCCTTGTTTTGTTGTGAGGATCCCACGCCCAAAGTTTGTAAAAGTATTTTGATATACCATGTAGGCTCCTGAAAAAATTAATTTCAGTTGAGCTCTCTGGGGAAGAGGTGTTGGTTTGTAAACAGTGACTAATATAGCTGATATAGCGAGACTCTTCGGCAAAAGTGAATTGAGTTACTGTCGGTCACTGTGTGTGTTTATCTAAAAATAAATACGCTAAAATTTATCTTCATACCTGCCGTGCGCCGACGGCTTAGTTTAGAAGCTCCGACTGACGCTAATTCAGCCAGAGTTCGATCCTAGCTAGAGGCAACCGGATGTCTAGCCACACTGAAGAGCAGCGAAACAGTCTGTCTGTGGATGACTATATATATATATATATATAGTATATTGGGGCACCAGATCATTATTCAAACATATTAGGTTGGTGTAGTAATAATGTCGTTTTTTAACGTCAAGAAACGACATTATCACGTCATTATTTTTGCACCAACCTAATATATTGTTAGATATAACAGACAACGAATGTCTATTATGTGTGATCATGAGCTGTCCTAAGCTTCGTATGTTGGCTTTTGTTTCGGAGAAGACAAAATCCGTCCAACATTGGGATATTTTTTATTGTGTTGTTCCTCGATGTAAGCTTCGGTTCACATGTGCCATCATCAGAGTGTTTATAGTGACATTACAACAGAGATGTTCACCATCAAAGATGACATCAGACGTAGGTCGTAAATTCTTTGACGTCGTACATGACCACGTGAGAGAAACAAATGTTATTAACAGAACCGTTTGTTTAGATGCATCGTAATATGTTGTGAATGGTTTGAAATATAATTTTGTTGCGTGTGGGTTGCTTTGTCATGGTGTAGATATCCTCCAATATGTAAAGATTCTTTTATTGTATACATGTGTGACTTTTTTTGTGTTACCAACTAATATCTGTCTAACTATACATTCATACATCTAAAGGTATAAGGTAAGCATATAAATTAATATAGCTTTAAAAAATCATTTCAAACCAATCAAGGCGGTAATGCCACTAGTACACAAGGGGAGATAAGCGGGTGAAAGTGCAAGAGAAGAATATTCTGATATTAGGGAGGATTGACTAAGGGACAAAAGATGAACGGGGTTCAAGAAGACAGAAGCTAGCGTGTGAAGTTGCCTTTAAATTTTTGAAGTCTGTTGTTATCAGCAAATAAACAGAAAGGAGTTCCACGGGTCAGAAGGGTGAGAAAAGAAACTCTTGGAGTAAAATTGGCTGTTGAATTTAGTTATTTCAATAGTAAAATTGTTGGCCCTAGATACCAATCAAGTAGTAAGTTTATATTTGTGTAGTCAAAGAACCACGAAAAAAAAAATGAAGATCGTTAGGAGAGTTGTCATGGAAATATTTTTAGAAAAGTTAGAGTGAAACCACGTCACGTCGCTAGGGAAAACGACCGAAGTCATGTTGCCTGGACAGTAACATTTAGATTATGGATTCTTCTTTGGATTTTGTCAAGAATATCGAGATGAATAGCAGCAAGTCCTAATACGGTAGAAGCATTCAATAAAGATACGAATAGAAAGATTTTGTAAATGAGCAAAAATGGTTTCAGAGGCAAACAATTTTCTGGCTCGAAACAGTGACCCAGCATTCCTTGCAGTAAATAGAGCTATTGAGTCGATTTAGGCGTTCCACCTCAATCAGTGGAAAACGTGAGGCCAAAAAGGCACAGGGTGTTACTCTCCTGAAGTCAAGCGTCAGCCACGCTGATAGCAGTGAAAAAAAAAGTTCTCTACGGTGGTTAAATGAAAGCATTTTTTTTTAAATATTACAAGCCATTTCCTGCACCAGTTAAACACACTTGAGGTCTTTTTCAAGAGCAGATATACGTTATCAGATCTAACGGGTTTGTTACAGGCACAGGAATAAATAGTAGTGTCATCTACATAAACATACCATTAATCTTCATCTCTTTGCTTTTTATCATTTTTATCATTTCTCCCTTCATAAAGTGATATATGTTAGATTGAGTTTCCTAGTTTTAGATTTAGTTTCCTACTTGTTCTTTATCCCATCACACACACACACACACATACACACAGACACACACACACACACACACACATATATATATATATATATATATATATATATATATATATATATATATATATACGAGTGTGTGTGTGTGTGTGTGCGTGTGTGTAGGAGGAACAGTGGAGTAGTGGATAGTGGCCCGGATGGAAGAATCGGAGAGCCGAATTCAAATTCCAGTCGAATCCATTACAGTCACTTACGTGCTAATACCATTGGGAAAGGTATTATTTCTCTTCTTCTCCCTCCAGTAATGGGTAAGTAACAGGACGGTCTGTGTTCTATAGCCTTGGATTGCAACTGGTCTAGGAAAATTACAACTCTGGTTTCAAAACCCGCGAAGGGTTATTTGGGGTCCTTGTGACACGTAGTGCACTAAGTCTCTGTATTCGGCCCTTCAAAAAGTGTTTCTGCACAAAGCCTTCACTACTATAATCAAATCATACGTGCTGGTCTCTGGCTGTCGGTTCCTAGGAACTGAGTTGCTTGGCCTTCATACATTGAATACGACGGGAGAGTCCACCATATATATGTAATCTAGTAATCACATACTCTTGTTCAGTGGAAGAATAAACAAGTGACACATAGCTGGATAAGATTTGTATGTATTATCTAAGATTAAGCATGAAGAGTTGAATGAGAATAGCCACCCCTGTTGATTTAATAAAGTGTTCAGTTTGAAATTACAAAAAAAATAACTAATAGAAATACAGAGACATTGTAAGTTTAGGAACCAAAATGAACATGATATTAAATAATAAACCTTTAATATAAAAAGAGAGGGAGTTCTTAAAAATGTTGAAAAATATTTTGGATGCAAAGCAGTCTCCATAAAATGTTGAATCCCAGATTTTTATGTATGCAAAGTAGGAAGTAATATATAAAAAAATATGAAGATAAATGCCTACTTCTGAAACCAATCTGCTTCAACATTTTTGAAGAAATATTTATTTTCATGCTTACATGTGACCATAAACTAATGTATTTTGTTTAGTAAATTTGGATTATATATATTGTTTACTGACTGACTGATATTCTTTTGAAAGGCCATTTTTTCTTCTCGAAGGCAAATATTATATCTTATTTTTTCAAAAACCCTTGAAAATATGATTTTTGTCATTATGTACGCTCATGTCAGTATAAGAACCTCTCTTTTCTGTCTGATTATTATGTCTGGGCGATTTGCTTGTATTGAGGGTTGTAACACCTGCTAACTCAACAATATATTCAAGATGAGGTTCTTATCAGTTTGCAGCTGTTTTTACCTCGTAGTCATAACAGATCTTGACCTATTATTATTATTATTATTATTATTATTATTATTATTATTATTATTATTATTATTATTTTTAGTGTAGACTTGTCCTCATAAGAGACATCGATTGTTAGAATGTTTTAATAGTGAGATGCAATGAAACAAAAATCTTCAAACAATGTATTGTGATTCAATAAAGTGGAGATAAAAAATTCACAAATAAAATAGAGGCCAATAAATAGTTTAATTAATGTGATCACTTCATATATATTTAGAAGTTCAATTGCATTTATGATTCGTTTATTGCTCCTACTATTACACAAATCGCTTTTTGTCTGTCAATAATGTTCCAAAGAAAAATGAATTTATGGCATTCTTTGACTGTTTAAGTGTGATGTTCAAGCCATTTTTCAGAATGCTGGCGCAGAATATTATTATTATTATTATTAATAATAATAATAATAATAATGATAATAATGATAATAATAAATCTCAAAAATGTGGCACATGGGAACATCAACAACCCCTGTTGCAGATGGATCCCTAGGACTGGTTGGAAAAGATTCCAGTGGATTAATTGAAGGGATTCCGTGAAGCCCATGTCTCAAAAAGATACAAAAAATTGTTCTGACAAGTACAGCCCACACTTTACGAAGTAACCATAGATCCGTGGGCGGGACCCGGAAAGAAATGTGTAAACGCCAGAAATCAAAGGAAATAAAAATAATAATAACAGGACCTGTAACAATTTTATTGGACTTTACAATACACCCAGAGAGAAAAATCAAAGCTAATCTGTTTGACATCGTAATTAGAGACCGCAAAGGCAACATGTGTCTCCTTATTGACATTGCAGTTCCTGCAGAGTGAAATATATCTTTGAAGATCTTCAAAAAACTATCAAAATACAAGGACCTTGAAATTGAAACATCAAAAATGTGGCGTATGATGACATTAATAATTCCAGTTGTCGTTGGAGACCTGGGATTGGTTGGAAAGATGCCAAAAGACACATTCAGGAATCCCTGGTAGCCCATGCCTTAAGGAAGTACAAAAAATTGTACTCACGAGTACAGCCTACAGCTTACAAAGGGCTCTATCTATGTAAAATATAGGTGATTTTTTTTCAAAACTGCTCAGTGGAAAATGTCATGATGCCATTTCTGAAATGAATATACAGTAGAAATCAAAGGGAATAATAATAATAATAATAATAATAATAATAATAATAATAATAATAATAATGATGATGATGATAATAATAATAAGAAGAAGAAGATTAATAATAATAATAATAATAATAATAATATGTGGCATATGGAAACATCAACAATCCCTGTTGTAGTTGGAGCCCTAGGACTGGTTGGAAAAGATTGCAGTAAACTAATTGAAGGGATTCCTGGAAGTCCATGCCTCAGGGAGATACAAAAAATTGTTCTAACAAGTACAGCCCACACTTTACGAAGGCCTTTATCTATGTGGTTTTTTTTGTCAGTGGAAAGTATTGATGATGCCATTTCTAAACTTTGGTCCCTGGGCGGGACCCGGAAAGAAATGTGTAAACGCCAGAAATCAAAGAAAATAATAATAATAATAATAATAATAATAATAATAATAATAATAATAATAATAATAATAATAAAAACCTTTGATCTTTATTGCATACATCTTCTCTCCCGGATTCAAACAAGAGACATAAGGTCAGAAATGTCATCATAATTTCTTCCACTGAAAACTTTTGTAAGAAAATATAAATAAAACGACCTAAGATCGTAAACATTTTACATAGATAAAGCCGTACGTATCATGTGAACTGTACTTGTGAGAACAATTTTTTGTATTATTTTCTTTAGCATGGACTACCAAAAAATCACTTCAATGATTCTATCAGAACGTTTTCCATTGAAACTCAGGGCCCCAACTTTAACTAGAATTATTGACGTCATCATCCTACTTGTATTTTGATAGTTTTTGAAGATCATCAAAAATACATTACAGGAAATGCCATGTTAATAAGAAAGTAGATTTTGTTTGTGGTCTATGAGCACAATGTTTGGCCGACTGTATTTGATTGTTCCGTTTGTGTTCTACAGGTTCTACGTTTGTAACCGGGCCTGAGCCATCTTTATACCAAATTATTGCAATCTATTATTTCTATATTATTATTATCATTATATTTCGATTTCTGCTATATTACCAAGTCTGCATATGAAAATTCCCATATGGCAATTGCTCGCAAAGTCAAATAATATACTAAGCGACTGTAAAATCAGCAGATAACATATATGATTAAAGGAAGGACAATGGAAACATAGAAACTCCGCAGACAAACATCATTTAGCAATAGTAAATAAGTCAACAGTACAATGCTTTCTAAACACACACGAGTAAATAAATACAGAAAGCAAATTACATCAAAATATTATAGAACAACTTCGACTTCAACAATAATTACGAAAACAGTAAATGCTGTACCGAGTAGAAAATAGCTAAGATTATAACCCCAGACCAACACGAATTACTAAATAAATGATTAGTACGTACGTCAAAATGCAGTCAAAAATACTAATTTTTACTACGTTAATTAAGAATCGAAAAATAAACACCAATACCTTGTAAAACATCACCAAAAAATGCAAATATATGCATTATAAACAAAGTGATAATGCAACGTACTTTAAACACAGATGGTGCCTTAAATTAAGCAAATAAGATATCCCACTTCGAAAGAAAATAGAAATAAAATAAATAAAAAAGAAAAAAAATGATCATAATAAAAATAAGTAACCAATGAAAATATGTAAATAATTAAATAATAAACAAATTAACTTAATAAGTAAATAAAAAATATCAACAAACGACTAATGCATATGAATTGATTTACAAATTAACAAACAACAATATGCGATAGCTACAAATAAACACATTTTTATCCACAATTATTTATATTCATTTAGAATATCATGTCGGAGTTAACTCCTCCTTTAGTTCGTTAACCTTTTCACCAGGGGTGGCTCTTCGCTGCTATAAATAGTCGCTGACCCTTCGCCTCTTTCTCTTTTCTCCCTCAGGGCTTTGGACCGACACCTGGAGGTAAATCTCTCTTTTTCCTCAGGCTTTCAGCCTTACCACCTCGAAAATGTAAGCGCTAACAGGGATAACGTTTCCCAAATGCTGGGAACACGCTAAGCACAATACACACACAAACACACACACACGCACGCACACACACACACACACACACACACACACACACACACACGCACATAAAGAATATTCACACACACACTTTGTCCTTCGTAACTGTTTCCATGTAACTTGTTATTAATATATATATTTGTATACATATATTATCGGTCTTGTGTTTGTTTTTCTTTGCCTTCTTCTTTTGGACAAAGATTAATGTCCAACTTTTTCATGTAGTTGGGCCGGCTAGCAGGAAAACCTGAAGCCGCATGTGTTCTTCTATGTCTACTCAACAACATCACAGCCACGGTCCACTACAATCATTTAGAATAATTTGATCTATAACCATTACAGCTTAACCAATG
>OZ010583.1:103358771-103398771 GCA_963932145.1 Acanthosepion lycidas
TGTATTAGACATCCGACAACATTCATGTTTCTCTCACTTTAACCTCTTCCTCTCACCTCTCTAAAACTTCCCTCTGTTAAGTTTTAATCTTCCACCTTCTCTCGGCTGTTACCCCTCTCTTTAGTTCTAACATTCATCCCACACTCTCATATTTACACTCTCTCTAAATTCTATTTTTATTTCCGGACTTGTTTTTTCTGTTTTCTTTTTGAATTTGTAGGTCTGATGAATTGGATCATATTTACGATTCCAATGGAATAAATTATGACCATGGAATATTAGTGTTTAAGCCTTTTTATTATATCCTTACTCTGTCCTGGACATTGAGTTCTACCTGGATTCTATCTTCTTGGAATTTTTTATTCAAAAAATAAACATGTATATTTATGAACCTATGTATATATATTTATATATTTTGCATATGTATGTGTATATTTACAACTACTATTAGCAATATCTTTAAATATATATATATATATATATATATATATATATATATATATATATATATATATGTATATATATATATATATATATATATATATATATGTATATATATGTATGTATATATATATATATATATATATATATATATATATATATATATATATATATATATATATATATATGAAGCGCTGGGGATTGAATAGGAACGGGAAATATGTACATTTTAAAAATTGGTTGAAGGAAAATTTAAGTGTTAGAAAGTATGGAAAGCAGGAAGACTGAAATAAATGAAGGGCGAATAGACAGAAAAGTAATATAGTGAAAAAGTTGTGAATGAAAGACATTGAAAAAGGAAACAGAGAAAAGAACCTCATAATAATCATGTTTAATGATGCCCTAATGGAAACACGAGGCATAGATCTCTTATATTGAACGCATTGTTCAATTCAGTTATTCGTCAACCAATGTCATCCCGTGTGTCAGAGCGGTTCCGAGCCCCTCATCAGAAACGTAGAAGTTACATTCTTATTTGTTAAGTCTTGGAGAAACTGCCCTTCTCCTTTCTGCAAGCCAGGTATGACTGGGCAGAGCATGTGGATCAGAATTCGGTAGACATGATGTCATCTGTCAGATAAACCCTGTGCATTGGCTTCTGTGAATGCTGCTATTTGGATATGAGGTGAGACACTACGCACTGCATATACAGAGATTAATGTTTCGAAACCAAAATTAAAGAAAAAAAATCAAAATAAATGTGGACGAAGAAATGAGAGCAAGAAAAAGGTATTTTATTTGAAAAAGAAGAGAAAACAAACCTCCAGGAAAGAAAGAAAGAAAGAAAGAGGTCATAGCAAAAAATGATATAAGAACAAAAACAAACGATATCACATCATTAATGAAATGAAATAAAGAAAGCAATAAAGAAATAAAAAAAAAATAATATACATTTAACTTCGTAAAGAGAAGAAGCGTAGCAGGGAAGAAAAAGAGAAAAAGAGGAGAAGGAAAGAATAAGTAGAAAAAAGAGAGCATATGATGAGTAGAAGCGTAGACGAGAAGAAAAGAAAAAGAGAATAAGAAGAGAAAAATAGGACATAAATTAGAGAATAAAAAGAGAACAAACATAGAAGAGAAAGAAGAGAGAAAAAAAAGAAGAATATAAGAAAAAAGAGAAAACGAAAGAATAAGAAGAGAAGAAAAGATGAGAATGAGAAGAAACATATAAAAGAAGAAGAAGAAAAAGAAAGAGAAGACAATAAGACGAGAAGAAGAAGAAGAAGAAAATAAGAAGAGAAGAAAAGAAGAGAATAAGGAGAGAATAAAAAGAGAAAAAGAGAAGAACGAAGAAGTGAAAAAGAGTAGCAGTGAAGTGGAGAAAAGGAAGAAGTGAAAAAGAGTAGCAGAAAATGGAGAAAAGGAAGAAGAGAATAAGAAGGAAAAATAGAAGAAGGAGAAATACGTATAGAGTGATCTATTTGACTAGCAGGGAGAGGACATATATCAGGGAAGAATAAAAAGCAGAAAACAGTCGAGAAGTGCATAGATGCAAATTGATTTCCTCACCGAAATCGGCCGACATCTCAACAACCAAGTCCCACATGCTCAAGTGATAGGCAATCGACATGCGTACACACTTCTATTTGACAGGCTTTTTCGAATGTCAACAATTACGTTTGTCTCTGATATGATTAACTTTTTATTTTCTCTCATCCATCAAACCTCTTATACCGAATTAGCGATCAATTTGCAATATTCGTCTACCTCATCTGTGAACGTTTCCTGATATAACAAACTATCTTTATTCTTGCATTGTCAGTAGATGCGACTCACATCCGTTACTCAACATTTAAAGTCATAGAAAACTCTGAATTTTTGTCATAAAATCTGCTTTATATATTCAGTATCTACTGGTCAAAGCTCAGGTCCTATGTTTGTAGCTGGGCTGGGCCATCTTCACGCCAAATTATAGCAATCTATTATTTTTATATAATTATCATCGTTATATATTGATTTCTGCTATGGTCACACTAGTCACATTGCGGGAAGACCTGCGGTTAATAATGTCTTCTTATGGCGACATTTCATGATTTGTTTTTCTAACTCCCATAAAATCACTAGCATTCTTCTTAATATGTGGGCTGTATTTATCAAGACAAATTTTGTATTTCTCTTAAACTGGGATTTTAAGGGATTTTGTTCAATGTGTTGTTTTATTTTTTTATCATTTCAGGCACATCTACTATAATTGGTATTAATATTCTTATTATTATTATCACTATTTTATTTCTGTTGGTTTCTGGTAAATACTCATTTCTTTCTGGGTACCGAGCTCAGGTCAGAAATGGCATCCTTACATTTGTCACTGAGCAGTTTTG
Source organism: Acanthosepion lycidas (assembly GCA_963932145.1). Classification (NCBI taxonomy): domain Eukaryota; kingdom Metazoa; phylum Mollusca; class Cephalopoda; order Sepiida; family Sepiidae; genus Acanthosepion; species Acanthosepion lycidas. The sequence continues at coordinate 103,361,594 of OZ010583.1, forward strand.
AAAAAAAAACAAACACACAGACACACATATTTTACATAGATAAAGTCCTTCGTAAGGTGTGGTCTGTACAATTTTTTCTATTTCCTGAGGCTATTGTTAGATAATTTGAATCTGTAAGATGAAATGGTCATTATATAGAAGCCTGCATCATTACCAATGACGTAATTTAAGCTAGACAATTCCAATTAAATCGTAATCATAATTAGAGCAAGATGAAAAGAGTGGTAGGTAAAATATAGCTATGTTTAAAGATTAAAACAATTCATATTCAAATCTATTCTAGTCGTGGTTAAAAGGAAAGTGTGTAGAGTGTGGTCGTCTCACTACATCACACAGCTTCCATCGGTGATCATCGCTTGTGTTTTACATCAATTACAGCATTTCCCATGATTGACAAACCACTCTATGTGAAAGGAAGTAGATTTCATGACGTAGAAATCCAAAAGAATGCAACCAGGCAGATACTCGGTATCCTCAAAAAAAGTGTTTCAGGTATACTTCTGTAGACATAATGAATGTGATTATCTCCTATTAGTGGATAGAAATCACGTATGTTACGTGTCGGATTGTTTAGTGATATCACTCAAAACAAACTATTCACTTCTATGAGGAGCGTACCGTCTTAAACGTCTTATTTTTAGAGTGAATATGTGTTACGTCATTCAACTGATCTCTTTTTGGCGCTACTGTGAACTAAGAACAGATTTCCATTTCTCGCTAGGTTTAAAGTTAACCCCTCTTGTCTAACTGTTCTTACAATTGTGCATTCTTTCAATAAGCATTCACTAACCTCCTGTGAATGTTTGCAGCACATGATCCTTCTAAAGACAGAAATTCTATAACACCACTTTGTTTCTAACAGGATGGATAGATATTTTAAAGAAGATCAGAGGTAGCCAAAAATTAGATCCCTGAGTCTCTGGACAATTTATGGTTCATAGTTTTAAAAATTAAGCTTCCTGATTAATACATAATGAAATGAAATTAGAAACAGGTATGTTTTTTTGACCGACCCTCGTACATAGCGAAGAAAAGACGTACAACTTTCACAAACATTTCTGTTTAGCCGAATTTATCACAAGGCAACACGGAGGAGACATTTTAAAAATAGAGTCTCATCTTGTTGGGTCTCAATAACCGGTAGTGGAGAGTCGAGGCTGGTAACTTCTAGGCAATCCCCTTCTCTAAAACAAAGCACAATGCAGAAGAAGAGGTATCAATGGGTTATCGTACAGAGATCACTCGGGTCTACAGACCTCCTTCTGGTGCCTGTGAAAAATATAATTGTTCAGCATGGTTCTCTTGTAATAGCTGAAGCCCTTGTAACAGAGGTGGAACATCTGTTAAGTCATAATTCGCAAAGTTAAGCAACGTTTTCTTTCTCATTTAAACGTCTCTCATTCATTTCTATAATGTTCCTAAATTTTCTCCTTGTTGTTAATAGTCGTTATTTTATTCTTTTTTATTCTTTCTTATTTTCTTTCTTTCAATCATTTTTCTTTCACACTTTTCTTTCGTCATTTCATTTTGATTCTTTCCTTGATTCATATTTATTTCTTTATCCTATCTTCTTTCTTTCGCTTTTCTTTCTTTCTTTCTTTCTTTCTTTCTTTTTTTCCCTTCTTTCCAAGTCTTCCTTCCATGTAGTTCTCTTTCTCTTCCTGATCAAGTATATTCTTTCTTTCTTTCTTTCTTTCTTTCTTTCTTTCTTTCTTTTATTTACCATCCGTTCTTTATTTTTCACATTTATTCTGCATTATGTTTCTTTGTTTCTTTTTTCTTCTTCTTTGTTTCTTTCTTTCCTTTTGTATTTTCTTTCTTATTTTTTCTTTCTTATATTTTTCGTTATTCCTTTCTTTTACTCTTTCATTTAGCATTTTTCTTTTTTCTTTCTTTCTTTCTTTCTTTCTTTTATTTTTCGTTTTTTTTCTTTTTGTATTTCATTTTGTATTTTTCTTTCGTTTTCTATTTCATTTAACATTTTTCTTTCTTCTATCTTTTCCTTTTCTTTTTTCTCTTTCATTTGCATGCTTCTTTCTTTCTTTCTTCATATATCTTTCTTTTTCTCTTTAATTTACACTTTCTTTCTTTTTTACATGCCATGTTTTCATTTCTTACTTAAATCTAACTTATTAATTTCACTTTTAATCTTTTGTTATCCTCCCCAAAAGTTCCTTCTATTTTCGGCTTTATTTCTTTGCTCATTTCTTTTGATTGTGCCATTCTTGTTGATAGCCAATTCTTTTTCAGTCTTTCCTTTCTTTCTATTTCTTTGATCGCTAGAAATATTCCGTTCTGTGCATTTCACGCCGTTTTCTCCCCACTTTCAACTTGAACTCTTTTCATAGTTTTCTCATCTATCTTTTTTTTAAACGTTCAGTCCTTTATTCAAATTTTCGTTTTCAAGATGGCCTTCTATTAACATTCTTATTTTTTAATAATGTCGGTCACACTCATAACGGGATACAGGAAAGGAAAAAAAATGACTCAACATAAAGTGCAAGAAGACGGAATGCATGATTGACAGGAAAAGAACAACGCAAGAGGCTAATTACAAATCTGAAATATCAAAATAAAAAGTAAGATATATAGGAAGACTTTTAACAGAGAATGGAAAGTCTGACACAAAAATCCAAAGGCGCATTAGGATAGTGAAAGTAGGAGAAAAAACTGTTAGTATAGAATTTACTGTTACATCTAGCCAGCTGAACGATAAAATGATGCGATCTCAACGCCAGTCTAGTACTGTGTTAAAATTATAAAAAAATCTAGTTATCATAGCGATGAGCTCATCTGATCAATTACCATGAAATTATTTATAGAAAAATATAGAGCGGCAACCATAGAGCGGTTCGAACGTTACTGAAACCGAGCCATCAGATCAAGACTAATAATATTGCTGATTCCTCTTTGGATTTTATCAAGGAACCAAAGTTAAATAGCTATGACACCAGACCATATTTGTAATAAAAAAAAAAACAACTAATGGCAGAAATCAGAATATGTATTGTTCTTTTTAAGTTAACTTATTTTGGTTAATCTAATGACATGTAAAAAATTTTCAGTTCATTTAATATAAAATATGAGTCTTATAGAACAATTTCTACTGTGAATCAATAGATTTGTAGAAATAAGTCCAGTTTACACTAGTAGGTATAGTTCCAGTTAACACTAGTAGATATAGGTCCGGTTTTGGTCCGATTTACAGTAGTAAATATAGGTCAGATTTACACTTGTTTCCAAATGATAAACATTTGTTCGATGCACAACTGTGTTTACAATAGCCAGCTGAAAGGTGGTCGCTTTTGTGGCGTGTCTAAGCCTTCTACAGTGACAGCGAGACCTTTACTTAATAATCAGTTTGTTTTTGGTTTTTTTTTAGCGATAGGTTTGCTAACCATTACACCAGGGGGAAACACCCGAACAAAGTCAATAAAGATTCATAGAGTCGAATTCATTTTAGAATAAGTAATTTTATGCATGGTTAGTTCGCATGAATCAGAGATATTTGAGGACCACAGCTTCGGTTAATATTAAGCAAATATTTACATGTTCGCTACAGATACAGAGGAGAGCCGTTAGGGTAAAATATGAATTGAAAAATAAAACCGTGATTCAATGAAACAGAATGGTTGGTTATATGTGGAACTTGGCCGAAATTATGGGACATCCAGTGAGAATCGAACTTATTAATCAGTTTCAATTGATTTAGTGATACACGATTGCTGACGATTACATCATGGCGTATTACACGGCCAATGTAAATAAGAACTCTTGGAAGAGAAATACGTTTAAAATAAGTCATTTATATTCATGGTTGGCCCACTCGGATCAGAGGTATTTCAGGGTCACAGCTTTGGTTAATATTATGCAAACATTTGCATGTTTACAAGAGATACCGAGCTGAGCATTATGGGTAAAATATGGATGGAAGATACACCCATGATTCAGTGGTTGTTTATATCGCTACTAGAATTTTAGAAAGACGAAGCAAATGATAGTTTATTTTTAAACCAAATTTCCAAGCATATATTCACATATATACCCAACTGGAGAAATTACATTTAAAGAATCGAATGTTATATATTATTGGATTATTATTGTAAATTATTTTTATGTCGGCAATGTTAGTACCAATAATATTTTTAGTTGTAGTCAGTGAAATCGTTTTTCTTTCCAGTTTCCTCTTCCAATTATAGAACTGTCATATCCGGCTTAGTTTGATCTTGTCCCTCTACAATTCTTACTGTAGCTCTTTTATTTTTCAGGTGGAAGGGGTGCTGGTTGTTTGTAAGTCTGATTTTATATAACGCAAACGGTGGTAGAGGGAAAGAATGGGTGCCAGGTGTAATAGCTTAGGCCGTAGGGAATTTATCCTGAGTTAATATGGCCGCTCCCAGGACTCCAGCAAGAAATGCAAACGATATTTCTATTAGAATGGCCAGGTCGTCCGACCAAGATCAGCTGTACAATGTCTGACTTAAATGTGATTGCAGAATAAAATCAATTGAAGTTCTAGACAAACTGACACGAAAATAATTTCAATAGTATAGATACAGTTTTCTTACGATTTTTCGACATTTATTTCTATATTATACTAGTATTTGTGAATGAATTCAAATTGTATTTACGAAGAAGAAAACATGTATACCGACAAAATTTTACAATCAATATAAAAATTTTACAAATTTGGATGTGGAAATTTTTATTTTTATGTTTCTTTGGTTGAGTTGTTTTTGTTTAGCGACACATCAAGCTCGAGTTATATAGGTTGTTCAATTAACTTGGATCGATTTTAAATGTGAATTAAGTTTAAGCGTCTAATGATTTGTGACTTTTTCTTTCAGATTTAACAACTTACATCTTTGGCAATTCCTACCATGGAAATCAAATATCAAACAACGTGTTAAAATTATCGAAGCCTATAACGAAATTGGACGTTCTAACAGAAATGCATTTCGCGCATTCGTGATATTTTGGTCAACATAATCAACCAGCCGACAGTGCAATTGGAAAAATTGTTCATAAATTCAAACAAACTGGGTCGGTTGCAGATTGGAAAATACCATTTTCTATTCGTTTACGGCGTTCAGCTGAAAACATTGCTGCAGTGCACGAGGATGTGGCCGAAAATCCAGACACCTCTATTCGTCATCGCGCGCAAGAATTCAACCTCTCCACAACAACGTTACATCGAATTTTGAGACAAGAAATGAAACCTGCTGACTATTTGGTGCACCCTACTTTTGTCAACTGGGTTCGCAAGCAACGTCAAGACGACGAAGATTTTTCGCAAAGAATCCTCTTTAGTGATGAAGCCCATTTTCACTTTGGTGGATTCGTTAATAAGCAGAATTGTCGAATTTGGGCTGATGAAAATCCAAGGAAGATTGTTGAAAGGCCACTGCATCCACAAAATGTCACTCTTTGGTGTGCAATTTCAGCTACCAGAATCATTGGGCTGTACCTTTATAAATTTGAACGTCCATTTTCGTAATAGGCTTCAATAACTCTAATAACACGTTATGTGATTATTAATCTTTCCATGATTGAAATTGCCAAAGATTTAAGTTGTTAAATCTGAAAGAAAATGAAGAAAAATCATTAGACGCTTAAACTTAATTCCTATTTAGAATCGCTCCAAGTTATTGGAACACACTCATGCCAACATTTTAATATTTTGTATCCACCTTTTTTTTTTTTTTTTTTTTTAGATAACAATGGTTTTGATGATACAAATCGTTGTAATTAACCTAGAACTGTGGAAGGAGAAGAGATGGATCCATACTTTTCCGAAGGGCATTTGCGCGTAACTGAATATAACGAATACAACCAGAATTGGAATTCGTCTGTTCGATTAACAATTCCGAACGATTAGCCATTACACCACCCCCAAATCATAGTATAAAGCATCTGACATTCCTCGACTGCCACCCTTCTAGTTACTGTTCAGGCTCGCCGTTGCTTAACTTCGGTGATAGTACGGGAACCGAGTCTTCAACATGAGGTGACCGTAACCCATTGTTATTGCTTACATAAATTTGAGTGACTGATAGAATCTGACATCCAAAACGGTCTCCCATCTAGTTACTGTCCAAGCTCGATGTTGTTTAACTTCGGTGATCGTAAGCGAAAGGGAGTTTCAACATGAGGTAACCGTAAGACATTGTTATAGTTTACTTAAATTAGAGTGACTGATAGCAATAGTCTTTATTAGATTATTACATTTGATATACAAAATTTCTAAATATTCATTCTCTTTTAACATTCTGCTACCTTTTTTTATATCAATATCAATTTTTGTGCAATTCTGTCCAAAAAGTGGATCACAGAGCCTTGATAATTTTCTCACATCTCATTGGTCAGTTAATACTTAAATCATGTTCTCAACTCCGTCCGAATAACATCGACCTAGTTCCTGACCTGACCTGACGAAAATACAATTCCACCCAAATCTGCCTATGCCTTCCCGGAGCCGAACACGTGATTACCTTGATGATAAGTACCAAACACAAGTTCGTTCTTTCTCTTTTTGATTTCTCTCACTAAACTGTAGCTGTTTAAGAAATCGCTATGAAAATATTCACGGACGCAAACATACACGTATGTACGGAAACTTAATTATGAACATTACAGAACATTACAAGCATCAACATATTACGAATATTCAACTACGATCAACAGAAGCTAATTAAACATTACGAACAATTCACTCTTTCATCTTTTCTGAATCTAAAATTTTATCAACATATTTTCAACTTTACAGAATTCTTTCAAATTTGAGCGGCAAGTTCATTCAACTTTCTATGAGCTCAGATAAAAAAAAATATTTTCTTTAGTAAAGACTTTAATTACAGTCAAAGGTAAGGAACACCTATTAATTATCCTTGTATATCATTACATACATAAATATAAATAATGTTGTTATAAAAAAACGTTTTGTGGTCCTTCTTATTGTTTCATATTTTGTGGTATTTTGCGTAAATATAAATTCGAGATACCACAGTAACTAACTGGCCCTCTACACTTTCATATACCGACATTCCTTTTATATATTTTGTTTCGAGCATTTACATATTTCTCAGAATGCATAACGAAATACTTCTCTTCAACTGTGACAATAATTATGCTGTCGGTGATCGAAAGAATGCAGTGATTTACAAGATCAACTATCAACATCGAAACGGAAATCTTATTCTGATAATTTCTTCGTAAAAGAAATGTTGGTGGATTATGATATATTTTGTCTATTATGATCTGTTTTAATGAGACAAGACAATCAAAACTCTTCCTTTTAAAAAACAGTGTAGAATTACGCAAGAATATTTTGATTAAATCAAAAATAAAATTTACCATTCTTAGAATGATAACCCAACTCAAAACTAAAACAAAAAGATGAAACTGATTCAGACATTTTATCGGATCCTCGTAACCAGCTAAGCTTCTTAAGATTTCTATTTAATCAGATTACCGGAACAGTATATTTGTAGATCTCACTTTGAAGGGAGCAATATTTAAGCGCTGTCAGAAATGGTTTCGTTCAAATTCCAAGATTCTTTCTGTTAGCAAATCTATCCGTTTCGGTAATCTTTTGTTATTAGGTTTGATGATTGTCTTCGCAATATAGAATCTTCACGTATATTTAGTCAGGTTTTTATTTCAGTTCGATAAAGGAGATTTTGCATATCTCATAAACTAATAACGGAATGCCAGCCAATCCAATTCCCTTTCAATGGATTGTAATTTAATATTTGCGTCGGTACATTTAAGGAATCATACATTCTCGCTAATCGGCCCCTAAATGACGATGAATGGTTGTTCCTCAGGGAGGCTCCGTGCATTGAACGCCTATTGAAAGTTAAAATCAATCCAGACCCCAAGTGGAACACCTGCATACGATCCTTCGCTAAAGATGCTGGAAAAACTGTCAGTTCCCTGTACTGCTCTAAGAAGACCCTGGCTCCTCTTTCTATCGTCTATATTTAGAAGAGCCAGGCCAGGCCGAAAATAGGGTAATGCTGACATATATAAACAGGAGCTGCACAGTCCTGATAGATCCCAAAAGTCTTTTTCTTTGTGGTGGTGAAGGTAATGAATTATTTTCTATCCAACAACTCATTGTCACATACGAAACGTCGCTAGTATCTCGCTACTCTATTTTTATTTCTATGAAAAGTGTTCACATTAACTACATTCCTTAGTTCCACCATTTCAAACCTTCAGGACTAAGACTCGCTATGCAACGCACATTTTACCAGAGGGTCATAGGGAGTGATAGCCAAAGATAAGACGATGAAGATGATTCAAGAAGACAGAATATAGCAACTGACTTTGCATTTAATTTTTTTGAAGATTATAGCTATCAGTGGAGCAGGTAAACGGAAGGTAGTTTCACAAGCGGAAAGTGCGAGTTGTAGGAAAAGTGACTGTTGCATTTAGCTATTTAAACAGTAAAATGGTGGGACCTAAATTCCAATCTAGTCCAACGTTTTAATTCATGCAGTCAAGACAACAGGGAAAAAAGCTTAGCAGAGCAGTTGCCATGAAAATATTTGTGGAAAAGACAGTCGTTGAGAAATTCGAAATGTCTGGTCATGATCGAGTCTTTGGATTTTGTCAAGAATCTCAACATGTACAGCAGGAGCACCAGACAAGATATGACAACAGTATTCAATGGACGGGCTAGATTTGTAAATATGCAAGATGGATTCTGACGAGAAAAAATGTTCTCGCACGACACAGTGACTCAACATTCCTTGCAGTAGATGCAGCTACTATGTGAAGTTAGTCGCTCCACGTCAAATCTGCGGAAAAAGTAAGGCCAAGAAGGTTCAGTTTGTTGCTCCCCTGGAGTCTAGTGTCAGCCATGCTGATGGCAGGCAGAAAATGTTTCTCTATGATGGTTAAATGAAAGCAGTTTTATTATTCAACCGTTAAAATTTACCCGCCATTTTCTGCCTAAGTTAACCACTGATTGAAGGTTCTTTTTACAAGCATCTGAATTTATTTACAAAACAATTTTCCCTATGAAATGTTGTTCTTTATCCCTTTTGCATCCAGACCGAGGTCTCTATATATGCTTTCCTCGTCAATTTAACGTAATGTTATGAATTTGTTTTTTTATTGTCGTCTGTCTTTCTCCAAGTTGTCTAATGCCTTTCATTTTAGGAAGAACACAAAGATATACGTCTGCCAAAAAGAATTAGTGCAGTAATTATAGTCTGGAAAATAGATTGATAAGAATGCTTCCATGAAAAGTCGCCTTGATATTTAGTAAGAATAACATAATCAAACATCTACAAAAGTTTAAGTATATAGGACGTGTTTTAAGAGAAGATTTAAAATGCGGCGCAAAAGTCCAAACATATTTATACGAAGAGAAAATTTTCATTAGTAACAAAGAAAAGAGCGCTGATTTCCTATGAAATATCAGTACTACGATGAACGTAGAACAATTTCCTCACAGATGAAGAGAAAACAGGAGACAACTGGAATGCGGTTCTACAGAAAGATGCCCAGGATATCATGGCCGGAGTGTGTAAACAACGAAGGCGTCATGACAATGATGGAAACAAAAAGAACCCCCATACTCAAATTCAGAAAGTAACAGGTGAAATTTCTTCGACACAAAATATGTAATGTTGTCCTGGAGAATCCAACCACAGGATATGTCCCGAGCGGACACGGCATTTCGAAAAAAGATATAGTACAGTACAAAGCAATAACCTAGGGCACGAATGTTTTAGATTTTTATCTTTCAACTAGTGAATAGTTGTTTACTATAGAATATAGTATGGGACACATATTGATGACCGAAATTACTATTCAGTAGTAATAGCCTACCAGACTAATATCACTAACCAATACATGATGACGAGCACGCAGGAGGAATCGAATTCTCTCCTATAAGAATATATTATTTTATTAGAAATAATTTCTACTCCACAGGTGTCTATATATTGAGCTAGTTAATTTAAACCAGAATGGAAATTCTTTTCTAACACGCTAATATAAACGCAGGTCAGCTATAATTAATATTCTATGTATTTTGAATATAATTTGAAACTTAATTGAAAAACGAAATTTAAATAAAAAAAAATTACGTCATTAACTCATTCTTTTATAACTAAGTAATTATATCCATATCCTTAACAATTAAGTTATCTTTTGAACCAATATATATATATATATATATATGTTTCGCTGTATCACGGCTCTTCAGTACGATTAGACAACCGAATGGCTCAAGCCAGGATTGAAACCCAACCGATTTTGTATCAGTCACAATTTCTACCACTGAGTTATCTTCATTTGACAGAATCTTATTTGTTTTTACAAATGTAAACAAATGCCAATCAGCTGTAGTGCTCCATTCATTTTACTTAAGAGCTTCGCATTAACGCAGGTGGCTGCTGTGTGCAGAATTAGCTTGTCATTCAACTGTACTCAACTGAAATATATTTTCATGGGCTAAATTATATATATATATATATATATATATATATATATATATATATATATATATATATATATATATATATATATTTACGTGTGTGTGTGTGTGTGTGTCTGTGTGTCTAATTGGATAAATTACAAACATTTTGCCTGCTTATTTTTATCATGATCCTTTCATATTCACGAATATTTTCCCGTATATCACAATTAAATAAGGCAAGAAATGCACAGTAACAGTAACAGTGAGTATCACTTTTATTTCCAAAGTACTTTTCATCTCTTTTTAAGATCATCACCAGTGTTGCAACTAGTAAGACAAAAACTATGTGTAGTTCTCTCCATTACTGATTTTTTTTTTCTTTTACGTTTAAATTTAATGACTGATTTCATTAGCGTGCATTAGAACCTGCGTGGAAAGTTCTAAAATACATCACCCCACCCACACATACACTCTGTCTGATGTTATTATGCAAATCAAATAATCTCCAGTAACTGGAATTTGCTTTGAAATGAAATTGTCAAATTTTAAATGCTTAATTTATACGTCAAAATAAAGGTTGAGTAAATTTTTTAGGTTGTTTCAAAATGTCGTATCAATGTTATTTAATTTATTAAAAATATCTGCAAACGGAAGTTATCATGCAAGACCTGAAAATCCTTTTACTTCAACAACAATGTAATACAATTATCAACTATGTATCAATATCTATAACAGAACGAATAACAAATATATATTAAAAAAACTTTGAAGAATTTACATTATAATATATTAACATTTCTTTTCAGTAACATCTAGCAATCTATTATCCATGATTTTATTACATTGTTTACTTCATTAGATTCACTTTCCTCTCCAACGTGGTTTTCATTGTTCCCTATAGATCTTCATTGCTGTCGTAATTATAATTTTCTCCTCGCAATTGGCCATAGATTTTCGATCGGGTTCGAATCTGGACTTGATGGTAGTCATTCATTATCTTATTTCTTGTAAACAAATTAAGCTAAAAAATTCACTGGTAACATTAGTTACATTAGAAGGAGCATTGTCCTGAAGAATTACACAATTTAGTTTGGAGCTATGAGACTGAAACTTTTATCATTAAAAGAAAGTTTTGTTCATGAAATCGCAATCGTTATCACTACTCAGTTTAACTAATTCATCGACTTTGAATCGTCTAATAATTGTTTGGTCGACAGTTTAAGCCTATATCATATTGCGGCCTCTTTATTGCAGTCTTTTAGCCAAAGGCGCATCTACATCGGATAAAATTGATCTTTTGTCGCATCCATCATGTCCATCTTGTGTCACCCGAGATTCGTCTTTGTCTAGATTTGATGCTTTAAAATAGTTGCTTTATTAAGAGTTGTTTATCGAGAAGATTTCTTTGGCCAATTTGCAAAGTAATATTCACCCTTTGTCCTTCTGGACGCCCTCAATTCAAGTCTGTTTTAAGAGTTGTTTATCGAGAAGATTTCTTTGACCAATTTGCAAAGTAATATTCACACTTTGTCCTTCTGGACGCCCTCAATTCAAGTCTGTTCAAAGATCTGAGCAATTCTCAAAAGCGTTTGTTTTCGTTATAATACGCAGTAGTTTACACCCCCCCCCGAGGAGACAAACCCTTAAAGCCTTTTATTTTGCTTTTAGTTCTCAACTTAGTTGGAGTTTTGTCAGCCCTCTTCATCGTTCGACGATCTCTACAAAGGTCTTTTGGTATCTATAAGTTCGGCATTCCAACAGTCAATAACTTTGTTACTATCAGTTTTTTATCATCTATTAGATCTTTATTACACACGTTTCAACATTAGGAAGAATATATTACAAAAGAGATTACCTATTCAACGCAAAACTGAAGGCTCCTTTAATAGTTAAAATATAGGAGCGTACTATTCAGGCAAATCCAAGGAAGTAAAATATATTATTCTAATTCTATGGCAACAACAACTGAAAATAATTTATGTAAGCTTAGCATAAAATTTGTTATAAGTATTTATAAAACCAAAAAACTTAATATAATACAAAAAGTAATAAGATGAAAGGTGTTATTTGCTTGTAAAATGTACCACCTGAAATAAATAGGATAAACCTTTAAAAATTTAAATAAAATATATGAACAAAAATGGATATTTTTTAAAACAACATGTTTAATGCTAAACGTAATGAGTCTGATCGTAATTTTGATTTATGTATATTCCTTTATTTAATCAAATTAATTTAATAGGAAAGTTTATAGTAAGTTTTTAATCGCTGGATCATCCACCATAATATTGTCTTATGCAACATTTCACCTATGGTGTTTGATGTTTTATTATCACGATGTGGGTTACTAAATAAGGAAACTCATAAAAATCGTCAACAAAAGCTAAATGAAAATGGCTAGACTACATGCCCAGATACATCTAAAGAAAAAGAATTTAAAATTTCAGCGTTATGAAATGTTAAGATTTCCCTGTGTGTACATAATTATAGCCAGGAATTGCATTTAAATATTCTCATTCCACTTTTTACGCCTTTATAATTCCATCAGCAAAATTGTTAGGTTCGCCCGATTTGGTCCTAAAGGACGAACTACAAAATGCCTCACAAACAAAAAAATACGACTTTATCATTAATTCATTCATCTTATCCTGTTAATGTTATATATTATTTATATCTGACATTTTACTGATACATACACACTCATACACGTATTATATATATATATATATATATATATATATATATATATATATATATATATATATATATTAGGTTGGTGCAAAAATAATGACGTAATAATGTCGTTTTTTGACGTATTGCAACAACCTAATATAATATAAAAGGCTCAGACACTAATATCCCATGGTTATAATTTATCACATTGGAATCGTAATCATTATCCAATTCATCAGACTTAAAAATTCAAAAGAAATCGGAAAAATATTATATTCTTACTCTGTCCTGGACATTGATTTCAACCTGGATTCTATCCTCTTGGGAATTTATACACACACACACACACACACACACACACACACACACATATATATATATATATAAAAGTGAACATAGAAGTCAACACTTAGAGGCGACAGTCTGTTTCATGCTATATGCAATCGTCAGGCCACGTATGCTGTTATTTTTCTCGGCTATGTATACATATACGGGTCAGTGGTGCATTGTGAGTAGTCTATTATGGCGCTTATTTTACCGGAAGTCGTTTATTTATTTATTTGGGTTAAATTATTTTGCGTGTTTTTATTTTTTGTTTCTTATTTTATTTATTTATTTATTTACTTATTTTTTAAACGGTGTTTTTTTTATTAACGTAGTAAAGATTTGTTTATATCACTTATTTAATAGTTTTGTTTTGGTTTGAGAATTTAATTAAAGCTTTAATAAAATCATCATTGACTTTTGACTACGGAATCTCTTACAACTCTTCTGGAATGTCTCTTTGTTTAAGTTGGTGAATGCTGCCATATTCCTTGGCTTCATTTCATCTTTAGCGTTACTAGAAGTTTTTGGGGTCTCTCGCTTAACTGCACCTCACACATAATAATCAAATGTTTTGAATTCTGGGGAGTTATATAGCTAGACATAAGTAATGATGTGGTCACAGAAATTATCTGACAGCTGTGACTGGGTTCTTCTGCTTGTTTGGCATAATGCAGAGTCATGATGCGAGACAAAGTGACTTCCAGCAGCCTCTATTTTGGAACCAGAGCAGCACTTCCACGTCAAGGCACTTGATGTAGGCCTGCGTGTTAAGTCTTGTGACCCGCACCAACAAATTCGTGAGCTCTATTCTTATCAGAACGATCACAGTGAGTTTTCCGAGCTACCGTACATTCGTAATCACCATTAGACGCCTTCAACTCTTTCCTAACCACCTGCACTTCCCTCATATTGACACCGGAATGTTTGTATTGGAGAGTCCATTGCTAATGCCAAGCTGTACATCATGTCGTTTCCAAATTGTCTGGTAGAGTGTATTGGGTCATGGTGTACTTATCCTCAAACTATTGACATCATTTTGTAGCCAATTCTCGCGTAAATGATTTCAAATTTTGACAACATATTTAAAATTAAGTTGACTGAGAGGAGTTTTCTTAATAAGAATCTAACAGAACTTGACACCTTGTGATTTTTTTTCTATGGGGCTATGTGAAATGTCTATATCCTCCCTCTTTCTACATGACTAGAGGAAATTCCGTATAGAATCACTGAGGCACTGGAGAATGTTACACAAGTCATGCTACAGCGTGTTTGACAGTAGCTGGCGTACCGACTTGACATGTGTCCTGTCACAGGGGAAGTCCATAGTAAACATTTGTGAAGCTTTGTAAAATCGGTTGTAAATTCGTCATCTCTTTAAATAACTTGTTCGAATTCGGATAAGTATTTAATTGTTTAACATGAAGCGTATTTAATTTTGTTTGCCTGGGACAGCGAGTTACACGGATATTCACAATTTTAATTATGTCAATTTTGTGGAGACACTCTGTATATATTGATTATTAAAATTTTATTATTGCAAATTTTAACTGACATTATTAATTAAACTTATTAAATTAATATGATTCTATTGCATTTAGTCAAGTCAGAGTGAATAATCGGTTTTGATTACCGCGAATTTGTAAACGAATTTGCTTACCTTATTTTTTTTTATATTGGTAACGGAATTATGAAATATTACATTTCATCTTTTAAACAAGACTACAGCATGATATACTTATGTGCTAACTGAGGGGGCGACACCTTCCAGTGATATATAAAGTTAGAATAAAACTACGGAAATTGAAGAGAACTAAGGCAGCGTTCAAATTGTAATACAACATCCTCCAGAATTACCCGAATGTCAAGGAGAACAATATAAATAGTGTTAAGAGGAGCAGATACAATGGACAAAACCAGAATGGAAACTCGAAGTGGGACACAATATGTGAAGCTTTAGCAGCATCAACAATCGAGAACATTCCAAAGAAATACAAACAAATAAATAAAAATGGATGACAGATGACAATCTTGACATAATAAAAAGGAGACAAATACAATGCAAAATCTTAATGAGAATCTAACAGGAAAACGGATCAGGCATGCCAGTGATAATGACAATGTGCTGTTGAAATGCCAATACTTTACCCTTGCTTGACACCTTGTAATATTTTTTCTGTGTGGCTAAGTGAAAGTAAAGATCTGTACCCACCACATCCGTTAAGCGTAATGAATAACGGATGCGCTGGTGAATGTTACTCAAGACATGCTACAACGTATTTGGCACATATTGAACATGAGTGAAGCTTTGTGAAATAAATTATAAAATCTCCATGCCCGTTAAGATCTTGTTCGAAGTTTGATAAATAGAAATTTTATTGTCCAAAGTGAAGCCTATTTAATTTCGTTTCCCTAAGAAATGTAAGTACATAGATATTCATATTATAAAGTATGTCACTTTTTGCGGAGTCCCTGTCTCAATCTCCCCTTCACGCCGTGTATATATATATATATATATATATATATATATATATATATATATATATATATATATATAGCATAATGAGAACCACGTATACTTTCTTAATATGTATATATAGAAAAAGTTGCAAATTAAAAAAATAATAACGTTCTTTCATGAAAGTATTTATTTATTTGTATATATATTTGATATTTCAGATTGGCCTCAATCTTTCTTCATAAATAACTGTTTGTTTACAAGTAGCGTAAAGATGTGGACGTCACGTGATATCGAACGGATATTCCTAACGTAAATCTAACTGTAATAATATCTTAGATGTTGTTTAAAAAATAAAAAAAATAAAATAAGAAATGATTTTTTTTAACTATCTGTCTATTTATCTATCTATCTATCTATCTATCTATATATATATATATATATATATATATATATATATATATATATATATATAACAAATACTATTAAAAAAGATACTTTTTGTGTCGATTACTTTTAAAGATCAGCTTTACAAAGTTAGGTATAAACTTCTCAGGCTTGGAGTAAATTCCGTCAGAATTGAACCGACATTGAATTTGGACGAAAAGAAGAGAAAATATGCTGAAAGCTTCCGGCTTTCTTAATTCATCCTCATGGTAGGTAGAGACAATTAGTGAGTCGAGTAATTTAAAAAAAAGTGATGCAACAATAATATTTTTTTAAAATAAGCTGTTAGAAATATTTAACGAAAACACGTAAATGACTTTTAAGATCTAAGTAAATGTATATACACTGCGTGCCAAATTATTATGGAGATAACTTTTTTCTAATTTTACTAAACATTTATAATAATTTGGCATGGTCAAATCTCCGCGCCGATAACAAATATCGCGCCAGTTTATTTACATAGCGCAGATCAGTACGAAAATTTCAGTGATTACGACGATCAGCGTTGCTAACATTGTGTGAAAGTTTTGTGTGAATTGATTAAACGGTTTTTGAAATATTAGAAAAAAAATATCTCGATAATAATTTGGCACGGAGTGTGTGTGTATATATATATATATATATATATATATATATATATATATATATATATATATATATATATATGAAGTGGGAACTAAGTATATATAACTGGATCTAAGTACAAACACACACACACACATATATATATATATATATATATACATACTTGTAAGTATATACATATGTATTTATGTATATACTTATATATATACTTATACATAACTATGTATATATATATATATATATGTATTAGGTTGGTGCAAAATAATGACGTAATAATGTCGTTTTTTGACGTATTTTTAACGTCAAAAAACGACATTATTACGTCATTATTTTTGCACCAACCTAATATATATATATACATACACTTAGATCCAGTAATATATACTTAGTTCCGAGTTAAATATATATATATATATATATATATATATATATATATATATATATATATGAACGGCAACAAATATAAATTAAATATTGGTCAGAATCCGACAGAATTATAAGATAAAGAACAAATAGGGAATGTTTATGCATCTAGCATGTTTCTGTTTTATTAAAGTTTCGTCAGAGAATGAAATACCGAGGAGAAAAAAATGGAATATTAATTTTTGTTTTGCTTGATTCTCATTGGTTAAACTGAATTCACGTGGATCTCTCTTGTCACACTTAATTAGAAAAAAAAAATTCTATACGCAGGGAATACTTCTGCCAAATTTATTACCATTTATAAATGCACGTCAAACATATTTATTATATCAACAACTTTTATGAAAGCCATGCTGAAAGAATCTAAATGCCTACATACAACCACAATCGGTGTAAATTAAATTATTTTATCCTCACACTAAACATTCCCCAAAACATTTTCGGACCAAACAGCAAATATAGATACAAATGCACACTAGACGCACACGCACAAACGAATTCACTTTATCATCCGAAACTTGTATAGACCAAATAGAACTATGGCATACCTACATACACTCATTATACACACGGACGCTCATTGATAAAACAGATGCACGTGACGTCTGCTTAACCAATGAAAAACAAACAAGACAAACATTAAAAAGTGGCAGCATTTTCTTTTTCTCCCCATTTTTTTTCTCTTGAGAAGTCTTCATAAAAGTGAAACATCTTAGAATTATAAACCTTATTTTTGCCGAAGTTTTTGAGATATAGAATTATAATGATTATGTTTTGCTACACCGATAAGCATATATACGTTGAATGCTATACTGGCAATTTATCACCACAGCACTGTCCAAGAGAATCACGGACTGATGGGTTCAGGCGTTGTTCAATATATTTCTGGTTGTTTATCAGGTGTGAAATCAATTTTACCTTATGTAGTGTTGTAGAGTCTTATACACTGAATCGGCAAAATAAATGTGCAAACCATGATGTTTTTTTAAACTGATATCAAATGTATTCTCAGCAGGGAAATCCGAATGAAACATACCAACAAAGTTGTTTAATCGTAGCGTTCGATTTATAGGGTACAATAACAGACATCTGAAGAAGTCGGGATGATTCAATGACTGAAACGTTGCTAGTATAAAAACCAAACTGCGATGGCTACTCCGAACAATAGATCCAATAATGTTTTTCTAAATCGAAGAGCAAGTTTTATTTTGTTATTACTTAATATTAATCTGTTTAATAATTAATTACTATCAGTCTAAATCTCTGAGAGGAGGTATCATGATTACTAATTATTATTATTTACATTATTCGTACTGTTATCCTCATCTTCATTGCCACAAGCCCAACGTTTCGGCCGTTGTACGCTCTGTCCTTCGTCAGGTGATTGGAATTTAGAACTGAACGCATTATTTCATCTACCGGTGTCGATTGCTATTTCGTCTACCGCTGTCTCAGTTATTTCCCTTTAACTCAATTCTCCATGTTTTTTGGTTCAACATAGCGGTAGACAGTGAACGACGCTCACAAGTCTTTGGGTCTACTAACTCGATCTAACCAGCGCCTTTATTCACTAGACCATGTGTGTTCAATGTCGGAGCGTACAACTGGAGAAACGTTGTCAATATGGAAATGAAGATGAGGATAACATTCCGAATAACGTAAATAATGTAACTAATTAATATCAATTCCTAATCTTTCTATTTTGCGGATACCGTTCCGCATATCATTGAAGGAATCATCTCTGATCAGTTGCCAATTTGCGTCAAGGCCGCGCAAACAGTTCCAAACTTATTCAAAATGGCTGTATAATTTCAGAAGAGACGTATAAATCGGTGTTTGTAATTATAACAAAGAAACTCTTTCAACAAAAGTAGGGCGTACCTTAATCTCCATATCAATGCGCCATAATGCATTTGGTTCAATAGTTATATTCATCTGGAATAATATATATAGGTAAAAACAGTTCGATAATGTAGAATAAATGCTTTGCACTCTTCACCGTCCACCGACATACAATAGACTCAGCTAGATCAACCCTCTTTACTGTATTCGCATTCACTCTATGGACAGTGAACGACGCTCTCTTCCGAAAGATGCGTCGTTAAACCAATCCGGAAAACTGCAAAGACGTAGAACAACAATGATTGGCAAAGATATTACCTGCCATGACACGTGGCTGGAGTCCGGTTAGTCGCTTCACTAGTTTCCGACAGGCGCGATTGTTCGCTCGGATTAGCTGGTCTTCGGGTAAGAGGGAGTTTTCAGTTTGACACTCCGTGATTTCCCCATGTAAACAATAGCCGAATGAAGAGGAGAACTAAAGGGTATACATAATGTCAAACACGTGAATTACTGCAGCAGTACCCTTGTGAAAGCGAATCATGATACGGTGATGGTTATGTCCGGAACGTGATGCTAATATCGGTTCAGACCCAGTAGACATCGGTGTCCAAATAATGGGTTGTGCTATACTTTTCTGCACATAATCTACGAATAGAACATTCTATCCATACCAATGCTTATACCTTTTTCTCTCACCCTCATTTCATTCTTTTCACTCTTTTTTCGACCTAATCCACGCCGCTCTCTCTTCCTCGCTTTCTCTCTCTCTCTCTCTCTCTCTCTCACTATATATATATATGTGTGTGTGTGTGCGCGCGTGTGTGTGTGGAGAGAGATAGAGAAAGAGTGTGAGAGAGAGTGTCGTACAGAGATTGCAAAAGCATATATCCGGCATGCAATTCCTGAATGTAATATTTTCTCTCGCTCATAACAAGCGCTTATAGACACACGCGCTTGCACAAGCGCATATATATATATATATATATATATATATATATATATATATATATATATATATATATATATATATATTAAAAAAAATAAAAAGAAGTGAAAATTGAAGTCGACACTCAGAGGCAACTGATGATTGTGTTCAGCATGAAACAATCTGTCGCCTCTGGGTTTTGACTTCAATGTTCTCTTTTATAATTACAGAAGTTCTATCTCTAATTTTGAGCACTTTATCTCATAAATACAGCATACCTTAAAACTATATTTCTTCATCTCTCTCTCTATATATATATGTACATATATAGCAATCCCCAGACAGACTGTTTAAGCGCTCATCAATGAGATTAGACGTCCTTTTGCCTCAAGACGGAATCGAAACCCGACTGCTTTGGTATCAGTCGGAGATGCTACCCTTAAGCCATGAATTTAGCCGTATCGATTTTTCATGAAACACGGTCCAAAAATAAAGAAAGAAAGAAGGAAATACATAAATAAAAATAAAAAACCGATTTTTACTTTGCACTATTTTTTTACTTAAGCACGTTTTAAATTTTCTTTCTTGTCTGACCACCGAATTTATTGAAAGTGACCAGTAAACGGTTAAGTAACATTCATCTTTTATAATTTACAAAATATAATTTAAACTAATTTGATTTAAGCTCAACGTAACATAATTAAGTAATAATTTTGTGAGGTGGAATAGAATCCAATCAATTTTTTCCCTATAGTGATACTCCCTCGCCAGTATGGGCGGGACGAAAGCATTTTACATACTTCTGGGTGCGTGTAACCGCTCCAGCAGACAGTGCACGGCGGCATTTGTTAGCGTCTCGATGTCCTCCAAATAACCAATAAACTTGGAAATCATTTTCTGACAACCGTTAACAATGTTGAACATGATGGGCAATTTCAATGAGATTCAAAAATGAATATGGCACGTTATGAAGAAAAAAAACTAAGAAACAAATACAAAATCACAGCGTATTCAGAACCAGTGAAGAAAAAAAAGCACAGGATGTTAATTCAAGACACACATGAAGATATATCATCATTAAATATTTTGAGTGTCCAGAGTGATTTTGCACCACAGAAATGGGTTATGTTTACTGTCTAGAAGCGACACTGAATGACTGAATGATTATGTTATATATATATATATATATATATATATATATATATATATATATATATATATATATATATATATATATTTGTGTGTGTGTGTGTATAAATTATATTTATTTTTTCATATCTCTGTCATATGTACTCTGTATATCTTGTACATGGTTTTATTTTGCACGATAGATTCTGGAAACTAACCCAATGTGTAAAAAAAAAATGAGTATATATATATATATATATATATATATATATATATATATATATATATATATATATATATATATATATATATATATATACAAAAATTGCACAAAAATATCTTGAAATACTAATGATAAAATTTATTAAACAAAATCACCATTGACTTCAGCCTCGACCTGCAGACACCATTCTTCATTTCTTGCAACTCTTCTCGACAGTCTTAATGTTTATGTTGCTGAATACTGTCATTGTCCTTACCGTCAGTTCATCTTTAGTGTTAAAATGAGTTTTGTTGGTCACCTCCGCTGCACACATAATAATCAAGGGTGTTGCAATTTGGGCGGTTACGTAGTCAAATGCAAGATGTGATGCCTTAGTAGAAATTGTTTAAAAACCATTTCTGGGTTCTCCTACTTGTGTGATATGGTGCAGAGTCCTGTTGTCAGGCATAGGGTCTTCTAGCAGCCACCCTGTTGATCAAGGGCAGCACTACCTCCCCATGTCACTTGATGTAGGCCTCCGTGTTGAGTCTGCGGCCCTGTGGGAAGATTAATGGAGGGTAACATTGCCAAAAATAGTGATAATTCTAAACACTAAAATCATCCAATAGTTTGCGAATCCTCTGCATTGTTCACAGATTCACAGCCAAACACTCTGAAATATTCGTATTGAAACTTCCGGCAACTATGCTAAGCAGTACATCATGTCGTTTCCAAGTTTCTGGCGAAGTGAATTGAATCATGGTGCTCTTTTTTTTTTCTCACAGACGGTGCCCAACCGACCCTAATATACTTTGCCATTGGCAACATAAACGCGCTTGCTAGAAATTAAAAACTATGACATGGTAACAATTTACCCATCGTACCTTGTGTGTCTGTATATATATATATATATATATATATATATATATATATATATATATATAATTGACAGCAATATAAATTAAATTAAATATGGATTGGAATCCGACAGAATCTTAAGATAAGGAATAAGTCGAAAGCTTGGACCACGCACATATACACATGAATACACACAAAACACATACACACCCATACACACAGACAAATACACACAGACAAACACAGACACACACACATATATGTGTGTGGTGGGGAGTGTATGTGTATGAGGTTCAGATAGGGTATATCTGTAAAAGGACAATATGAATAAAGACATGTGTAAAGCCTATCTTAACTGATCCGT
The DNA here is from genome assembly GCA_963932145.1 of Acanthosepion lycidas. Classification (NCBI taxonomy): domain Eukaryota; kingdom Metazoa; phylum Mollusca; class Cephalopoda; order Sepiida; family Sepiidae; genus Acanthosepion; species Acanthosepion lycidas. The sequence continues at coordinate 103,384,258 of OZ010583.1, forward strand.
TTCGTCATCTGATAGATTTTATTAAGGCAAACGAAATGATTTTATTTTGAAAGAAGTATTTGTACATAGGAGAAAATATTGTTTTTAATTTTAAGATTAGGATCGCTCACACATATTCAGTACAGGACCCATTGATTAACGGTATTCAAGTGTGAGCTGGAAAGTTCGTTGTTCAACGCGAGAGTGCAATGAGTACACAAGGGGCTACAGACAGTGTAAGTAAGGGGGAAAAAACTGGGTGTAGAGGCTGGGTTGAGGAAAGGACAAAAAGAACAACATGGGAGGAAAAAAAAAGAAGAACGTGGATCAAGACAACAGAAGATGTCGCTTGACATTACATTTAAATTTTTGAAGATAATATTTATCAAGGTAAACAAGTAAGTGAAATGGAGTTCCACTCTCGGGAAGTGCGAGAGTAATCGCTGTTTTAGTAGAATAGGTGGTTATATTCAACTGTTTCGACAGTGAAAGGGTGGAATCGAGTTGCCAACCTAGTAACACGCTTAAATTTATGCAGTTGGAGCACCAGTGAAAATAACTCAACAGCGTAGATGCCATGAAAATATTTATGGAAAAGACAGAGTGAAGTCATTTTAAGTAAGTGCAAAAGTGAATAGAGCAGAAGACCAATCACATTGCATATCCGTCTTTAGATTTTGTCGGGAACCTCAAGATGAACAACGAGGGCACCGGTATTCCATGCATGGACCAATCGTAGACTTGTAGATGTGAGGAATGAACTTCGAAGAGGAAAGACATCTGGCGAGATACAGAGAACCAATTCGCGGTAGATGCAGCAATTGATTCAATGTAGTTGTTCCACCTCAGGTCAGTGGAGAACGTGAGACCAAGAAGGCGTATTGAGCCGATCTAGTGGAGTTTAAGATCAACCATGCTGATAGGAGCCAGGGATGTTTATCTATGGTGAGTGAATCAGAGCAGTTTCGCTTTGGATGCATTAAAATCAAGCCATTTCCTGCCCCAGTAAACGACAGATTGGAGGTCGTTTTCGAGACACACGGCCAGTTTAACTTTGTCAGCAGTGTCAGATTTACTATTGAGACAGGAGTAAATAGTAGTGACGTAGGCGTAGACGCCTATTTGAGAACTGATGATGTCAGGAAGACCGTTCATGAAGATCACAAGCCGTGTAGGATAGGACTTTGTGGAACAACAACGGTCGTATGAAAAGAACTGGAAGAGAACCCATTCAGGATAACCTTCATTTAACGGTTAGACTGTAATGATTGGATTAAACCAAATAATCGTCCTTTAAGCTTACGTCGAAGGCCAGCGTGCCAACCCCTGTCAACCCTTATTCTTAAGAGCTTGGTATACATATTCAGTTACGGCCGTAAGCACATCAGACCGGAGAAAGCAGAAACCATTTTTTTCAGAGAACAGATCGTGAGATGTGAGATACTTTACTACTTTGGTATTGATTAGACCTTCGAAGACTTTGGCGAAGATTGGTAGGAGACTCATGAAACGGTAGTTAGATGGGTCAGAAGGGTCTACAGAGATCTTGAAACCGGGACGACAGAAGAGGAATTCCAAAAGACTGGAAAGCAAGAATCGCCGAGTCAACAGTTGAAGTTTGGAGAGAACTGAAGCCAGCTTCTGGGGACATTTATTTAGGACTACGGTCAGTATCCCGTCACCACCTCTTGCTTCATGAGAGTCTAATTTAGAGATGATGACTAATACCAGTATACCCCCATTCTCCACTGACTTAACTAGGACAGTGGATAAAGGCACTGGTTCGATCCAGTGACAGGGCCCAAAGAGTGTGAGTTCAATACCCGGTTAAGGCAGTGGAGAACTTTCAGAGGGAAATTAACAGGATATAACTGATAACTGACATACATTGCACGTGGAACTAGAACAGTCTACCTCAGTGAGCGAAATAAAGTGTTCAGTTCGACATTCCAATCACCTGAAGACGGCCGGAGCGTAAAACAGCCGAATCGTTGTAATAAATATAGCAACAAAGATGAGGACAATAGTACAAATAATGTACATAATACACCATCTCAGAAATATAGACAGATACGTTATAAAATGTGTGGAATATCTTCGATGTATATTGTAACTGGTGTTTGCTAAATTATATAAAAATACCATAGTGGTTCTCCCTTATAATTTTCCTATGTATACCGGCTTTATGGAACTAACACTAGCACTAACTCGCTATCTATCTTTTTTTTTTTTAATATATATATATATATATATATATATATATATATATATATATATATATATATATATATATATATATATATATATATATATATATATATATATATATATATATAAAGAGATCAGGTATATTTCTTATCATTTTAAACGTTATTTTTAATGGATACTCGTATTTGAGTAAACTCTCCGTTTAACAGTATATTTTTTTTTTATCTACCGACCTGAATGTTCGAGAAATCTTATTAAAGAAAAATGATTGCTCTCCAGCAGGAAGCGAACCTACGTTCCTCTGGGTAGAAGAATTTACTTGTTATTGGGTTGGTGCAAAAATAGTGACGTAATAATATCGTTTTTTGACGTATTTCTTAACGTCAAAAAACGACATTATTACGTCATTATTTTTGCACTAACCTAATAGAAGCGCAACGCTCTAAGCAATCGAAATGTTGATAATTAAGAAAAATAAAGTTTGTGCCTTTCAGTGAAAATTTCTCTCGTCAAAAATCTGGCGAAATTTTTCATATCTTCACATTTTTGTATCCAGACGTAAGCAAAACAATTTTTTCTAAAGAAAGTCATAGATTTTTTAAAATCTGATAGATTATTTTACCCATTTAAACGTTATTTTTAGATGATATTAGTATTTAAGTAGACGCTCCGTTTATTTATTAAACGGTATGTTTATTTTCGTCTTTAGGTCTGAACGTGCAAATTTCATAAGGTATTTCGAACATCCAGGCCGACAGACGAAAATAAATAAATATAATGTAAAATAGTCTACTCAAATACGAGCATCCTCTAAAAATAATGTTTAAGATGATAATATCCCAGATATGGTAATGTTTTATTTCCTAATACCAGCTCAATATCTAAAATCTTATTAGAAATATGAAATTAATGAACACAAGACTTTGCTTGTTTTTTAATCAAACGAACAGAAATAAAAAATGATACATAAATCATATTAATTCAAATATACAATACATCAAACTTTATTTTTAGCAGATGCCCATGTTTGAAATGGACGCCCAGTTTTTGTTTTAAATAACGCTTCTTTACGTTTACTAGCCTCTTGAATCAGAGATGACTTAATAAAGTTCTTTCCCGGAATATTTGTCATTGTATCCACCACTCTGTAAATGAAATCCCTGAGTTTCCCAGCGAGATTTCGAGAGCTTGGCCACAGTGAGCTTTTCATATATATCTATATCTATATCTATATCTATCTATCTATCTATCTATCTATCTATCTATATATATATATATATATATATATATATATATATATATATATAGTCATACATAGGCTGTTTCATCTTATCACAGATCATCTGTGTGAAGACATGCGATTGCTTCAAGCTGGCCGATTTGACATCAGTTGGAGTCTTTCACCCTTAGGCTTATCAGGACACCTTTCATCCCTGGAATGAAACTCATGATTTTTTTTGCCTCTGTGTACATTTATACAATGGAATGACACGAAGAACACCGTCTGAATACCAAAGATTTTATTTGTCGTTGTTTCTATATCGGCTATTTCGAAATTCTGCCTCTGATATTTCCGCTCCAGAAACTTGTCTTTTTCTATTGAACTCTATACGTCATTGTCTCTGCACACAGATTGTACTCTTGCACTGGCCTCTGTAATAGCAACACACACACACACACACACACACACACACACACACACACACACACACACACACACACACACACAAAACAAAACAAAATAAAAAACAACACAATCTAAAAGAAAAAGTAAAGAAATGAGTTGGTGTTATTCTCGTTCAATTTCTGCCCTCCAACGTCATGACTACGACCATCGTAATCAATACACCTGGAGGCAAATGGTCAGGAGCAATGTACTTCACCGTGCAGCATCCCTGTATCACACTTGATCGCCGCCACTGTTTCACTTGTCAATGTGACCGCCTGGATATGGTACTGTTATCTGATGTTCTGATGTGATAGGCTGTCACAGCGAATACTTGTCATCCGCCATTTTGTTATTCGTGTGGTTCAGCTTATCTCATGGGTGACAAGAAAGGCTGTGAAATAGAAAAGGTGGAGAGAAAGGTGATGGAAATAGAAACGTGATACAAGAAATGACCGTGTAAGGGGAAGAAAACAAAGCGTAAAGTGAAGAGAAACAAGTAAGAACTTGAAATCAGATCTTTTGTATAATGCAATGAATGTAAGTTAAACTACGAAGTCGCTGGCTGCATTGTGACATTTTTAGATAGCTTCACCATAGCAGTAATTTCCACTAGTACTTGCAGATAAAGAGTTGGGTGAAATAATTGAAGAGAAAATGGAGATAAAGAAAACTGAAAAACAGAATTAGAATAGGAAACGGATTAAGATCTCAAAAAGAAAAAAATAAGTAAAGTCAGAAAACTTTTGTATCATATATTTTATACATATCCAAAAATAAAATATACTGTTATGGGATCGTACCCATAATAATAATGGACTATTCCATACTTAATAAATACTGCGCCTCAGGAGTAGGTAAAGAGTGAGTAGTTCAAGTGAGTGAGAAGTTCAAGGGGAGTCAATCAGTAGTTAAAATCGGGTCAAGAGTCGAGTCAGAGGGAGTCCGAAACAGAGACGCGTTCATACAATTACTGCAAGACATTGGAATAGTGATACTGATCGAGACTGCATTGTTCTCTCTACTAAACCTGATTGGTCATACTAACACTTCTACTTCTCTGTATATATTCCTGTTTGTAATATATCTGTGTTATTCCTACCTGTGTTCGAGTTCATCTTTATTGGTTCTACCTTGGACTATCACCGTGGTACAAGGAACCGGACAATAACATATACATTTTGAATTTTCTTATTTTTTCACATTGAAGAGAAATGCACCTTTAAATAATAAACAGTTTATATTTTTAAGCCAGCTGGAAATTCTTCTCTTTTTATGTGCCGTGTCCCTTCAGAATGTAGGCGATCAGGGCTCACCACTTCCCCATATCACTTGTAGCTCTAGTAAGTTTTGTCCCTTTGCTACTTCCCCAAGGCTCTCTTCAGTCATCCACTTGTTTAAGACAGCTAGGTATATCATGCGTTGATTTTCCCAGTCTCTCTTTCCTTCTAACCGCCCTCTGAGTATCAGATTCTCAAAACCGTCCTTTTTCATTACGTGTCCCAGAATTTCCAGATGCCTCTTCCTGATGTTAAGTATAAGCTTCCTCCTCGTTTGCCTTCTCTCCAAAACCACATCGTTGCTCACACGCACGCTCCATGATATCCTTTTGTAGAACCATGCATCCGCCGCATCGAGTCTCTTCTTCATCGTTGAGGAGACCGTACAACTTTCGTTGCCGTAAAGGATGTCAGATGCCACGTAACAGTTCAGTACTTTTTTCTTTGTTACCTCCTGTCTCGTAATATTCTGTCTAACTTTTGGAATGTGTCTTTGGCCATCTCAATGCATCTTTGGATCTCAGCGTCGCACTTGCCGTCAAAGCATTTCCCAGATATTAAATATCCGCATCTGCTTGATTTTAGTGTCCCCGATACGTAAATCGCATTTTGGGCACATCCTTTTACTGATGACTATGCATTCTGTCTTCTTTTAGTTTATAGTGATGTTAAAAGTAAAATTAGCAGTTTCCAATCAAGGAACATTAAAACACACTTTAAAGTGACTCGGAATAATAACCGATTAATGTTTCAGGTAGAACAGATTTCCAGGTAGTGTTACTAACGGAGAATACTGTCACCTCATTCTAGATTTGTATTTTCAAACATGTTCTTTCAGTCAATGTCATTCTTTACACGATGTTCTGGTCTGTTCACTGTAAGAGGAGGTAGATTAAAAATATAAGAATTTTTTTGTCAAAAAATTCTGACTGTACTTCACCCCCCAAAAAAAAGAACTTTAAAAAATGAACATTAACGAAATCCCTAGATTCTAAGCGTGTAGGACACTCGGATGCTGAGAGCTAAACTTAACATCTCTTGCAGGTAACATCCAATTAAATCAGATATGGACCCATCCCAGATATTTCTACAATCTTACGCGAATGTAGAATGCACTTTCCTGGACACTGCTGTCAAGCAACGCAAGAACTCGTGAGTGATCCGTTGCCCAGGTCACATAGACATGAAGCAAGATGAGTTGGTCTCCTAGTAACCATCTACATTTACCAGCTTTGTTATGACACACTAATTTTAATACGAAGGACCGTGATGGTTGGCGTGATAGACTCATGACTGTTCGAGATAGCTCAACCGAATAAAAACAACAATAATACAAGAAACAGACGGCATTTATCGACCAGAGTTAATGTCAGGTGATACTTTTAAAAAAAAAAAAAACATTAAAAGAGTTTTATTTTTTAAGTAATTAGGCTTCTTAAGTTCATTGATATAGCTTCTTGTATGTTGTTTAATCAATTCACTCCAAGCAAGGTGATTATATCACTATGAGTGAAAGAGAATGAAAAGGACTTAGAATGACCACAAACCTCAATTTTAAACATGAGGCAAGGGATAAAACTCTACTTCTATTCAAAATACCGGGGATGTGTATAAAACGGACCCCTGCTGTTAGGAGTTTACCGTTAAAACATTTGTTTTGTTTTTTGGTGTTTTTTTGTAAAGTTTGTGGAAAGTTATCTATTAGATGATATCATTATTTTCTCTTCTGCCTACACGTGCTAATCCTTTGTGACGTAGGTGCTGTAGAAAGTGCTAAGGTAATATAGATTATATTACTGACAAACTTCTAATATATGACTATGAAACGCCCAGTCTATAAGATCTGACGAAGGAGCATCTCCTTTACGGTTTATAAAATTTATTCAGTTGAAGCCATTTTAAAGGATCCATATGAGAAAAGCGCTTCATACAGATTATAGATTATGTTTTATTTAAAAGAAATAAAAAAAATAACGAATAGTAAACTGATAGGAGACTAAAAGAGATTTAAGAAGTTTGTGATGTGTTTATCTTTATAAAAATGAAAGCCGGAGTAATTTACTGTGTACGTAACTATTCGCCATATACAGGAAGGCTAGTCTGAGAGAATAACAACGCAAGATATACAGAGGATACAGTGTCGATAGCAGACACAGAATGGAAACTAAAAGAACTGCTACAGAATAAAGGCGAGAAGAAAGGAGTATACATGAATTTCAAAAAAGCAGAATGAGTGATTATTAGCAAATTAAAAGACCAACATGCAAATTACAAATTGGAGGTACAGAAATCAAACAGGTGCAACAATTTAGATATTTGGGAAGCGGATGAACAGAGGAAGGGTAGTAGGACACAGAAATACGAAGGCGCATTGGGACAGCGAAAGATGACCCCCCCCACCAAAAAAAAAAAAAAATCTGAGCAAAATATTAATAAAGAAAAAAATATTGTTAGAAACAAAGAAACGGGTACTAAACTGCTACGTAACATCAGTGTTCCCTATATTCCAAGGAATACTGGACAATCTCGTCACAGATGAAGAAGAATTTGAAGCAATAGAAATGTCTTTCTACAGAAGGATACTGAGAATACCATGGAACGTAAGCAACTAAGAAGTTCTCGAGACAATGACCACAAAAAAGGACACTATTATTTAACATCGGGAAGAGAGAGTTGACATTTCTAGGGCACCTAATGATTAAATCAGTTTAAAAACTTGATACTAACAGAACAGACAGAATAGGAGAGAGACAAAGGAAAGAGATGCATAACATACCCGGTGAGCTTGAGTAAATAGATCGGGGTTTGGAAGAGACAAATGCAAAAGTTATTAAGAGTTACAAAAGACAGGTAATTGTGAAGAATCACAATCGGCAAAGACATGAAGCGACACGGCACATAGAAGTAGGAAAAAAAAAACATCCACCATAAGATGAGCTGGAGACTTAGTCTGAAAAGATAGTCTACAACGACGACATGAAGCTGGAGGTGTATACCATCCTTGGACTTAAGTTTTTATTTTTACCGCGGTACCAACTCATATTATTCTTGCTGGTAAATTTCAACATGGTTACTATCGTTCCATCTTCATATTAACGAGTGAATACGCAAAGATTTTTTAAAAATTAAACTTCGACTGACGCCCCAACAAGCAACAATAGTCTTTGAAAATGTTAAAATGTCTATTTCCCAATACAAAGTTAAAATATAAAATGTTATTAAAAATAATGAAAAAAGTAATGAACGTAACTTTCCTTTTATAAAAGTAAAGCGTACATAAATGAAAAAATAAATAAACCCAATTTAAATATGTATTACTTCAAACATTATTTTAGTGGATGCTCGTGTTTTAAATAGACATCCCGTTATTTATACAATATTTTGTGATCTCAACGAACACTCGTTGCCACTTTTGTGATGTCAATGAATACTCATAGTCACTATGGTAGTGCTTGTTGTAGTATAGACTTTATAACCGCATATACAACTGTAGTAACGCCGTTGAACGATACTGGTGTCAGACGCCTTCGAATAGCACTCACGCTAATAGTACTTGCTTTATAATAGTCACTCGAATAGAAATCCATATAGAGAAAAAGTATAGTAAATAGAGTAGAGAATAGCGGTCCATAAAACAATAGAGGATAGAATAGAAATGCGATACGTATAGTATAGAGGACAGACTAGAAATATCAATCATATCGACGTCACACAATTTCCTAATTATTTTAGGCCAAGATGGTAGTGGTCAGGCCAACAGCATATTGCTTATGTGGTCTATAATTTAAACGTCTTAGGGAAGAAGATCTTTGTATGGAACTTACTTCTTGCTCCTTCCGAGTAGAATGATTATTCCGGGTTCACATGGTGAGGTGGACCTTAGCTGTGAACGTCTGAGCTGTTGAAACTGAGAAATTAATAGTCAGGGGCTTATAAAGTTTTGTATGTAGGAGACAGCACGGGGTAGTAATGGATAGCGGCTCGGATTGAGGAATCGGAGAGTTGAGTTCGAATTATAGAACATTTGAACAGTTTCTACAAACTCTGGGTTCGAAAAAGAAAACATTTGTTCGAAAACAAGAAAAATTAAATAAAAAACATCATTAGTACCTTGTCTGTCATTTTTAATGAAACATACATAAATGAAGGATTGCTGCCTAAATACAACCCCCCTCCACACACATATATATATATATATATATATATATATATATATATATGTATATATATATAGATAATATTAGTGGTAAATATACACATATATATGTAATCATATATCTAAAATATATAAATATATATATACATACATACACATACATATATATTTGTATAAAAATAATTCCAAGAAGATAGAATCCAGGTAGAACTCAATGTCCAGGACAGAGTGAGGATATAATAAAAAGGCTTAAACTCTAATATTCCATGTTCATAATTTATTTCATTGGAATCGTAAATACGATCCAATTTATCAGACCTACAAATTCAATTTAACAGAGAGAAGTTTTGAAGAGGAAACTCCCCTCTTTTAAAATTCTCTCTGTTAAATTTTAATACCCCCTTCATCTTTAGACATTCCTGTTCTCCTCTCGTCTGTGACCCCTCTCTATAGCTTTCATTTACTCTAACATTCGTCCCACACTCTCATGCATACACTCTCACTAAATTTTATTTTTTTCCAGAGTTGTTTTTTTGTTTTCTTTTTGAAATTGTAGGCCTAGTGAATTGGATCGTATTTATGATTTCAATGGAATAAATTATGACCATGGCATATTAGTGTTTAAGCATTTTTATTATATATATATATATATATATATATATATATATATATATATATATATATACATATATATATATATATATATATATATACATATATATATATATGTATATATATATATATATATACTCGCGCGCGGGCGCGCGCACACACACACACACACACACACACACACACACACACACACACACACACACACACACACACACGGGCAAGTGACCGAGTGGTTAGAACGTTCGCATTCTGATCATGAGACCCGGGTTCGTATCTCACCATAGTTGATTTGGCAGTAAGGAGATATCCTGATGCTATCGGACAGGAGGGGTCGATCCCAAGTTGCGGCATCTTTGAAAAGTGCCTGAAAATCGGGTTGATCCAAGGCTTGTGAGTGAAATTGGGTAGACGGAACCTTGGGGGCCGTCGATAGCTGTGCTAACACAAAGTCACAAGTGATCGGAGCCGAGGGCTTGAGCGTGCTGGCCTCGTTCAAACTGGTCATCACGCGAGATAACACGCTCTTTACCAGAAAGTGTATCTGCTCAGCATAGTTGCAGAATAAAACACAGGTCGGCTCTGTGGGTGCTGAATAAATACAAATGTGCCTGAGCAAGCGTCTGCAATAGAGATTGATTAGCCGCCCTAGTATATAGTTATCCTCGAATACCAGTGACTAGCTATACATATATACACCTTATATTTAGTGTATACAAGTATATTTCCATCTACCTTACTGAAATTTTCTAGAGAATTTAATGATGCAAAATTGCCCATCGGAAATATTCGATCCGTCAACCAAATTATATAGGACAAACCAGTGGATATCCGGCGCGTTTCTTTGCCGACTCAGCCATGAATGACTTCGCACTAAAGCGAGGATAATTGACCTCCTCACCTCAATAAGTGTATCCATTAAATACAAAACATGTAGTAATAAGAAATGCCATTAATGCAGAAAGTTGGAATGAAAGGTAAGTGCGAGGAATAATGTATAAAAATGGAGTGAGAAGCGACTGAATAAAGCTATCGGAGATGTAAACGTAATTAAGAAAGAATAAAAACTCTAGATAAAGTTGCTGGATATAAAGTCTAAAACAGAACAAATATCAAGTTATCATGATATAATGAGAAAGAAATATTAGGAATAAGTATAGGAACGGTGAGAAGTTGTGGAAAAAAACCCAAAACGAGTATATTAAAGATGGCGCGATGTCAAGTGTGAGATTGCCAGCTTATCGATTAAAAAGACCGATTTATTTAATACCGAGAAGCTTTTATATATTTATATATATATATATATATATATATATATATATATATATATATATATATAATGTATGTATTGCCTGTATATAATCATTTTGCTTATTGCTTCCATCAATCTCTAGTCGTGCCTATAGAATAGTGTTATTCCCCAGTAACAGAGTTATGCCTCTAGAACAGTGTCATGCCTCTAGAACAGATCTATGAACAGAGTTATACCTCTGGAAAAGAGTTATGTCTCTAGAACAGTTCTGCCTTTGTTCGGAGGTATGTCTCTAGAATCGAGTTATGCATCTAGAACGGATCTATGCCTCTTATACATCTAGAACAGAATTATGCCTGTAGAACGCATCCATGCTTATATAACAGAGCTATGCCTTAGAACAGAACTGTACCTCTAAAACAGAATTATGCCTCTAGAACAAAGTTATGATTCGAGAATGGAGTTATGCCTCTAGAACGGAGTTTTGCCCATATGACAGAGTTATGCTTCTATAACGGATCTATGCCTCTAGAACAGAGTTATACGTCTAGAACGGAGTTATTTAGTGCTATAGTTTTTTGTATCGACCAACCTCCTTCAAGAAATCTAGGATGTTTCCTATCATTGTTTCTTGAAGCGGACCACTAAATTTAAAATAAAAGAGAAAAAACATTGATATCAATTAACATACCTGTTTCAAAAGGCATTCCTTGATTCCACCCTCTTTCTTGCTTTAAATTAACGATCTGGCTAAGAGCGTTCGCAGATCCTTAGTCAATAATACATACATATATATATATATATATATATATATATATATATATATATATATAGAGAGAGAGAGAGAGAGAGAGATGATACAACTGTGTATCAATGCACCTCAAGATAATCAGTGTCTGGTAGATGATCTTTATTCGAACCAAAATCTCACAGCTCATTGGTGGAAAACAAGCGGGTGGCATTCGATACCTTCAAAATAAATCTAGTTACATTTCATCACCTACAAAGAGAGCTTAAATTAATTCCAATCATGTCAACATCTTAAAAAGTCTTCTTGTCTCAGACATCTATTGGGTCTCAAACTCAAATGGAAATCCTATATTTGTGCCATGGAAAAATTTCAGTTTAATGTAATGCTTCAGAAAACACCTAAATCTTGCTGTTCTGCCCTATAATTACAAGATTCAAATCAGAATAAGAATAGAGAATTGCAGTTGTATATAGATTTGTATTGCCAAGCCTCGACAGAGTTCAAGCTTCATATTTGTTCCGTTCTGCTAGTTTTAGATTTATATCCCCCAGCTTCTTGCAGAGTTTTTAAACTTCCTGAATTACGTTTACATCTCCGATAGCTTTATTCAGTCACTTCTCATGCCATTTTTTACATTATTCTTCGTACATATCTTTAACACCAACTTTCTGCATTAATGGCATTTCTTATTACTACATGTTTTGTATTTAACGGATACACCTATTGAGGTGATGAGGTCAATTATCCTCGCTGTAATGCGAAGTCATTCATGGCTGAGTCGGTAAAGAAAAGCCGCCAGATATTCGCTGGCTTCCCCTATATAATGTGTTTGAGGGATCGAATATTTCCGATGGGCAATTTTGCTTTATTAAAGTCTCTCAAAAAACCCAGTAAGGTAGATGGAAATTTGTATCCACTAAATATACGATATATATATATATATATATATATATATATATATATATATATATATATATATATGTTTCAGGAATCGAATTTTTTCAGGAAATTTGTACACAAATACGTGTATCCACTAAATATACGATATATATATATATATATATATATATATATATATATATATATATATATATATATATATATATACGGGTACACTTTTGGAAAACCTCGAATAGCTCAACTTGCAGTAGAACAAATCGGTACTCCAGGAAAAAAAATAACCAAGAACATTAACATAAGGCGAAAACAATCGTCAAGTGTTTAAGCTCCAAATCCAAGCACGTTTTACCCTGACGATCCGTTTATGTGAAACCTAGGTAGGTTTTCCTGGCTTCTTAGAATTACTTTAGATTTATACATATACACGCACACACACACTTATATATATATATATATATATATATATATATATATATATATATATATATATATATATATATATATGTAAAGGAAGGTTGCGTTTACCAGGAAACAGACTGTCACCTTTGAGTGTTGGCTTCAGTGTCTGCATTTATATTTACACATGCTCTATTCCTGATATTGAGCACTTTTGCACTTAAATAAAGGATACCTTGAAACTGTATTTATGCAAATATAATGAAAGGTTAATTCAAACAATATGTTTTTTGGCGTTCATTCGTGTGTGTGTCTGAAAATGTCACCATTATATTATTTAACAGAAACCACCTCCACGGTAGCTGTAAATTAGACGAAAATCTTCGTTCATCAATGCTAACTATATAAAAACAAATTCATCAGTTATTAATAAAATAAAATTCTTCACGCTACAATAAAACATCAAAGCTACAACAAGCGAATGTTTTCTATAAATTCACTTGCACCCTTGGAGTCTGCTGGTAATTATAAAATCATTAATTAGAATGATAATGAAAACAACAACATATATTGGTTACATAACCACTACATAATCTCTCCTGTTAACTTGCCATTTTATCGGTAATTATTTCTTTTAAAATAATATCACCAGCCAACATAAAAACAAAACTTTACCAAAAACACAAATATATTATATTGTATAACCTGAACAAAACAACACATTTTTAAAACTGTAAGTATAAAAAATTAACATCCCAGTATCAATAAAATATGGTAAAAATTTGGAAAAAACATACTAAATATCAGATCATTCCATAATTTCTGTCCGATTATTAATTTTTGTTAAAATGAACGCAATTTAAAGAGTATTTTATAATGTCTAATTGAGGTGAATATTATTTTTATGTTTAGATGCATTTAAACTGATCAAACCCCGCTAACATGGAAGTACCCGAGAATCATTTGAGGCGCATAATGCTTTATGAGTTCAAGAAAGGAAACTCAGCAGGCGAAGCGGCTAGAAACATTCACTCCATTTATGGAGATGAATGTGTGAATGAAAGAACTTGCAGAAGATGGTTTGCAAAATTCAGAGGTGGAGATTTCACCCTTGAAGATGAAGATCGAACCTGACGTCCACTTGAGTTTGATGAAAAGCTTGAAGCAGCCCTTGAAGAAAATCCTGCTTTATCAGTTGAGGAATTGGCAGTGGTTCTCAGTTCAAACCATACAACAGTTCATCGTTATCTTCAACAACTTGGAAAAGTTCCTAAACTTGGAAAATGGGTGCCTCCTGAATTGTCTGAAAACAAC
>OZ010583.1:103403771-103421271 GCA_963932145.1 Acanthosepion lycidas
TCTTTCTTTTATTGAAGAATAGACTACTTAAATAGTAGTCTATTATATATATTATTATGAATAAAATGCAACTAGCTCACTTATGTGGATCAGTTTTAATACTCTTTTATATTACCTCGATCCACTTGGAGTATATACCCACGAAATTATTTTAACTTTACTATATATATATATATATATATATATATATATATATATATATATATATAGATAGATAGATAGATCGATAGATAGTAAGGTTAAAATTTATTCACACAGAGCAATATGAGGAATAATTAAATTATCTTTTTACCTCAATTATTAATTTTAATAGTTCAATTAATGTTTAAACGTCTAATTTTTTTTTTCTTTTTCTTTCAGATTTAACAGATATTTGGGCGATATTATTTTTCACACATAATTGCTATGATTTAAGTAACGTGATCCAATAGAGAAATAAATACATTTTCATCAATGACACCGATTTATTTACTGCTGACTTTGATCAGTCTTAATGAAACATCTTTATATATAATCCGTCTTAATGAAACACTCTTTATTATACGAAGAATTTAGTTTGTTCAAGTATAGAAGGTATCTTTTCGTCAAAGAAAATATATCGACTTGCACCCATTTCTAAGGCAGATTCTTATGCGTATCGTCTTTTGTTGTGAAAATGTCTGCGATAAATTTAATGAAAAATTTCCATGATTCTTTGTTTTTTTTTCGTTTTGTTTTTTTAGTAATTCATCCCAACTGATGATGAACTTTGTCTCATACGGCACATTGTTCGAAAAAAGTTGCCCAAGCCTAATATATACCTTACTCACTGTACTCACTTGACCTTACAACTTGGGGGCAGCACTTATTTCCTTCACTTCAAAATTGTCTTAATGCGAAAATTTTCCATTCTCAGGAAGCCTGTAAAAAGCACTTAGAACAATTCTTCATGCAGAAAGATGCCATCTTGTCTGAACGATGGCGAAATTCAATGAAACATAATGGCGCATATGTGGTTGAATAAATCTATGTAGAACTATTTAACAATTATCTTTGATATTCCTTAAAAATGCGACGGGCTGGTTTAGTTTGGGATTTGCATCCGTCCTCCTATTAGGCTGGTGCAAAAATAATGACGTAATAATGTCGTTTTGTGACGTATTTCTTAACGTCAAAAAACGACATTATTACGTCATTGCTGGGCAATATCCTCAAAGATGAAGAAGAGACTTAAAGCAACAGAAATATCGTTCTACAGAATGGATGCTGGGGATCCCGTGGTTCGAACATGTGAGCAACGACGAGTTTTTAGAGAAAATGGAAACAAAAAGAAAACTTATATTTAACATCAGGAAGAGGCAGTTGAAATTTCAGTGACACGCAGTGAGGAAGGGGTTCTTGGAAAATATGACACTGATAGGACAAATTGAGAGAAAATATGGACGAGCTTGAGTAAATGTATAGTAGAACAGGGTTGGGGAAATAAAAAAAATCTTATTATGAGCTAAAAGGGAAAGAAATATATGACGAGGCATTATCACCGACTTCTTGAAGGGACATTTTACATGAAAAACGAATGGGTAATCCGCAAAGATATTAATTTTTTCTTTCGCTATGTCACGTTTAAGGAAATCTTTACTGAATTTAAAAAAATGATAACTGAAGGCTGAATTATAAAAAATAATATTAATCTCGGGCAAAGAACTAAAACAGGAAAATTATAAGATAACTGATATTAATAAATAAGGTATGGTCACATTTAAATACCACCATATGCAAAGAAGATAACATGAATTTAAGAAAATAATCAATGATAAAGAAACCAATGAAATAACAAGTAATTAAATATTTGAAGTTCTAAAATAAAAAAAAATAATAAATAAACTGTAGATTGAATTCCAAGAAACGAAATATCTTCATGTAAAACAGATATGACAAAACAAAATAGGGAGAAAGAGCTTCTAATCGAGGCATAGCAAAAAAGAAAATGGTTTCGTTTGGAGAATCTAAAAATGGCAGGTCGAGGAAAATAGGATAACCTGATTCAATGAAGAGGATCATTTTACTGAATGTCGAGTCACAGGACGCAAGCAACACCAATCATGACAGCCAGACAGAATCATGAACCAGTCAATCAATTAGAGTAGGGAAAAAAACATGCAATATATCAGTAGAGGTACCAAGGTAATTTGCACGATTATCTCTAAACATCCGACGTAACAACATTAGAAAATTCTTTCTTTCTTTCTTTCTTTCTTTCTTTCTGTGTGTGTGTGTATAAATATCTATCATCTATGCATTTATCTATATATCTGTTTCTATCTATCAGTATGTATAAACACACACACACACACACACATATATATACATATATATATATATACACACATATATATATATATGTGTGTGTGTGTGTGTGTGTGTGTGTAAACACATGCAAACACACGCAAACACATAGATAGATAGATAGATAGATAGATAGTACAAAACTAAAAAGGAAAACCTAATCGTTTCGTCTAAAAAACAAACTTATTCAGAATAACAACGTAATAAGCTCTTCTTACGGTGAAATAATGGATAGCGGTTCTGATTGAGGAATCTGAGAGCCGAGTTCGAATTCCAAACAAACCCATTACATTCACTTACGTGCTAATACCCTCTTCTTCTCCATCCCACGGCCTATGGATAAATAGCAGAACAAACCATGTTCTGTGGCAGCGGTTCTACCACAGAAAGAAATGACAAACTGCTACGAGAATAAATCTGCCTCGTCAGTTATGTATCGAAAGATCGTCTGAGCGTGTATCACGCATGGCACATAACTGGCTTTCCATTTAGTCAGTCTTATCTATACGGACTGCCGGGGAATTCAAGAAATGCTATTTACAATTTTACTTGGGAAACGTTAAAGATACAGGGATGCTCCTAGATAGATATAGATATAAATATACGAGTTTATAATATGTTATATATTGCATACAAGTTCATTCTTATACGCCTTCTTAAACAAATTTGTCATCTTATGCTTCATCTCACATTATTAAACACTTGATGTTTTAAAGTTATAAGAAATAAATATTCACTGAAATCTAAATTTCTTTTGCTGTGTTATTGTTTGAAATAATTTTATGCTATAGATAGAATGGAATCAGTTCCGGACTATGTAGTAGTCAATTGTCGCAGTGTATGGAAAGTCGAAGTCTTAATAGCCATATTGTGAAATTGAAGATTTAGAATGAGTCATGAGCCTGATTTGTCACATAATCATTAAACAAAGAAATTGACAAAAAGAGTTGGTAGTTAGAAAACCGTTCATTAATGATTTAAGAATTATTTAAAATTCTGTCTTTGACAAGCAAGGAACAGTTTTAAAAATTCGTCTTTGTCTAGCAATGAAATTATTAAAATATCTTCATGAAACAATGATATTACCAAAATATCCATTCTTGTCGAAAATAAAATTACCAGAAACTTCCACATCATTCTGAAAAGAAATTACATTACTAAAATTTCCGTCCTCGTCAAACAATAACATTATTTGAAACTTCGTATTCGTCATGCAATGAAATTATGAAAATTTCTGTTTTTATCAAACAATATGATTTTTCGCTAGTGTGGCAGCCAGAATATATTTGATCTCATATGATTGGCTTCATGAATTATTCATGAAGCCAATCATATGAGATCGATCACACGAGCTCATTAAAAAGTAATTCATAATGAAAGCTGAGTCAATGAAATGTTTAACATTTTATCTTCAGTGACAACCACGGCGCTACCTTCGACTGACCAGAATGGTTGAAGAAAGGTTTCAGCAAAGTCTGGTGATTCTTTATGCAGTGATATTACTGATTGTGAAGGGGTAGCTCTATGGTGATGTGCAGAGCATGTTAAGATTACAACTCAGACATAAATTTTTTTTTTTTTTGAAGACACGTAGAGCCACGATTCAAGACTAAGCCAAACACTTCAGAAATAAATATTTGTGTACGAGGAAAAAAACCCAAAAAACTAAAGAATATCTGAACAAATTATTTTTAATGACACTTGTTTGATGACGTGGACTGTTTCTTTGCTCGATTTTAATCTTAGGATTATGAAGAGGAATATTTATATGTGCAAATGGTAACTTAGGAACAAAAATTAAATTTGGAACGCTATACCGGATTGTACGCTGTCTGCTTCTTTTGAGCAAAAACAACATCCAAATAACTAATTGGTGAACGATTTCTTGTATTAGTTTCAGGACAAGACGTGTACGTTTCAAATTAATACTTTGTTAAAAACTGTCCTTTTTTTCAAAGTAACATCACTGGTGTTCTCTCAAGAATGTCCCTCGCCTTGAACGTCTGTCTGGACTAAAGCTGACTCTGACCTCAAGTGGAACTCATACGATCCATTGCTAAAATTTTTAAACATAGTAGGTACTGAAACCTTCCCACCATACTCTCTATATACCAATAATCTGACGCACCAAAATAGAGGATTACTACCATATCGAAGCTGGACTTTCACTTGCTTTTCCTGATAAATTGTGAAAACGTCTACACAGTCTGTTGGGTGATGGATTATTTTCCACCCTACAACCACTTTCCCAAAGATGATATCGTAGTCTCTTGCTACTTTTTTAATTTAAGCGCAGTTGTAGACTAACGTCAACACCTCATTAACTTACTGTTGAACTGGCTTAGTGTAGCCGTATATTTTATCCAAACCGTTTCTTTTCTTGCACTTCTCACTTGTGGAACTCACTTCTGGTTCCTTGCTTTCCAGCAAACTTCAATTTCAAAAAATTAAAGGCACTGTCAGTCGCTATCTACCGTCCCCCTGATTAGTATTTTCTCTTCCTGTTGATTATTATTACTATTTCTGGTCCTAATTAGTCCAGTAACCACGTGTGCCTGAGTAGGTTTACTGCCTTGTATAGAGTGGTACCTATTAAAATAAATAAAAATAGAAAAAAATATTGCTATGTCCATGACAAGTGACCTGATGAGCTATATTTCTTATTTCCAACAGTCCTGACCATTGTAGCAGGGACCCACAATGCCGCGTACCCAAGGGTGGACCATCCTCATTCCCTTCGTATTCCATTTGTAAGAAGATAAGTCCACTTAAATTCTCCTTCAGAACTGCTACGCTTTGGAACAGACACCGCGATTTTTAAAAAAAGATGTATTACTGGGACATACGTAACCATAATGAAGTCATAAATTAAAAGAAAACAAAGTGTGGAATTCTTCTTTTATTTAAAATAAATTAACGTTCTTAAAGAACTTAAGTCTTTGGTAATTTCAACCATGGAAAGATTTAAAATCAAACAACGTGCTAAAGTTATCTAAGTCTATTACAAAAATGAACGTTCAAACAGAAATGCATTTCACGCACTTCGCGATTTTTTGGTCAATATAATCGAGTAACTGAGAGTGCAAACCGAAACGATGTAACGGCATTGTGACAAGGTTCAATTCCGGCGCGCGATGATGGATAGAGGTGTCTGGGTTTTCGGACACATTCACGTGCACTGCAGCAATGTTTCCAGCTGAACGGCGTAAACAAGCATACAATGGTGTTTTCACATCTGCCACTTACCCAGTTTGTTTGAATTTACGAAAAAGTTTTCCACTTGCTCACTTGAACCTCTAACACGTTGTTTGATTATTAATATTTCCATGGTTGAAATTGCCAAACACTTATTAAATCTGAAAGATCATTAGTCGCTCTTATACTTAATTCACATTTAAAATCGGTCCAAGTTATTGGAACACCTTTTATATATATATATATATATATATATATATATATATATATATATATATATATATATATATATATATATATGAAAAGTGTATGTATATAAATATAAATAAATAAATATATATATATATATATATATATATATGTATAATTATTTATATATTATGTGCGCGGTACTTAGAAAGCACTCAATATCAGAGATAGAGCTAACATATATATATATACATATATATATATATATATATATATATATATATATATATATGTGTGTGTGTGTGTGTGTGTGTGGTGTGAGAGAGAGAGAGAGTATGTGTCTGTGTATGATTGACTCTGTGTGTCAGAGAGATAAAGTATAATTTTAAAGTATGCTATATTTATGAATAAAAGTGCTCAATATCAGAGCTAGAATTAAAATACAAATATAAAAGGAAACACAGACCATCACCGAGCAGCGGTCGTCTGAGGTTTGCATTCAAGTATGAAAACATATTGTCGCTGAGTGTCTCTCTAGAACAATTACGACTAAGTAGTGAGTTCGATTCTCGCTGGGTACTTTCGGCTTTGTGCTGCATCTAAGCTACGCTTGAAAAATTGCTATATCCTTATTCTGATTTCTCGAGTGACTAGAAAAGCTAAGGTTATCCAGCCCATTTTTCTCTTCTGTTTTGCTTGTTACGCAACACAGATCTTTATTTTCTTTAATGAGAGACTACTTAATTCAAAGATTGCGTACTGTCCGTTGCATAGGGCGTCTTTGTTCTATTCAAACCTTGTCTGCACCCTATCCGTTGCATATTGTGCCCTATAAACATAATGCAATACGATTAAACACGTATAGACGATGATCTAAAAGGGAACGTTAGGAAATATCATTTCGCGTTTGAGAATACAAGGGTTATATGAACGAGGTAAACGAAACAAAATCTAACGACATTTTAACTTGGCTTCGTAGATCACTTTCTGTGTCGATAACCGTTATGCTATCCAAACAGTAACCCCAGATATGAATCAAATAGAAGCACGGATTTGGCTATCTCGATTTGCGAAGAAACCACTAAACTATAATTTATTGTGGCTATATTTCTGCGAATATACGAATGTGCACGTTTATTAACCAGCATTCGATAATCAATAAGAAAACGAATTATACCTTTTATGTGCTATGTCCCAAAACACTCTCCAGAAATCACTATCATTCGTTGTGTTAAGTAATATCTGCCACTTTATAATCCTTCCCACTCCTTTGTCCCTGTTGCATTCAATAAGTGCTAAATACTCTAAAGCCAGTTCCCTTATTATATATTCCAGAAATTTCAGAGTGCCTCGTTCTGATTTTTAGTGAAAGTGTTCTGTTTGTTTCGGTCTTGCTTAAGTCTCCATTGTTGCTTACATAATCTGTCCATCGTATTCACAGTATCCTTTTGTAGAACGTTTCTCTTACCTAATGTTACCTTTTCATCTGTGAAGAAACTGTCCAACATTCACTATCAATATAAAAGGATTAATATTACATAAAATGTCAGCAATTTTACACTATTTACATAAATCGAACTATTGTCCTCATCTTTGTTGCCATATTTATCACAACGTTTCGTCCATTGTACGCTACGGCCTTCTTCAAGTGGTTAGATTGTCGAAATGAACCCTTAATTAAGTACACATGAAACAGTGATAAAGAACCGAAAGAGTTGTGAGTTCAATTCCCGTGTAAGGCAGTGGAGAACTTGGTGAGGTGAATTAACAGGAGATAACTGATAACTGACATCCATTAGACATGGCACGTGGAACTAGAACAGTCTATCCCAGGGAGGGAAATAAAGGGTTCATTTCGCCATTCCAACCACCTAAAGAAGGCTGAATTGCACAACGGCCGAAACGTTGTGATAAATATGGCAACGAAGATGAGGACAATAGTCTTATTAATGTAAATAGTATAAATGATTGCTTCATTTTCTACGGGCTATGAACCGTTTGTGAGTTATTTAAAGCCAGAAAATATTTTTAGATTGTAAGGATTTGCAGGGAATAAATAATGATTTAATGATTCAAACCTTACTAATTAACCCATAGATGGGAAGAGAAGATGTGAATTCATAACAAGGATATTTGCACATACGTTAGTATAACGATTCTATTTGGTATTGGAAATCAGCTCTCCTATTAAGAATTCCGAGCCGTTATACATTGCACAATCCCCACATTCAAACTTACAGAACCTGCTATTCCCACCCGGTCACCCATCTAGATATCGACCAGGTTTGACGTTGCTTAACTTTCGGTGATCTGAGTGAAAAGGTATTACAACTTGATGTGGCCGTAATCCCTTGAACTGTCAATTCCAAACCCCAGAGAAAGGAACGTATGACTACGACGCTATCTTTCCTCAAAATACATAGCAATTTACAGATGACAAAGAAAAGGGATGTCTAGAGAGTCATGAGTGCTTACATCAGGCTAGGTGTGACCATTTTTTGAAAAGAAAGTGAAATGTTTTGTTATATATTTCTAAAACTTTTGGGGTATTTGTGATGGTCTTAGAAAGCAGTAGAAACTCTAAACGACCGAGAGAAAAAAATATCCGAATGTGTATGTTTATTAACCAGCATTCGATAAACAATAAGAAAACGAATTATACCTTTTATGTGCTATGTCCCAAAACACTCTCCAGAAATCTCTATCATTCGTAGTGTTAAGAAATATCTGCCACTTTATAATCCTTCCCACTCCTTTGTCCCTGTTGCATTCAATAAGTGCTAAATTCTCTAAAGCCAGTTCCCTTATTATATATTCCAGAAATTTCAGAGTGCCTCGTTTTGATTTTTAGTGAAAGTGTTCTGTTTGTTTCGGTCTTGCTTAAGTCTCCATTGTTGCTTACATAATCCGTCCATAGTATTTACAGTATCCTTTTGTAGAACGTTTCTCTTACCTAAAGTCTCCTTTTCATCTGTGAAGAAACTTTCCAACATTCACTGCCAATATAAAAGGATTAATATAACATAGAAGTTCAGCAATTTCAAAAGAAATTTTTCTGTTTCTAATTTGATAACAGAGAAAAAAGAACGGCGTGTATCTGAGAAAAACTGCAAGAAAAGTAGATTTGAAAATAAGTGTCAGTATCATAAAAATCGTCAGTAGAAAAAATAAAAACAAATTTCCTTAGAGACTAAGAAAGCAGCAGTCCGAAGTGCATAAAAAATTGGTGTTTGGAACAAACTGATATGGCTTGACGAATCGAAACTTAACATCTTTAGGCTAGCTAGATTTTATTATTTCTTGGAGTTATTTCCCTTTTTTTAGTTCTGTTTATTCCATTATCGCTTTCAATATATCAGTTGCTCTGTTCTGTTTTCTGTAGATTGGCTCTCTTTTCTTTTCATACATATGTCCGCAAAGCCCAGAATGCCTTCAAATACGTAAGTACTCATGCACCTACAAACACTTAAATGCATGTGCATAGCCAAATTCTAAAAGACACGAATACACACACAGGCACACACATATGTATATAAGTAGATATCGAAGTATAACGTTGTTGTATTTGTTGTTGCGTTGTCGGTATGTAAAACAGACAAGAGTTCAGACAAAAGGAAATAAGGAGGGACAGCGGAAGGCTATGTGATTTAAAGCTAGAGTTAACGGATGAAGAAACCTTTTTCAAGAAATTCTGTTGTGACCTTCGTATACAATGTCTAGCCCTCGTATGGATTTCTAATTAATCTTCATGTCATGAACGACCAGTGAGTTGGGGCCGATTCCAAAAGAAACAATGAACATACATGAAAACACGAAGAAAATATGAGTTCTAAGGAATAGAAACACAGATTGAAGAATAGAGCCAAAACAAAAACATATATATATATATATATATATATATATATATATATATATATATATATATATATGTATGCATGTAAAGGCAGCATATATTCATTCATGCATGTTTCATTAAATACTATATACATATTATGTCTATTTATTTTTACAATAATCCGTTCTAGTTCCCTAATTATCTACTTGCTGTTAAGCTGAAATTCTTGAAGGAAGGAGCTGTAGTTTTTGTTAACCCAAGTACTTTCGATAGCCTCCGAGATCATCAGGGTTGAATTGCAAGGGCAAACTTAATGCAATTATCATCATTGTAAGTCTGATTTGTTGTAAACAGTCATTTTTATCAACCCTCTCTGTTATCATTATTTTAAAATTAATCATTGTGGTTACGATCTTTTGTAAAGAAGCTTTCCCAATACTAGATTGGTAACTAGAGATGATAAATTCCAAGTAGGTGTTAGCTGTTAGTCAAATCAAATGCATTTGAAATCATTGATAATATATAGGTTATGAATCTTAATCAATGTTAGCCTGTTGCTTTTTATATGGAGGGTCTGGAGAAATTAAAGTTTCTTTTATTACTTTCGTAGTTTTGTATATTTGCTGTTGTCAACATGTATTTTCCTGAATTGTGAAGTTGAACAGGAATGTGTTTTCAAATGTGCGATAGAACTTGTATCTGACAAATGGAGTTGAAGATAATGTTGCCGTCAAGGCTACGTTTGTACTTACTTTCTGTCAGAGGAAAAATAAATAACCATAATGTGCCTCTATTATTTAATGAAACATGCTTGATTGAAGATATGCTGCCTATACACACACACACACACACACATATATATATATATATATATATATATATATATATTGAAGATATTTTTTATACGTTTTTTTTATAGATACACATATTTAAGTAAATGCCCTGTTTATAATAAACAGTATTAATAACATTGACCAGCCTGAATGTCCGAGAAATTTTCATAGAAAATAGGCGTTCTCCGACAGGAATCGAACCTGTATCCTATACGGAACAATCATATAGCCTGATGTGACTTAACCGATTGGGCCACAGAGGAGCATTCTGTTAGCAAGATTGATTTTACTGTGTTTAATCTCAATTCTACATGATTTTCTCTTATTCATTCATATTTGCTCAATGCGTATCCAAATGTAAACAAATGACGTGATACATTATGAAATGAATTATGAAGTCTGACAATTATTTAAGACATTTTTTTATGTTTATATATATTCAATTATATAATCCAGCAGATCGCCATGATGCCAACACTTGGCAATTTAAATGTAACATATGTGAAAAGGCAAATGATAATCGCAAATGACAAAACACTCAATAGCAAAACACTGTGTAACCACAACAATCTAATGTTTACAATACCAACATTCTTTACGAAGATGTACTTTATTGCACCTTATTTTCTTATGCACCTTGTCTCTTCAAAACTTGGGTATTGATAGCTTTCCATAATTTTTTATTCTTTGCAGCTTTGAGCTTTTTTCTTGGGTCATATGGACACTTTTGTTTTGTCTCTTATGACCTCTTTCCTTCAACTTATGCAAGCAAGTTAGCTAGATTATTTTGTTTCTCGCTGCCTAAATTGCTTTAATTGTCAAAATTATCTGTTTCTAAACACTATACTTTTTTTTATCTAGCATTCTTTAACAACTCCTCGTTACTCACATGTCTTTTCAATGGTATTTTCAACATTCACCTCTAGAATCACACGACTGTTGCCTTACGTTAGCTCTTCACGTGAGTATATTGTCTAGTATTCTCTTTTCTATGTTTCGAACAAAAACATTTTTTTTTAAAACAAACTATCTTTTGATTTTGGAAGACATCATCCTCTATTCAAATTATATTTCAAAAGAGCCGACGTACATACACAGAATCTCTCTGATTTTATCGTTCGATTTTGATTTTGATATTTTCCTTAAAACACGTGTCAAATTGGTTAGACAGGCTTTCCATTTTCTTTTCTAGAAATATCGGCAAGAAATGATAACAAACTCGATAAGCAGTATAGTAAATGTTTATTTTGTTCGTATTTCCGAATGATTTGCCAATTCAGATTGGAACAATAGGAGACATTTGAAAGGTTGTTTTGATGTCAAAACCAAATTAGAATCATGATTCACATCCATGTCTCTGACACTACGATCTTAAACAGAACGTGAATAATTTTTTATATTTTACTTCATAGCTTTCAGGCGTATGCTTAAATAATTTATTTCTCTAATGTGAACATTTAGGTTAATGATAGCATGTTCTTCATTTCAGATAAAAAAAGAAAATTGTACATGTTCAACTGTTCTATTTTCCAAATTAAATTAAATTTTATATATATTTAAAAAAGGGCCAGTTTGGAGGATATAAACTTATGGAAAATAAATCGAAATATGTAATTACTTTTTTTACAGTCAACATTGTCCATATCAATATTCATATCTCAAATAAATATTAAATCAAATTCAAATGTTAATCTGTTTATTAATAAGACTTCTGCTGTGTCATATAACTTCAGTGCGTTGGCGATTATGGTTCCCCACAACTTCTTGTAGTTCTTACTAAATGTTATTATTTGGTTGTTTCCCCAAAACCTTTATTTAGGCAAACATTCACAGAAACTCGTAGTTATGTGACGCGCAATCAATTTGAATAGAGGATGATGTTTTCCAAAATCAAAAGATTTTCTTTTCTTTTTTTTTTTAAAAAAATGTTTTTGTTCAAAAAATAGAAAAGAGTGTTAGATTGCTATTTAATATCAATCCTTCCCGATGGCAGAGAATACTAGACAATATCCTCACAAGTTAAGAGCTAACGTGAGGCAACAGTGGTCTGATTCTGCAGGTGAATGTTGAAAATACCATTGAAAAGACACGTGAGCAACGAGGAATTGTTATAGAATGCTAGATAAAAAAGTATAGTGTTTAGAAACAGACATTTTGACAATCATTAATGCAATTTAGGCAAAGAGAAACAGAATAATCTAGATAACTTGCTTGCATAAGTTGAAGGAAAGAGGTCATAAGAGACAAAACAAAAGTGTCCATATGACCCAAGAAAAAAGCTCAACGCTGCAAAGAATAAAAAATTATGGAAAGCTATCAATACCCAAGTTTTGAAGAGACAAGGTGCATGAGAAAATACGGAGCAATAAAGTACATCTTCGTAAAGAATGTTGATATTGTAAACATTAGATTGTTGTGGTTACACAGTGTTTTGCTATTGAGTGTTTTGTCATTTGCGATTATCATTTGCCTTTTCACATAGGTTACATTTAAATTGCCAAGTGATGGCATCATGGCGATCTGCTGGATTATATAATTTAATATATATAAACATAAAAAAAAATGTCTTAAATAATTGCCAGACTTTTTCCATTTCATAATATCCCGTGAATGTTAAATTTTCTAAGCTCTCTTTCCTCATTATGTACCATAGAAATTACATCTGTCACGTTTTTGATGCTAAATATAAAAGTCTTTTATATTTCTATTTTTTTCTAAAACTTTATCGTTACCTACTTGTTCAGTCCATGATCTTCGCAGAATCCTTCTTTATAACAACATTTCAGTTGCTTCAGTTCTGTTCTTCTTTCAAGAGATTAGCCAACATTCACTGGCATACACGATGACAAGTCTTTTACTGGTTTATGGTTGGTTTATTTGATATTCCTACATTTAGATAGGAGAGCTAGTAACATTAATAACAAATGATACGAATGAAACATGCAAATATCCCATCAACTGTTCATTTTAACATTGAAAAGGTTATATATATATATATATATATATATATATATATATATGTGTGTGTGTGTGTGTGTGTGTGTGTGTGTATTAAAGAAAAACAGACCACTTTAACGTACCATTATAATAATTTATTTCACCAGAGGCCTTTTAAAGGACGCCGGGTCATCAGATAGATCTTCCAAAAATGAAACGAAAAATGAAATGAAAATTGATGGGTCGTGTAAGTTTTTGTAATTTAACAGAGAGTGTAATAGGGGTAGTTAGAGAGACATGGTAGAGTTTAGGGGCGTTTAATTTAATATCTCTCTCAATCATACTTAGTATTTATATCGAAATGAACTAACACGAAAGTCGTACACGTTAAAAAAGTGCTGAATTTCAAATGAGAAAAATCAAACCTGGAGAGCGATTTAATATCTTAAAAGGATAAAAAGTCGACTGGAACCCTAGTGCGGTTTCGACCGCCAACTTTTCCCAGATGATTTACTCAGCCAAGTAAACCACCAGACAAGACCTTGGCGGTCGAAACAGTAGTGTTCCAGTCAGCGGTTTATCTTTTTAATATATATATATATATATATATATATATATATATATATATATATATATATATATATATATATATATATGCCATTTTAATATATATATATATATATATATATATAAATATATATATATGCCATTTTAATATATATATATATATATATATATATATATATATATGTATGTATATATATATATATATATATATATATATATATATATATATATATATATAAATAAATAGACGTACCTATAACTATTACATCTATTATTAAAAATAGATTTAAAATTATTCCTATCTCTCTCTTCCTTCTCTAATTTCTACCATATATGTCGTCCTTGTCTTCCCTCTCTCTGTATCACCTTACATGAATTTAAAAGTATCTCTTAAAAGTGTTTAAAATAATACACACACACACACACACACACACACACACACACATATATATATATATGTGTGTGTGTGTGTGTGTGTGTGTGTGTGTGTGTGTGTGTGTCTGTGTATTAAAGAAAAACAGACCACTTTAACGTACCATTATAATAATTTATTTCACCAGAGGCCTTTTAAAGGACGCCGGGTCATCAGATAGATCTTCCAAAAATGAAACGAAAAATGAAATGAAAATTGATGGGTCGTGTAAGTTTTTGTAATTTAACAGAGAGTGTAATAGGGGTAGTTAGAGAGACATGGTAGAGTTTAGGGGCGTTTAATTTAATATCTCTCTCAATCATACTTAGTATTTATATCGAAATGAACTAACACGAAAGTCGTACACGTTAAAAAAGTGCTGAATTTCAAATGAGAAAAATCAAACCTGGAGAGCGATTTAATATCTTAAAAGGATAAAAAGTCGACTGGAACCCTAGTGCGGTTTCGACCGCCAACTTTTCCCAGATGATTTACTCAGCCAAGTAAACCACCAGACAAGACCTTGGCGGTCGAAACAGTAGTGTTCCAGTCAGCGGTTTATCTTTTTAATATATATATATATATATATATATATATATATATATATATATATATATATATATATATATATATATATATGCCATTTTAATATATATATATATATATATATATATAAATATATATATATATGCCATTTTAATATATATATATATATATATAGATATATATATATATATATATATATATATATGTATGTATATATATATATATATATATATATATATATATATATATATATATATATATATATATATATAAATAAATAGACGTACCTATAACTATTACATCTATTATTAAAAATAGATTTAAAATTATTCCTATCTCTCTCTTCCTTCTCTAATTTCTACCATATATGTCGTCCTTGTCTTCCCTCTCTCTGTATCACCTTACATGAATTTAAAAGTATCTCTTAAAAGTGTTTAAAATAATACGTCAATTGAAACCCTTTTTTATGCTTGAAATGCGATCTGATGAACCAGGGAAAAACACCATCCTGAGGAAATAAATTATAATCAATGGACCCTTAAGGTTGTTTCCTAATTAAATTAACACACACACACACACACACACACACACACACACACACACACACACACATATATATATATATATATATATATATATATATATATATATATATATATATATATATATATATATATATGTAGTATAAAATGACAATTGGAAAAATCTTAGATTTTGCATTCGCGTTTCGTCTTCTGACATTTTCAGGGCAAAAATGAAATCGAAATATCTTTGTTGTTATAGTTACATTAAAAAATCCAAATTTAAAAAGATAGACGCTTCTTGCAAAAGTTGAAGGAAAGAGGTCATAAGAGACAAAACAAAAGTGTCCATATGGCCCAAGAAAAAAGCTCAAAGCTGCAAAGAATAAAAAATTATGGAAAGCTATCAATACCCAAGTTTTGAAGAGACAAGGTGCATAAGAAAATAAGGAGCAATAAAGTACATCTTCGTAAAGAATGTTGGTATTGTAAACATTAGATTGTTCTTTTCCATGTCGACAATACAGTGAAATTCCCAGATTAATTCTGTGGACAAGACAGATTGGTATAAATAAAATGACAATTGGAAAAAAGATCTTATCTTTTTTCCAATTGTCATTTTATTTATACCAATCTGTCTTGTCCACAGAATTGATCTGGGAATTTAACTCTATATATATATATATATATATATATATGGTATAAAATGATTTTTTTGCAATTGTCATCTTATACCAATTGGTCTTGTCCACAGAATTGATCTGGGGATTTAACTGTATTGTCGACATAGAAAAAATATCTTAGCATAAAGTAGTTAGTATTTCTGATCGCTACAAAATAACCTGTTGAAGTTGAGTGTTAAACAGTATCTTCTCTACACGTCCCCATAAACAGCTCCGCTTAATCTGTATTTCTCTACCTCGAGCGGCTCTTAGGCCTTCTGTAGGATGAATATTATAGCAACAAATAATTCTGTATACATGATTATTCGAATTTTGTCGAATAACTTCTATATTTAATTTTGCATTACTCTAAGCGCTTATCCAAGCAACTGGAATTATTTCAAGGGTTACCCATCTAGGTACTGACCATGTTCAACGATGCTTAACTTTGATAATCGAAAGAGAACCTTTTGTCTTAAGTGATATGCCCGTAAAACCTCGAATTCGCTATTGTGGAGTATTTTGGTGTTATCCATTAAAATTTGCTTTATGTTGATAGCTTTTGGTCGTTCATGATATGCGGGCTGATATTTGCAAGGATTTCACTGAGTTTCGAAAGGTGACAGGTCAGTCTGCGAGATAGTGTTGTGCGTGTTTATCCGATTTAAGAATGGCATATATTAAAACAATATTCCTTTTTTTATTTATCCACTTGACTATTTTTATTCGATCAAATAAGTGGTTATTATGGAATGAGATGTTTATGAAAATGTAATCGATGAATCAGGTATGAAATCTAATTTAAGATTCCGTCTAGTACTAAGTAAAAAAATAAGAATTAAATTTGACTTAGTGTTAGGTTAATGTCATTATCAAGATGAATTTTGTAGCTAGTAATGATTACAAGTTTAACATTTCGCTTTATTCAATCCCTTATTCAAGACTGTCAAATATGTTACCTACTCTTTTCCCCTTCGTATCATGCCTTTTTTTAATAATTGCCCACTCGATAGAAGATCCAATACCCACTCAAGGTAGAGGGTTACTGAAATGATTTGTTGTATGAGAGTAAGTAGATGTGTCAAAAGTGCCGATTATGAGGATATATAAGAAGAAAATGGCTGACCGTAGACATTTGGCGGTTTTGATGACTTCAATGTATCTTGTGATTTTCATATATAATGTTTATTTTGTGCTATTAATATTCTCTGCTGAATTACGTTAGGTGAAAACGTTAGAGGATTTTAATATTTTGAAACAATTAAACCATTATTAACTGCGAATATATTGATATATCAACCTTTGTCGGTGTTTCCATATATATATATATATATATATATATATATATATATATATATATATATATATATATATGCATTGTAAAAAATCCACAGATAACTCATTTAAATAACTATTTCAAACTTAAGTCACCTAATTCGAATAGCTAATTCGTGGCTCGAAACAGCGATTTAAATGAG
>OZ010583.1:103426271-103516271 GCA_963932145.1 Acanthosepion lycidas
GTGCGTGTGGAATTAAATTCTTGTATATATGCGTGATTGTGTGCTCGTTAGAACGAAAGGAAGCGAGAAGAGAAAGAATTAGTCAATCAAAGAGACACAAACCATTCACGGCGATGGAGAATTTAAGATTCCGTGTCAAGAAAGTAAAAATAAAGAAAGAAAGAATAGTTGAAAGAAATCACAAACAATAAAGACCCCACCCAACAAAAAAAATATATATTGAAGGAGGGAAGAAAGAAAGTTTCAAATCAAAGTGCACGATGTCCCTGTATCAACAATGAGAGGCTAATTTGCATAATGATCTATAGGTATTGATCTCTGTAAAATAAAAATAAAATTAAAAAATAAAAAACGAAAAAAAATCATGTTATCTTTTCCTTTTTCATTACGTTCTTCTTTTTCCTTTTTTGTCTTTGGTTTTCGAATTGTTTTTAATGCACCCGCTGCTTTGATGTATTGTGAAAAACAGACGAATTTGAATCAAGTTTGGTTTGATCCAATACAATCGACTCATTCTTGCGTTAGAGGCGACACGGGCGTCTAATGCTTTAATTTACATATTTAGAAAATGAAAATAAGCCCCGGTCGATTAAATTGTGGTAAATTTATGTAGCTGGAACTAAACACGGAGGAAGACATAAATAAAATAAAATAAAAACGCGCGTGTGAAGGGAACGAGATTGAGGAATTGGTAGAGAAAACAAAGAAAGCGGTGAGAAAGAGACGATATTGAACGATCGTATTTCTCTGTAAAGCACGGCAAGAAGGTGACTTAAGAACATCACGTGTCATTGTAAGAGCGAATATAATATCGATTGATTTTCTTAATTTCTAATCAGCGTATAGAATTTGGCAGACTTTGTTCGATATTGACTTTTTGGACCTTGGATATTCTCAATAAACTGAAAAAAAAAAAATTCATTCAAATTGTGCACATCGAGGAGAAATCAAATTTGGACGAAATACATTTAAAATAACTAGAAATGAGATTTACTCGAGCAACCTACCACCCCGTCCAATGCGTCAAGTTGTGACACAAGGTCGGTTTTAACGTGGGAACCCGAGTGTTTTCACTCGTGCGGCTGGTTTAAGCTAATCTAAGCTGGTCAGAACTCGTTCAAGCTAGTCATAGCCGCGATACCACCGGTGCCATTGCAATAACAATCATAAATATGAACTCTAGTTGTGATTTTAATTGAAATATATGAAATTGTCAACTTTTTTTCATTTCATTAAAAGACCCGTTAAACATTCTATCTTCTCTTTCTTTCTTTTTTTATTTTCTACGCAATCTAAATGGAATAGTCCATTATGTAATTAGGTGTTGGCAGAAGACGTTAAACATTTATTTAATTATTTATTTATTGATTATTTATTGATCGATTTCTTTGATTTCTTTGTTTGTTTGTTTCTTTCTTTCTAGCCAACCAAATTCTTGTTGCGAACATTTCTCATAATAATAATTTTAAAATAATTCAGCAGTCTACGTTATTATATTTATGGTAACTGCATTTTTGTTGATTGCCTTACTCAGCTTATGTTATTCGATACAGTGCGTCCGAAAAAATGTATTGATTGAGAGCCTTTCGGCTGGGATAAAAGTACAGTATTTTCTCCGCGGGAAGTTCGTCTCTGAGTTGTGTCTCTGTCTTCGGAGAAAGCTCAACTCAGTTATATTTCTGTCTGTGGACAAGCTAAAATATTATGGAGATGTGTCCGGTTTCGATATAAAACTCCCTGAGCCAGTACCTCGTTCATTGTCCTAAAGAATGGGGATCAGTAGTTATACACATGCAAGCGCAATCGACAGTTGTGGGGTCTGGGCTATTTTTTTAAGCATTGTCGAGTGCACACGTCGGACTCCCCACATTAGACTGACCTTGTGCTACATGCTTTTAAATTGGGGCGACAAGAAAATACAGTTACTTCTCTGCCTGTCGGCTGAGATAAAATCGTTATGTCTGCCTTCGAGTAGAATAAAACGACATGTCATATCTCATTTGTGTCTTTGTCTTAGGACAAAGCGCAACTAAAAATATTGATGAGTGCGCGGTCTCGAAAAACAGCTGTCTGCGGCAGTATATCTCTCATTGCACTACAGAGGGATGAGTAGAAATACCGATGCCATCTTAACCGACGGTTGTTGGCTGAGATCTGATCGCTTGATACTTACCTGGATCCGGGCTCCGTCACTGTGCTGGTGGTATCACGTCTACGACTAGCATGGATCGGCTCTGGCCTTGACCAGCTATGACAAGCCAAGACCAGCTTTGATTAGCTTAAACCATCTCTGACCAACTTGGACAAGCTATGACCAGCTTAGACCAGCTATGACTAGCTTAGACTAGCTCTGACCGGCTTGGACCAGCTATGACCAGCTAAGACCAGCTCTGACCAGTGGCCAGAGTGAAAATACTCGGGACACCACGTTAAAAACTGAACTTGTGTCACAACCTGACTTAGTGGGGGGTCAAGTAAATACACTTACCTGGCTCTGGGCTCCGGCTCTGTGCTAGTGGTATCACGTCTACGACTAGTTTGAACCAGCTCTGGCCTGGATCAGCTATGACGAGCCAAGACTAGCTATGACTAGCTTAGAACAGCTCTGACCAGCTTGGACAAGCTATGACCAGGTATGACTAGCTTAAACCAGCTCTGATCAGCTTGAACAAGCTATGACCAGTTATGACTAGCTTGGACCAGCGGCCCGAGTGAAAACACTCGGGTCCCCACGTTAAAAACTGACATTGTGTCACAACCTGACTCAGTGAGGGGTCAAGTATAAACGGACTTTTGGTTACGATCAAAGTGTAATATCTGTTATTATCAGCTTAGTTTGATTCTCTTTCGGCACGTCTATCTTCTCTTCCTTCGTTCTTTCTTTCATTTTCTCACTGAAACCAAGTAGTGTCTTATCGTCTCTTTCCCTTTCTTTATTCACTAACTACTGGCAAGACGTAATGCTAGTGCGAACTTACGACTGGAGGGACTAGAAAAATTATCATCGTGCTAGAAGTTGTGAAATAAAGTAATTCTTTTTATTACTTTCTGCCAGAGGGATGTTTGAAATTATCCGCGCTATTGCTATTTGAAGTTTCTAATGAAACATAATTCTCAAGTTAATGATAGGATAATCTTCTTTTGCGTTCTGTTACTATAAAGGATCCGTGGAAATTCCTGTACTGCATTGTTAAACATCTGAGATTTTTACCTTTAACAAGATATTGCCAAATATTGCGATGACAGCTATAAATATGAATACATGACATTATTTAAAGAAGTAAGACGTTATAAATGAAAAGATTCAAATTTGACACGGTTTTTTAATCTCCCTTGTTGAATTGAAAATCACTACACATAAAAAGCTAAGGTACCCACACCGAAATAGTATAACAATTGCGTATGTATGTATTCCCCAAGGCACGGATATGTCTTTGCGCCTAGCCTCGAATTACTTATATGGCGGTGTTAGGGTGGACTAAGATGCAAGCACCTGTATTTATGCGTCTATGAGTATATTAGTGCAACCGCAAACACAGAAGTAGATTCCTCCTCTTGTCACCAAACATATTAAAACAACCATAAATATACGTAGCTCCATGAGATCGCGAAAAAAGAGCATAGCGTGATGAAAAAGACGCCAAACTTGACGAAAACAAAATTTTATCGTCTAAATGTTCATGATATTATTAAGAGGAAAGATCAAAGTATTTTTGCGATATTTTTTAACATGTTTTAATCGTTTCTAGCACGTACGAAATTTTCATTAAAAATCTTTTTCCTTATTTTTTTTTTGAGTCAGCTAAATTGACAGATAATTAACATGGCAACCATTTTTTTCCATTTTATAAAAAAAATGAAAATCTCAGTTTGAAATTCTTTTAAAAATCAATTGTCATTTTTTCAAAATTTATTTTAAGAAAATCAGAAATTATAGTGTTTATTTAAAATATTTTGAACCAAGCTTAGCTTAACTTTTGCATCGAAAAGATTTAGTTTGAAAATAAAACAAAGCAGGTCATAACCTTTCGCGTCGATTGACATGTGATGAATGACGTGATGGATTACGTGAAGATAATTTGTTCTACGGAAGAAGAAAAATGAAATTATTTAGATTTAAGTGAACAAATTATTTGCTTCGTTATTTTGAAGGGAAACTTTCAGCGCTCTAATGTCTTTTTTTGTACTTATCATTCATCTTTACCTTTACGATGCTTTATGGAAAATATATTATAAAGAAATTAAGATAAGACATAAGAGTGAGATTAAATTTCATAAGTAAGGTATCTAATTAATATATCGGTACCTTTATTATGAAATTTTATCAGAAGAGTACATAAAATACTATAATTTTATGTACATTTATTACATTTTCCCGTGTTATTTGTATTTCCATTCATTTTATTATTCATTTCGATATTTTATTTACGGAAAAATGCCATAACTGTGATTAATATAAAAATAAGATCATATAAATTTCTTAAGATGATACCGATACTTCTAGGTACCCTTCTCAGTTGAAATTGAAAAATCAAATTAACTTCCCCACGCATGTTTCGGAAAAGTAAAGGCCTTAACACCGGAGAACAATGCTTAACTCAAATAACGCAATTTAATTGTATTCTGGTTGGGCTCCCATACTTTATATTTACAGCTCGATTATAAACACAAAATTACATTTCATAATTACTGTGGGTCTTCTGATTTACAATGTTGTTAAAAAGATCTATCTCATAAGCACACTTACGAAAGTGGATACGGCTGTTAACTGATTTTATAATATTTTAACAACTTAAATGTAAAAATCTATTATAATAAAAGAAATAACAGATAATTGTATTAAACATTCATTTTGATCGAAAAAAATTTTTGCTTTCAGAAAATATTGTCCACATTCATATAAACAACTAAAAGCAAATAAAAGCATTTGAAATTAAATAATATCTTTGTTTTATTGAGTTTTGTATGTTACAATTCAGAGCTGCTTTTGAAGTGGGTGGTTCCAATTAAAAAAAAAAAACATGATCTGCATTCATCAAAGCCTTGTTCTTTTAAATATTGTAATCACTAAACTGTATTCGATCGCATTTCTAGACTTTTCATAAAACTAGTTATGGTCAGGGGGTAATAAATATATAAAAAATTATTTCTGCCATGACTTTCATAAAAAAAAATCATATCTGTAATAATTTCCATTATCTATGAATAGTTTCTGAAAGGTTCATTACCATCCGACAATTATTTTTATTTTTGCAAGAAATTCCAATTTAATGTGTGTCATACAAAAAAATAAAAAAATAAAAAAATAAATAAATTGTATATGTTATTTTAGTAGTTCCGGTGATACAAAGAGAAACAAGTTTTTTTTTAAATCCAAATTTAGAATGTTGTAAAAAGAAGGCAATTTTTTTAAAAAATAATCACAAAAAACTTTGGTCTTTCCTCTTAATAATAACATAAATATTTAGACGATAAAATTTTGTTTTCGTCAAGTTTGCCGTCTTTTTTCATCATGCTATACTCTGTTTTAGCGATCTCATGGAATATCTCATTATACTATATAAATAGATTCAATTTAAAAAAAAATAAGCCAGTTTGACGGCAAAAGCGTGAAACCCAGGGTCACAAACTCATATCCATAAAACTTATTACATATATATATATATATATATATATATATATATATATATATATATATATATATATATATATTGTTAAATATAAGAGAGTGGACATCGATTAAGTTTTATCTTGAGCCTTTTCAAGAATCGTATAATAGCATTAGTTTCGAAAGAAATGTATCCCGACTCCTAGAAATTTGAATGGAACCCTACCAAACGAAAAATAAACACATGCATACAAGAATTGCAACGTCTGAACACTGAAAATTTAATTGAAGGAATCTTACAATCTACTAACACCACTGAAAAATTCTAGGAAATATTGGATTCATTACATAATACAACACCAAAGGAAAATGAATGCGATAAACAAGTCATCCAAAAGAAGGTAAACACATTACATAGTGGAAATATACTTCTACAAAATTCCAGCGTCAACTTCGTTAACCAATTGGATTAACAACTCCCAACATAAAAACCATATCAATAAACTTATTACTGCTAAAAATGCTGAAATCGGATCCTGTAAACTTCAAAAGTTTATAGGTGACTATTAACCTGGCTGCCTTTACGGAAATGTAAGAATCCGTAAAAAAGATCATCCACCAGAACTAACATTTCACAAACACATTCACCAGTATATTACATTTCAAAAACTATTTACAAATTAATTACTCCCAAGTAAATATTGTATTAACTCCATAAACGAGTTTGTACAAATTCTTTATGCCGTAAAACCAAATAACCAAATAATCGCATCTTTGGATGTACAAAATTTATTTACTAATTCCGTCCATGAAACGATTGACATGATTATCCGTGATGTATATCACACTTCTCTCCCATCCTTTAATATTAAACCCAATATTTGAAAAATATTATTAGCATGTACCACTGAAGTATCTTTTCATGACCGCCTAGGCAATATTTACACTCAAATAGACGGTATCGCGATGGGATTGTAGATACGGAAAAAATATTCGGAAATATAGAAGGATTATGATAAAAATAAGCAGACACAACGTTTGCAATTTATTCAATCAAATACACATACACACACACACACACACACACATATATATATATATATATATATATATATATATATATATATTGGTAAAGGTTTACTGAATTAATTTGTTGGATGAGAGTAATTAGAGGTGTGTCAAAAGTGGAGATTATGAGGACGTATAAGAAGAATGGCGGCTAACTAGAAATGAGGGAGTTAGGATCTTGTGATTTTCGTATACAATGTTCATTGTCTGTTAATAATATTCTCCGCTGAATTGTGGTTAATTATTTTCCGCTGAATTACGTTAGGTGACAACGTAGGGTTTTTTTAAGGTTTTGAAACAATTTCACCATTATTAACTGTGAATATATTGATATATCGAACTTTGTAGGTGTTCTCATACATACATACATACATATCTATCTATCTCTCTCTCTCTCTCTCTCTCTATATATATATATATATATATATATATGTGTGTGTGTGTGTGTGTGTGTGTGTTTAGGCAACAAATCCTCTATTTGGCATGTCTGATTGAATAAACTACAAATATTATTCAAATGAAATATACGGAACAATATCCGTAAATATGAAAAGATTATGATATAATGAAGCAGACATAATGATTGTAATTTTTTTTAATCATATATATATATATATATATATATATATATATATATATATATATATATATATATAAAGAGAGTGAGAGGTAGAGAATGAAACATGGATGAAGAGACATATAGAGAGAAGGAAAAATTGACAGACTGACAGAAAGAGATAGAGCATTCTGTGTATGTATTTTAACGATCCCGAGTAAATTTTCGTAAACAACCTAAGCCTCTATTTGATGGCAGACGCCTACAGACCTTTACAGAATTAAAAATCTCTTTTCATCTGAACATATCTCATTTTTATTACCTTTTTGTTTACCGTTTAGATATAAAATTTCAGACATTTTTTTTTCCTGCAGTATGGTTTTTATGGGAATGCACATTTTATCGCTTGATATTACTTCGCTTATTTTATATTTTTCTCCCATGAAATAGTGCACTTTTCATGACGACTGGATTATGTTATAACGTCTTCTTAATTGCCCTGGGCAATTACTTCGTGAAATGCATTGCCTTCTGAAACGATATTTTTCCTTGACTTGACTCCTTATCCGCTTACTCATATCATTTCAAATCCTGCTACCAGTTTCTTTCTTAAGTCCCTTCATTTTCCCCATCTGAAAACCCTTCATCTTAATCTCGCATCATTTGTCTTCCATTTCTCTCCTTACGTTTGTATCATCATTTTAGCTTCGTTACTGCCTTTTTCTTTTTCTCTTACCCACTTTTTAATCTTCAGCCCGTTTCTTTTAGCTTTCATTTATTTTCCTTATGCTTTTTTTATACCGACTCTCATCCTCTTCCACCCACTCTTCTATTTCACCGCCCTACTCTCTAGGACTTTAATTGAACGTTCTCTCTCTCCCTATATCCCCATGTATTATGCCCCCCCCCATTTCTTTTTGTACTTTTCTGACCCCTACATGTTCCCTTTCTCTTTAGCCTCAATCTTTCTATTTCCAGATTATAATTTTTTTTCTCCTTCCTATTTTATGAAGATGCATTAGGTCGTCAAGATGTTATGGCCAAAAGCCCTCGCATCGCCTGCGGATAAGGTATTTTTGTTAAAAGGTGTCGCTAATAAGATTCTAATGTTCAGTCGACTTTTTCACTTCGTTTCCACAGTGAGTGTCAATTACAATTACTATTAAAAGATTAGTACGTTTTTTTTCTTTTCTTTCTTTTAGTATTATATCATTTTTTTTTTCTCTTGATACTTCTTACATTATTTTTTTCTATTTTTTTTTTTATATTAACAATTTGCTATGAGTGCCCTGGGTGAATTCTGATTATTATTGGCGTTTTGTATATTGTTTTTAAGATGAGGAAATTCGTGTTTTTAAACATGTTTTTCTTGATTCATTCTGTTATCTTGCCTCCAGATTATTATCTTTAGCTTTACATTTTATTTGCAGTGTTTTGAATTATAGTAATATACTAAGAAAAGTAAATGGCAAATCAGATAATTTAAAATGACATCTAAACGCGGGTATATTCTGAAATACACCATAGATATCAATCTCCATATTGTGATTAAGATCAACATTATTCCAAGTAATGACGCGTTTCTGATATATTTCTTACAACTAAATACGTCACCAATAGACTTTACAAATCTAGACTGACAATAGGGATATAATCATCTTCGAAGCAAAATATAAATACAATTCGATTCCTTATAGATTTTAGAAACGTAGGAGATGAGTAATACAAAAATGAATAAATGGAAAGTGTAAAGCATATTGATAGAATAAATTACAATTAGAACAAATTTCGAAAGAATATATTGAAAGAAAAATCTATGAATGAAAAAATAACTGGGGTAATTTTAAGGGATATATCACCTGAAAATATGTTAAAAAGAAATGATCATAAATATAACTTTAATAAAATACTATCTATAACTGATTTGCAAGTAGATATTCAAACATATCCGTCGGGATATATATATATATATATATATATATATATATATATATATATATATATATATATATATATATATATATATATATTCAGTTGTTCGAATATTCAGTTGTATGGATATCATTTTCTGTTTTATTTTTTTAAAAAGTGGATCTATTGGAAGTGAAAAATTAATTTTCGTGAAATTGTATATATATATATATATATATATATATATATATATATATATATATATATATATATATATATATATATGTATATATAAAGAGCCAGCCAAACCTACCTAGCTTTTAATTAAACAGATCCTCAGGGATATATATATATATATATATATATATATATATATATATATATATATATATATATATATATATATATATATATATAATTGTGTGTGTATGTGTATGTATAAAGGGTGTTCCAATAACTTGGAGCGATTTTAAATGTGAGTTTAAGCGTCTAATGGTTTAATTATTTTTCTTTCAGATTTGGCGGTCATTTGGGCGATATTATTTTTCGTACATATATATCCAGTACATAAATAAATTTTCACCAGCAACACTGATTTATTTACTGCTGACTTTGATCCGTCTTAAACACTCTTATATATAATACGTCTGAATGAAACACACACAGTATTATATATATATATATATATATGTGTGTGTGTGTGTGTGTGTATGTGTGTGTGTGTGCCAAAGGACAGAGGGAAAACTGAGAAAATTATACTAAGAGGTGCTCAGCCGCGCCCTCCCATTTCACTAGAGAGAGGAATCGGTGCTCGCACCGAGGCTAACGTAACCGACGGTTGCGGGGGCTGTGCCAGCTCTATCACTGATATATATATATATATATATATATATATATATATATATATATATATATATATATATATATATATATATATGTCAGCTATATCACAAATATCGAGCACTTTTCACTAAGTACCGCGAACATAATAACACACAGATATGCACACTAAACAGACAGACACAGAAACACTGACTCGGACACAAACGCTCGCGCGCGCACACACACACATATATATATATATATATATATATATATATATATATATATCGACTCGAAACCCTCATTCATTTTATATTTTAAAATTTTAACTTTTTTTTAGCTTTTAACTTATTTTAAACCTTAGTTATTATTCTTGAGGTATATATATATAGACAAACCTCTCATAAAAAGTTTAATCGGGGGATGGGTGGCGCGTTAAAGCTGATTGTCCTTAGATGGGAAGGGATCATTTTCGAGTTATAAAATTCCTATAGCAACTAACAGTAGTAATGATCATAATGTAAATACTATAAACATGTATATATGGCATAAATAAATATATATTTACTAAAGACATATTAATCAAAATGACAAAAATAATAGATTTCTAACAGATCCATTAATACATTATATACTGTACACCCGTCTTTCTTTACAATTGAAAGGTTTGCCACCGCCACCAAGCGGTCACTTTGAGAACTAATCGTTCCCTAAAGCCTGCAAATTTTGAAATATATTGTTGACGATTTGGAAGTTGTTTTTCTTCCACACCTTTTTCATTTTACCTGGAGATTTTTTTAAAAAGAAAATATGCGGTCTTCTGTTCAATCATCTTTCGAAATTCTTTGATCGGCAAGGCTGCTACGACGGTTCCTCTCTGGTTCGTGTGACGCAGGTTCGAATCCTGCCGGAGAGCTCATATATTTCTTTAATGAGATTTCTCGAATATTGAGACTGGTAGACAAAAATAAATAAATACATGATTGAATAAATAAATGGAGTGTTTAATCACGTGTGAGTTCACTAAAATAAAGTGATAAAAATTTGTGGGAATAATTAATAAAATCCATTAGCGTAAATATATATGGTATAAGTTGACAAATGAAAAAAAAAAAATCTTAGTTTTTTGCCGACGCGTTTCGTCTACCGACTTTTTTAAGAGAAAAATGAAACTGAAATGTTATTGTTATTATAGTTACATTTAAATTCATATGTAAAAAAAGAGAGGCTTCTGTGTAAGCCTCTTCCTAGTTAATGTAAAATTTCTTTATACTGCGATTTCTTTTCATTCCATGTCGACAATATATATATATGTATATATATATATATATATATATATATATATATATATATATATATATATATATATATATATATATATATATATATATATATATATAAATCGCAAATCGCACACAGACGTAGGTATAT
Source organism: Acanthosepion lycidas (assembly GCA_963932145.1). Classification (NCBI taxonomy): domain Eukaryota; kingdom Metazoa; phylum Mollusca; class Cephalopoda; order Sepiida; family Sepiidae; genus Acanthosepion; species Acanthosepion lycidas. The sequence continues at coordinate 103,437,668 of OZ010583.1, forward strand.
GTGTATTTATTAACATATATTTCTAAGCTCTGTCTAATCACATTGAGTATTGTTATGTCTACACATCTTATCAAAATTTGGTATTTATTTCTTTGCTTACCAGCAGATGCACGCATTTCATTTACCTATCCATATAACTATACCTATACACACACACACACACACGCACACACGCACAGACACACACACACATATATATATATTATAAATTCATCAATCATTCATACAAAAAACAAATATAGAGGTTAATGATTTAAATGGCGAGAATGCATCTTCATTAACCTCTATATTTGTTTTTTGTATGAATGATTCATGAATTTATAAATTATAATTGCACCTTTTAATTGAAATATATATATATATATATATATATATATATGTATATATATATATATATATATATATATATATATATATGAAAAAATATAATTTTAAGGTATACTACATTTATGGTTAAATAACTATTCCATAGTTCAATGCAATCTTCAGGATCTCTCTCTCTCCCCTTTTTGTGTGTGTGTATATATATATATATATATATATATATATAATTTAAAGAAAAACCAAACACTTTAAGGCTCTATGGTATTAGGTTGGTGCAAAAATAATGTCGTTTCCTCACATAGTAACATATGTGAGAAAACGACATTATTTTTGCAACAACCTAATAATAGTTTATTTCACCAGAGACTTTTAATTCTACCATGATCCTCAGACTTCACTTTCAAAAGGTGAAACGAAAAATGAAATTAAAATTTACACTTTTGACGTGCAGTATTAAGCTTATATAAGTTAACATAGAAGGTAGCGAGGAATGGTGTGAGAGACACGGTCGAGTTTAGAGAGAGAAGGGAGAATTTTATTTTTTTTCTTTTTATTATAATACTTAATATTGAGGAAGGAGGGCATAGGGATCAGAAATTGACCTATTTACTCGGTCAACTCAACGGAAATGATACGTGGAAAGGGAAGGAGAAAAAGCGAAAAAGAAAAAAGGGGGAAGTAAAGAGAAAAGAGATGTACTTAGGGTTTTCGGAGGAAGCAATTTTGCATAAAAACAGAGTTTAACGTTTGATAGTAATTTAAATGTTTTAAAAAACACCACGAAGAAATTAATTTAATGCTTGCTAGCAATTTAAATATTCAACTTCTATACAAATAAATTAGGCATTTAATATGGATTGCATGCTATATTAATAAAAAACAATAATAAAAAATATGAAAGTTTACTGAAAGTTTACTAATAGTATTCTTTTAATATTGTGAATGACTGTTATGGTAACATCTTTATCAGTTTGAGTCTAATTCATGAATATATATATATATTCTGTTTATATGTTATTTTTATAGATATAATTTTTTAAAATAAATGCTTTGTTTTTTAATAAAATAGTCATATTTATATTAATCGGCTTGAATGTTCGAGAAATTTCGTAGAAAACACGTTTCTTTGACAGGAATCAAATATGTAACCCTAATGGCAACCATCATTTGATTTGATGCGCTGTTAACCATTCAACCACAAAGAAGGAAACGTTTGGCAAAGTCCGAATTACTGTTTATAAACATACATCTTCGACGATTTTTCTCGATCGATCATATCTGCTCCCGAAATATATCGTAAAGTAAACAATGACAAACTATTATGAATTGAATTAAGTCCGACAATCATTTTAATATATTTTCCGTTTATACATTATTATTATTGTTTGCTTTTCCATGGTTAAGTAGACCACACATGTATTCATCATGCATAGTATCGCTCGTCTGTATCATTCTTATTAGTTTGTGTATATAATTTCAGTTGGTCTATACGAGAATTGGTTGAGTGCGTGTGTGCATATGTTCGTCCATTGGGCATTTTTATTTCTGTCCGATTTTATCCGTATGTCGATTGGGGATACTTTGTCTGGAAGTAAAATAATCTCGGATATGCCGGTTGTAGTTTTGGCTTGTCTGATCTTAGATTTTTTTAAGTGGAGATTTTATAAAAGTTGTTGATGTAATAAAGTGTGTTAGGCGTGTGATTATCGATAGGCAAATAAGAATATTTTCCCATCGATAAAATATATATGCATTTTTTGTTTTCTTCCTCATTAAATTTCTAATTAAGAAAAGTGAAACATATTAACTTTTCCTATTTGTTCCTTATCCTGTCGTCATTCGCATTCTAATCCACATTAGATCTATATATTATCCCAATTCACAAATATATATGAAAAAGAACACTTTCGATAAAGTTACCCATTTACTGATTCATGCTACCAATTTTACGAACCAAGAGTTTATTCTGGACAATGTTGAAGTCTACCGTTCTTTAAACGTTAATCACAGAGAATCAATAACAGTGCGAGTAATACAAAATAATTACATTCCACTTGTTGATTAAGTCCTTCAAGTTCTTAAATTCTTTGATTTCGGCTTTCTTCTTAGGGACATTTGATTTTTACGTCTGTTTTGCTTGATTTTATTTTTATTGTATAATATGCAACTAACTCTTTTTTATTCTCTTTGATTTTTAATTCCCGTATATATATATATATATATATATATACATACATTTATATATATGTATGCATATATATATATATACATACATTTATATATATGTATATATATATATATATAAATATTTTTGAGTTTCTCTTATATGTAAGTTATTTATTTATATACATATATATATATATATTTATTTAAATATATATATATATATATTTAAATAAATAACTTACATATAAGAGAAACTCAAAAATACTTATATATATATATGTATATATATTTATATATATATATATATATATATATATAGAAATATATATACATATATATAGGTATATATATATACATATATGTATATATATATATATAAGTATTTTTGAGTTTCTCTTATATGTAAGATAGTTATTTAAATATATATATATTATATATATAAATATTTAAATAAATTATCTATTTGAATATATATATATATAATTAAATAAATAACTTACATATAAGAGAAACTCAAAAATACTTACATATATATATGTATATATATATATATATATACATATAAATATGTATATATACATATATATATATGTATATATATATATATATATATAAGTATTTTTGAGTTTCTCTTATATGTAAGTTATTGATTTATATATATATATATATATATATATATATATATATATATTTAAATAAATAACTTACATGTAAAAGAAACTGAAAATACGTATTTATAAGTATAAGTACTTATAAATATTTATTTAGAATATTTTATATGCTCTTATCAAACAATCATACCAGCAAAAAAGTTTTTCTAAACTCATATATTTTGCATTCGTTAGATTTATCTAATTTAATAATGTGTGTATGTATGTATTTATCTATGTATATATATTGGCAATATGGCATATTGTTTATATACCTCGTATTTGAATGATAGCAAATTGTTTGCTTAACATTGTTAAATGTTTTGCCCAATGTCTTTGATATAAATCTGCTATTCCCCACGTTACAATTTGTTGTCACTTTCGCTGTTTATAATATGTTTTTCACGCTGTACTTTCACTGGAGTCGAAATATCGTTACATTTCCGCACTTTGCTATCAAGCGTTAGACGAAATAAACTCTGTTTAAAAGACAGAACGTCTACTCAAATACTGCTATTCAGTAGAAAAGTATCGTCTGACATATATATATATATATATATATATATATATATATATATATATATATATATATATATGGTGTGTGTATGAGTGTGTGTTTGTATGTTTGTGTAAAAACTCAAACAGAAATAGAATATATTTGTAAAACAATATAAATAAAAGAGAAAATAAAAACTTTTATTTACCAACGCGTTTAAAAAGTTGATGAAAATTATCACGGTAAGTTTCATTTTGCTTTCTCATACATATATATATATATATATATATATATATATATATATATATATATATATATATATATATATATGTATGTATGTATGTATATGGTAACTAAAAATAAAAGAGAAAAGACGCTAGGACAATTCAATATATATATATATATATATATATATATATATATATATATATATATATATATATATATGTATGTGTGTGTGTGTGTGTGACGTCACCCTCGGCCTCTCCGCGCACCTTGCTATCCTGTGACGACCAATGTGACTTGGTATTGGTCGCTGCGCCAAATGTGACGTGATCCTGTTGTCACGGCACTAAATGTGACGTTCTAACCCTTGGCTGATTCGGATGGGAATCTGGTTAGATTCGGTATCAGCTTTGTCGTTCCCAGCTCGCCTCCAACGTCTGGTTACCAAAGTAACTGCTTTGATTTCTAGTCTAACCTACCCACGTTGTGATTTCATCTTAGGTAGACGAAATCAATCAGTCGCCGGGCCGTAATGCAAGCCGAATCCGAGCAAAGGTAACACCACACAAGTATATGTAAAAAAAAAATAAAGTAACACCTCGTAAAGTTCAAATGTGTTAAAAAAAGAATAACGAATATTTTTATATCTGGTTGACGAATACAGGACTGCGTCTTTCTCCCAAACCGCTAATATGGATACGTGACACTTATATCTTAAGTTGTTTTTCGCTAAGTTGTTTTTGGTGTCTTCAGGCGATATTCGCAAAACTTGTTTTGGTGGTGTGAGTCTAAGCCGTTCTTCAAAAATAATTTGTTCTTGGTTAGAAGTCGAAGTCAGGATGTGTGGATCTTCATTCAGCTTCCCGGCAGGCTGGTCTGCGAGCTCACAGCTCAACTCTCTCTGCGCCTTCCCAACTGCAACTGTTACTACTTTCTGCTTACTAACTGCGACTCTGTTTATATGGACGCCGACCAAAACCGGGTGTGGGGTTGTCGGGGTTTGAGTTCCTCGATAATTCTAAATCCACAATAAGGATTTTCTTTGTTTTCGGACAGGAAATTTTATCACTTTCCATTTTTGGGAGTCCATTACTTTTTGCTTTAGAGGGGGTTCTTAAGGGTATCGTCGTCCCAAATTCTTTCTTTCTCATATTGGTATCTCACACCAATCCCCTCAGAGGCGTCAACAGGCCTCCCTTCTCTCTCATAGTGGTATCTCACACCAAACCCCTCAGAGGCGTCAAAAGGCCTCCCATCCTTCTCATAGATTTACCATTATTGCTCAAAGGCAAAAAAAAAATTTTCTGTTTTTTTTCTTTTCTTTCTCTTCCTGACACCAGACCTCTACGACTTGTAGTGTGGTCGTTAATCTCTATCTTAACCGAATGTCACCTGGACTTTATCAACGAGATTTTCGTCATCGTCAAATAGGTGGTTATCGGGACGCCTTCGCACTCTGTATCCAATTATCCATTCCTGTAACAAACTTTTATCATGTCCAGGTCTGGTCAATAAAACAGGTGGTCTCTTTCCAAAACCAATGTCATCTCCGAAAGATAGTTCATGGTTTATTCTTTCCCTCTCTCTCTCTCTCTCTCTCTTGGGTGGCCTAAGCTGATGCCTTTCTCGGTCAGTACGTGACCTGATTAACATTATCTCCCAGCTTCTGTTTTGTAGGTCACTTGACCAATTTGAAATTTTCATTATTGCCATGGGCAGATGGCTATCTTTTATTCGCCGCCTCATAGCATAAATTAATTCGACAGATCCGAGATCTTACGAATTTCCTATCATCTGCGAAAAAAATACTTTTCTTCGCAAATGAAAATAAAAATCTTTACCACTTTTCTTTGTTAAAAAAAATAACATCGCTCGGTATGTCTTTTCGTGATAGCTTCTTATCGCCTTAATTTTTTCAGCTTCTTCTCGCCTTAATTATTTCTCGCTTTTAATTTTCACGCGACCGCTAAATAATGTCATATATATATATATATATATATATATATATATATATATATAATAATAAAAGGGTAGAGTTCCATCATCGTCGTCGTCGTCAGACCGATGACTGGATGAGGACTTAGTGTAGTTACATTCTGGTTACCCGACCAGTTCTCTACACATATCTTGGTTGAAATTCGTTGAGTTAGTCATATATGCCGAGCGTGTTCTGAGAATTTGAACTTTTTATGTCTCGTGTTCCTTCAGAGCGTAGACGATTATGGCCCTCCATCTCTTCCTGTGTCTAGTAGCTCTTAATATGTTTTTTACTTTTCCTCCCAAAACCTCTTCTACCATCCATTTGCTCAAGCCCATCAATATGGTACGCGCTGCTTTCCTCTGTCCGTCTTTCCCTCAATCTCACCCATGAGTATCAATTTTTACAAGCCCTCCTCCCTCATTACATGCCCCAGAAATTTCAACTGACTCTTCTTAATGTTAATTATGAGTTTCATTTTTGTTTTCACTCTCTCCAAAACCTCGTTGTTGCGTACATGTTCGATCTATCTTTTGTAGCACAAAATTTCTCTTGTATCAAGTTATCAGCTTTGAAGTGATTGTCCTAGAGGAGCCAATTCCCGTTGACTTCCAATTTGAAGGCTCGCCTTCGTCATATGGCTGTTGATTATATCGGATGCACCCTCAACCCAACCGGTGAAATCAGTTTTAGCATTCCCTGTAATCACTGCGCTGGCTGCATTAGTTGAGGGGCAATTTGTTACCAATACCAGAGCATAAATTTATACATAAGTGTCAGAAAAGAAATGTTGGACGGCCAGAATTTCTTATGAGTGTGTATTTTGCAGACCGGAAGACACATACACACAAATCCACTAAAATGGGCTTAAAACCTCCAACATCAGATCAACCGAACCAAATTGAGCTCATATTGTTCAGGAATGTATTAAAATTCAATGATCATGGGTATGATAGCTATATAATCAAGGGATAAAAACAGAATGAACACTTTTTTGCATATTGGTGGGTACTTTTTAAAGAACGGACTTAAGCAAAACTGTCGTCATTTTTGCTCTTCTAATTTTATGATTTTTGTCATAGTGTGTCTAATCTGACTTTCGTTTTAATATTTGAACAAAGCTTCAAAAAACAATGATGTAGATACCTGTAAAAACACTTCTTAGGCTGTACTATACTGAACAAAATATGCAGAAATACCTCCTCAAGACACTTGATGTAGGCATCTGTTTTGTGCCCGAGGTGTTGTGTGAAGATGAATAGAAGCATAATGTCGCCGTCACTAGTGATCACACAAAACACCCTCGCAATCGCCATTAGTCCCATCCGAATCTTTCCGGATTGTCTGCGCTGTTCTCTGGTTGACACCTAAACGCTCTGAAAAGTTCGTATTGGAGCTTCCGGTACGAATGCCAAACAGTAGAGCATGCAACTTCCAAATTTCTGGCAGAATGAATTGCGTCAGAATGCAATTTTTCTCACAGATTGTACCCGACTGACCCTACGAAATTGTGCAGTCACCAAAAGCAAAAACAAACAATGCTCATCAAGCGCAAAATTTAAACTATAAAATGGCGGCAATTTTCCCCTCGTCCCCTCTGCATGTATGTACATATGTATGCATGTATATATATATATATATATATATATATATATATATATATATATATATATTGCTAAAACTCACCACGCTCATTGTTAGTTTCTCCCTCATTCCCTTCGTATTCAACTGGTGATATGAATGTTAGTTCCACAGTAGCAACTTCTTCCTAAGTAGCAACACTTTGTGGAACCCACTCAAAAGAGGGTGCCCCTTAACTCATTATAATCTGAACCTGTTCAATTTTACAATCAAACGTTACTTTCCCCAGTTATCCAATTTAGTGTGTGTCTCTTTCATTTCACTCTGAAAACCTCTATCCTGAGTGGCTCTTGAGCCTTGTACAGGATGAACAAGTTTGTTACAAAATGACCTATCACATTTTCTTCCTATTTAGAACAGTTCATGTTTATATGTATGTATAGTTTGCGGAACGATACCGACAATGTCTGTCGGTCTAAATTTTGATTAACTTTTTCTGACTTCCTCTTACGTTGTTTTATTAAAATTTCCCATGTCATTTTTTTGAAATCCATTATCATTAATTATACTTTTGTCTGTTTATGAGACTTTGTTTTGATAATTCCAAAGTTCCCTCTTTTGATGAATCCAGGTTTATGTCAAGTTGACTTGAGAATGGTGTACAATTTTACGTCACTTTTTCAGACATACTTGAGTATAGGATTTTCTATGGAGGAATATACCTTTTCTTCCCATTTATTAGAACGACTTCCATAATTTGAAGTCTTTATTTGCATTCAGTTTTACAACATACGTTTGTGTTATTTATCAAAATTGGTCTCATGTTAACATAACTGGTTTATTTCTGATATGTTGATCTACATGTGTTGATAAATAGAATTGACATAATCTTTTCTTATCTATTAAGATAGCTTGGACATTCATATGTATCACGTTCTACTTTAAGGCTTGAATGACATAAGGGTGGTATTATGTGTCATGATGTAGCTGGTAGGTGGTTGTTGGGTGACCAGCTTGTCATGCTTCATGCTTAGGCGTCCACAGCTGATCACACGCCAATTCTTGTTTTGTTCGACAACAGCGTCCTGCAAAGAATGCGATTTGCAAGCAACATTAAACAAACCCGTATCAACTATAATTTCACAAACTACGCTTTTGATGAAGAAATAAGATTAGCTTTAGGGAAATAAAAAAAAACAACGTTGATATAAACAAGCCTAAAGATTCCATTATATTTATTTTATTTTAACCAGATGAATTCGAATTATAAACAAAACGGAAAAAATAAAAATAGAATTCGGCTCTATGAAACAGTTATTGATCCCAACAAATATATTAGCTGTATCATTTATTACAAAAAATTCAAGGCGTCTAATCTAATTATTATAAATATTTAATCACCTAAAATATCCTTGCTATATAAAAAAATAATATTATTTATAAAACCTTATGTCCTTTGGGATATTATATATGCAATATTAACAGTTTACAAATAATATAAAATACTCACATTGGCTACATATTCACAGCACACACTTCTTGTCATTTTTAAATATTTAGGTTAAACTCTGAGGTTACATTTTCTCAGTTCTCAAAATTGTTGTTTTTTACATATGAGGCGAATAATCCTGTTATCTATCGTCAATGATGGAGCCTACCAGGTAGCAAGTATTGATTCACATACGTTCTGTGGAATTCGACTGACAAAAATTGAAAAAAAGAAACCAATTTTAAAAATTAATTTTTAAAATCAGCGTTACCGCTTGAAACTCTGTGTAGCGGATCTTGATATTATTGTATTAATAATATTATGATAATCATAATACACACACACACATACATACATACACACACACAAACACACACAAACACACACACACGCACACACATATATATATACGCACACAGAGTAAACTTACATTGAGTACTGTTTTTATTACACCAAATATTAAATAAATATGTATCTGCAAATCTGTATATGAACGTAATAGCACGCATGTATGGTTGTTCATATATATCTCTAAAACGTTACCTTCTTCTTGATATTCCGTTTATTTATTAAACAATATATTATTTATTTTCTTCTAATTGCCTGAATGTTTGTGAAATCATATTAGTAATTCTTGATACAAATCTGTCTGAATAATAAAACAGAAATCCATCCTCTTACTTAATATATATATATATATATATATATATATATATATATATATATATATATATATATATATATATCTGTGTGTGTGTGTGTGTCTCTGTGTGTGTGTGTGTGATAAAAGTATAGTTTTATGTTATGTTATGTTTATGGATAAAAGTGATAGACTGTATATATTAGGTTGGTGCAAAAATAATATCGTTTTTTGACGTATTTTTTTAACGTCGAAAAACGATATTATTTTTGCACCAATCCAATAGATATAAAAGAGGACACTGAAATAAAAATCTAGCGGCGACAGTGTGTTTTATGATTGAACTTAACATTCGCGCATGAATATTGCATTTAGACCTGAACCCGAAAGACACCGGTTCGTGTTGCTTTCAGTGCAATCTGTTCATATATCTATCTATCTATCTATATATATATATATATATATATATATATATATATATGTGTGTGTGTCTGTGTGTGTGTGTGTCTTGTAGCATAATTACGGGCGATAATGGGTAGGTCCCCATTCACACAAATACAGTAGTAAATACTGTATGTTGGTCTGCAGTTGGAGATTCATTGTGGAATTCATTTGACTCACTTCTAGCAGTTGACTGCTACTTCTTCGCCTCCTGGCGAATTTTATATATTTTGCTTGTGTCCTAAGTATTATCGTTCATTACCAACCTTCTTGTGATTATTCTATTCAGTAATCTTCCCTAGGTTACAACAATATATATATATATATATATATATGCGTTTATTCCTGGTAGAAGGAGGTCCGCTAAAAGAACATGGCGGACTCAGAGAGTGAATCCGCCATAAAGAAGAGTAAAGAAAACCAACAAGAATGACATATAGATACACACAAGTATATGTATTAAACAACACAATTTTACAATATATGTCAACAAATATATGTATTTTTTCCGTTTGATAAGACTGTAAACATGTCTACTGGGTCAAACGTCGCTGAGAAAAAGAAAGGGTCAAGTAAATAGACAAATCGGGAGAAGGAGCGTTGTATTGTTGTCTGTTGAATCGTTTCATAGTAGTAGTAGCAGTAGTAATAGCGATGAAGGATTCTCTGGTTTCCCACGTGTTGTAGAAAAATTGTATTTGCCACGCCAGAGAAATGTTTTTTTTATAAACATATTGTAGTGAATTAAAATTTTGTGATTTTGCACATTCTTACAATCTAATCACAAATTTTAGTTGCTTTATAAATGTTTTTCTTTTTTGGTTAAAAGTGTCCGCGTGCGTAGTAGGAGTTTTTCCAGTGTTTTTCCGGACTGGCTCTCGTTTGGAAAGTGTGTGTAATTGTGAGTTTGTGCATATATACAGTCTTGTGTTTCTGTTAGCAGGCGTTAAAAAATAAATCCCGTCGGGAAGGTCACTAATCTCTGTAGCAGACTGTGGGTTTATGTGTTGTTAAATTAGGAACACGTGTCGTTTATTCCTGCTAGAATAAGGTCCAACTACAAGAATATAGTGGACTCAGAGACTGAATCCACCATAAAGAAGGGTAAAGAAAACTAACAAGACCGATATATATATATATATATATATATATATATATATATATATATATATATATATATATATATATATATGTATACAACGAAGTATATGTATTAAACAACACAATTTTAAAATAGACATAGACATTAACATTTATGTTTGTTTGTGAACGTAAACGGTTTGCATTTTGGTGAATGTTTGTACGTACGTGTATGTGTGTATAATGTTCATGGCGTCTACCACAAGTGGGAAGATGCAGTCTTCTGCGAGAGCTTACATTGTTGATGTGTTCGCTGAAAATGAATGTTATTTATTTAGCTTTCTCGAAAGTTTTTCATTTGCAATATTTAAGTGTGAACTTGTATTCAATCTGTTAAGTGCCATACGTGATACATACTTGGGTGATCATGTATCTGTTGATACATGACTGACGAGGCAGATTTTTTTTTACCGTAGTAAGTTTCCATTTCTTTCTGCGGTAGACTGGTTACCAACCAATGCTAACTTAGTCTTCCCTGCTATTAAATACATAGCTGGGGGGGGGGGGAGATAGATTCATACCTTTCCCAAGCATGGTTGTGCGTAACGGAATCTAACGAACCCGACTGGAATTTGAACTCGGTTCTCCGAGCCATTATCATTCCACCACAATAAGGAGTTCTTTTTTTTCAATAATTTTCTTTTTCGTTTCTATTTCTATTTTCAGTCTTGTGTTAGCAGGAGTTAGAAACTAAATCCCGTCGGGAAGGTCACCAATCTGTATAGCGGACCTTGGGTTTACGTGTTGTTAAATTAAGAACAAATTAAGGAGTAGATCTAACGAACTCGACTGGAATTTGAACTCGGTTCTCCGATATCCGAGCTGTTATCATTCCACCAAAATACGGAGTTCTTTTTTTCTATAATTTTCTTTTCTATTTGTTTTTTCTGCAATTTTCTTTTTCTATTTCTATAATGTATTCATTTGTGCTTTTATTAACGACATTTCTTTTTCAAATGTTTGCTCCTGTCTCTTGCTTTCTTTCATCTGTTTTATTATGTCATTCATATTTGCTTTTCCTTTTCCGGCTTCTGCTTATTTTCAGTCAATGAATAAAACATATTTTATCTTTTTATGCATGCATCATCGTCACTGTTCTTTTATCATTCCTTTTATTTTCATTTTTGCTTTCGCCTAAAGAAATTTTTTTTTTCGTTTATTTACTTTCAAAATCTCAAATATTTGTTTCAAAGATTTTTAAAATATTTTCATTCATTCATTCATTCTTTCATTCTTTCTTTCTTTCTTTCTTTAATTTTCCAGCGCTTTTTTTATCACCTTGTTTTCTCTTTTTTTCTTTTTCTTTCTTTCTTTCTTTCTTTCTTTCTTTCTTTCTTTCTTTCTTTCTTTCTTTCTTTCTTTCTTCCTTTCTTTCTTTCTTTCTTTATTTTCTAGTGTGCCTTTTCTCACCTTGCTTTCTATTTTCCTTATTTTCTTTCTTTCTTTCTTTCTTTCTTTCTTTCTTTCTTTCTTTCTTTCTTTCTTTATTTTCTAGTGTGCCTTTTTTCACCTTGCTTTCTATTTTCCTTATTTTCTTTCTTTCTTTCTTTCTTTTTTTCTTTCTTTCTTTATTTTCTAGTGTGCCTTTTCTCACCTTGCTTTCTATTTTCCTTATTTTCTTTCTTTCTTTCTTTCTTTCTTTCTTTCTTTCCTTTATTTTCTAGTGTGCCTTTTCTCACCTTGCTTTCTATTTTCCTTATTTTCTTTCTTTCTTTCTTTCTTTCTTTCTTTCTTTCTTTCTTTCTTTTGATTTTCTTATTTGCTTTTTCTCATTTTGTTTTCTCTTTCCTTTCTTTATTTTCATTCATTTTTCTTTCTCTCATTCCTTTTCTTTCTTTTGCAATATTTGCCTTTTCCATTTTCTAAAAAAATATATTTCTTTTCTTCTTTGATACTGTTATTTTTTTCTTTAATTTTTCAAATTTTCAATTTTGTGCTTTTTTCTCCATAATGTATTTCTTTTATAATAATTTTCATGTCATTCTGTCGCGACTTTATTCATGAAATTTAAATTTTCTTTCTTTCTTTTTTTCTTTCTTTCTTTCTTTCTTTCTTTCTTTCTTTCTTTCTTTATTCTCTCCTTTTTGTCATTGTTAAAAATGTCTATCTTCTTTCATTTTGTCATTCTTTTACTTTTCATTCTTTTCTTCATTCATTCAATTTATTTTTTCTTTCTTTTCGTTTTTCTCTTTCTTTTTCTCACTTTTATTCTTACGTTGTTTTTCTTTTCCCATTTATTCCTATCATATTTTTCTTAACAACTCTATAATTTATTTTTTTCTCGGTTTTTCTTTATACATATTTTCTTCTTTTGTTTTTCACTGCCTTTTTATTTGTAACTACAATTGTCTTTGTCATCTTTCCATCCTCCAGTATAGTTTTTACCAGCCTTCTTTAGTTGCACTCAAAACCATCTCTGCCACACAATTGTGCTCAGCCAAAACTCATTTTTTTATCTACTTCAACATCAGCAAAAGAATGTCATACCGCCATATGCGTCCTCCGTTGTTACTGCACAGTGCCTGGAAACACTACCAATCTTTCGTCTTTTCACGCAGTGTGTATAATGGCCATTTCGGGATCTCTCTCTCTCTCTCTCTTTCTCTCTCTCCTTTTAGTCTGTCTTTTATTTCCATTCATTCAGTAGTTTTTGTTGTGTCTTCTCCATATTTATTCACTCTTCAATCCAACAGTATAACCTGAGCTCATTATTAGGACAAATTTAATGACATCCCCATGTGAGCAAACAGCAGAAAAAACAGTAGGGTGCCTTTTCAGAGCACACTCTTTGACCGTCTATTCTTCCTTTTCTCATGAAATAATAATAATAATAATAATAATAATAATAATAATAATAATAATAATAATTCTTATTAATTCCATCGTTGTTGGCAACCAAACTAATTAGGATCCTAGATATCGTAGCAATATTTCACAGTACAAATATGAGGTACCACTTACTCTTGGCAACTATTTAGAAGCTATGAAAGAAATATTTGCACTATTTACATTGTCCGGACTGTTGTCCTCATCTTTATTGTCATATTCACGACGTTTCCGTCGTTGTACGCACCGGTATTCTTCAGATGCTGTGCGTTGGAATTTCGAACCGAATCTTTTATTTCATCAACTGGGGTAGTATTTTATTTCTACGTGCCAATCCTTTTCAGGATAACTTAGTTTCAGTTATTTCCCGTTCGTAACTTAACTTTCCAAGTTTTTTTTTTTCACCTCTGATGTAACTAGGAATTGAAATCACGACTCCTTGCGTCAAGTCAATTGAGTTATCCTAAACGTCGGGAACATGACAATAAATCTGAAGACAAAAGTCCGAACAGTGTAAATAGTGCATAGAGTTACAATACCTCATCTCAGACATATAGACAGATATACCGAAAGAAATGTTGTTCATTTTCAGCTAAGATGTAGAAACCTTTGAAAATCCTGTTTTTCATCCATGATAAGAGAAGCGGTTATAATTACCAAATATTTTCCTACTGCTGTTGCTATTATTATAATTAAACATTGTGAGATTTCATTATGCACGCAAAAACCAACATAGAGAAACTTTCCTGCCCCACCCCCACTATCAGCATGGTTGACGCAAGACTTCGCGGAGCGTCTCACTGCGCCATCTTGGCCTCAGTTTTTCCACTGATATGAGTAGGAACAACTACATTGACTCAACAGCTGCATCTACCACAAGAAAATTTGGTTCTCTGTGTTGAACCAGAAGATTTTTTTTCTAGTCTGAATCCATCCTACAAATCCACTAGTCGTCCACGCTTGGATATTGTTGCCATATATGATCTGATGCTCCTGCTATTCATCTCTAGATTCTTGACAAAATCCAAAGGATGTTTTGCGGTGTGATCTGTCCTGACTTGGCATCTCGTGATGTGTCTTTCTTCTGTTTTTTCTACAAATATTTTCATGGCAATTGCTCTGACGAACTATTTTCTCTGGTGTCCTGATTATATGAATGTAAGCGTGCTACTAGGTTGGCATTTAGGTCTCACCCTTTTACTATTGAAACAATTAAATATAATCACCTTTTTTTAATCCAAGAGCTTCGTCTCACGCACATCCCGAAGGTGGAACTCCCTTCCTCTTACTTGCTATACTGAAAACTATAATCACCAAATAACTAAATGTAACATCAATCGTCATCTTCGGATGCATACATGTCCGTTCTTTTTATCGTTTCCTTAATCCCCATTTATAACCAGTCTTTTCTCTTACTGTCACTCTCTGTAAAATTTTTATGTACTAGTGGAAGTCCCGCCTTGCTTGGGGTGAAATGGTTAAAAAGTGTTTTATAATGAAATTCTTATTGAACAAAAGACGTTGGTAAGATTTTATGGATTCCCTTATTTTATTATGTGATATGAGATTTCAGGTTGTGAGCAATCGTAGCTTACACCAACGGTTTTTTCCTTTTGGTCCTAAGAAGCATTTGACTATTTACTATACCTTATTACACCCCGCTGCCGGTTGCAATTAATTCGCCCAAAGTCGTAATGTTGGTTACAAGCTGTTTACCTTGACTCCTTTTTCCCTCACTAAGACTGTTGGAGTGTTAAATTCTGCAAGAGCTCTTTCCTTTTACATTCTAGAAATATCAGAATTCTCCCTATGATTCTATGTTGAATTGCTAATCTAGTCTATTTTTCCAGATTCTTTAAAAGATATCGTTCACTTTCCTCAAGTTATTTTAAAGCGTCTTCATTGCTCACATGTCCAGTTCATTATATTCTCAGCGTCCATCTTCGGAAGCATATCTCTGTTGCTTCAAGCCTCTTCTTTGCCATTATGGGAATTATGAAGTCATGTAAGTATATTCCAATACGTATTCTGTTACATTTACATTTGTTGTTATTTTTTCATCTACTACTATTCACTTATGTGATATTGTTTAATCTGTCATTTATTCGTATGCAATTATTTTTAGTTTATTAATATTCGTTCGATTAATTCTTTTATTATTCGGCCGTCTAATATGTATTCTGCTTACATTTATTCCCGTCTGTTGTTATTCATTCATCTACTACTATTCACTTATGTGACATTGTTTAATCTGTCATTTATTCGTATGGAATTATTTTTAGTTTATTAATATTCACTCGTTTAATTCTTTTATTATTCTGCCGTCTAATATGTATTCTGCTTACATTTATTCCCGTCAGTTGTTATTCTTTCATCTACTACTAATCACTTATGTGAAATTGTTTAATCTGTCATTTATTCGTATCCAATTATTTTTAGTTTATTAATATTCATTCGTTTAATTGTTTTATTATTCTGCCGTCTAATATGTATTCTGCTTACATTTATTCCCGTCTGTTGTTATTCTTTCGTCTACTACTATTCACTTATGTGACATTGTTTAATCTGTCATTTATTCGTATGCAATTATTTTTAGTATATTAATATTCGTTCGATTAATTCATTTATTATTCTGCCGTCTAATATGTATTCTGCTTACATTTATTCCCGACAGTTGTTATTATTTCGTCTACAACTATTCACTTATGTGACATTGTTTAATCTGTCATTTAGTCGTATGCAATTATTTTTAGTTTATTAATATTCGTTCGATTAATTCATTTATTATTCTGCCGTCTAATATGTATTCTGCTTACATTTATTCCCGACAGTTGTTATTATTTCGTCTACAACTATTCACTTATGTGACATTGTTTAATCTGTCATTTATTCGTATGCAATTATTTTTAGTTTATTAATATTCGTTCGATTAATTCATTTATTATTCTGCCGTCTAATATGTATTCTGCTTACATTTATTCCCGACAGTTGTTATTATTTCGTTACTACTATTCACTTATGTGACATTGTTTAATCTGTCATTTATTCGTATGTAATTATTTTTAGTTTATTAATATTCGTTCGATTAATTCATTTATTATTCTGCCGTCTAATATGTATTCTGCTTACATTTATTCCCGTCTGTTGTTATTCCTTCGTCTACTACTATTCACTTATGTGACATTGTTTAATCTGTCATTTATTCGTATGCAATTATTTTTAGTTTATTAATATTCGTTCGATTAATTCATTTATTATTATGCCGTCTAATATGTATTCTGCTTACATTTATTCCCGTCTGTTGTTATTCCTTCGTCTACTACTATTCACGTATGTGACATTGTTTAATCTGTCATTTATTCGTATGCAATTATTTTTAGTTTATTAATATTCGTTCGATTCATTCATTTATTATTCTGCCGTCTAATATGTATTCTGCTTACATTTATTCCCGACAGTTGTTATTATTTCGTCTACAACTATTCACTTATGTGACATTGTTTAATCTGTCATTTATTCGTATGCAATTATTTTTAGTTTATTAATATTCGTTCGATTAATTCATTTATTATTCTGCCGTCTAATATGTATTCTGCTTACATTTATTCCCGTCTGTTGTTATTCCTTCGTCTACTACTATTCACGTATGTGACATTGTTTAATCTGTCATTTATTCGTATGCAATTATTTTTAGTTTATTAATATTCGTTCGATTCATTCATTTATTATTCTGCCGTCTAATATGTATTCTGCTTACATTTATTCCCGTCTGTTGTTATTCCTTCGTCTACTACTATTCACGTATGTGACATTGTTTAATCTGTCATTTATTCGTATGGAATAATTTTTAGTTTATTAATATTCGTTCGATTAATTCATTTATTATTCTGCCGTCTAATATGTATTCTGCTTACATTTATTCCCGTCTGTTGTTATTCCTTCGTCTACTACTATTCACTTATGTGACATTGTTTAATCTGTCATTTATTCGTATGCAATTATTTTTAGTTTATTAATATTCGTTCGATTAATTCATTTATTATTCTGCCGTCTAATATGTATTCTGCTTACATTTATTCCCGACAGTTGTTATTATTTCGTCTACAACTATTCACTTATGTGACATTGTTTAATCTGTCATTTATTCGTATGCAATTATTTTTAGTTTATTAATATTCGTTCGATTAATTCATTTATTATTCTGCCGTCTAATATGTATTCTGCTTACATTTATTCCCGTCTGTTGTTATACCTTCGTCTACTACTATCCACGTATGTGACATTGTTTAATCTGTCATTTATTCGTATGCAATTATTTTTAGTTTATTAATATTCGTTCGATTAATTCATTTATTATTCTGCCGTCTAATATGTATTCTGCTTACATTTATTCCCGTCTGTTGTTATACCTTCGTCTACTACTATCCACGTATGTGACATTGTTTTGTCTGTCATTTATTCGTATGGAATTATTTTTAGTTTATTAATATTCGTTCGATTAATTCATTTATTATTCTGCCGTCTAATATGTATTCTGCTTACATTTATTCCCGACAGTTGTTATTATTTCGTCTACTACTACTCACTTATGTGACATTGTTTAATCTGTCATTTATTCGTATGCAATTATTTTTAGTTTATTAATATTCGTTCGATTAATTCATTTATTATTCTGCCGTCTAATATGTATTCTGCTTACATTTATTCCCGACAGTTGTTATTATTTCGTCTACTACTACTCACTTATGTGACATTGTTTAATCTGTCATTTATTCGTATGCAATTATTTTTGTTTATTAATATTCGTTCGATTAATTCATTTATTATTCTGCCGTCTAATATGTATTCTGCTTACATTTATTCCCGTCTGTTGTTATACCTTCGTCTACTACTATCCACGTATGTGACATTGTTTTGTCTGTCATTTATTCGTATGGAATTATTTTTAGTTTATTAATATTCGTTCGATTAATTCATTTATTATTCTGCCGTCTAATATGTATTCTGCTTACATTTATTTCCGACAGTTGTTATTATTTCGTCTACTACTATTCACTTATGTGACATTGTTTAATCTGTCATTTATTCGTATGCAATTATTTTTAGTTTATTAATATTCGTTCGATTAATTCATTTATTATTCTGCCGTCTAATATGTATTCTGCTTACATTTATTCCCGTCTGTTGTTATACCTTCGTCTACTACTATCCACGTATGTGACATTGTTTTGTCTGTCATTTATTCGTATGGAATTATTTTTAGTTTATTAATATTCGTTCGATTAATTCATTTATTATTCTGCCGTCTAATATGTATTCTGCTTACATTTATTCCCGACAGTTGTTATTATTTCGTCTACTACTACTCACTTATGTGACATTGTTTAATCTGTCATTTATTCGTATGCAATTATTTTTAGTTTATTAATATTCGTTCGATTAATTCATTTATTATTCTGCCGTCTAATATGTATTCTGCTTACATTTATTCCCGACAGTTGTTATTATTTCGTCTACTATTACTCACTTATGTGACATTGTTTAATCTGTCATTTATTCGTATGCAATTATTTTTAGTTTATTAATATTCGTTCGATTAATTCATTTATTATTCTGCCGTCTAATATGTATTCTGCTTACATTTATTCCCGTCTGTTGTTATACCTTCGTCTACTACTATCCACGTATGTGACATTGTTTTGTCTGTCATTTATTCGTATGGAATTATTTTTAGTTTATTAATATTCGTTCGATTAATTCATTTATTATTCTGCCGTCTAATATGTATTCTGCTTACATTTATTTCCGACAGTTGTTATTATTTCGTCTACTACTATTCACTTATGTGACATTGTTTAATCTGTCATTTATTCGTATGCAATTATTTATAGTATATTAATATTCGTTCGATTAATTCATTTATTATTCTACCGTCTAATATGTATTCTGCTTACATTTATTCCCGACAGTTGTTATTATTTCGTCTACTACTACTCACTTATGTGACATTGTTTAATCTGTCATTTATTCGTATGCAATTATTTTTAGTTTATTAATATTCGTTCGATTAATTCATTTATTATTCTGCCGTCTAATATGTATTCTGCTTACATTTATTCCCGTCTGTTGTTATACCTTCGTCTACTACTATCCACGTATGTGACATTGTTTTGTCTGTCATTTATTCGTATGGAATTATTTTTAGTTTATTAATATTCGTTCGATTAATTCATTTATTATTCTGCCGTCTAATATGTATTCTGCTTACATTTATTTCCGACAGTTGTTATTATTTCGTCTACTACTATTCACTTATGTGACATTGTTTAATCTGTCATTTATTCGTATGCAATTATTTTTAGTTTATTAATATTCGTTCGATTAATTCATTTATTATTCTGCCGTCTAATATGTATTCTGCTTACATTTATTCCCGTCTGTTGTTATACCTTCGTCTACTACTATCCACGTATGTGACATTGTTTTGTCTGTCATTTATTCGTATGGAATTATTTTTAGTTTATTAATATTCGTTCGATTAATTCATTTATTATTCTGCCGTCTAATATGTATTCTGCTTACATTTATTCCCGACAGTTGTTATTATTTCGTCTACTACTACTCACTTATGTGACATTGTTTAATCTGTCATTTATTCGTATGCAATTATTTTTAGTTTATTAATATTCGTTCGATTAATTCATTTATTATTCTGCCGTCTAATATGTATTCTGCTTACATTTATTCCCGACAGTTGTTATTATTTCGTCTACTACTACTCACTTATGTGACATTGTTTAATCTGTCATTTATTCGTATGCAATTATTTTTAGTTTATTAATATTCGTTCGATTAATTCATTTATTATTCTGCCGTCTAATATGTATTCTGCTTACATTTATTCCCGTCTGTTGTTATACCTTCGTCTACTACTATCCACGTATGTGACATTGTTTTGTCTGTCATTTATTCGTATGGAATTATTTTTAGTTTATTAATATTCGTTCGATTAATTCATTTATTATTCTGCCGTCTAATATGTATTCTGCTTACATTTATTTCCGACAGTTGTTATTATTTCGTCTACTACTATTCACTTATGTGACATTGTTTAATCTGTCATTTATTCGTATGCAATTATTTTTAGTATATTAATATTCGTTCGATTAATTCATTTATTATTCTACCGTCTAATATGTATTCTGCTTACATTTATTCCCGACAGTTGTTATTATTTCGTCTACTACTACTCACTTATGTGACATTGTTTAATCTGTCATTTATTCGTATGCAATTATTTTTAGTTTATTAATATTCGTTCGATTAATTCATTTATTATTCTGCCGTCTAATATGTATTCTGCTTACATTTATTCCCGTCTGTTGTTATACCTTCGTCTACTACTATCCACGTATGTGACATTGTTTTGTCTGTCATTTATTCGTATGGAATTATTTTTAGTTTATTAATATTCGTTCGATTAATTCATTTATTATTCTGCCGTCTAATATGTATTCTGCTTACATTTATTTCCGACAGTTGTTATTATTTCGTCTACTACTATTCACTTATGTGACATTGTTTAATCTGTCATTTATTCGTATGCAATTATTTTTAGTTTATTAATATTCGTTCGATTAATTCATTTATTATTCTGCCGTCTAATATGTATTCTGCTTACATTTATTCCCGTCTGTTGTTATTCCTTCGTCTGCTACTATTCACTTATGTGACATTGTTTAATCTGTCATTTATTCGTATGCAATTATTTTTAGTTTATTAATATTCGTTCGATTAATTCATTTATTATTCTGCCGTCTAATATGTATTCTGCTTACATTTATTCCCGACAGTTGTTATTATTTCGTCTACAACTATTCACTTATGTGACATTGTTTAATCTGTCATTTATTCGTATGCAATTATTTTTAGTTTATTAATATTCGTTCGATTAATTCATTTATTATTCTGCCGTCTAATATGTATTCTGCTTACATTTATTCCCGTCTGTTGTTATTCCTTCGTCTACTACTATTCACGTATGTGACATTGTTTAATCTGTCATTTATTCGTATGCAATTATTTTTAGTTTATTAATATTCGTTCGATTAATTCATTTATTATTCTACCGTCTAATATGTATTCTGCTTACATTTATTCCCGTCTGTTGTTATACCTTCGTCTACTACTATTCACGTATGTGACATTGTTTTGTCTGTCATTTATTCGTATGGAATTATTTTTAGTTTATTAATATTCGTTCGATTAATTCATTTATTATTCTGCCGTCTAATATGTATTCTGCTTACATTTATTTCCGACAGTTGTTATTATTTCGTCTACTACTATTCCCTTATGTGACATTGTTTAATCTGTCATTTATTCGTATGCAATTATTTTTAGTATATTAATATTCGTTCGATTAATTCATTTATTATTCTACCGTCTAATATGTATTCTGCTTACATTTATTCCCGACAGTTGTTATTATTTCGTCTACTACTATTCACTTATGTGACATTGTTTAATCTGTCATTTATTCGTATGCAATTATTTTTAGTTTATTAATATTCGTTCGATTAATTCATTTATTACACTGCCGTCTAATATATATTCTGCTTATATTTATTCCCGTCTGTTATTATTCTTTCGTGTATTACTATTCACGTATGTGACATTGTTTAATCTGTCATTTATTCGTATGCAATTATTTTTAGTTTATTAATATTCGTTCGATTAATTCATTTATTATTCTGCCGTCTAATATGTATTCTGCTTACATTTATTCCCGTCTGTTGTTATACCTTCGTCTACTACTATCCACGTATGTGACATTGTTTTGTCTGTCATTTATTCGTATGGAATTATTTTTAGTTTATTAATATTCGTTCGATTAATTCATTTATTATTCTGCCGTCTAATATGTATTCTGCTTACATTTATTTCCGACAGTTGTTATTATTTCGTCTACTACTACTCACTTATGTGACATTGTTTAATCTGTCATTTATTCGTATGCAATTATTTTTAGTTTATTAATATTCGTTCGATTAATTCATTTATTATTCTGCCGTCTAATATGTATTCTGCTTACATTTATTCCCGACAGTTGTTATTATTTCGTCTACTACTACTCACTTATGTGACATTGTTTAATCTGTCATTTATTCGTATGCAATTATTTTTAGTTTATTAATATTCGTTCGATTAATTCATTTATTATTCTGCCGTCTAATATGTATTCTGCTTACATTTATTCCCGACAGTTGTTATTATTTCGTCTACTACTACTCACTTATGTGACATTGTTTAATCTGTCATTTATTCGTATGCAATTATTTTTAGTTTATTAATATTCGTTCGATTAATTCATTTATTATTCTGCCGTCTAATATGTATTCTGCTTACATTTATTCCCGACAGTTGTTATTATTTCGTCTACTACTACTCACTTATGTGACATTGTTTAATCTGTCATTTATTCGTATGGAATTATTTTTAGTTTATTAATATTCGTTCGATTAATTCATTTATTATTCTGCCGTCTAATATGTATTCTGCTTACATTTATTCCCGACAGTTGTTATTATTTCGTCTACTACTATTCACTTATGTGACACTGTTTAATCTGTCATTTATTCGTATGTAATTATTTTTAGTTTATTAATATTCGTTCGATTAATTCATTTATTATTCTGCAGTCTAATATGTATTCTGCTTACATTTATTCCCGACAGTTGTTATTATTTCGTCTACTACTATTCACTTATGTGACATTGTTTAATCTGTCATTTATTCGTATGCAATTATTTTTAGTATATTAATATTCGTTCGATTAATTCATTTATTATTCTGCCGTCTAATATGTATTCTGCTTACATTTATTCCCGACAGTTGTTATTATTTCGTCTACTACTATTCACTTATGTGACATTGTTTAATCTGTCATTTATTCGTATGCAATTATTTTTAGTTTATTAATATTCGTTCGATTAATTCATTTATTATTCTGCAGTCTAATATGTATTCTGCTTACATTTATTCCCGACAGTTGTTATTATTTCGTCTACTACTATTCACTTATGTGACACTGTTTAATCTGTCATTTATTCGTATGCAATTATTTTTAGTTTATTAATATTCGTTCGATTAATTCATTTATTATTCTGCAGTCTAATATGTATTCTGCTTACATTTATTCCCGACAGTTGTTATTATTTCGTCTACTACTATTCACTTATGTGACATTGTTTAATCTGTCATTTATTCGTATGCAATTATTTTTAGTATATTAATATTCGTTCGATTAATTCATTTATTATTCTGCCGTCTAATATGTATTCTGCTTACATTTATTCCCGACAGTTGTTATTATTTCGTCTACTACTATTCCCTTATGTGACATTGTTTAATCTGTCATTTATTCGTATGCAATTATTTTTAGTATATTTATATTCGTTCGATTAATTCATTTATTATTCTGCCGTCTAATATGTATTCTGCTTACATTTATTCCCGACAGTTGTTATTATTTCGTCTACTACTATTCACTTATGTGACACTGTTTAATCTGTCATTTATTCGTATGCAATTATTTTTAGTTTATTAATATTCGTTCGATTAATTCATTTATTATTCTGCAGTCTAATATGTATTCTGCTTACATTTATTCCCGACAGTTGTTATTATTTCGTCTACTACTATTCACTTATGTGACATTGTTTAATCTGTCATTTATTCGTATGCAATTATTTTTAGTATATTAATATTCGTTCGATTAATTCATTTATTATTCTGCCGTCTAATATGTATTCTGCTTACATTTATTCCCGACAGTTGTTATTATTTCGTCTACTACTATTCACTTATGTGACACTGTTTAATCTGTCATTTATTCGTATGGAATTATTTTTAGTTTATTAATATTCGTTCGATTAATTCATTTATTATTCTGCAGTCTAATATGTATTCTGCTTACATTTATTCCCGACAGTTGTTATTATTTCGTCTACTACTATTCACTTATGTGACATTGTTTAATCTGTCATTTATTCGTATGCAATTATTTTTAGTTTATTAATATTCGTTCGATTAATTCATTTATTATTCTGCCGTCTAATATGTATTCTGCTTACATTTATTCCCGACAGTTGTTATTATTTCGTCTACTACTATTCACTTATGTGACATTGTTTAATCTGTCATTTATTCGTATGCAATTATTTTTAGTATATTAATATTCGTTCGATTAATTCATTTATTATTCTGCCGTCTAATATGTATTCTGCTTACATTTATTCCCGACAGTTGTTATTATTTCGTCTACTACTATTCACTTATGTGACATTGTTTAATCTGTCATTTATTCGTATGCAATTATTTTTAGTATATTAATATTCGTTCGATTAATTCATTTATTATTCTACCGTCTAATATGTATTCTGCTTACATTTATTTCCGACAGTTGTTATTATTTCGTCTACTACTATTCACTTATGTGACATTGTTTAATCTGTCATTTATTCGTATGCAATTATTTTTAGTATATTAATATTCGTTCGATTAATTCATTTATTATTCTACCGTCTAATATGTATTCTGCTTACATTTATTCCCGTCTGTTGTTATTCCTTCGTCTACTACTATTCACGTATGTGACATTGTTTAATCTGTCATTTATTCGTATGGAATTATTTTTAGTTTATTAATATTCGTTCGATTAATTCATTTATTATTCTGCCGTCTAATATGTATTCTGCTTACATTTATTTCCGACAGTTGTTATTATTTCGTCTACTACTATTCACTTATGTGACATTGTTTAATCTGTCATTTATTCGTATGCAATTATTTTTAGTTTATTAATATTCGTTCGATTAATTCATTTATTATTCTGCCGTCTAATATGTATTCTGCTTACATTTATTCCCGTCTGTTGTTATTCCTTCGTCTACTACTATTCACTTATGTGACATTGTTTAATCTGTCATTTATTCGTATGGAATTATTTTTAGTTTATTAATATTCGTTCGATTAATTCATTTATTATTCTGCCGTCTAATATGTATTCTGCTTACATTTATTCCCGACAGTTGTTATTATTTCGTCTACTACTATTCACTTATGTGACACTGTTTAATCTGTCATTTATTCGTATGCAATTATTTTTAGTTTATTAATATTCGTTCGATTAATTCATTTATTATTCTGCCGTCTAATATGTATTCTGCTTACATTTATTCCCGTCTGTTGTTATTCCTTCGTCTACTACTATTCACTTATGTGACATTGTTTAATCTGTCATTTATTCGTATGCAATTATTTTTAGTTTATTAATATTCGTTCGATTAATTCATTTATTATTCTGCCGTCTAATATGTATTCTGCTTACATTTATTCCCGTCTGTTGTTATTCCTTCGTCTACTACTATTCACGTATGTGACATTGTTTAATCTGTCATTTATTCGTATGGAATTATTTTTAGTTTATTAATATTCGTTCGATTAATTCATTTATTATTCTGCCGTCTAATATGTATTCTGCTTACATTTATTCCCGACAGTTGTTATTATTTCGTCTACTACTATTCACTTATGTGACATTGTTTAATCTGTCATTTATTCGTATGGAATTATTTTTAGTTTATTAATATTCGTTCGATTAATTCATTTATTACACTGCCGTCTAATATGTATTCTGCTTATATTTATTCCCGTCTGTTATTATTCTTTCGTGTATTACTATTCACTTATGTGACATTGTTTAGTCTGTCATTTATTCGTATGCAATTATTTTTAGTATATTAATATTCGTTCGATTAATTCATTTATTATTCTACCGTCTAATATGTATTCTGCTTACATTTATTCCCGTCTGTTGTTATACCTTCGTCTACTACTATTCACGTATGTGACATTGTTTAATCTGTCATTTATTCGTATGGAATTATTTTTAGTTTATTAATATTCGTTCGATTAATTCATTTATTATTCTGCCGTCTAATATGCATTCTGCTTACATTTATTCCCGTCTGTTGTTATTCCTTCGTCTACTACTATTCACGTATGTGACATTGTTTAATCTGTCATTTATTCGTATGCAATTATTTTTAGTTTATTAATATTCGTTCGATTAATTCATTTATTATTCTGCCGTCTAATATGTATTCTGCTTACATTTATTCCCGACAGTTGTTATTATTTCGTCTACTACTATTCACTTATTTGACATTGTTTAATCTGTCATTTATTCGTATGCAATTATTTTTAGTTTATTAATATTCGTTCGATTAATTCATTTATTATTCTGCCGTCTAATATGTATTCTGCTTACATTTATTCCCGACAGTTGTTATTATTTCGTCTACTACTATTCACTTATGTGACATTGTTTAATCTGTCATTTATTCGTATGCAATTATTTTTAGTTTATTAATATTCGTTCGATTAATTCATTTATTATTCTGCCGTCTAATATGTATTCTGCTTACATTTATTCCCGACGGTTGTTATTATTTCGTCTACTACTATTCACTTATGTGACATTGTTTAATCTGTCATTTATTCGTATGCAATTATTTTTAGTTTATTAATATTCGTTCGATTAATTCATTTATTATTCTGCCGTCTAATATGTATTCTGCTTACATTTATTCCCGTCTGTTGTTATTCCTTCGTCTACTACTATTCACGTATGTGACATTGTTTAATCTGTCATTTATTCGTATGCAATTATTTTTGGTTTATTAATATTCGTTCGATTAATGCTTTTATTATTCTGCCGTCTAATATGTATTCTGCTTAATTTTATTCCCGTCTGTTGTTATTCCTTATTCTACTACTATTCACTTATGTGACATTGTTATTCTGTCATTTATTCGTATGCAATTATTTTTAGTTTATTATTATTCATTCGATTAATTCATTTATTATTCTGCCGTATATTATGTATTCTGCTTACATTTATTCCCGTCTGTTGTTATTCTTTCATCTACTAGTATTGACTTATGTGACATTGGTTAATCTCTCATTTATCCATATGCAATTATTTTTAGTTTATTAGTATTCGTTGGATTAATTCTTTTATTATACTGCCGTCTAATATATATACTGCTCATTAATTCCCGTCTGTTGTTATTCGTTCGTCTACTTCTATTGACTTATGTGACATTGTTTAATCTGTCATTTATTCGTATGCAATTATTTTTAGTTTATTACTATACGTTTGTTTAATTCTTTTATTATTCTGCCGTCTAATATATATTCTGCTACATTTATTCTCGTCTATTCTAAATTTTTTTCTTTAAGTTAAATTTCACTCTGTACATGGCCCAGAGTGTGATGTTAAGGGGTTGTTTATATCGATAGAATGTGAATATCTGTTAACTCTTGTTTTGAACAAGTGAAAACTGTACCGATCGGGGAAACTCTCAGCTTCACTAGACGGTGTTTCGCGAGGAGAATGCTTGTGGAACGTCTTGTGATGGAATACGTAGGGAATGTAGGTGGGGTTTCTAAAATGTAACTGTCATAGCGGGTCCTAGCCGTGAACGTTAGATCTGGCGGAACAAACGAATGTAGTTCCTACGAGCACTTTCAATGGAAGTTTTATACAGAGGGACGAGGCCCATCCCACCTGTGTGTGTGTGTGTGTGTTTGTGTGTGTGGGAGAGAGAGGGAGAGAGATGGTTTGTGGGAGGAAAAATAATCTTCTGAGACGCTTTTCAAGCCTATCAAGCCTGGAAAATGCGGTCTAGGCAGCTCCTGGCCAAATATTCCAACTGTACTCCTATTTCGGCTTATAATGGTTGGTGATAGCATGACCAATCAGGTGCTTACTGGGGCGGTAGAGATAGTCGATCATTTTACCTGCATCTTTAGCGACGTTTCGTATATAGTAGATCCACTTGATGCCAGATGTGAGATTCAGGCAGAATATTCTTTCCAGTACCTATCTCGGTACCTATTTGAGCGGGAACGGTCATCCTCACTGGTGATAGTTCAGGTTCTGAACGAATTCTTTTGTCTAATATTATTCTCTCGTTAACATTGTTTTACCCACGACTCTTGTTATTCTTTTGTCTACTATTATTCTCTCATGTCATGATTTTTAACTTTACCATTCTGTTGTGTACAATTATTCTACAATATATTATTATTCGCTTATATAATATTAGTTATTTTACTGGTCTGTGTTCTAATATTTATATTATAATATGAATCTATCTATCTATCTATCTATCTATCTATCTATCTATCTATCTATCTATATATATATATATATATATATATATATATATATGCTTTCAAAAATATTTAAAGAATATTCACATTACTAGAGTCTCTCATTTCGTGCGCATGGGTAGACGTGGCAACATCAACAAAGTCCTGTCCGATGAATTCGCAACAGAGGCAACACATCTCAAAAATCTCAATTTGTCATACTCTTTTCATTCTGTTTCTTGATATATAAAATTATTTAAAACTATATATCGTTATGTCATATATATATATATATATATATATATATATATATATATATATATATATATATATATATATATGTTTATATATTTATCAAATATGTGGTGCAGATCAATTTGTATTACAATGAATCATTCATACAAAAAGTAGATTAGTAAAGTTGATGATATAGAATGATGAAATCTCTTCGCAAACAAAATTTTAAAGTTGCATTAACCTACGAACCACTCGATGAATGTTATGATCCTAGTTTTTAATAACTACAAGCTGTATAAGTTTTTTTTTTAATCTGATCCGATGTTCAAATTTTATGGATTACAACTGAGGCATTATTCTATTTATTGAACAATTTAGTTCATTCCACATTAACTGATAAACTGCAACAAGAAAATTCTCATATTACCATATTAGTAAAAAACGAACTCTCTTAAATTTTTAAAAAAAATCAACAATAGCTTTGCGACTGCACGCTCCAAAACTTTTTATCCGTTAACAATAACACATTTCTAAAAAAAAACTTTTTCGATTCGCATTTAAGTTTTCGTCTCCGATGTTACCTGGTTTTACTAAAAACAAAACAATTTCCATGCCTGAGGATGACTGAATGTACAGTTGAAAGTGCTATCAGATTTTAAAAAAATACCTTCTACAGCTTGTAGATATTAAAAACAAGGATCATAACATTCATCGAGTGGTTCGTAGGTTAATGCAACTTTAAAATTTTGTTTGCGAAGAGATTTCGCCATTTTATATAATTACTAATCTATTTTTTGTATGAATGATGAATATATATATATATATACTGTTATAAGTTTGCTTTTTGTTTTGTTTATTTAATGATATATCAACTACATACATGTCATTGAATGCCGAAATTTAGTTTTATTGGGAGCGTTATTAATTTCTAAAATATATTATTTTATTTTTTTGCTGTCTAAATGTATTTCTACATTTTGTATAGTGATTAGACCCCATTTTGGGAATTAACTATTTGCCCATGACTGGATCCCTATCTGGTTCTACCACCCGGGTCAAGATGGACCTGGGGGCAACAGCAATTAAGAGGTAGATCCACGCTCCTCAAAACCTCCCGATCAAAGGCCTTGATACCGGATGTAGTTTATCGTCATTCCTAGGATTAACTGTTACTAGTATTCTCAGAATCATCCTGTAAAATCATATATCTGCTAAATGGTGTCTTTTCTTTATCTGTGAAGAAATTGAACAACATTCCCTGCCATAAAGGCATACTGCTATCTCATAACAGTTCAACTCACTTTTCTTTGTCCCTGACGAAATTTTCCATTTTCTTAATACGTTTTTATTGCTTATGGAATGCATCTTTCGCTATTCGAATTTGACTTCGGATTCCTGTGTCATATTTGCCATCGTCTGTTAAAACACTTCTCAGGAAATATTCAGATGAGTAATGAAAGTACTCGTCGTCCCTTTCACGCCCAAATTCACACACACGCATCAATAACCATGTGTTGCTATGTCCGACAGGGGAAATAAAATGTATTACAAGATGCTACGTCTTCGAGTGCTTTCGTGGTTTTTAATTTGATTTCTGACGTCATATTATTTATCATAATATACATGTATAGCAGTTTTATGTTTTTACGTGGAAACATTAAATATTCCTCTTGACTCCTTGGTAGAGTTCAAATATTTGTGAATTTAAACAGATTGAACAATGTCTAGAAAATTTTAAAACCAAGAATAGTTCTGTTCAACGCAAATTAAATTTGATTTTTTTTTTGTGTGTGTGTTCAATGATTCAGGATGTTTTTGTCGACTTGATACAGCAGAATTATTTTGCATTTCGGACACTTTCAAAATAAAAAAAAAATGGCGAAATGTGAAATGAGATCAAGCAAATACTTTGAGTAAGAATAATATTTAAAAAAAATAAAAAATAATACGAAGAATAATTGAGAAATGGTGATGAAAAGAGACAGAAAGTATTTGAACGATATTTTGTATAAAAGAATGTCCGAGGAAAACGTATTAAAATATAAGATCCGACTAGATATAGGAATACGGAAAAATAATAAAAGTTAGCGAATAAAATTTGTAAGAATAAAATAATACAAAAATAGGGACAGAATTGTTTGAAGTAATAGCAATATTCATAATATTACAACATATTTAATAAAAAAAAAAACATGCGAAAACATTACTTCGAAAAAGATGACGATGATGATGATGATGGGGTGGAGAAGGAGGAAGAAGAGGAGGTGAATGATCGTGGTAATGGTTGAAGCTACGGTGGGGGTGATGATGGCAAGAACAAAAGACGAAAGAAAACGAAGAATCAGAGATTCAGGTGAGAATGTCGGAAGAGAGAGACGAATGAAGTTCATTGGAGAATGAAAGAAACATACTGAAAATATACAATTGGAGAAAGAGGAAAATAAGAATTGAAGGATGACGGAGAAAGTGAAGCATGAGTAAAAGAAAGAGAAATCGTAAAGGAAGACATAAACTATGTTGAAGAAATAGAAGTCGAAAAAGAAGGATGAACGAATGAATGAAATGTAAGACAGAAAAAATGTAGATATTAATAATTGCAATTAAAAAAAAAACTGGAAATATAAAGTCGATACAGTATTTACATTATGCGGACTATTGTACTCATCTTTGTCGCCATATTTATCACAACGTTTCGGCCGTTGTACGCTCCGGCCTTCTTCAGGTGGTTGGAATTTCGAACTGAACCCTTTATTGCGATCCCTGGGGTAGACTGTTCTAGTTCCACGTGCCATGTTTGATGAATGTCAGTTATCAGTTATCTCCTGTTAACTTTCCCTCTGAAAGTTCTCCACTGCCTTAACCGGGTATTGAACTCACACTCTTTGGGTCCGTCACTGGATCTAACCAACGCCTTTATCCACTGTGCCATGGCACAGTGCTGAAATTCCAACCACCTGAAGAAGGCCGGAGCGTACAACGGCCGAAACTTTGTGACAAATATGGCGACAAAGATGAGGAAAATAGACCGCATAATGTAAATACTGTATATAATACCTCATCTCAGAAATATAGACAGACTATAAAGTCGATGTTATATTAGGTGGTGCAAAAATAATGCCGTTTTCTCACCTATGTTACTATGTGAGAAAACGACATTATTTTTGCACCAACCTAATAAAAATAAATGCATATAGATGAGGAGGACACTGAATAGTTTTTGACTTGACACCGTTTTTACAAATTTCTTCCTCTACGGTGAAAATGTATTTGGTCACCCTGAAATTCTTAAGCAAAAACACTGCGAATTGGAGAGGGTAAAAGATTAAATTGTATGAACTTTTTGTCCCTAATACAGTGTAACCCGGATATAAGAGACCCGGATATAAGAGAAACCTGGATATAGGAGAGATCTTCTCTGGTCCCAAATTAGAGCCATACTTACCTAAACAAAATAGACCAAACCCGGATATAAGAGAAACCTGGATATAAGAGAGATTTTCTCTGGTCCCAAATTAGAGCCATACTGACCTAAACAAAATAGACTAAACCCGGATATAAGAGAAGCCCCCGATATAAGAGACTTCTTCTCCGGTCACGACAACTCTCTTATATCCCGGTTACACTGTATATTTCCAAACATGGGTAAAGGGAATGATATAGAAAATGTTGAAAAACAGAAAATAACAAACTTATTGAGTGGGGGAATGTTCACAGTGGAGATATCAAAGTGGCTTTGCAGAGATCATTGAACAATAAAGGAGGTTGTTGAAAATATAAGTAAGTTGGGAACTCGAAGGAAAGGAAACGACTTTAAGAATACGCTGCCTCGGGATGAATGTAAACTAAAGCGAGTTAGCACGAAACAACCAATTTTGACTAGCGTTCAGAAATTTGAAAAGCCTGCAAGGAGTCAAGGACAAAATATGTAAAATACTTTGTGAATTGGGATCTGTAAAAAAATCTATGCAAACTCCTCTCACTAAAGCAAATATTTTAAAGCGTCAAAATTGTGCCAAGAAATACATAAAAATTGACTTTTCTAAAGTAATTTTCACGGATGAATCTCGAGTGACATTTGATGGAACTGACGGATGGACCAAGGAATATATTTTATCGAATTCAGACGCATCTGTGGCCAAAAGAAGGCATCAAAGAGGCGGTAATATTATGATATGGACTGCAATTGTCGACCAAAACATTGTTGAACCATTCATATTCGATGAACGAGTAAAACCGAACAGTGCTAACTATTACGAATTTATGAACAAGTCTTTCTTTGCATGATACAATGAGAGTCTCGTGTATTTATGCTCGACAATGCTCCTTCTAATATATATATATATATATATATATATATATATATATATATATATATATATATATATATATATATATATATATATATAAGCTTATCCGCGAATTCTCCGAACATAAAAGATTTACAGCAGTGAAGATGGTGAAATAGCCACCATCAAATTCTGATTTGAACGCGATCGAAAATCTTTGGTTAATTGTGAAAATGAAATTATATGAAGCTGGCAAACAATATAAAACAGCAAAGCAGAACTATGAGGAACAATTAAAATTATCATGTCGGAAATTGAACCTTCCGAAGTAAAAAAAAAAAAAAAGAATCAATGGATGATAGATTACTGGCTGTTATTGTGAAGAAAGATCACTATATTAAAATGAAAATGATTCAATGACTTATCATATGTATTTGTTATTTGTTCTATTATAGGTGTTGATCGATTTTTGATGATTTCTTAGCTTTTTATTGAAGTAAAATCTGATTATTAGGCTTTGCCTAATAACTTCAGACATATGTTTTTAGATTACATCAAATAACTTCAATAAAACGTATTGGTACTACCTTTGTTTAGAGATCAAAATTAATTTTTAAAAATTTGTGAATTTTTTTTTCAAACCAAATTTGTATTATTGAAGTTTATATCATTTGCCTCATAACTTCACTCAAGGTATAGATAGATAGATAGATAGATAGATAGATAGATAGATAGATAGATAGATAGATATGTCTCGCACCTCTCGCCTGTGGAACTCCTTTCCCTATTCCATTTTCCCTCAGAGCTATAATCTCCAGCTATTCAAATGTAATTTCAATCGACATCTCCAGTTGCCTTGATCTATCCACTACCCTTCTCCTCATCATTTCCTCTATCACTCCTATCTGATCTTGCTCCAAATTTTCTGTAACTCCTTGCGTCCTAGTGGCTTCCCGCCTTGCTTGGGGTGAAACGCTTAAAAAAAGAAAAAGAAAAAAAAGATAGATAGATCTGGAATGATTGGGATGGGAGATATATTTGGTGATCACGGTTTAACACAGTTCCCTGTCCTATGTATCTCTCAGTAAATTTTCTCATTTTGCTATCTCCTCTGAACTGTGTTCTGCCATCGATTTATCCAAGTGCTAGATAGGTTACGCTCTGTTTGTCTCTGTCATTCTTGTCTTGTAAATGACACATATTACAAGCTTTCTTTCCTAAAAATTGTCTCTTTCTGATGTTAAGTATAAGTGTCCATTTTGTTTTCATTTTCTCTAAAACTTCGTCGTTATTCACATGTTCAGGCCATGGTATTCTCACATCCTTGCGTAAAATCATGTTCTTGT
The DNA here is from genome assembly GCA_963932145.1 of Acanthosepion lycidas. Lineage (NCBI taxonomy): Eukaryota > Metazoa > Mollusca > Cephalopoda > Sepiida > Sepiidae > Acanthosepion > Acanthosepion lycidas. The sequence goes on from OZ010583.1 coordinate 103,472,715, forward strand.
TGCCTGAAGTTTCTTCTACATCGGAGGAGAGATTGATCAGTATTCACTGCTATACAACAGGACTGACATTACGCCATATTTCAGGACACTTTTTTTTTTCCTAAAGTAATTTTCAGGTTTATTAATACGTAGGTTAGCCTTTGGAAGATATTTACCACTAACCCAATTCGCCTTCGAACCAGGAAGCTTATTTATAAAAATGCCCCATATGTGATAAGCTCTATTTAAATTATTCGGACTATTGTCCTAATTTTTGTCCTCATATTTATTACAACGTTTCGGCCATTTTACGGCACAGCCTTCTTCACGTGGTTGGAATGTCGAACTAAACCATTTATTTCACTCACTGGGGTAGACTATTCTAGTCCCACGTGCCATGTTTAATGGATGTCAGTTATAAGTTATCTCCAGTTAATTCCCTTCTGCAAGTTCCCCACTGCCTTAACCAGGTATTGAACTCGCTCTCTTTGGGTCCTGTCACTGGATCTAACCAAAGCCTTTATCCACGGTGACATGTGTCCTTCTATATGTATAATTTAATATCTCATTTTCTTCAAAACTCAGAGACATAGTAGATAATAACCGTAATCATAAACATATATATGGACACATATATACAGAGAGATAGACAGGTAGATATAAAATGTCTGAGATAGATAGATATGAAATGTCTGAGATAGATAGATAGATATGAAATGTCTGAGATAGATAGATAGATATGAAATGTCTGAGATAGATAGATAGATAGATAGATAGATATGAAATGTCTGAGATAGATAGATAGATAGATAGATAGATATGAAATGTCTGAGATAGATAGATAGATAGATAGATAGATAGATATGAAATGTCTGAGATAGATAGATAGGTAGATAGATAGATATGAAATGTCTGAGATAGATAGATAGGTAGATAGATAGATATGAAATGTCTGAGATAGATAGATAGGTAGATAGATAGATATGAAATGTCTGAGATAGATAGATAGATAGATAGATAGATATGAAATGTCTGAGATAGATAGATAGATAGATAGATAGATAGATAGATAGATATGAAATGTCTGAGATAGATAGATAGATAGATAGATAGATAGATATGAAATGTCTGAGATAGATAGATAGGTAGATAGATAGATATGAAATGTCTGAGATAGATAGATAGATAGATAGATATGAAATGTCTGAGATAGATAGATAGGTAGATAGATAGATATGAAATGTCTGAGATAGATAGATAGATAGATAGATAGATAGATAGATAGATATGAAATGTCTGAGATAGATAGATAGATAGATAGATAGATAGATATGAAATGTCTGAGATAGATAGATAGATAGATAGATAGATAGATAGATAGATATGAAATGTCTGAGATAGATAGATAGGTAGATAGATAGATATAAAATGTCTGAGATAGATAGATAGATAGATAGATAGATAGATATGAAATGTCTGAGATAGATAGATAGATAGATAGATAGATATGAAATGTCTGAGATAGATAGATAGATAGATAGATAGATATGAAATGTCTGAGATAGATAGATAGGTAGATAGATAGATATGAAATGTCTGAGATAGATAGATAGATAGATAGATAGATATGAAATGTCTGAGATAGATAGATAGATAGATAGATATGAAATGTCTGAGATAGATAGATAGATAGATAGATAGATAGATAGATATGAAATGTCTGAGATAGATAGATAGATAGATAGATATGAAATGTCTGAGATAGATAGATAGATAGATAGATAGATAGATATGAAATGTCTGAGATAGATAGATAGGTAGATAGATAGATATGAAATGTCTGAGATAGATAGATAGATAGATAGATAGATAGATATGAAATGTCTGAGATAGATAGATAGGTAGATAGATAGATATGAAATGTCTGAGATAGATAGATAGATAGATAGATAGATATGAAATGTCTGAGATAGATAGATAGATAGATAGATAGATATGAAATGTCTGAGATAGATAGATAGGTAGATAGATAGATATGAAATGTCTGAGATAGATAGATAGGTAGATAGATAGATATGAAATGTCTGAGATAGATAGATAGATAGATAGATAGATAGATATGAAATGTCTGAGATAGATAGATAGGTAGATAGATAGATATGAAATGTCTGAGGTAGATAGATAGATAGATAGATAGATAGATAGATAGATAGATAGATATGAAATGTCTGAGAGAGAGAGATAGATAGATCTGGAGATATTGGTATGCTAGAAAGATAAAAAGAATGAAAATATCTCCACAAGGAATACAGAAAAATAGCGAAGAAGGAGGAAGATTTGAAGGAGAATTGACAAAATAAGAAAGAGCCTATGTAAAAAAAAAATAATTATTGAGAATGAAAATATATACAATTTGAATTCAAGACCTAATTGAACGTAAGCAAGAAAACTATTGGAAGGAAAGAGAAATGTCGATCGTTGGTGAGCGTTATTGTAAGTGAAAGGCAATTGAATGTGACACATTGTAAGAAGATTAAATATATTGAAAACTTCGCGTACGGAGCATTGGGAAAATAATTTCTGAATAAGAAAGCAGAAAAGCAAATGAGAAAATCAGCAAATATGTCGGGCTTCAAAGTATAAAAAGGCATGTTGTAAGAACGTTTCAATTTAAGTCCCGATTCATCAACGCTATTTTTATTGTCGAGCAGATCAATAAATAGACGCGATGTAAGCGAATAAAAGATGAAGGAGACGAAGGTGACATCAATAGGCAACCAGTGAATGAGTTCATATTGAAAATAGCCCCCCCCCAAAAAAAAAGAAAAGAAAGAGTGAAGTCAATATTGGTAGAAAGGAAATAAAAATAAAATCGGTCAGTATGAGTCGAAGTAAAGAAGAAAAATGTTTTTAATTTAGAAAATAAGATAAAAGACAGAATGAATTTGTAAAAGTATAAAAATACAGTTAAAGGAAAATTAGAAAAATAAAAAAAGACAAAACAAAAAGTTAAAGTGTTAAAGTTGAAATACCACGTTTAATGAATTTATGAATTAATAAATGAAAGAGTAATGGAAAACTATAAATAAGACATATTAGGTTGGTGCAAAAATAATGACGTAATAATGTCGTTTTTTTGACGTATTTTTAACGTTAAAAAACGACATTGTTACGTCATTATTTTTGCACCAACCTAATAATACAGGCAAGCTTAAAAAAAAAAAAAAAAAAAAAAAACGAAGTGAAATCAATGAAAGAGACAGGAAATTAGAAATTAAAATTGTAGAATTATTAAAGGAAAATGAAAAAAGAAAAACAAGATGTCCAAATGAATGAATTTTTGAAATTCGAAAATAAAAATGGAAGAAATATTAAAAAGAGCAGAAAATGAATCTAAATATGTGTAAGGGAAGTACAGATAAAATTGGTATAACGGAATCGAAAACAAAAAGTAAGTATTTCTTTAAAAATAGAGAAAAAAAAATGTAAAAGCAGGTATAACCGAGCAAATGAATTCACGAAAAAAAAAATAAGAGAATATGAAAGAAAGATTGAAAAATTAAAAACAATACATAAAATCAAATGTTGAAGGAGTAAAATCAATGTAGATACAATAAAAATAAAGATAATATTCGTAAGAATGAGTTGAAGGAATGTCTAATAAATGTTTTTAAAATAGAAAAAAATAAAATTTACAAAGGCAGAGTGAATGAAATTATGAAAATGACAAAGAATGTAAGACGAGAATTGAAAATACAAAATGACAAAACGAAAAAAAATCGAAAACAAAGAAACAGAAAAAGAAAAAAATCTTAAAAGGCAAGAGATCAATAATAATGGAGAAAATAACACCGAAAAACTCCAAGAGAAAGACATAAGATAAATTATCGTGTTAACATAAAAATCGTCAAGTGATTGAATTTATGAAACAATAAAAGAGATTAAAGCAGATATTGAAAAAAATTAAAACATAACAAGAGCAACAAAAAAATAGACAAGGATCGAAAAGTAAAGGAAAAAGGTAGAAAGATACAACAAAAGTAAAAGGAAAGTGAAATAAAAATTACCAAGGAAGATAATATTTTAAGAATAAATTTAAAATCTAAGAGAAATACACATCGTGAAATATTGTGTTGTTGATAAAACTGATGAATGAATGAATATAGGAAAAAATAATTGAATGTGAGAGAAACTTGAAAAATAAAACAACAGAACAATAGAAGAAAAAGCAGAATAGAAAGAACTTAGAGAATGAAAAAAAGGTGTAAAATAATCAAAATGTGAAGTAAAAGTTGGAAAATAGATCAACGAATGAGGTTAGAAAAAGAGGAAAATACAGATAAACTAAATACAGAGGGCCGAAAATGAACGAATATAAAAACAAAAGGGACAAATAAAAAATAATTGTTCCGAAGTAAGATTTATAGGAAATGGTAAAAATAAGTTTAACTGGGATATATAATCAGATAGAAAAATAAATGGTGAAAAAAAAGATTCATGTAAGAATATGACTAAAAAGATTCAAAAGACTAATACGAATCATAGGAACATTATTGAAAGACTGGTTAGTGAATGGAAATAAAAAAGAAAAAAAAAAGAACACTTTCTATCAAGAGAAAAAGTGGATGACACAAATATAGAAAACTTATCATGAATAAGCAAGAGTTAACGAATACTGTTGAAAGGAGGAAAAAACACAGACGAAATGGAAATGATTAAAAGAATGGCGAAGAGAAAGAATACAACAAAATAAATGGAAATAATAAACTAGGAATTAACATGAGAAAAAAAAAGATCATAATCACCTCATGCAAGGCATTAAAGCCACTAAGACCCAGGGTGTTACTGAGTGTGAAGAACAAGAAAATAGAGAAATATTATTAAGGAGCGACAACAGTGGGACGGTAATCAAATATACAGTAGATAACGATTTACATTGCGTTTATATGTTTGAAGTTCAAAACTGGCTGTAAAGAATGGAGCCGAAACAGATTTTCACAAGCGAGAAGTGCGAGAAAATAAACTGTTAGCATAGAACTAACGGTTAAATCTAGCCAATTCAACCGCGAATTAATGAGACATTGCCATCAGTCTAGAGCTGTGCTTAAATTCTAGCTACTAAGTGAAAAATTCCTCTGAACAATTACTATGAAAGAATGTGTAGAAAAGATACAGAGAAGCTATTACGGTGATAGCAACATAACTTAAGGTCGAGGTGCCAGGTCAGGGCGAATAATATTGCTGATTCTTTTTTGGATTTTATCAACAATGTCTAATTATTCAGCAGGAGCACCGGTCCATATGTGGCAGCAATATTTAAAGCATGGACGAATGGTAGACTTGTAAATACTTAATCATATTTTTTTCTCCTGAATCTGTCTTATATCAAAAGAGAAAAACTGTCTAGCACTAAACTGTGAACCAACATTCTTAGCAGCAGGTCTAGTAATGGATTCACTATAATCATTTCACTTCATGTCAACCGATATTGTTAACCCGAGAAGGCGAAAACTAATAATTCCTACGGAGGTTGGTATCAGCTATGCTGATGGCAGGCAGGAATATGTCTTTCAGGGGATTGGTAGAGAAGTTTCGTTTCGGAGGTGTTAAAATTAGTAAGCCATTCTCTACTCAAGTTAACAACAGACTGTCGTATTATTAGATAAGCTGCCAATTTGACGTTATCAAACTGATCAATACTACTATTATGGAAAGAAATGGAAGTGATAGATAAGAAAATATAGGAGAAATAATTGACAGAGGGAGAAGTGAAGAAAAATGATGATAAGAAAGAAAGAAAACGAGAGAAAGTAAGAAAGAAATAAAAAATAAAAAGAGACCGAAAGTAAAGACGATTCATCGAAGAGACATTATAGAAAAACTTCGGAAATACGCACTTTTATTGCGCAGGAGGGTGTCAGTGATGTGATTACTCAGGTCATTGGGTAGTTTCGAGCCTTTCAACATCATACCATCCTCGCTGAGTCAACCCCGTCAGAGCTGATCAGGCTCCGACGCACCCTCCTTCTGTACCACGCTATGCGACACTGATTTTTATAATTGTCTCAGCCGACTTGTACTCGATACTAGCAGGATACACATAGGGAAAGTCCATAGCGCTCAGGTAAGTTGGGTTATTCAAAAAGTCGGAAGGAAGAAATTTTTGTTAATTTGTTGCTAGCTTTTTAAGTTTATATATTAAAAACAGTAATAATAATAATATGCTCCATCCAGAATGAGGGTAGATTAACCGATTAAAATAAATGTACAATAAACTACATCTGTATGCGTTTATACAAGTTTTCCGGTTTACAGTTGAAATGCCACTATTATGTTATCCCAAGCCCCCAAACCTCAAAAAAAAAAAAAAGAAGAAAGGATAAAAGAAAGGAAGCTAGTAAAATAGGATGAAAAAATATAAAGCGAAACTAAACAGACTAAAAAGACATAGATAAGAAACAAGGACAGAAGAATGAATGAAAGTAAACAAATTTAACAAGAATGAAGAAAGAAAGGAAGATAAAACGAATTATGTAAACAGGTAAGAAATAATGGGAAAAGAAAAAAGTAAATAACGTAAGAAATTCTGAAAACAACTAAGATGTATGAAGAAGAAATTAAAACATAATGAAGGAAATAAAGAAAACTGAAGAAAGGAATTAGAATAAAGAAAAGCCATTAATAAACAAAGAGACAAAGAAAAGAAGAAAAAAATGATGGCGACCAAAATATGAAATATACAATAGAAAAACTGAACGAACAAGAAAAGTTCTTAAAAAGATAAAAGGAATAACGGAAAAAATAAGGAATTTATGAAAAATTAAAGAATATATGAAAACAAATGAATAAAAGTTTTAATAATGATAGACGAAAGAGAAACTCAAAAGAAAAAGAAACAGCGTCTCTTTAAAATCGTAAAATGATACACAAAAAGACTTCGAAGAAAAACAAAGAAGAGAAAGAAAGTGAGAAGACAAATAAGAAAAAAAAAAGGAAAGACGAAAACAAATACAAAAGTTTTAGTTTAAGAAAGAATTATATGTAATAAAAACGGGAAAGAAAATATTTTTGAAAACAAAATACCGCCAAGAAAGATAAATTGGTATAGACAATAAAAAATGTCTAAATAACGTAAAAGTTTACAGTTTGACAAAAAGACGGACATTTATGAAATGAAATACAAAAACAATACTGATATTAAATGGATAAAAGTCCACATTTTATTGTATAATAAGCTTACATTCTACAATGTGTCCACAACACCGTTAAACAAATAAAAAAAATATATTAAATTTGCAACCGAAATTGGGTACTGTTGAAATGTTTACATAATATGAATAAAATAGTGAATTTTATATACAAATATTTAATAAATTTCTATATAAGCCTCATTTCGTTACACGAAGAACGTCTAAACGATATTCAATTTCTGTCGATGTAATTCTGAATATTACTTCATCAATAATCACTGTGTAATGTATTAGTGTTTGAATATCCGATTTTGTTTTGATAAATAATGACACATTATATCTTTTCTTGCGCAGTAGTCATTGCTATCCAAATTTAGAGGTAACTCCTGATAATTCTTTAACTGCGGGTTGAAACATAAAAAACATAACAGTAATAAAACTAATAATATCATTAAAATAACTCTTATACTAATATATAAATAATTTTTTAAGCATTACCCACCCAACAAGGCAGGAGTGTCACTAGCACGAGTGGGTGAGAGCAAGAGTAAAGGGTGTATGAGGAAAGGATACAGAGAAGGATGGAGATTAGGATCAAAGCATCAGAAGATGTCGATTGATATTATATATGCATTTTTGAAGATTATACCTATCAGAGAATCAACTAAGGGGAAGGTAGCTCCACTGTCGGGAAGTTCGAATAGAAAAGGAAGTTACATTTCACTATTTCGACAGTGAAAGTGTGGGACCGAGATACCAGCCTAGTAACACGCTTAAATTAAAGCAATTGGGGTACCAGAGAAAGTTGCTCGTCAGAGCAGTCACCATGAAAATATGTGTAGAAAAGACAGCGGGAAGCCGCGTCATGTATGTAACTAAGTGGCTGTAGACGAGATGCCAGATCAGGACCTATCAAAATAAGCCACAAAAATTTAGTTGCCTCTTCTTCTAAACTTTTAATAATGACTTTTAGAAATTCTCTGAATACTTTTTGTAGACCCTTTATATGCATATACTTTATATATGTGTATGTATATGTGTTCGCTGAAGAGCGTGCCATTGTACAAATGTGATTTAGTTTACTTAACAATTTTGAAATATAGAACAATGAACGAAGAAATTTAAGCGTGTCTTTGCTTCACAGGGAAATCCAAAAAATAATTGAAGAGCCCAACAAAATTCAAAGGTTGCTTTCAAGGGGAAAAGAGGGTTTATCCGTGTTGCATACTTTGATAAATGATCATAGAATATTTTCTGATGTCGCTAGTCTTATTCATTCAACCATAATACTTTTTTTCAATTTCTAATCTATTTCTCTCGCCGATTTGTCTTCATAACGAAACTGACCCCCAATCTGGTTCCTATAAAAAAAAAGGATTTCTTCTATGCTTCTGTTAAACTCCTGAAACCTAATCTGATAATGCCGACGTGAAAGCATTTCATGTCTTGGGTACCCTTAAATACATACGAGAAATTGATGATATATGTACGTCAGAATAACCGTATTTATATTTTTACTTTTATATTTGAATAGAAAGACATACCTTCTGTAAATATATCACGCCTGGATATGCATATGGGGATTGAAATTACAGCGGTGTGAACTGCACAAAATCAGACATATGTGTAAAGTATATAACGGACATATGTGTTAAGTATATAAGTCATATATTTTCAGTATTTAAGAGAAGACACGGTGGAATAATGGATAGTGGCTTGGATTGAGAAATTTCAGTCAAATCCATTACATTCACTTTGGGAAAGGTATGAATCCTCTCCTTCTACCCATCAGCTATGGGTAAATAGCAGGATAGACCTTGTTCTATAGCCTTGGATGCCAACTGGTCTAACGCATAAAGAAATGGCAACCTACTGTGGGAACGTCATGTATCGAAACATGTCTGATCGCCTAAGCGTATAGCACATAACTGATTTATATATTAGCTTTAGGAAGTTTGTTTCTATAGAATACTGGCGGCTCAGTAAGAGTGTGTTGAACAAGAGTAAATCTGCAATCTCTCATATCTTCAATCATTGTTCAATCAATATTGCTATATACTGGTGATAAAGAACAATGATTCGCTCGGAAAAATATCTTCCATCTCAAATCTTCAACTGAATTTTTGCCTGATTTATCCGCTATTCCTAGAACGGCATATATACCCGTTGATATGCCCACAATTCGCCTCATAGTTTCTACTACATTTACAAATTAGTTCCACACAAGGATTGTGGATTTTACAATATCCGTGAAATTGTCTAAAGAAAATGAACTGGCTCCTGTTCTCTTTAAACTCTACAATAAATAACACGCTGCTTCACGCTAACTGCTGTTTTTTTTCCTTATTTTTATACTAAGTTTGATAATAAAATTATTTTATACACGTGTTGGAATGTTCTTATTGTTTATATTGGGTTGATTTCTTTCTTGTTTTTGCTTGTATGTGTGCGCGCGTCTGTTTTTGTGTGAATGCGTCTGTATATGTGCGTATGAGACAAATGTCGCTGTTACTTCTCCTTTACACCCCTTTCTTGTCTTCTTATACTCAGTCTCTCTTTCTCTAAGTAGACACTGAGGTCGCCGCTCGGTGTTGATTCTCTTTGTTCATTTTTATATTTACAGACGCTCTATCCTTGATATCGAGCACTTTTACCAATAAATATAGCATACCTTAAAACTATATTTTAGCATATATATGTGTGCGTGTGTATCTGTTACCACCAAAAGCCATCTACAGACCCTCTGCAACCCCTAATCGTGGCGTACAACTAGTACAAATCTACTAGATTTCATGAGTAATATAACACACGCGGAAAATTCCCCCAACAGAAAGTTCAACTTCATTATTTTATTTCTGGTTGAGAAAGGATTTTTTTTTTTACATCTTTTCTCATCGTGCTTCTCTTTGGTCAAATAACCTACTAATATACAATAAATATTATTAGTTTTATTATAGATAGTACTATTTTTGTTGTTATACCTCAGGAAGCTGTGAAGAGCCATGATCACCTACGTGTTTAAAGGATAGAGAAAAAAGAAATAGCTAAAATCAAGTATATGCAGATGAGACTCTAACAGAGGGAAACGTTAGCAGTTTTGCGTTATCCTAAGTTCAAGAACCGTTTAAAAAACTGTAATGTTGTTTCTGAATGTAAAATATACAAAATGAAAATACGCCAACATTTTTCCCGAGATGTATTCTCCTATTTTGTTTTCTATCCTCTTCCAGCCGCAATGATGAAGAAAGCATTACCACGCACCACCGGCAGTGAGACAGGCTACAAGAGCCACTCCCTTTTACGAGGCTCGTCCTTTAATCAAGACGCAATCCCGCCTACCCTACGAAGGAAAGCCGTCGAACGACGGCCAATAGCGCCAGAAATCTCCACCGCCTCTGGAGTAAAAATAAATCTGTCCGTAAGAGAAGAATAGTTATGTCTGCGTCCCGTTCGACAGACCCCGGCTCAACCGTGGACCTGATCAAATTACAAGTCGAAAATATATATGCACAGGACGCATCCCAAATCAAAGACTACTCCACTTTAAAAGGGAAAAATGAATCTCACTTGTTCGTTTTGGGAGGGGAACCCTGCTGCATCCAGACCTCTTCTGATGATGTCGTTTATTACTGCATGCCTTGGAAAGCGGCCGGAACTACGACGACTGGAGAGAGCACGCAAATCAAACTCATCAATGGAAGTTCCACATCTGCATTTGTACCGCTCACAGATCGCGACTGCGACCCGAGTGTACTCATCATCTAGAAGGGTACTGGTAGATAAAAACGACACTGTGTTGAGTCAGGCGCTACTGCGCGGTTGTGAAGCAAATAGAAGACGGGCGTGGCGGTGCTGATCGAAAGAAAGCCTCAAATTAGTAAAATTGGCCTCGCATTTTATTTTACCCAGTTTCTCTCTTTTGATGTGTCTTGTGGGATATAAACTAATTCTTGGGTCCAGACGCTGCATACTTGTTAGAAAGAACTACCCGAAAAGCATTGAGACGATCCACCATGTATCACATCAATTAATTCACGACTGGAAAAAAAATGAAGAAAGATAAAATAGAACTCTAAACTCTAAAACGTCTAAAAGATAACGTACTTTATAAATTTACCTACAAACGTTTCTCAGAATTCAACGCATGGTTTTTCGGGATGTTTCATCATGAAATCAAAAACAAGTGTATGGAAATCTCTTTTTATTTCTCTTTATATTTATATTTTAGCTTTAGATGCCAGAAAGCAGTTCAGTCTTTGCCTAAATTAAGAGTGAAGAGCCGCCTGCTTTGACTATAGATTATGATAACGTATTTCTTTTTTTTTATTTTTCTAGTTTCATTCATGAAGGATTGACTGATGTGTTTTTTTTTAATAAAACAAGATTAATCTTATCCAAATGTTAAATATAAAGGCAAAATATAGAAAGCTCTGCTCCTGTCTTTTTCAGCTAAATCGATCAACAGAATCTTATTCGAATACCACACACCAACGATAATTCTATAAACATTGAACTAATAATAATATAGCAGGAAACTGACAAATATACACTCGAAGTAAATTGATTTCTCTTGTTCGATACTTGACGTGTCATGAGTTTTTGCCCGTGCAACCAATCAATTTTTTCCGATTATCGCATTTTTAAAAAACCAGTGGAGTTAGTACAACAGGATTAATAATATTATCTGTTTCCTTATAAAGAAACATTAGTCATTCATTGACCGAACGGACAGTGCTACACGTAGTTCATATCTATTAAATCTTTCTCTTAGTTTCTTTTTCTGTAAAATGGATTCTCAAGTGCACTAGTTGTTAGCTCCCTTTATAGTACTGACGGGGGATTCCTTCCTAATCTTTGGTTGTAGTCATGTAGAATGACAACATATTGATTATATTACTGTAATGGTGAATTTGAACCCCAAATTTGGGAAGCTGTATTATTTTCTCTTCAATTTACTTGCGCTATCTAGTTTTGTTCTTGCTGTTGTTGAAAATCTTCAAGTGGCATGGTTTCTGTTATTTCATACATTACATTGTTTCAAAGATGTGTGATCTTCGTTAAATCCAAGAAGCTTCAATCACTAGATGTCTTGTTTAATCTTTGATTTGAGCAATCGATGCTATTCTGCTTATGATTATTACGTGAGTGATTTTGGTATCATTTATGGCATCCATATGAAACTCTCAATCTGATGAGCCTATTTAAGGACATAACACACGTTTTGGTTTTGTAGTAATTTTCGGTGTTCATAGAAACCATCTGTAGCTCAGCCTATTTTACTTTCAATATCATTTAAAGATGTGATGGATACAACAATATTCTGTATTAATATCATTATTATTATTATTATTATTATTATTATTGAGTAAGAATGCATCACGGCAACAAAGTGACGCTAGTGTACAGATATACAAAAACCTATTGACCCATAATTAAACCCAGTCGTATAAGTAGATATACCAGACACATGTATCATAACTAAATGTATCAGTCTAAGGCTAACCCCCCCCCCAACTATAGTCAAATGGGTGTAACTGACCACAAACTATCATCTGTGAGTCTCCAGAACACAATACCTTTCTTGGAACTCTCTCACTACATCAATTACGTTTGTACATATATGCAGCAGGAATAATTTCCTACATAAGTATAGGTATACTTTAAGTAAAACTTCGTTTATTTGTTCAGAAGAAGTGGGTATTGGATACTTCCAAGATCTACCTATAAATCATTCCCACCAAAATAAAGGATGTTTTTTTGGTTCTTTCGTCAGATTTTGTGAGTTTAGTCGGGCAAATAAGTCTAGGCACATATACGTGGACGTATTTTTCTTTGTTCTTATATTAACAGAAAACAGAAATGGAGAAAAGTTCAAATTCCGACAAAGTCTATTGCGTTTACTTTGTACTTGGCAAAGAATTAAATCTCTTAACCTCGCTCCCAGCTAAATAGTAGGGCATAGTTAGTTATCTAACATTAGATGGTTCTGAACTCAAAATAGTGTTGAAGGCAATAGGCAGCAACTACATCAAATTTCCTGAAATGATAAGTCCAGACTCTCAGAAGCTAAAACACGCAACTGCAGTCAAACGGTTGTAATTGAATATTTATGGGTTTCTATAACCTAATACTTTGCTTGGAACTCTCTCCTAAAAATATGAGTCATCAATTAAGCAGAGTTTTCATATCGGAATTTTATAATGTCATACGATGGCTGAAACCTGAAAGATTTACAGTATATCGACTAGTGATTCTGCTATGTATCTAGAGGTTCATGATAAAATCCAAAAGAATCTACAATCTTATTTGTCTTGAGATGACATCTCGACGCCAGCACACTTTTTCACCGCCGTAACGAAACTTCTTTGTGCATTTGATATAAATATTTTCATGGTGACTGCTCTGGTGATATTTCCTCTTTGGAACCTTGAATTTAGGAATTTAAGTGAACCATTATTTTGAGACATAGATCTCATCATTTTACAGCATGTAAGCAAGTTATATGATAAGAGTTTCTTCTCTTGCAATTTTCATTTGTGTAACTTTTTTTCACCTTTTTGTTTACCGGTTAACTTTGATCTTAAAAGAATTTAAATGCAAAGTCAATGGTCATCTGTCTCCTTGAGTACAGTAATTTTATTCCTCTCCTTATTAACGTTTTACTTTTCCACGGTTTTTTTTTCACTTTCAGTAACCCCTGGTCTCTTAGGGGCTTTATTGCCTTGCTTGGGAGGACATGATTAAAATTAAAGCATAGGATACATAGAATAACCATATCAAAATCGGTATCATTCTTCCTGTGTGATGTAGGGCTATTTTTGTAGATATACCTATTATAATGCCTTCTTACAAATTTTGTTTTTTACACACATGTTATAAAGAAATTAGTGACTGATATCTCTTTAGTTTTGTATATTTTGAAAACTCGAGTTTTACTTCCAAACATAGATAAAATTCTATTTTATATATTTACTTATACTAATTACTAGAGAGGATGTATTTCATTTGATATCCTTTAACACGCAATATCAAGCTTTGTATAATATACATTATGATATATTATAACAGACTTTAGTCAAGAGCTGGATACTCGTATCTGCGTATGACCGATGGGATCAATACCAGAAGATCCACTCTATGCTTACTACTGGAATTATAGTCAGCGAATGTTAGACGTCCTTGATGGGAGAACATTATCTCGCGTGATCAGTAGTTGAACAAGGCCAGTATACGTTTACCCGGTCTCTCCGCTAAGACAGGATGTGAAACAAGGTTGTTTTAAAGTGGGGAGCGCCATACACATTCGTATGTATATGGGCTAATAACAAAAACTGTTTTCCCCAGTCCGGTGCATATTGTCACGCTGATATCGATATTACACCGAGCAAACTTCTCTTACTACAATGAAGAAGGCTCACCTGCAGGGTTGGAATCACCTGGACCGAGGAAGTTTTCTCATCTAAAATAAGGAGAAATCGCAGCTCTATTTACATCACGCAAGCAATAACCACGCTTCGGAAAATACTCACTCGGAGGTTAACTCTTGTTCCAGGCTATTATACACCCAAACATTCAGTCACGATGAAGTCCTACTTAGATCAAAACTGAAGAAAACAAATTCCTGACAAATACAATTGGTAATAATAGAAATCGTGTCTGATAACCAGGCGACCGACTCTCTCATCATTTGGTGCCACCATTGCAAAACAAAAAGGATTTAAACGTGATAATTCTTAGATATTTAAGAAAGGTTAGTCAGGAAATGTATTAAGTCATGAGAAAAGATTTAAATAAAATTCTTCTTTTTCTTGTGATGAGGGAATTTAAAGTATCCAGCGAGTCATATGAAAATGAGGATAGATTTACGCAATAAGCCTCTGAGATATATGTTCAAAATATCCGAAACTTTCGACAACACCATCCTTATATGAATAGAGTTAAAATTACGTGCGGAGGGCGTAGCGGTTATAAGCGCGCAAAGTGGATTCTGGTGTTTTGCAAAGACATGAATCCATCTCTTCTGTCTCCAGCTATAGCTTAAACGGGAGAACGGACTTGTAGACTTGAGTGACAAGCATTATAAAGAATGGTAAGTGGGGTCTGTTATATTTCGAATTATTCTAGATATTATTGAGTGGAAATAATTGCGTATATCGATACAGATTTTTTGGCTATTACATTAGGCAAAGAATAAACATATTAATAAACCATGAATGCAGACATAAATGCACGTAAACGTAATAATAACAACCAAGAATAAAATAATCAATAATAAAAGAGAATTATTCCCAAACAGTACTATAATTTATCTCAAACCTGCATCGGGATCCAGAATTATTTCCACCTAATAACAGCTAGAAAAATTCATAACAAAACGGTTACGGCTAACCAAAATAACCGTTGGAACAATGCAATAGACTAAATACAATGCAACACTCACCATAACATATAAATAGTTGAGCAAAAGCACAACGCACATATCTTGACGATTAACATGAAACAGACTTTCGCACCTGGGTTTTGATCCTATTGTCAAAATATATATTTATGTGGGTTATATCTCTCATATAACATACCTTACAAAATTTTTATCACACACACACACACACACACACACACACACACACACACACATATATATATATATATATATATATATATAATTCTCAAACAAAAAATATTACATGGTTATAAGTTATTACATTGAAATCATAATTACGATCCAATTCATCAGACCTTTTTGAATTTGCAGGTCTGATGAATTGGAACGTGATAACGATTCCAATGAACCATAGAATATTAGTGTCTGAGCCATATAACCATAGAATATTAGTGTCTGAGCCTTTTATATTATATTGTTACTCTGTCCTGGACATTGAGTTCTACCAAGATTCTATCCTCTTGGGAATATATATATATATATATATATATATATATATATATATATATATATATATATATATATATATATAGGGTCTGCAAAAGTAGGTACACGGTAAATATCATACCAATATTATAATAGTTGTTATAAGATTAATTTTATACACAAATTCATGTCATAATTTTTGATATTTTTATTTTCATAATTTTTATTATAATACACTTATTATAATTTACATTTGTTTTAAATAATAATAATGAATGTGTCTACAGGTAAAGAGGAGTGTAGGAATAATGAGAGCAAATCTGAACATTTGAGGGATTTATACGTTTATAATTGATATGTTTGTATAATCATTACAGTATGTTTTGTACGCACTTTTCATTAATTTATACCTATATTTGCATCCAGATATATCTCCAAAAGTCTTTCCTAGTATAAATACATATGTAATTTTTCGTTGCCTCTGGCCGTACATTAATTTAAATTTTATTTTGTTAAATGCTGCAATTATTATTCTAAAGAATCATTTGAATGACGTACATCAAAACCAATTTAGAAGTTTACAAGAGCAGGTCAGATCATTTCTAAAACAGCGCGTCTTATGACAGAATTAATATGCATTTGGGATTAGTATCTATTAGACTTTTTGAATCCGAGCTCTTGTCTCTGCGCAGAGCTGATGTCATTTCCCTCGTAACCATAGTAATATGTCCGTGGAAATTAAGAGAAAGGACACCATTTAGTCCCCGCAGAAAATAATGCACTCAACTGAGCTGTTTTAGCCTACTTTGTAACATAATCTATTGATATGCCTTCCATCAATACGTTGTCCCTCAAGACATCGCAGATTTGATAACAATGTATTTCTATTGATATTCTTACCAGTTAAGTCTTCTTCTTCTTTATTATTTTATGTTCTCTGTTCCTTCAGAAAGTAGACGAACATAGCTCTCCATATCTTCCTGTTCCTTGTAGCTTTTAATAAGCTTTTAATAAGTTTTGTCTTTTTGCTATTTCTCCCATCCATTTGCTGAAGCCCATCAAGCATGTTACACGCTGTTTTCATCTATTTATGTTTCACTCGAGCTGACCCGTGAGTATCAGAGTTTCCAAGCCCCCCCCCCACCACCGCTTCCTCACTACGTGCCTCAGGCATATTAACTGTTTCTTTTTTATGTTAAGTATAAGTTTCCTTTTTGTTTCCATCCCACCAAACCCTCGTTGTTGCTCACATGTTCCATCTATGGTATCCTCAGCATCTTTCTGATGAACTATATTTCTGTTGCTTCATGTCTCTGCTTCATCTCTGAGGAGATTTTCCAGCATTCGCTGCCATACCGAATTCAATAGACCTTATTTCTATGAAGTAATCCACCAAACTCCTGGGACAGAGATCCCATTTTTTCAGTTTACATTCTGGTTGCAAAGAATCATTGTTCCGTTCCGTTGTCCATTCGATTAAGTGATAAGTGTTGGATGTAGTATGATGTAGTTTAATGCTATGTTAACCACTTCACTTTGACTTACGAATAATATCGACGAGTTAGAAGCAAATGGAGCCGTAAAATTATCCGATTCGGGAAAGGATTTGTTCATTGACCGAAAATATAGCTTTAGTGTCGTTCGCAATATATATATATATATATATATATATATATATATATATATATATATATATATATATATTCAGGAAGTTAGATTCCTCAAGTCCATTAGCTGTTATCTCGCTTTCTAATATTGTCGAATGTTTCCTTTCAAATCTTTTTTAAGGTAGTGCAAAAGTTGATAATTTGGTTATATCAATATGTCCCCTTTAAATTAGAACTGCTACACATTTTTCTTCTTTCTGTTAGAAGTTCCGCTTGTGGTTTGGATATCTTTTAGCGGCATGTGAACATCTCTCTGGGTTATTTAATGCCGAAATCTAAATAACTTCAACACAGATAAAATGTTATTTTTCGTCTTTTCTCTATAGAATGTATTGTTTGTCATTTTGCTATAGAATGTATTTTTATACTTTCATATTCCTTCGTTTGCAGGATTTACTACTTGCCGATAGCTGGGAACCTAAGAGGGTCAGGCTGGACCTGCGGACAACAGTAGTTAAGAGGTGGTTTCACGCTACTCTTAACCTCGAATCTCCGGATCAGAGGCCTTGCTGCCGGATGTAGTTCATCGTCATACCCTGAATATCCTATTAGAAATGACCAAACGAGGTGGTTTTATTATTTGATGATGTCCTTTGTGGCTCTTTTTTTATTAGCCTATAGGTTCTGATTAAAGTAAAAAAAATCATTCGTTTAAAGCCTATTTAATAATTTATATCAGAAAACGTTGTCTATAGAAGATGACGAAATGCAGGTTCAAACACAAATTCTCCTGGAGAATGTTGATAATTAAGACAGCAAAATAATTCCATGAAAATTTATTTATTTTACATATTAGTTAGAACGGATTGAAAATTATTCGATTTGTTTGAAAATCAAAGATATTATTTTCTTTCACTTTTCAATGGTATTACGAGTTCTGATATCCGGATACATGTTGAAAAATGATGTCGTCCATATACAAACATATGTCGACATTACGCAAAATCAGCATTCTTATGTATAATCATTAAAAAATACTGATTTGAGAAGTCGGTCTGGCTGGGAAGCTATACCCAGCCTCTCGAAAACTGAGTTTATGTAAGTGGTTGCTTTAATGTTCGAATTACACTAAAATATACACAGGAAATAGACGACATCTTCCGACGTTTTCGATAACTCCATTTACAAAACAGAAATACGAACAATTCAGAAACCGTTCATAATATATTTTAAGTGACTTTCTGATATTTATTATTGGAACCACTCTGTATTTATAGCCATAATAATAAGACATTTTATTATAAGTAATATTTTTCATATATAAATGTGTTTGTGTTTATATTCTACTTTGCTGAGTAAAAACAGAAATTATTTGTTAAAGTGTTACTTATATATGAAAGTAGGCGAAATTGTAGGCGAATCGATAATTCCCAGTAAAACTGATTAATGCAGTAACAAGGGGATTCGTTAAGTCAATGATTTAAGTTAGTAATCTAAACTGAAGCCAAAACCAATACAATCTATACTTGAATATGATAATGCAGGAATAGTTGGATGTTTTATTAAATTAGAAATATAAATCAATATTGCAATGCATGTACAGTAAATATGAATGGAAAATATTTGATCTGCTGAAACGATTTCCATGAAATATACTCGGCGCGAATTGATGGTTGTACGCATGCGCAAATGCATTTCGAAAGCTATACTTGTGTAAAATATGTGTTTGTTTATTTTTTAAATGGACAGTGGAAAATGTCATGATGCAATTTATGACATTAGGTCTCTGGTCTGGACCCGGAAAGAAATGAGTAGGCACCATAAATCAAAGGATATAAAATAGTAATAGAAAATTTAAAAAATGTGGTACATGAAGAAATCCGCAATTCCAGTTGCAGTTGGACCCCTCGGATTGTTCTGAAAAGATTCCATCAAACTCATTGAAGGGATTCCTGGTAGCCCATGCCTTACAAAAATACAGAACATTGTTCTCATAAGTACAGCCCACATCTTACGAAGAGCTTTATCTATGAATATGTGTGATTTTTTTAATGCTCAGTGGGAAATATCATGATGCCATTTCCTACCTTAGGTCTCTGGTCAGGACCTGGAAAGAAATACATATACACCAGAAATCAAAAGAAATAATAACAATAATAATAATAATAATAATGATAATAATAATAATAATAATAATAATATAGCCCCACAAGCGACATTTGTACAAGGACTTGTATTTTTTATGATTTTTATATTGTATGCAATTTTTAAGCATGACTTGAAGAAGCCATATTGTCAAAATATTCTTAAATATTTTTAAACATTATTTTCTGTTTATTTTCTTTAATCACGCACTGCACTAAGTGTTGTATTAAGAATAATAACAATAATGATAATGATAATAATGATAATTCTGCTACTAGTGCTAATACTAATAATACCAATAATAATTATATTACTACTACTAATAGTAATAAATATCCTATTACTATTAATATTACTAATAAGTATACTACTAAAATAATACTAATAATAAGAATTATTAACCTACTACTTCTAATCCTACTAATAATAATTATATTACTAATATGTTTACTAATATTAATTATCCTATTACTACTACTACTACTACTACTACTACTACTAATAATAATAATAATTATTATTATCCTACTAGTACTAATAATACTGATACTAATAGTAATTATATTACTACTAATAATACTAATAATTATCCTACAAATACAATTATTACTAATAAGGAAGAGGAGTATGTAAGAAAGAAAGAACGAGAGAGTGAGAGAGAAAAAGAGAAATACGGGAATAAGTTAACGTGAAAGATTTCAGCAAAAAAAATCATATGAGAAATATTTAAGAGAGAAATATCAGCAAAAGCACATCAGTTAAATTGAAAAGAAAGACAAAATGAAAAAAAAAAAAAAGAATACATTAACTACAGTGGAGAGAAAAATAATTATACTCAATAATCGATTTAATAAAGAATAAAAAGCGAAAAAGTTGACACAATCCAAAGACAACGAAGAATATAAAACTAAAAGTGTATTCGCAAACAGAATGATGTTAAATTCAAGGATCGGAAAGGAAAACGTCAAAACACTCCAGAATCCCAAGTGATAAATGGATTCCTTGTTTGCCCATCCATCAAAAATGGAGTCCAATAACCACTAAAGTAAGATAATCATTCTAAAACAATGGTTATCATATCCGCTATTGATGAATAAATATCGCTAGCTCAAATTGATGATTTTCCAATCCCAATATTAAGATAGTAATAAACAATGTTACAACAAAGAAAAAGAAAAGAAAAAAACATAAATGAATGTTCTCTAAAATTCTTGAACAATTTTTATGACAATTATAACTATTTTTTTTATTAACTTCATATGACAAATACGCCATGTTGCCTTCAGTTTTATTTCTCTGATATGTCATTGTTTTTAAAGAATATTTTTATGTTAACTTAATTATGACATTTTCTTCTACAAACTGAATCTCACGGGTTAATTAAAAAAACATCTGCTCTTACGATGTTTTTTCGTGACTTGACACGCAAAAAACATCCATTGTTTTAGTATTACAATAGAATTTTTAAAAAATTTTGTTTACGTAATACAAAATGCCAGGGCCACTCAAGAGTGTTATTAAGTGGGATTGTTGTAAAGGAGGAAATGAGGATATGTAGGATATATAAAGGTTGAATCTGAGACTTAAAGTTACTTGGTGGTCTGTTCCACAAAGTAACAGTTCTGGTGATAAAATAATTTGAGTGAGACTTACTCCTTACCAAGCAAAAACAAAATGAATAGAAAAGATTTGCCACCGCTCATTTATTGGGTGGGCAGTAACAATAATAGTCAACAACTAATTAATTAACCAAAAGTTAATAAACATCGCTAAAGAAGGTTTAACAAGGAAGACTAAACAATAGATACAAATAACCGAATTCAGACCCACAATAATTTATACTCAATAGTCTGTAGAATAATTTGAAACCTAATCTTCACTGTCCAGTGCCAACCCAATAATATTTGGGATACTACAATATAACTTACGACACATAATACACCATTGACCAGGATATCTAAATTGACGAGATGAAACACAAGACACATGGCCTAGTATTTTGTGTTCAAGCATGAAACAGATTGCCTCTGCTTGTTGTTGAGAGCAGTATCCACTTTATATTTACATCCGCTGTACATCTGATATTGACCAATTTTATTCATAAATATAGCATAACATATATATATATATATATATATATATATATATATATATATATATATATATATACATACATATATATATATATATATATATATATATATATATATATATATATATATATATATAAAGATACGTTTTGTGGTACAAAACCTTATGACTGCCATAAAAAGACAAAAACTATTTTGATTGCCACTCACGATGATAACAGATAAAAAGTAAAACTGAAAAACGTTCTAGTTAACCGGTTTTGAACCTCGTTCGACAAAGCTAAATCGAGTTTAATATCAGGTCATGACATAAGTTCTGTCCGAATTTTGAATAAAGAAAACAAGTGACCAAATGTTACATTTAATTACAGATTCAATCAACAATGTATTTTCCCTGATTATCTATGACTTCCTTACATCTATTAACAAGCTTACTAATCCCATTACTGTAAAATTATTTTTGGCTTTGTTTCGAAGAACTCACAAATGACAGTTTTCACCTCTTCCTGTGTTACAAAAGCTGTTTCTTCGAAATGATTCTCTAAGCTACGAAACAAATGGTAGTCTGAAGGAGCAAGACCCGGAGAATAAGTTGGATGAGGAATTTTCTCCCAACCAAGTTCTTCGATCTTTTGTGACGTGATTCTTGCTGTGTGGGGTTGCGCATTGTCCTGACGAAACATCACCTCTTTTCGATTCACTAGAGCAGGTTTTTTTTCCTCAAAGCTTGGTTCGAACGCTCTAATTGCTGACAGTATATTTGAGCATTAATATTTGCATTAGGTGGTAAGAATTCAAAGTGGATTATTCCTTGGCGATTCCACCAGATTGAAAGAAGAACCTTTTGCACATGAAGTTCCCTTCTCGGCTGTAGCTGGGGTCCTTCCCCTTTAACAAGCCACTTTCTACGACTCTTAACATTTCGATAAAAGTTCCATATTTTGTCGCCAGTCACAAGTCTATAAAAAAAGGTGAAACAAGTTGGCGAGAATGGAGAGAAGAGCAGATGTCAACTCGGGATTTGAGGTTGTTTTCAGACAATTCATGAGGCACCCATTTTCCAAGTTTAGGAACTTTTCCAAGTTGTTGAAGATGACGATTAACAGTTGTAAGGTTTAAACTGAGAAACACTGCCAATTCCTCAACTGATAAAGCAGGATTTTTTTTGAAGGGCTGCTTCGAGAAGCTTTTCATCAAACTCAGCTAGACGTCCAGTTCGATCTTCATCTTCAAGGGTGAAATCTCCACCTCTGAATTTTGCAAACCATCTTCTGCAAGTTCTTTCATTCGCACATTCCTCTCCATAAACTGAGTGAATGTTTCTAGCCGCTTCAGCTGCTGAGTTTCCTTTCTGGAACTCATAAAGCATTATGTGCCGCAAATGATTCTTGGGTACTTACATGTTAGCAGGGTTTTAATCAAACAAAATTTAATTTTATTGTTCCCTTATATGAAGTTTGATCAGTTTAAATGCATCTAAACATAAAAATAATGTCCATTAGACATCATAAAATGCTCTATAAATTTCGTTCATTTTAACAAAAAGTTAAAATTCGGACAGAACTTATGGGGTGACCTGATAAATTAAACACAATTATCACTAAATATGTATTGGAAAAAATATTGCTTAGATGGAAATTAGTTGGATGCCCAGTACGAAGACCTTCTGTTTACCCAGACATAGTTTCAACGATAAAATATAAATGGCTTCCAAGACTTTCAAGTGGTAATTCGAGTAAGACTTGCTAAGAATGGCAAATGAGTTCACACTTAAACTATTTATTAGATGTTCTGCAATTGAAGACCCATACGTAATGCTCAGAATGTCTGAAGGAGTGTACTTAAGATTGCGGATTAACGTGTTTTTTATTCTTACATCAAGCCTTTGAGTCATTCCTCCAATGTAGCGCGAACCATAACTACATTTAAAGGAATAAATTATATATATATATATATATATATATATATATATATATATATATATATATATATAAAGACGAATGACAAAATACTGTTATTAAGCTTTTTTGTTCCATTTTTCTTGTTTCATATAAGTGTTTTCTTTTCTGGACAAAAAGTGTTTAAAAACTGTCCCAAACTTCTGCATTTCCGAGACTTCTGAACTCTTGGGTTTATTTATCCTCTATAATATTGACACATATGATGATATTGATAATATAGGTTTATACAGAGATGATGGTCTTATAGTAGTAAAAATTCTACTAATTCTACTTTGCTCGGAAATTTTCATTCACTCAACGCTCGACTCTTCTAGTGTACCCATATCCGACTTCCTTCTTAGAACTGAGGCCCTATTGAGTAACCCCGTCTTTGGTATTGGGCATTATCTCCAATTTAAACCCCAACAAGTCTAGTGGTGGCGATGGGATACCAACCATTGTCTTGAAGAAATGCGAGCCTGAACTGGCCTTCGGCCTCTCTAAACTATATAACTACTGCCTTAAGAAATCTTGTTTTCCTGACTGCCGGAAGTCCTCATCAATTGTTACTGTCTTTAAGAACTCTGGCGACCCCTCTGAGCCTACTAATTAACGTCCTATCAGTCTCATACCCCTCTTTGGCAAAGTCTTCGAAACCCTAATCAACACCGAAGTGGTTAACCACCTTACATCCGGTGATCTGCTCTCAGACAAGCAATATAGCTTCCGCTTTGCCCGATCTACAGCTGATGTGCTTACGGCCATCACTGTAACTCTCTACCAAGCTCTTCAAAATAACGGAGAAGCTCATTCCTTGACCCTAGATATCTCCAAAGCGTTTGATACGGTTTGGCATTCCGGCCTTTTTCGCAAGCTCCAGAGTTATGGTATTACAGGTTGATTTTTGACCTTATACAATCATTCCTGTCAAACCGTGAATTGAAGGTCGTTCTCAACGGATTCTCCTCCAGTTCCTATCACACAAACGCAGGTGTTCCTCAAGGCTCCATCCTGGGCCCTACTATAATCCTTATCTTCATAAATGACCTTCCTGACGCCATAGATTCCCAAGTTTGCATCTACGCGGATGACACTACAATTTACTACTGCCTCAAAAACAAATCTCGTGTCGCTGACAAAACTAAACTGGCCGTGCATCTCGAAAAGGACCTCCAATCCGTTGTGAACCGGGGCAGGAATTGGCTGGTCAACTTTAATGCCTCAAAAATCGCCCTACGAGGCTGACATCCCGCTCTCACCCTTAAAACTGTTAAATGTAGCTTTCTCTTCTACTCCAATAGCTTCATATCTCGCACCTCTCGCCTGTCGAACTCCCTTCCCTATTCCTGTTTCCCTGTGAGCTATAATCTCCAACTATTCAAATGTAATGTCAATTGACATCTCCACTTGCCTTGATCTATCCACTATCCTTCTCGTCCTTCCTCTATCACTCCTTTCTGATCTTGCACCAAATCTTCTGTAACCCCTTGCGTCCCAGTGGCTTCCCGCCTTGATTGGGGTGAAAAGCTTAAAAATACCCCAAAGAAGTGACTTAACTCTAAATTGTAGGTATAGTCTACTGTTTACCTTACAATATAGTTAAACCTTGAATGTAATAATACTTTTTCTTATAGTAATAATTAGTAGATGAACTTCGGTGCACCTAATATGGCTTAATATTCTATTTGTTGTAAGTTTCATTTACATTTAATATAGCTATGCATTGATGTCCAGTTAGTATTATTAAAATCTTATATGGATTTACAGGTGTTTAGTCAGTATTATTAATATCTTGCATTGATTAGTTGTTGTTATTATTAACATCATATATGGGTTCTGTTTACTTAACGGCTGCGTATAAATTTGCCAAAGTACTTTTGTATTTATGATCTGATTTACTTTTTAAACGATTAAATCATTTATCAGTTTCTTAAAGAGACCTTTTAATTATCATCTACAAAATTGTATGTAGGACGTTGACTGAGCATATAGTTAACATTATGTTAGATTACCTCCCTACCTCTTTCTCTTTAAGTCCTTGTGAAAGTTGAATGTCATACTTCTATATATTTTACGAAATAGTGTAACCATTTGTAGCTGTCCCAAATGAAATTGTCTAGGATTTATATGCAGACAACTTCATGCCATGGCCTATATAATTTTTTTCAGTTAGTTTGAATTTAGCGTTGGTCACATTTGATTGGTTAATCAAGGCAAAAGCCATAACCCAGTTTATAATTGTTTCTTTTTCAAAAAAAGTTATTCTGTTTTTGAAATTAAATTAATCATTCACTCGCCAATAATTTACTCTCACCCGAGGAGACTGTATTAAGCGCTCTTTTGAATTAAATGATACGGACAGTGAGATTATTATAATTCATTTGCTCTCAATATTCCTCGATATATATATATATATATATATATATATATATATAGGGTGACCCCCAAAAATGGGAATTTTTGAAGTACGTATTTCCAAACATGAGCAAGTGGCAACACTGCCAGACAGTGACCTTGATCAAGTAAACATTTCGCAATTTAGAATTCAAGATGACATTCACAGTATTCCAGCTGAGATGTTGCAGCAGTCAATGAGGAATCTCAACAGCAGATTTCAAGAAGGCATTTCTACAGAAGGACGCCATCTACAGGACGTAATTTAAAAAAAATGAAAATTCCATCATTGTTTCTTACATGGCATCTTTTAAGGTTTCAATTACTATGAATACAAATTTTTTCTTCCATCACTCTTGGTTTTATTGGATTGTTAAAAAGTTCGCGTTTTTTGGGTCACCCTATATATATATATATATATAGTTGACATTGAGGAAAGCAACGAATAGCGACTGTCTGTTTCATAATGGAACGCAATTTCAGCAATCTATAAGCATTTTTATCATCTGCATGTCTAATGTTAAGATTCTGTTCACCAATAAAAACATCCCGGAAAAATATTCTAGTCATTGCAGTGGTAGCACGCTGAAAAGTTTGATTCAATCTGGTGAGAACTTACATCTTTGTCTTATGCTTACATCACTCACAATTTAATAAAGGCTGATATACCTCAATAATGAAACTAAATATTGCGCTGTGCAAGTAAGAGAAAAAAAAATGAAGATTATGTACGTATTAGGACTAGTATCACAAACCTTTAAAGCAGCTCTTGCATTCCAAATGATTTCGTAAGTAAAAACGACTTTGTTTCAAATTACTGTTTTTATAGATTGGTAGAAAACAGCTAAAATTTAGATGAAAGCATTAAAAAATGATGTCAAAATAAATAATAGAGAAAAATAACGCGAGAGAAACTTGAATTTGTAAAACCGATGAAAATCATGTTTATGATGATTGGGATCACTAAAAGAAAAATGTATTTTATTTTGGTGGGTTTGGCATTCTATTCTCTATTTCCCTCAATTACATGTTCATTAAGAATCAAAATACATGCAAAATTGTTACAATGTAATTAATTAATTTTGCAATGAAATTTCTAATCCGTTAGAAATTTGAAATCATAATTGGCAGGTTATTCGGAAGGATTAATGCAATCTACATAAATAAAGCGCAGTGTACGTGTGTCCGTCCATCTATTTTTCGATCTTGGCGAATCATAAACAACACTGTAACTACACGCGATTAAAACTAAAAAAAGTTAAATTTAAATATCTAAGAGTGAAATTTAAAAATAAAAGTAACAGTTCTTTATTTAAGGTTTAACTATAATTTCACTTTTCGTTGCAATTGCAATTGATATCGACTAATAAAACGATAATTAAAATTTAAGCGGGGAATGGCAGGTTGCTTATATTTTTTTCTTTTTCTAGCACACGTACATGGTTCGGATTATCTAATGTCTTTTAAGAATGACTTTATGTAAAGGGATCATAAGGAATGGTGATTTATACGAAATGAAAAAAATACGCGCAAAATGGATGCAAACTGCAGAGAACAGTTGTGTATACGAAGAAAGATTGTGCCGAATTAAGGTGAGAAATAACGATAAAATAGTTTTATTATTTCTAAATACACATGAATTTTACCTACATAGGAAGCTTAAGGGAAAAGTCGGAAATCTCAAAGGCACTCCACTCTACCTAGCCGAATGTCCGACGAAGGGCGGGTTCTAGGTGAGTAACTAGATCAATAATAATCTACAAATGTAGTAATGGTATTCAAGATAATGATACTATTACTAACTTTGTATAAAGATAAAACTACGTAGTCATAGTTAATGTTAAATATTGTTGAATTTCACAAGGTTTCCATTATTATTGTGTTACCGAACCTAATATTTAGTAAATAACTTTATGGAAACCCCTCATATAGGCTCGTTTCACAGTTTACCTAAATCTTTGCAAGTTCTTTCGTTTTTCCTTTCTTTTTTTTTCTGAACACTGCATTAGCCACATCCTGCTAGATTTACTTGCTTAATATATATATATATATATATATATATATATATATATATATATGTATATATATATATATATATATATATATATATATATATATATATTGATTTGATATCATCTCCGCTCCTTAGATGTTTTGGTCGTTTGGTGTTGATCCAATCGCAGCTCCTTCCCGACACGATATTTTTTCAGCACATGAGCTGTTCAAACCAATGACTCCACCCGTTCACTTTCAATGATGCCGGGTATATCCACCTCATCTTGCTAGGCAGAAAGTTAACTGGAAATTGTCCCGAGTGAACCAACGACAAAATAGATACTTTGAGCTGTTCTCTGATTTCCCCTGCTAGATATTGGTACCTCAGTATTTTCGCCTGCTCCGCCATCACGACTTTCTTAAAGTAAAGAACAGAATGGGCGTAGAATAGCAGGTGCTAGTACGCGGACGCACTGTAAGTAAGGTAGGAGGGAAATGCCTTTAGTATACAGTAAAAAAACAAACAAACAAAACAAACTTTGATGGTTTTATAAATTTCTGAGCCTATCCATCTAGTGCTGGAATCTAGATATATCTTAACCGGTGATGTTGACACAGAGAAAGCTCCAGGGAAGAAAATATTATATATCATCAAACTTATCATCATTAGGAAGAGACATATTACAAATTCAAAGGATCGAGATCAGAGAGACTTGCACTAACTACAGGAAGTGCGTATTTTCGCGACCATTCATGTAACGGAAGAAGTCGTGTTATCTAATAATATAGGGACTAGAACAACCATCTCCAAGACAAATGCGAACGAAAAATGCATTTGTTATTATAGTTTTATTGCTTGATTTAGTGATTTAATTTTTACGGTTTATCAATCTTTTGCAGGTTATTTAAAGAACAGAAAATAGCTTTAGGTTGTAAGAAATGCTTGGATATTTTAATAATTTTGTGGTGCACGTCATACTAATTAACCCATAGCTAGGAGGAATAGCTGTGGAATCATACTTTTCCCAATGGCATTTTGCGCGTACGGAAATATAACGGGCCCAACTCGCATTTGAACTTGGCTCTCTTATTTCTAATTCCGCACCCTTATCCATTACACCACCCTCACATCCAAGATGCGGTACCTGATATTTCCTAGATGTTACTCATCTAAGTACTGATCAGGCTCAATGTTGCTCAACTTTGCTTATCGTACGAGAAATGGTATTTCAACGTTATATGGTTGTATGACCATCATTATTACTGTTATTACCACGCTTAGACAAAAACGCGATTTAAGAAACGAATAAGATAGTTAAAAACTTTGTTTAACAACATATTAAAAGAATATCTGTTTACTTAAAGTTATATTTAAAAATTACATACAAGTAAACAAAATATATTTAAAACTGATCCAGAACTACAGTTGTACTGCTAATCAGTTTGTCAAAACGAAGGGAACCCAGATAGCATAAATGTATTTAAACTGAAACTAGAGTAACATGGTAGTGATCGTTCTCATGCTAAATTTTTTTGTTATTTAATTAGTTAATAAATGCAGTTAATCAAATAGTTTATTGCAAATCTTATGGAACTCTCTTGTCATTTTTTTTCATACCCCTGTGATGCGATAATAATAGTTTGAATATGTAATTATCTTCAAGCGTTTTAAGTGATTAAATGTCGGTGGAATCCAGATAATTTTTTCGTAATGATTATCTTATGACATTACAGTCGTTTGGGGTGAGATGTTCAGCAAGTTTTGATGAAGTAACATTTCTTTGTTAACTAATTTGACCATTAAATCTTTTGTTTCATTTTTCTGTTTTGCAAACCACATTAATCCAGGCACATATGGAACAGTGGGTGGCGTATATCAAATGGAAATCTGTATACTTAACACCTCTTGAAGAAATTGTAATGTCCCTCTTTGAATTTGTGATGGATAAGCTTTGCTAAACATTGTTAAACACTGTATTTTCCTTTCTTTTTTCTTAAATTACGCTCTAAATGGTGCAAAACATTAGAAGCGTTACGTCAATGTTTTCTTTATTTTTATTTTTATCGTGATCAATACATCTCAATTTCTGCTATGGTCATACGACCTACTAACTCTGTGGGAAGACCTAAGGCAGGTAGCTATGTACTGTTATAGCCACATTTCATGATTTGTTTTCTACCTCCCATAATATCACGAGCTTTCATCATAGACAGAGTTCTTAGTATGTGGGCTGTACTTATCAAGAATCTTTTTTGTATTTCTCTTAGGATTTTTTTAATGCGTTGATGTGTTCCTTTTTTTATGATTCCAAGATCACCTACTGTGACAGGTACTATTCTTGTTTTAAATTCCCACATTTTTTCAATTTCGATTTCCAGATCTTTATACTTCGATAGGTTGTTAAATTACTTGGTTGATATGTTACAGTCAGCTGAGCATGCCATATCAAATACAGTGTAACCCGGATATAAGAGAAACCCGGACATAAGAGAGATTTTCTCTGGTCCCAAATTAGAGCCTGTATTAATGTATAAAAATTAAACCAAACCCGGATATAAGAGACTTCTTTTCCGGCCCCGACAACTCTCTTATATCCGGGTTACACTGTAGTAAGTTGCTTTCTTTTTCCCGTTTTTGGCTGCAAACGTTAGTTTTTGGGTTCTGTTTTGGTTTTCTACAGAATCCGCTAAATGTAAATCTCGTTTGTATTTACAAACTTTCATGACGGAATATTTTTCTTTTCTGATTACGAGTTGTTTGACTAATTGTATAATCAAGTCATTTCTTGTTTCCGTGTATGTTAGTAAGCCAATAGTTATTGTCGTGTATGACAATTCTAGTTGAATAAAAACTCTTCCACCTTCTTTACAGAGTATGTATAGATAACATGCATCATCCAAAGGCTGATGCATGTTATGCTTAGAAAGAAGCTTTCTTGTCTTAGATTCCATTCGTCTTATTTAGAGTCCAGTTCTAGATATTGAACATATATAGTGCATGTACCATTTCTTTTGTACTTTGTGGAGAATTCATTCATCTTCATTTACGCTGAAGTAATTATAAGCTTCTTCATGGGCTAAATCGTTGATTGTTACCCAGAGTCTAAGCTAATAGAGGAAGGTTTTTTTGTAGCGATCATCGTAAAATTGTGGTTTTACCACATTTATTCAACCTGACTTACATTCCAATTATTCTTGTTTCTTTTCAGAAATCACACGCAGTTTTCTATCTTGAACCGGAGAATATCTTCGGAAACTGGGTCAGAAAACAAGAAAATTACTGACAATATATAACGCCTTGTGCTCAAGAGAAAATGTCGATTGGCTGTGAAAGAAAAGATAGACGAAGTGTGCTAATCATTGATGGAGATTGAACCAACTTTGCTATCAAGTAACCTTAGCGCTACAAAAAACCTAGCTGCAACAGTCAAAACTTTCAATAAAATCAGAAAACAAAACGCACATGAGAAGAATAAACGTTAGAAATATTTCGGGAGATAGATACAGAGAAAATACATCATTATTAATTTCCCTTTTACTAAAGTTCACTAGCAGAAGGCTCAAGATGAATTCAATTCATAGTGTTAATGAATAAAGAGCATGTGTAGAATCGAAAAGGAGGACGTGAAAATTATGAGGATATGCCGAATAGATGAGGATTTACCCATTATTTGAACAGGCAGAGATTAAAGCGTTCGATGAAGCATAGGTTCAGGAATCTTTTCCACAGACTACGAAAATCGTCTGTCAAATATTATTATTCAAGTAAACTATAAAACAAAACAAAAAAAAAAACAACGTATACGCTTACAGCCACATTACCGGTTCGCGTAAGATCGCCGAGGCTAAACAACGTAGAGCCTTGTCTGTATTTAGAGGCGTGACCGCTTGGGAATACCAGCTGCTCTAACCTTGGATGTGTCAGCGGCATAATGGATTGTTGAAGTGTGTTACTCGGACTGCCGAGTTTCAATTCCCGTTTGGTTTGCTATATTCATTTACGCACAAATAATATTGGGAAAGTTATGAATCAACATCTTCTCTACTCCAAGCTATGGATTAATTAGTAAGACGTGTATCACTAAACCATTATTATCTACTTCCAAAATATTCTGACATATCTGTTCCACAATTACGAAAGATAATACGCTGAGTATGAAGGAATGGTGTTAGAGCTGTGAAATCTTGAAGGCATTCATTTCAATTTTTTTTTTTATTAATAACTGTTTATTTTCATAGAAACTGAAGTTTGGCTTTTCAGGGAAGACTACAAATATAAATAGTAGCAACTTCTCTTGAAAATGGATAAAAAAAACAACATTGGCATCGTGTTGTTATCAATTACCTGCAGAAAAAGTTTTTAAGCACCAAGAATATACATGCTGACATGGTTGCTACTTTAGGGAATTACGCTTGCACTTTATCAAAGGTTCAAAATTGGGCAGCTGAATGCAGGCGAGAAATAAAGTATTTTGAAGACGACCCAATATCTGAACGTCATCTTATTGCCACTGCCGTGATGCCGATGAATGACATCTGATTGAATATAGATCATAGAACCAAATAGCATGACGTATATTTCTGCACGCTGGATGTCACGTCTTCTTACACGTGATCAAAAGCGCAACGGACTGACCAATTCAGGGGAAAATCTGACATAGTTTGCCGTACGAATATCTGGTTTCCATGGACGTTTTCTAACCCAGGATGAGTGACGGGTTCATCACTTTGAGACAGAGACAAAGAAACAATCCGTGCAACTGAAACACATTTCCCCATCCGCACGAATAAAGGCCAAGTTTACGTCATCTGCAGGCTTCACTATTTTTAGATGCAAAAGGCATTGCGTTTATTAACTATCTTCAAAGATTCTACACCATTAAGAGAGTGAACGATGCCAACTTGCCGAAGCAGTTACGAAAATCTATCATGACAAAGCGTTTCATCAGGACAATGCTACAGAAAACACGCCCTTGGTTTTAATGGCCGCTGTTCGTGAGTGTGCCTTTGAACTGATTGCCCACCCTGCCTATTTTGATTTGCTTCCACTTAACTATCATCTGCTACCCAACATGAAAAACTCTAGGCTGGTAATCAATATCGCAGTGATGATGACGTCATGTCTGCGGTTGATGACATTTTTGACCAACAGGATGAAAGCTTTGTAGACTGCAAAGGGAACTATGTTGAAAAATAATCTTCATTTGGTCATAGTCCATGAGAGTATCTTGTTTAGCCTATGAAATTTTCTGCCGAGCTCTGCAGCAGTTCGTGGTAAAATACTCTATTCTAGCAGTCATACCCAGTTGGTCGATCAGAAAAAGCGTTCAATTAAAATTGAGCAAATCCAGCATGATGTTAAGAGGTAACAGAGTCTTCTTCTTCTTCAATTACTTTAAAGTACTTTCATTAAAAAATATTTTGAATTAATGAAGTTACTGATATAACAGAAGTAGTCTGTATTTATTCAATCGAAGTTAGCCGAGGACATGAAGGATTAAAACAGGCAACATGAAGACCCACTTCAGTCCTCAATTATTGTGGAGTTTTTGAAATTAAATTTGTCAGTGTGAAAAAGAGGATACATTTTCAAAGAAAGTTTGATGAAAATTGGTTGAAAATTGGTTGAAAGATCAACGAAAAATAAGAAAGAAACTAGTAAAAATCGCAATTCTTCGCTATTTAAGCGGGTTTTCACTATATGGGTGGATTCATTTATGAAATTAAATGACTGTTAAACAATTTATTGTTGGCTACAATTACGCCTGGAAAACAGCGGGAATGACGCCGTGTCGATTCCTTGGACTTAGAATGGCAAGTCTTAGATGTAAATGCCTGAACTGGTGGATATAAAGTATGGCGCTATTCTGAACATTTGGAATGGAAATGACAGAAAAGTATCAATAGACTTATGACGTGTCTGGGAGAAGAAAAAAAACCTGCAGAGAAATGATTACTTAAAATAACGCTGAAAGAACCACATCAAATAGACGAAGGGGTCGGCGAGACACGCATACACACAAAAACGCAGAGAGAGAGAGAGAGACAGAGACAGAGAGAGAGAGAAGGAGAGAGAGAGAAATAGATAGATAGATAGATAGAAGGTGAGAGAGAGAGCGAGAGAGAGAGAAATAGATAGATAGATAGATAGATAGATAGATAGATAGATAGATAGATAGGAGGTGAGAGAGAGAGAGAGAGAGCACTTTAGACATAAGCAAAGCTGATATTGCCCCAGAAATAAAGTAAAAAAATATATCATTGCTAGGTAGATAAAATGATTCACTGGGAACGGTGGAAACAGATATGAGTTGAACATGTCAGTGAACTGAAAAACACTTGTGGAATATTAACCTAACAATCCACTGTAGAATGGCTGAGGCAGTTACTTTTTACAAAACTGGAAAAATAGTAGGGAATCACCATAACGATAAAAAATGCAACGGTTCATACAACAAATTAAAGAATAGAGTTAAGAAAACTACTGGGTTATTGAAGAGGCTTCGTATCGTCTGATCTTTGAGATACTAATGGAGCGACTAACGTAATCCTTCGTATCGGTTAAAGTTTAATTCTATATGCCAAAATCAGAAGCTGCCTCAGAGAATATAAATCACGTGTAATATTGTGATTCATTTGGATTATTTTACCCATATTCGAAGAAAACTTCTAGTTATCTTAATCAAGCAGAAAGCTTTTAGGCTATTTATTCGAATTGTTGTCCTCGAGTTTTCTACTATATTCCCGACGTTTCGGCCGTTGTACGCACTGGTCTTCTTCAAATGATTGGAATTTCGAACCGGACCTTTTATTTCGTCCACAAGTGTAGACAGTTCTAGTTACACGTAACATCCCTCTTCGGCATAGCTCATTATCAGTTATCGCCCTTTGAACTCAACTCTCAAATTTTTTGTTCATTTCTGTTGTAACCATTTATTGAACTCACAACTCTTGTATTGAAACGTAGAGAATATAGCAACAAAGATGAGCACAACATTCCGAACAATGTAAATAATGCAAATAATTACAATACTTCATAACAGAAACATCGACAGTATTTACATTTTTCGGACTATTGTCCTCATCTTTGTCGCAATGTTTATCACAACGTTTCGGCTGTTGTACACTCCGGCCTTCTTCAGGTGGTTGGAATGTCGAACTGAACCCTTTATTTCGCTCACTGGGGTAGACTGTATAGTTCCACGTGCCATGCCTAATGGATATCAGCTATCTCCTGTAAATTCCCCTCTGAAAGAGTCTGATTCAATATCTGGTTAAGGCGGTGGAGAACTTTGACAGGGGAATAAACAAGAT
Organism: Acanthosepion lycidas; assembly: GCA_963932145.1. Classification (NCBI taxonomy): domain Eukaryota; kingdom Metazoa; phylum Mollusca; class Cephalopoda; order Sepiida; family Sepiidae; genus Acanthosepion; species Acanthosepion lycidas. Next base: position 103,508,235 of record OZ010583.1, read on the forward strand.
ATAGCTGACATCCATTCGACATGGCACATGGAACTGCGGTTGATCCAACGGATATTTTCTGCGACCTAAATAATTTTTATCTATTTAGAATTCTGCCCAGTAGGTCATTTGACCAGCCTGGAATTTTCACCCGACCCGTAACATAAATCAGATTAAATCCAGTATCTTCCTTTCTCGACAATGGAAATAAAATATTTTACCACTTTTTGTTGTCCGAACGATAACACCGCTTAGTGTCCTTTTCGTGATGGCTTCTTATCACCTAAATTTAATTCTCACCTTTTTTTTCTTCTTTCTTTTGTTTTAACAAGCCAAATAGTGTCACATTTCTTCGCTACATAAGAGTTCTCATGTTTCAAAAACGAGAGCGAAAAACCTCAATATAAGTAAGAAAATTGAATTAAAGTATCAAGCCTTGTTTTATCCTCAAGCATTCCTAAATTTTCGCTTGAGGATGAAACAGGGATTGATACTTTAACTCGATTTAATTTTAATAATTATATTGAGGTTTTCGGCTCTCGTTTTTGAAACATGGGAACTCTTATGTAGCGAAGGAATCATATTTTTTTAAATAATTATAATATATATATATATATATATATATATATATATATATATATATATATATATAAGCAGTATATCAAGGAGAGGAGCAATAAGAAGTTCTTACTTCTAACGTCCCTAAGTTGGACCCAGCACAGCCCTAATCAGCTATGTCTTTGGTTTCTGTTTAGAACGAATGGGAATTGACAGCCAAATCCGCACTGAATCTCGCATTCACCTCCACCGTGTGCTAAACTCCGTTTAACTATTCTCAACATTGACTGTCACGTGACTATCGCAGAACCATTTAGAAACCAGTAAATTCAACCTGTCAAATCGTCACGAATAGTAATAAGATTGTCTTTTACTGGATCTCTGGTGCTGTGTCTCTTTACTTTTTTACAAATTTTGAACTCACTTATAGAATAACACACATAGTGGGGAACATTGATAATATTATTATGAGACAATCTCTATCTATAAAAGGGATGTGTGTGTGTGTGTGTGTGTGTGTGTGTGTGTAACGAATGCAGGGCGGCAATTTTCGACGAATTTGCACAAAAATTTATATGTACATGCTCCAAGTTAGTGGGAAGGCCAAGACCGACGTTACATTTCCCAACTCACATCGATAGTGGAAATAATCGATTTTTCATGCTTCTATGGCAGTTTTCATGTAGTTTGAGGCCATTTTCTACTGGCCAGAGTGAGAGCCTATAGCTGGCTGCCACGAATAGGGAGGAAGATTCTATTGGCTAGCGTGAGAGCCAACAGCTGACTGACATGAATGTTAACTAGTATGCTAGCATGCAAAAAAAAATCGATAGCTGCATTCGTCACAAGTGGAAAAAATTTAAATCTGCATTGGACTTTACTCCAATTGACTCAACGTTGATTCTGATTCCGCAAAACTGGGTTTGGGTGTGAAAAAGTATTTGTTGTTAACATTATTTTTCATTCGGTTTTTCTAGTTACGAGTCCTTTTTTTTTTAAAGCTGATCGTTTTGTGTTCATTTTGTTGCACGTGCTTTATTCAAAATTCGTACGACTAATACAGCAATCGCTATCACTTGACTTAAACTATTTTTACCCTTCCTTGCCTTTAAAGGAATGTCCTTTGCTGTGCTGATGTTGCTACATGCCTTACTTCTCTCCTATCTCACACTGCGAATTTTTTCTAAGCTCTATACTAAACATCAAATCTGTTACGAAAAAAGAACTAAACAAAATGAACACAAAACAATCAACTTAAAAAAGGACTGGTAACTGGAAAAACCGAATGAAAAAAGAATGTTAACAACAAATACTTTTTCACACCCATCCCAGTTCTGCGGAATCAGAATCAACGTTGAGTTTAAGCAAGCGAATGAGCCAATTGGAGTAAAGTGCCATTCAGATTTAAATTTTTTCAACTTGTGACGAATGCAGCTATCGATTTTTTTTTGCATGTTTGCATGCTAGTTAACATTCGTTTCAGTCAGCTGTTGGCTCTCACGCTGTCCAATAGAATCTTCCTGCCTATTCGTGGCAGCCAGCTATAGGCTCTCACTCTGATTACACACGCACGCACGCACACACACACACACACACACACACACTGGCTTTTATAGGTAACGAAAAATAAGGGTCACAACATAAATGAATTTCTGATAATGCGTATATGAAAAGGAAATACAAAGTAATTGCAATAAGTAGGATAGAGGAATAAGGAATTGTCGATGTTATCAAAGAAATTGGAGTGGCTAATAATTACGACATAAAAATATTGCCTTTTTTACACTATTGACATGGGGACTATTATCCTCATCCTTGTTTTTTGTTATCAATCTGTTTCGGCCTTTGTGGCATTCGAACCTTTCCCAAGTATTAGGTTGGTGCAAAAATAATTTCGTTTTCTTACATAGTAATATATGTTAGAAAACGAAATTATTTTTGCACCAACCTAATATGTCGATCTGGCTAACCTACAGGGATCGACATACATCTAATGAAGTGCGGAAGGCACAACAGCCGAAACGTTTTGATAACAACAACAAAGATGAGGACCATAGTGCACATGCAAATAGTGCAAATAATGATAACAACTCATCCCAGAAATTCTGAAAGAAATTGTTCCAAAAAGAGTAACAACAGAAAAAATATTAGGTTGGTGCAAAAATAATTTCTTTTGAAGTTGAACGTCAAAAAAACGACATTATTTTTGCACCAACGTAACAGAATAACAGGCGACTCCAAAGCGAAAAAAAAAATCAATTATAGGAAGGAAAGGTCATATTGGGAACCAAAGTTTAGCAATTGCAGAAAGACATGGACATTGTTACTAAAAACAGACATGAAGCCAGAAACTGAAACCTTTCTTAATATAGCTCGAAACAACGCCTTAAGAATCGATTTTATAAAAAAGAAGGTAGGCAAAGAAATCCATAGAAAATGAAGATGACAGGTGTCAAATATTATTATTCAAATAAACTACAAAATAAATAAAAAAATATCGTATAAGCTTACGGCCGAATCACCGGTTCGCGTACAATCGTGGAAAGTTAAGCAACGGAGAGCCTTGTCTGTACTTAGATGTATAACGGCTTGGGATTACCAGCTGCTGTAGCCTTGCATGTGTCAGGATTATAATGGATTGTTAAAACGTGTTAAACGGCCTGCCGAGTCCCAATTCCTGTTGGGTATACTATATTCATTTAAGCACAAATAATATTGGGAAAGTTATGAATCAACTTCTTCTCTACTACGAGCTATGGCTTAATTAGTAAGACTTGTAACACTAAACCGTAATTATCTACTTCCAAAATATTCTTACAATTTAAAAATATTTTCTTGGTTTTAATAATCCTCATTTGCCCACCACAGAGAACCCTCCCTGCCTCCCATCAGAATGGCTGATGCCAAACTCCGCGACAGCGCCTCGTTGCACCTGCTTTATTTCAAGATTTCCGCTGATAAGAGGTGGAATAAATACATAGACCCAATAGCTTTATCCACCGCAAAGAAAAGTTGGTTCTCGGTGTCGTGCCAGAAAGTTTTTTTCTCGTCTGAGTCCATCCTTCAAATCGATAAATCAACCTTCCGTCCTTGCGTGGAATATAGCTGTCATATATGGTCTGGTAAGTCTCGAAGTCATCGACAAAATCCAGAGACAGATATGCAAAGTGATAGGTCCTGATCTGGCATCTAGTCTACAGTCGCTTTCTCACAGACGTCCCGTGGCTTCCCTCTGTCTCTTCCATAATTTCTTCGAGGCAACTTTTCCGAAGAGTTGCCTTCTCTGGTTCCCAGTGTGCATGAATTTAAGCGAGCTGCTAGTTTGGCATCTCGATCCCACACTTTCACAGTTGAAACGGCTAAATGTAACCGTCTCTTCTACTCAAAGAGCATTTCCCCTTGCACTTCCGGTCTGTGGAATCCTCTTCCTCTTATTTGCTTCCCTGATAATTATAATCTTCAAATATTCAAGTTTAATGTCAGTCGATATCTTCTGATGCCTTGATTTTGTTCCCCGTTCTCCTCTTTATCTTCTCCTGAAATACGCCTCTTTATTCTGTGCCCTCTGTAACCCCTGCATGCTCATGGCACTTCCGCCTTGTTTGGGGTGAAATGCATAACAAAAAAAGTCGACAATGTTGTGCGATTTTGCAGGACATGTTAATATTTACATAAATATATTTTATGAATATAAACTTAGATATTTTAGAGAAGCGAATTGAGAATTTTATGTGGATTTTCTAAATTATGTTTAAATATTTTCCTGTATGGTTGCAAATTTACATTTTTGTAATCTTCCTTTTTCGGAGACTGTGTAAAAAATATCGAATTTATTATTAAAAAAAATTGTCTTGCATACTAATATATGACAGTGTATGTGGCAGAGTTGTAAACTTTGAATCATATAACAACAAAATGCTACATCTTCAGTCACGAAGAATACAAAATTAAGTGTACGTAGATGAAGGGGATGAACCACTAGTATATTAGCAAATGACATCGATTTTACAATATGAACCATTCGTAGCTGCGCAAACGCGTTTCCGCCTTACGACAATAAAATTATCACTCATTTTGAGATTCAAAATGATAAAAGATTCCAGACCAGAAAACCGGATCTAATTTATTGCAAGCAGCGAAAAGTAAATTTTATTGATATTTGATTTTTGCCAATAAATACTAGAACTAAATTAAATTAAAAGAAAAGAAAAAAATATAATACGCGAAAATATTAGAGAAGTAAACAATTTGTAGAATCTGATGGTGCCAGTTATGCCTATCGTTATTGGAGAGCGAAGAACAGCCACGGGGTGTAAATATAATTCTTCTTTTACTTATAGAGGGTGCGAGAGATAAATCGTCAAAACTAACCGAAAATGATAATACTATCGACATCTCATTTTAACAGATATATTTACCAAAATAACACAAAACTATCTTGAAATACTAAAGAATACATTTATTCATTAAAATCGCCATTGGCTTTAACCACGGCATAAGATTTATCATGTGGTCGTAGAAACTGTAGGACATCCATGACTGGTTTCTGCTGCTTGTGTGGCATGGTGCAGAATCAGACATAGGGTTGCCAGATATAGGGTCTTCCAGCAACCACCCTCTTAACCCAGGGTAGCACTACCTCCTCAACTCACTTTATGCAAGCGTCTGTGATGTGTGTGAGGCTCTCACCAACTAATTCGGGAGTTATTTTTTTAGGAGAACGATCAGAGTGAGATTTCCAAGCTGCTATGCCCTTTGTAATCGCCATTATGCTCTTTCGGAATCTTTTGTACGGTCCTCAGATTGACACAATAATATTCTGCAATATTCATATTGGAGCTTCTGTCAAGCAGTACAGCATGCCATTTGCAAACTTGTGGCAGATTGAATTTTTGTCATGGTGTTGTTTTTCTCACAGACAATGCCCAACTAGCATTGCTATACTGTGTAGCCACCAACAGAAAAAAAATTAAAAACATAAAATTGTATCAGTTTTCCTATCGCAACGTGTATGTTCTGTGTTTTTTCAGGTTGCCGGTGATCCAGTTAATGGTAATGGTATTATTACCAGTTGCCCTACATGGAAACAATTGATAGTCATTGATCCGTGAAACCAGTAGCGCCTTCGTTTGACATTTATAAAACATCCTCATATTAAAACAATATTTTCAGGAAAACAGCATTCTCAAGTCCACTAGATTTTATCACGATTTCCAGTATTGATGCGAGTTAGTTCTATTCCTAACATTTTATGTCAGGAGGTGGTGACATGATAACATCTTGATTATGTCATTATTTTCACATCGATTTGCAATAACTATGCATTTTAGTTGTTGCTGCTCTTGGTTGTCCTCAACAGATGTAGTTTCTGTTTTTTTGATAGAGTTATTTATTAGTGTCAATGTAGGGGCAGTAAACGATGTCTAAAGAGGCTGGATATTTGCCAAAACAATCTGGTTTTACTCGCTGGAAGCCTGTTTTCAGCATTGATCTTAATGAAGTGGTTCGAATTGCTGTCGAATTCGCTGCTCTCACTCACCTGCAAATACCCCTGGGTAAGATATGAATCCATCTTTTCTCCCCACAGCTATGGGTTTAAATGCAGGACAGACCGGATTCTATAGCCTTGGTTGCCAAACACTCTGAGACTGAAAGAAATAGAACCTACTGCGTGAAAATCTTTTGTCTAAGCAGAATCGAAAAGAAAATGATAGCCCAAAGGTGTGTCACGTAAGGTACTTAATTGATTGATTGTATACAGTTGACAGTTTACATATTTTAAACCTATCTGCAACTTCATATCCTTTTGTTTTTTCGACATTTCTCCCGATCCCTGATCTTGTATCTATTTATACAAGCTTGTTCAGTACACGCAGACTTTTTTTATTCTTCCTCTCTTCAATATATTCTTTGAGTGTTAAATTTTTCAAGCTTCATTCCCTCGTTATACTTTTGAGAAGATTCAGCTGCCTCTTTCTGATTCAAATCAGGAGTATCATTTTTGTTTCCAATTTCCACAAAACTTCCTCATTGCTCACATGTTTCAACTATGGAATTCCCAGTATTCTTCTGTAGAACCACATCTTAGTTGCTCCTTTGTAATCTGTGAGGATATTGTATAACATTCATGGCAACAGAAGGAGACCGATATTACAAAGAAAACAAAAGAATAAGAAACTTCAGTAAGAATCAAGACAATGCCGGCGATAGCATTGCCGTTATCAGAAGACTTCTTTTAATGATAAGGAAGCGTGCTTGCACTTGATCTTCTTAGCAGCGACCAGTTCGTATTAAGATGAATAATTATGATTATAGCTAAAATTGAAATTTCTGTTTTACCATTTCCATTATTGATTGCGTCAAACTTTCTTTTCAGGATTGTGAAGTATTGCACGCAGATCTCCATTCTTAGATATGATTAACGAGTTCTACTTTGTTTGGCCTCCTATTACATTCAAGGAACTTCTTAAATTGCTTCCCTTTGCCGCCTTAAAGGCATTTCTTTTTCCATCTATTTCCACTTAATCTAAAAATCTACTTACTAAGGTTTCGATAAAATGAGGGAGACTCTTCGAAATAACTCATGCTATCGTAACAATGAAAATTCTTAGCAAATACTCCAGCAATCGAGAAAAACGAAAAAACTAGATGTCTTAAAATACTTCATTTATATTTTCATGTTTTTAACTATGGTAAAAAACAAAAAAAAAAAACAAAAAAAAAAACAAAAAAAAAACAAAAAAACAAAAAAAACAAAAAAACAAAAAACAGTTCACCCTGGATAATATTCACAACTACTTTGCGTATTAAAGGAAAGTCGATTTTTTTTAAGTGTAAATCTGGAACACCTCAGTAGACATAATTGAATTCTCAGTGAAAGTGTTCCTGGAAAAATTTCTAAAATATGAAAATGCAATTTTTTCTTTCGAATGCATTAACACAGGAATATATATTATTTTTGACCATTGCTTGGCTATACAAATAAATGCTTCACTTTTAATTTAACCAACGTAAAACATCATACGAGAAATCTTTTTTCAATAATGCAAGATATATGTTCCTAAATATATAACAATAATAAAATTATACCTATGCTGCAGAGCTTACGGCCACATCACTTTGAAACACCGCTCCCCGTATAATTACCAAAGTTAAGCAACGTAGACCCTAGTTAGTATAACCACTTGGGAATACCGGGTGCTGTAAGCTTGGATGTGTGGATGGTGTAATCGATAATGGCTCGGAATTTTTATTCTGTTCATTATGATTATTTACACGCAAATACCCTTGGGAAAGATATGAATCCATCTCTTTCCCCTCATATGTGGGTTAATTAATAAAACTTGTATTACTGAAACCATTATTATTTCCCAAAAATGTTTAAATTTCGGCATAAAAATAACTCCTAGAGGTTGGTATGCCACTAAACAAAAACAACCAACCAACCGATTCTGCTAATGGTGTATGTAAAAACTTTCGTAGGAATTTGAAATATTAATA
>OZ010583.1:103521271-103558771 GCA_963932145.1 Acanthosepion lycidas
TTTTCAAATGGCTCTTTCTTATTCTAAACTTAAGCGTCATTTTCATTTTCATCAAAATTGTAACATAAAGCACTCTTATAAATAACACCAGAATTAGACATTTTGATTTTCTAGGCCACACAAAGAGGAATGAGGGCTTGGAAAATTCGACACTCGCAGGGTATGTTGAAGTCAAGCTGGAAAGATGAAAACAAATGTTTAACATACTTAGTGAGCTAGAGTAGATGGATGGCGGGTCAGGGTTTAAGAGAAATAACAAAATTAGAAAATTTATAAAAAGCTACAAAAGATAGGAGAATGTGGAGAACAATGATCACCTACGCACTGAAAGAACACGGCGTATAAATAATAAGAAGAGTGGAATGTAACCTTCTCAGAACCTATTGAAGGCGAGAGGACGGGTGGAAACGTCGGTTAGCTTACCTAACGGAATTGTGTAAATGGGTCGTAGCAAAAGGACTGAGAAATATAGTGATGGCAACATGGAAAATCGAAAATAAAGCATAACTTACCTAACGAGCTGGTGTAAATGGATGGAAGTATAGGGTCTTAGAGAAGTAACAAAATAATACAATTTAATAAAATTTAATAAAATGTGATTAGCCCTGATCTGGAATCTGGTCTGCAGTCGCTCTCTCACAGATGTGTCATCGCCTCCCTCTGTCTTATTTACAAATACCTTCATGGTAACTGCTCCGATGAGCTACTTTCGCTGGTTTTCAGACTTCATGAATCTAAGCGTTCTACTAGGCTGGCATTTTGCTCTCACCCTTTCACTGTTGAAACTGTTAAATGTAGACACTCCAATAGCTTCATGTCCCGCATTTCTCGCCTGTGAAACTCCCTCCCCTTTTCCTGTTTCCCTGATAGGTATAATCTCCAACTATGTAATGTCAATCGACGTCTCCAGATGCCTTGATCTTTCACCTATCCTTCTCTTCATCCTTTCCTCTATCACTCCTATTCGTTCTCGTTCCACCTCTCTGTAACCCCTTGTATCTCCTTGCGTGCTAGTAGCTTCCCGCCTTGATTAGGGTGAAACGTTTAAAAAAAGAAAAAAAAAAGAACTGGAAATTGTCGTGTGCCATGATCACCAGTGTCGTGAAGAAACATGACGGAAGGAAGATATAATATTTGCCCCTAACCTTCATACTCTCTATTAATCTTTGTTATACTAGCCATTCATTTACATCTGAAGTGAAGAAGTGTTTACGCATTGCTTCACCTTGCTTCTCTTGCCTCTTTATCATTTCACTCCAGGCAAGTCAATGAAGGCAGTAGGATACAAAAGGGTTACTGAGTGTTAGAGAATATGAGAAAAAACTACTACCATCCATTCATTCAAAACCGTTTAAGTGTTTCCACACTACTTCTCTTTCTCTCTGTTTCTCTTTACTTTTTTAAATCATTTTATTCCAAGCAAGGCAATAAAGCAAAAAGTTACTGAGTATTAGAGAATATGAGAAACATTACTATTAAGGAGAGAGGACAATGAAAGAACAAGAATTAAGAAGACAAAAGTTAGAGATTGCTAATGCATTTAACCTTTCGAAGATCAAATTTGACTTCGTAACAAGAAGCCGGAAGAGAGATCCATAAGTGAAAAATGCGACAGAGGAAACTGTTAGCATACAACTTACGGTTACATCTATCCATCTATACATTTCAAGTTTTAGCAATTTGCCTATAGGATTGTTTAATATTGCTTTCTTAACTTTGCTCAAAGGCACTGTGCTAATTTCAGACATGACCTTATGCAGGAAAAAGAGTTTGGAAATAACAAGCATTCATGTTCATGATTTACATCCATGCAATTTTTGTCACATTGTTATGAATATCCCGAAACTTCAAGAATATTATGAGAATGGAATCTCTGTGTTTTTCTTGTAACGATTTGCTAAGCACAGTTTAGATGCAGAGCGAGACTGAAAAATAGAGCACCCAGTGTGCATCTAATTCATTATTCAGGCGTTATTTAGCTAGCGATACAAGCTTCCCAATCATTACACCACGTCAAAGTTCCATCGTTTTTCTTGCTTTCTTTTTGATAATTATAGAATTTATGTCTGACTTTCTGGGGTGAGGATTTATTATCATTTACACTAATAATATTCCGACTATTGTCTTAGTCTTTGTTTCTGTTTTCACTACGTTTCGACCATTGTTCCCATTGGTCTTCCTCACCTATATATCGGACTGGGTAACCTACAGAAAATTCTGAAAAGAACACTTTATTCAATCTACATATGTAAACAGTTTTCGCTGCATTGCTTCTCTAATCCTTCTTTTTATTTACTACAGTTCAGTCATATCTCGGCCCTTTCCACTGAATGCAAGTACGTATTGCCCGACCCAGGGACTGAACTCAAAATAGAATTTTCTATTTCATTTTTATTTTGTCATTATATTTTATTACCGTACCTAGGAAGCAAATTCGGATTAATTCAGATTAAAGCAAATTCGGATTAATTCAGATTAAAGCAAATTCGACCGCCAATCAACTTTTTCTTTTTCTAGCGAAATAAAGTAAATTTTACCAATGAGCGAAATAGCTTTCCACTTTGTCGGGGGCGGGGAAGTGTATGTGTTGTCAGTTGGCTTTCCTCTGTTAGCGAGTTAATTGGTCGGTACTTTCCTGTATCCTCACCGTCGAAAGTGATTTCGCGTTTCGCTCATTGTTTGGCTCCTGTACAAATGCTGGAGGGTTTATTTTGCCACGCCCAACACAACCCTTTCTCTGCCCTTGTCACATCATTGTCAGTTTTGTTAGATTATCTCCCGCGCAATGATGCGATTCGGCCATTTTCCTTTTTGCTTTTAGTTCAATAAATGCGTCAGACATATTAACGTCTCTGTCGGGTTTTATTACGACTCACCTAACTGCTGGCTCATATCTGCTCAGGACCGAAGAATGTTTACTAGTTTCTGTTTGCTTATTTGCTGATCTATGTTTGAGAGAGAGAGAGAGAGAGAGAGAGAAAAAGAGAGCGAGAGAGAGCGAGAAAAAAGTTACTCTAAACATTTTTAATACAATATACGTACGTCTCTCAGATTTTCTGGGCGAAAGTTTCGGATATATAACGTTAATTGTAATTAACTTTGATGATTAAACTTTTTGGATTTTTGTTGCCATCTTACTTAATAACATCCATTTTCATTTGTTAAGTGTTACTATTTACCAAGGACTACGTTATCAAAGGTACGCTTCATTAGAACTTAGTTACTGTGAACCAGTTATTTCTATACATACGACAACTCTATTGGGTTTTAGAGATTCATGTGAATATATAGCTGGCACATGTCCAGGCTTTCTTCATAAAGCCCCGATTAAATATATACATCTCTTGTTGATGTATTCTTGGAATACACTCATTATTTTCGAAAATTAAGCAACGTTGAAAAATATAGAATTGTTCTAAAATTGATTTCGTTCTAACGAGATTTATATCTGTAAATTTAATTATATAATTGACCGTAAAATAAATGGTTTCTTTTTTATCATGACTATTATCAGATTGTGTTAGTCTTTGAGGGACTGCAAGCTACGCGTTTTAAGCAAAATATCTCTCCATATCTTTGACAAATCAATGGCAAATTATTTTTAAAGCTATTGTAGGACGGAGATTTCTAATTCTAAAATGATATGACTTCATTATAATCCTTCATCTTTTATGTGATATGTTCTTTCAGGTCGTGCACAGTCATGGGTCTGCGTCCTGGATAAGACATTAAAATACATCCGATTCCGAGGTAAGACGTTAAACTACGTCCAGTAGCAAGGCCTCTGATCAGGAGGTTTTGAGGCACGTGGAACCACCTCTTAATTGCTGGTGTTCCCAAGTTCACCCTGACACGGGGTAGTAGCACCTGTTAGGGTCTCAACTATTAAAAAAATAGTTAGCTGTTACCAGCAATACTTAAAAAAAAACTTATTACCAACAATACAATTTTGAAGGAAATATATTACCAGAAACAGATTTTTTACAAAACAAAATATTACCAGCAATAAAATTTTTTGTCAGCATTAAATAACCCACTGAGGTTGATATGTCGTTAAACAAAATAAACCAAACCAATCTAAACCAAGGAATACATATTCTATTCATACGAATCTATCCTAAAAATGTTGTCGATATTAAATAACCCATTGGGGTTGATATGCCGTAAAACAAAATAAGCCAAACAAATCTCAAACGAAGAATACATATTCTGTTCATACGAATCTATCCTAAAAATGTTATCGGCATTAAATAACCCATTGTGATGGATATCCCGTTAAACAAAATTAGCCAAACCAAACTAAACCAAAGAATACATACTCTATTCATACGAATCAATCCTAAAAATGTTGTCAGCATTAAATAACCCATTGCGGTTGATATGCCGTAAAACAAAATAAAACAAACCAAATCAGTCATGGCTCTTCGCCAGTTCCTATCCTTTGTAGCTCTAAGCTATGAATTTTTTTTTAAATACTATCACTTCTAGTCCCTCTTCTGCTTTGGCAGTAGTTTCACAAAGTAGGTTATTCTACCTACCCCTCTAATACCTTTGCCTTCCGTATATTCTATAAGAGTTAAAATTTGCAAAACCGCTTTTCTCATTATGTATCCCATAAATTAAAACTACCATTTTCTGATTTTCAGTAAAAGTATCCTTCGCGACTCAGTTTTCCTGAAAAATTACACATTGTTTTAATCTTCTGTTCATGTCATCCTCAGCATCCTTCTGTTGAACTACATTCATGTTTTCTCAAATTTTCTCCTCTCCTGTGAGTAAATTTCTGTCATGCACTGCAATATAGAAGAAGTGACATTGGGCACCTCGACGTAGTGTAATGGTTAGCGAGCTTGTCTCACTACAGCAATTACAACTGTGTAGTGAGTTCGATTCCTCACTGGGTGGTCCATGCTGTCGGCTTGTGCCACGTCTGAGCTACGCTTGGTAAATCGCTAGAAGAATTGGTATTAGATAGTAGGTAATATCTGTTTTCTTTGTTTCTAACGAAATATTCATGTTTTTTAATACTTTGTTTAGTATTTGGAAGACATTTTTCGCTATTTCAAAGCATCTCTTTTGTGTGACATTTTCTGTCATCTGTTAAAACACTTCCCGGGTAGTTAAAATTTTGTAGATGCATGATTCTGACACCTCAGGTTGACAATTCGCTTATTAGGTTGCCCCCTTTCTAACTGATATAAATTCTGCCTTCTAAAAATAAATTGTTTTACCTCTCTTTTCGCTTTCATTTAATAAATCTTTAGGAATTATTGCAGTTTTCATTCTGTATGGTACCATATATTTGTGTATCTTATAGTATTGAGTATGAGACTGGCATTAATAAATTCTGGCTAGTTATGTTTCTTTTAGGATTTCTGCGGCAAAGAAACCATAGCTGTCCACTTCAGAAAAAAAAAATAGTTTCTTCGGTAAAGAAACTACATATTTCTGCCGCAAAGAAAGCACATATTCAAGTGTTGTAGCATACCTACGGACGATAATGGGTATGTCCCCATCAACATAAATACAGTAGTAAATACTGTATGTTGGTCCGCAGTAAGAGATTCTTCTCCAGCTGTGCTGGCCAAACACTCTGCCTCTGGTCTCAGCTTGGAAAACAGCTACACGACCTTCTTTTATACGCGGTCGTCAGGGAATTTTTGGCCGAGACTACGGGCTAGGGTACCCCACATTAAATTCGGCCTTGTGCCACATCTGACCGCGTGGGGCGGTTGGTAGATATCCTGCTGTTAGAGATTCGTCCCCGAGTGCTGGTCAAACTCTCTGCCTCCAGGCAGAGAGGATCCCCAGACGAGTCTATGTCGAAGTGAAAAATCTCGTCTCAGGAAGCAGCTAACCGACACCGTTTTTTTATACGGGGTCTACGGTGAATTTTTGTCCCGAGCCTACGGGCTCGGATACCTCACATTTAATTCGGCCTTGTGCCACATGTGATCGCGTACGACGGTTGGTAGATATCCTGCAGTTGCAGATTTATTGTGGAATGCACTTGACTCACTTCTAGCAATTGGCTACTACATGTACGCGTCGATGAAGAATCTTATATGCATTGTCCATGTCAACATTCCTTACCAATCTTTATGTGACTGTTTTATTCAGTAACCTTCCCTAGGTTACAACATCAAGTGACAATGAAGCAACGATATTTTCATCGGAAAGAACAACCATATTGTGGCAAATAAACCACATATTTTCCACCACAAAGAAGCAATAAGTGTCCCCGGCAATAAAAACCACATATTCCCGCGAGAACAAAACCACATATTTCAGAGACAAAGAAGGGACATATGTCTAAAGCAAAGAAACCACATATTTCCATAACAAAGAAACAACAAGTTTCCGTGACAATGAAAACAATATTCCGGCATATTTCAGATACAGAGAAGGCACAAATAGCAGAAGCAAGTAAACCAGATATTTCTGAAGCGAAGAAACTGCGTATTAATGAGACAAAAAATTAAATAATTTAAGTAAAAATAAACTACATATTTTAACGATAAAGATACCACATCTTTCCGGGGTAATAAGCCACGTATTTCTTCAGCATATAAACCACATATTTCCGAGGCAAAGAATCCATATATTCCCGAAGAAAATTAACGACATATTCTTGAAACAAAGAAACCACGTATTAACTAGACAAAGAAATCAAATCTTTTTACCAAGAAACCACATATTTCAGCATCAAAGATAGTACATCTTTTAGAGAAAGGCGAACACATATTTCCTAGGCAAAGAAACCACATAAATCTGCAGGAAATAAAACACATTTTTCAGTATATAAACCACATATTTCCGCCGTAAAAATCCTCATATTTTCCAGGCAAGGAAAACATATTATCACAGCAAGAAAACACCATTTTTCCTGAGCAAAGCAATCAGATAATTCAGCGGCAAAATACGCATATTTCTGAAGTCAAGCAACTACATATTCCCGCGACAAACAAAGCACATATATCCAAGGTGAAAATGAGAATTTTATGTTTATATATATGAAAAAAATTGCTTGAAAATTAAAAAAAAACAAAAAACAATACATTTAACTTTAAAAGAGAATTCATTTTAAGATTTTATATATATATATATATATATATATATATATATATATATATATATATATATATATATATATATATATATATTAGGTTGGTGCAAAAATAATGACGATTTTTGACTTATTTTTTTAACGTCAAAAACGTCATTATTTTTGCACCAACCTAATATATTGTCATTAAACTACATTACCAGCAACTTTGAAGAAAAATCGGCATAAATTATTTGAGCCAAATCTAAACTTTTGTATACATGAAATTATATTTATTGAGAGACCTCTTTCTTCCTTCTATCAGTATAGGTGATACTAGCCTCCAGGAGAGTGATTCGTTAGGCTTTTTAAAGCTGACATCCGTAGACTTATTGGGATGGCCAAGGACACATTCCAAAAGCTGAGCAGAGTATTGCGAGACACCGGGACTTTTTTGGTAACAAAGAAAAGAATACTGAGCTGTTACATGACCTACGTTCTTATTAACGGCAGCGAATGTTGGACGGTTTCCTCAAAGATGAAGAAGAGGCTCGATGCGACAGAGAATTGGCTCTATCGAAAGTTGATATGCACATCATGAACCGAGCTTGTGAGCAACGATTATGTCTTTTACAACCAAGGAGGAGGCTTATAATTAATATCAGGAAGAGGCAGCTGAAGTTTCTGGGACACATAATGAGGAAAGAGGACCTGGAGAATCTGATAATCACGGGTCGAATAGAGGGAAAGAGAGACAAGGGAAAGAAGCGAGTAACATACTTGATGAGCTTGGGCAGGGAGATGATAGAACGTGATCTGGGTGGGGAGGAAGCAGAGGAAAGGAGCTTGATGACAGCTGCAAGGGATAGAGGCAGGTGGAGAGCCATGATCGCCTACGTCTTGAAAGGACACGGAACATAAAAAGAAAAGGCAAACCGTTATTATTACCATTACTGTTAACCTAGCGGGGTTAATATTGAAATAAATAATTCAATCACGGTATACTTTTAATTGGTCAGAATAGTGCACAGTATTTTAAAAGATGTTAATATTTTTCTTTATATTTTAGCTCTAGTCATAGCAATTTAACGTGTCTACATACTGTTCTTCTTCCATTGTCTCTTTCTTCTTCTTCTTCTTCTTCTTCTTCTTCTTCTTCTTCTTCATCATCATTATCATCATCATCATCATCAGCCTCGTCACCGGGTGTGATCCTTGTTACGGTTTTTTGTGTATATACATATGACTAGTGAGCCAATCCAGATGATTCAACTTCCTTTATAGTCTACCAATAGAAGCTTAACCAATCAGAAGCCGCAGAACATTGTATTCGTCGTGTATAAAGGCGGCCATCTTTGCTAACTTGACAGGCGAAGAGGATAGAAGGAAGAACTACGCTCTGCTAAGATATCCACTGCGAACCTGAATTACGCTTTCCTACTGTCTCCGAAATATTCACTGCCAACCTCTAGATTCTATACTCGAAGACGACCGTCATGAAAATGTCTAACAATCCTAGGGTCTGTGCACAACTGAGAACTTGCCCAGTCCGTCTGCCCACAATTTATTTCACTAAGTCTTTGTGACTTTATTGTCTTGCTTGGGATGAAATAAGAATAAGCTTCCAGTCGTATACAAACTTCCCTTCTTCATAGCTGTTTCCCTTTTAATGGAATCGTTAAATGATTGCACTGTAAACGCTATTAATAGTCAGGTGACTCTGGCGATCGTCTTTATTTTCCGAAAAAAACAATTCTGTTATCTTTTATGTTGAACGTTTATACCCTTTATATTAGTCGGAACAATGTTGAAATCTTCTCTATGATATATTGTAAATTAGAATTCTGATTTGCCACTTACGATAAAATACAACTGATAAAAGAAAAAAAAATATTAATAAAATACTAATAATTTACAATATATCATAGAAAAGATAGTCACTAAACCGTAATGTGTTACTATATGTGAAATAATATGTGAAAATATATTATAAAGGAAGGAGAAAAGAAAAAAATAACAGGATACAAGAAAACAGAATGTAATAACTTAAATTTTTGATGATCAAAGTGAAATGGAAAGTAAGAAGCAAAAGAGAGTTCCACAAACAATAGAAGAAAACGTTGGCATAGAACTTGCGGATACACCTGACTATTTCATCGCCAATCTACTAGTAAGGTTCAATTCATAAAGTCTAGACACACAAAAAGTAAAACACATGAGAATGGCTACCTTGACAATATTTATAAAAAATGTAAAGGGAAATTATTTTACATCGAATAGAAAATTACTGAAGTCTAGATACCAGATAAGGACCAATAAAATTGCAGATTCTTCTTTGTATTTTATCAAAAAATTCAATGTATTTATCCACATATATGTGGATTTTATAGGTCGGTTATTGAAAGTCGAGCAATAAAAAGACAAAAAAAAATGATAACATTGTTAATATGAATGATGATATATATTATATATTAGGCCTTTTGATTAAACCGAAGCCCAAACAGAAATATTTTAAAGTAGGAATATCGTATTGCTGTAGTCTATTTGTAGATGAAACTGTATTCTCCGAGTAAACCTAAATTCCTATTTAATCCTTTAATATGTAATTATATAGTGAAAATGTGTATTAACTCCAATTTACGTCTTTCTTATTGGCTCTTAAATATAGACGCGAAAAACACGCAAGTGATATTATCAATGCTGTGTCCTGGTTGGTTAAAGTTGGCAGCGACAGGAAATTGGTGCTGTAGTCTTTGATGTTTTTATGGTTATTATATACGAATTTCGTGCATATTTCTCTTTTTTGCATTTGTGATAGAAAAGTAAATATCGTATTTCCCCATCTATAATAAGCTTTCATCCATAATACTCACCCCTAAAATTGAGCTGAATGTGTGGGAAAAGGCTTCTGTTTATGCATAATACGCACTACTTTTTAGTAATCAAACCCTATAAATTGTACCTCTCCAATTTCATTACGGCCACCGTTTTCTCTTCTTATTTAAAAGAATGGATTTAAACGTAGAATAATGTTATTTTAATTTAGTTTCATGATAATTCTTATGTTGTTTTACATTCGTAAGTATTTTTAGATACATATGATTGTATTTGACAGCTTTATTGGTTCGCAATCGCCGAATGTTTGAGATGAGTAGTCATTTCGCAACTGAAAACCACCCATGAAACAGCAATTTTTTAAGATATTTTTTGTAGCTGTAAATCATACGCACATAATTTATTATTATTATTATTTCGAAAAAAATGCGTATTATACATGGGGAATTACGGTATATAAGATTTGAAATGTCACAAGTCAAATCCGGTGGTTTGAATACTGTGTAGGGTGGAAATATTATCAGTGATGACATATTTTGCAGACTTGGCATCGGGGTTTATTGCACGTGATATTCGCTTGGAAAGTTGGTGATTTGATGCCAGTTGATGTTAGGAAGTTGTGGTAGTTTAGTGGGCAGGGTTTGATGCCTAGCCTTGAGTGGGTGATCGTTTAATATCTTTCCAATTGTGTGCCCGATTTTTAAATACTTCAAATATTTTAGTAAGATATGAGAAAGTTTGTAGTTACAATCAAAATCCATAAGAATTCTGAAATTATTCTATGTCTTGTATTCCTGGAAGCATCTGGTACACAAAAAATTCTTGTATTCCCACCCTGTGTTGGATGTTGGAAGTTAAGGATGTCACTTCCATGTTCAGAAGGATTGAATCGTTTGGTAATTAATCTATTTTTATAGAATTTTTAAGAAATCGGAAGTGTCTTTGATATACGTCGGAATTATGGATAGTAGGTGTTTGAAGAATTGGTTAATATAAACTAAAATATCTCAAAGTTCCGATTTCCAAAACTATCGGTCGGCCCGGCGGATAGATCCTAAGATATTGTTGTGAAGCAAATGAGATAACGCCGTATTACAAATGAACAAGACAAGTCTTTTTAAATAAAGAACTGAAACCAAGACAAGGAAAGTCCGTTGAAGTGAGGCTGTCCGCTGTCTGACTCGCGACAAGACAAGACAAGACCTCTGTTCTCGTGCAGAGGGTGACAAGACCTTCCTGTTCTGGCGAAGGATGACGCAGTCGGGTTCCCTCTTCGGAGAGAGACTCGGCAGAGAAAAACGGAACGGTTCTGTACCTGAAGCCGCTTTTGCGGGGGCTGGGCAAATTTTGACCAGTGGCCCTGATGGAAACCCTCGGGTTCTCCACACTAAACTTTACATTATGTGGCATCTCGTCCGCAGTGGAGCAACCGGTTAATACTGTTGTTAAGTCTGTTGGTGTTAGTCGAGGCGAATTTCTAGTCACGCTACGGCGAGTACCCTAAACAAGCTAGCTAGGAGCGAGTTATAACAATGGCGACGAGGGATCGAAATTCACACGGTGGAAGGAAACGTTTTTATTTTTATTTTGGCGCACATGATAACAGTGATAACTAAAAATTAGAACCACGTTGCTTAAATTATATTTCTTTGGTGTGGGTACAAAAAAGAAAAACAAAATGGAACAAAGAAGGAAAATTCGCCAACTACTTGAACTTCTGACGCTGTGGCAAATACCATAGCTGGATTCACATACAATTCAGATATCTTTCCTTCTTATTTTGGAAGATACAAGCAAATTTTCAGAGATAAATATAACAGATACGAAGTTAAATGAACAAAAATCAAAGTACAACATTTGCATTATTCGGACTATTCTCCTCATCTTTGTCACCATACTTATTACAACGTTTCTGTCGTTATACGCTCCAACAATCTTCAGGTGGTTGGAATGTCGAACTGAACACTTTATTTAGCTCACGGGGTAGGCCGTTCTATTTCCACGTGCCATGATTAATGGCTGTCAGTTATCAGTTATCTTCTTACCCGGGTATTGAACTCACTCTCTTTGGGTCCTGTCACTGTATCTAACCAACAACTTTATCTACTGAGACATGTTGTAAATATAGACAGATACTGAAAAACCAAGATCTCAGATAATTATTCGGCAGCAACTCTTTGTATATTCATTTGTGCGATTGACGCTATACATTCTAAAAACAGTTTCTCTTTTATATAACATTTAATAAACAATTTCTTTGGTCACTGATTTTCGTTTTATCCTATGAATTGTTATTTTCTATTTCAGTTCAAGCGTTAATCTTCGTATTTCAGGCTTTTCTTTTTTCAAATGACGTCTATTGCACCAAAAGCCCAATGACTTTTCTATTTTTTTCTCCATTTTCATTTTCATTTCCGCTCTGCTTTTCTTATTTTAAGTTGCCATGATACTCAAGACGGGAACCTAAATTGATCGGCTGAGAAGAAAAGAATGTCTCTTCACTTTGCTCTTCCAATTTACCATCATGTCAACCTTCATTAACCAGTCAACATTCCAGCTGTTTGCAAATTGGCACCAAGCATCTACTTTGCATTACTTACGTTCCAGAAAGAGCACTGGTTCAGGAGAACAACACCCATCACCAGCAATAAATAAGACGTGTTTCGAAGGATATATGCTGGTGTTCAGACAATCTATGCGCTTTCTGTTCTGTCCTTTCGGCAGTCGGTCGTACGTTGATTATATTGATAAAATCCAAGTAAAATTAATTATTCATTCTTCCTTCTTAGTTTGGCTAATCTGATGACGTCGTTGGTTCTTTAATTAACTCAGCCGGCTTCAAAAATTCTAATGAAAAGCTAAACTTTCCAACGCGAGGTATGAGAAATACTACCGAAGAAATATTTAAAATATTTCTGCAATTAAAAGGAAGAAATTTTAAAAGAATTTTAAAATGAATCATGCATAATAGAATAAAATTTAGAAAAGTTTAATTTATTCAAAATGAATTAAAATAATTAAATTATATAGCTTAATGTGAAGAAATACGAGCATCATCATCATCATCATCCAAATGATCATCTTTGGTCTAAGGGTCGCTATGCAGCTGAACACCTAATGAGCTATCTACACATGTCTTCGTTGCGCAGAAGTATTTGGCTATATTTAGATCATACCGAGCAAGTTTGTCGCTCTTTAGTTCATATCTCAGCCGATGTCTTCCAACACAAACCACGCCCTGTCGACTGGGGCTTCAGAATATGATAACTGCTCCTGTGCAGAGGAGTAAGACCATACCCCAAATGAGGCGTTCTGCGTAAGACGATAAACTACATCCGACAACAAGGACTCTGATCAGGAGGATTTGAGGAGCGTGGAATCATCTCTTAACTGCTGATGTTCCCAGGTCAACCCTGACGCGGGTTGGAAGCACCTATTAGGGTCCCAGTTATGGGCAGTTAACCCCAACCTGTGTTTAAAACGCTATGAAAGTTTAAAAATAGCTTTTAATATCTGTAATACATTTTTGTATAAAAATATTTCAAGCAATGAATTTTTGAAGGAAACATAATTACCAACAATACATTATTAGCAGAAATACATTTTTGGGAAAAATATTACCAGGAACACATTCTTGAACAAAAATATTACCAGCAATAAAAAATGTTGTCGGCATTAAATAACCCACTGAGATTGATATGTCGTAAAACAAACCAAACCAACACCAGCACAAAGGTTTACTGTAGTCATGGAACTTTGGTCGAAGATTTCTAATGGAGAACCCTCTATACTGGACGTCAGTCTATAAATCCCTCTGTATGTTGATGCCGTGTCATTACCGCACCCTCTAGATAATTAGAGATTGAGCCAAGTCTATGTTTTATCTATGTGCCTGCAAATGTTGGCGATCATGATTCTTTCGAATTTCCTGTCGTTTATAGCTATTAATGTATTTTGCTGTCTCTTCTAAACCTTGCTCCGCCAACCATTTACACAAGCTCACCTTCAATAGCTCTTGTGGGTATCAAATTTCCCCAAAACTCTTTCGTCATGATATACCCTATAAAATTTAACTATCTCTTCCTGGTGTTAATTATCACTGTATTTTTTGTTTTCATTTTCTCAAAAAAAAAAAAAAAATCGGTGATGAGAATTAGTGTACATAAGATATCTATCAACTAAAAATACACTATTAAATATAAGTTTTTATAAATTAAAACTGATAGTAATGTTGACCCTTTGGTCAATGAATATTAAGCATTTCATATATAAAAAAAGATCATCTCACCATTACCAGTAGTGTGAAAGTGATCACGACAGGCGAGGCCAGAAATTGAAATCGGCACATTTACTCTTTTACACGACAGGAATATACGGAGAAAATAATGTACTTAATTAAATAAAGATTGTTCCCTTTGTTATTAATCACAGCATGACGCAAGTAAGGCAATAAATCCACTAAGCCTCAGGAAATTCATCAGTGTATAGTAATTATATTAGTTCCCGCAAATTCAGACCTTACATCCATATCGCGTTGAAACATTGTTCTCTTACGACCACCATCATTACACAACGTCGGTCCTGATCAGTACCTAGATAGGTGACCGCTTGGGGATACCAGGTGCTGTAAGTTTGCATTGATGGTGCTATAATGGAAAAAGGCTCGGAATACGAAATTAAACGGCCGAGTTCCAATTCCAGTCGAGCTCGTTACATTCACTTACGGGCAAATACCATTGAGAGGGATGTGGATTTTTTTTTCTCCCTTCAAATATGGGTTAATTAGTGTTATAGTCCGGTTCCTTGTACCACGGGGATAGTCTAAGGTAGAACCAATAAAAAAGAACTCGAACACGAATATAGAATAACACAGATATATTACAAACATGAATATATACAGAGAAGTAGAAAGTGTTAGTATGAACAATCAGGTTTAGTAGTAATTGTCTGAACACGATTCTATTTCGGTCTGCCTCTGACTCGACTGACTGACTCTTGCCGGACTTCACTCCAGACTTCAGACTTCACCCCAGACGGAACGGTATTTAGTCACCCCACCCACGAGGGCATCATGTGGCACAAGGCCGGTTTAACGTGGGATCTCCGAGCCCGTGGGATCTCCGAGCCCGAGGGATCTCCGAGCCCGTGGGATCGGCCAAAAATATGGCCTTTGAACCCGTATAAACGGGTTCAGGTTCGGTGTACCTACCCGAAAGAGACTCCGCCCTTCGACGTAGCCTCGTTCGCGCATCATGTGGCACAAGGCCGGTTTAACGTGGGGTTTCCGAGCCCGTGGTCTCGGGCAAAAATATGCCCTTTGAACCCGTATAAATGGGTTCAGGGTCGGTCTACCATCCCGAAAGAGACTCCGCCCTTCGGTGTAGACTCGTTTGGGTTCCTCCCCGCCTGAAGGCTGAGAGTTCAACCGATTAGCCAATCAGCCGGTCGCCCGACTTCGGAATGAACTCTCTGCTTCCTCTTGAGGCGCAGTATTTATTACGTCCATTATGTTATTATGGGTAAGGTCCCGAAACAATTAGTAGATCTTGTATTAGTAAAATCATTATTATCTCAAAAAAGTTCTTTCAAATCTAATAGTATCTTCTGGCTTTAAAGAAAAACAAATGAATGAATCATTCATTAGTATATTACAGCCGTAATGAAAGAAAGATGAGTGCTACAATCATATAATATCCTTGAAAAATAATGAATACAATTAAAACTTTAGTTTTAATAATCTCTGCCATTGACAAATGTTCTAAGTTCTACAAAGTATAAGAAGGTATGGAGAGACATGACGGCACACAACCTGAAGAATAATATTTTTAAGAATGGATAAGTAATTAATTTAGCCACCATTGAAAAATCTATAACATCATATAATAATTTTACTTGTCTCCCTTTATTAGTCGATACAAACCTTACACCTTACAAACACTTCATAAGTAATTAACTATTCCGTTTGATCGCCTGGGAGGATATATCAGAGACGCTACTTGGTTTCAATGAAAGAAAGAAAAATATATGAAAGAAAGCTAAAAGTGTTTAAAGTGTCATGCTAATATCTCTACAATAATGGATTATTTCTACAATAATGGATTATTTCCTTTTGATCGCTTGACAGAAGGCATATCAAAGACGCTACTTGGTTTCAGTCTGAAAATGAAAGAAAGATAGAAAAATACAATTATTTAAAGTCCGTTTCCATGAAATAGAAAAAGTTGTCAATTTAAAATATTTTCAATTATACCCCCTGACTTCTTAAAAGAACGACTACCATTCGTATTTATAAATGTTATTGCAATAATTTGTTAAAGTTGTTAAGCTCAAATGTTTAAAGATGCGATAAGGGATGTTTTCGAATTTATTTATTTTTTATTTCCGTATAGAGTATTTAATAATTACCTGAAAAATTAAGTTTCATCAGATATGTAAAATTTAACGGGTTAAAAAGCGTATCAATTATTTTTTAATACCTCAGCTTTGTTCACCTCCTATTTTTTCTCTTGTTCACTCTTTTATAAGCAATTATTGTGTTTTGCCTCCTTCTTTTCTCTTACAGTCTTTTCTTGTTATTTCAGGCTTTGTCTTTCTATATACGCTTTTATCTTTTTTTTTATTCGCGTTAATCAGTCATAGACATCGATTTTACCTTTAACGTCTAATTTTGTCTTCACCTCATCTTGCTTTCTTCCTGTCACGTCCGAACGTAAATATATATCTTTTTTTCTTTCATCCTTTATCAATCATATAACGACAATGACTCCTTCAACGAGGACAGATAAGACATTTATACGGCATCAATCACAAACACAGTCCCGAATTACGTCCTTGCCCTCGGCAGAATGAATGGCACAAAAGACACATGACTTTGACTAGAGATACCCACACGACGATACTCTTCAAAATCAGCTTAGAAGACATCTTCAATCTGGCTTCTCTCACAAATGACGTGCCATTAGTAAGAGCAAAATCCGACTGGATTAACGAAACCAACGAAGTATAAGATAAATCTCACGGGGGAGGGATATATTGTTAATATAGTTAATCCTAATTAGACAATGTCGAGGAAGAAATGCTATGTCGAACATACGCATATCGAATAGAAAAAGTAAATAAGACAGTCGGATTCTTGAATATAAGATCATTTTTTCAAGAAAGGATTGTTGGAAAGATGTACATATTATAAGAAATGCAATAAAAAAAGGCACCATGTATGGCAATTGACAGCAAGATTTATCACAACTGTTTATCGATTATTTTATTTTAATGATATGGATGAGCACAATCATAATAAAATTGATACGCTGATAAAACTGTAGACAACAAAGAAACCGGCAGAAAGACCTAATAAAAATGGAAAACTGGAAGAAAGGAATAACCATCAATCTTATATAGTGAGAAAGTATGCTAGTTAGCAAGAGGAAAATCTCAGTATGTGAGTAACGAATTTGAAATAACAAAATCAAGCAAGTGCAGAAGTTTAAATATCTGTGAAGTGTTTTAATAGATGAGAAAAATATAAGACCGAAATCCGAAGTTGCATTCGTATAAGGAAAAAAAAAACCTGGAAATGTATTAAGAATCAAGAGTTTTCCTTTCTTCTTTTTTTTTCTCTTATCCTTTTTCCCATATGATTTCCGGTGAGTAAAACGATTAAATAGGTCAATGTCTGATCCTTACCCTCCTCCCCACTCAATATTAAATATTGTAATAAAAATAAATTTAAAACTCTCCCTTCCTTCTCTAAATTGAACCATGTCTCTCACACTATTCCACGCCACACTCTATGTCACCTTATATAAGCTTAATACTGGCCTTCAAAGGCGTAAATTTTAAATTCATTTTTTCACCTTTGGTAGTGAAGTCTGAAGATCCAGAGAAAAATAAAAACTCTGGTAAACTAAATTATAACTAATGGAACCTTAAATTAGTCTGTTTTTCTTTTAAATTATATAATATATATTATAAATTAATATATTATAAATTTTATATATATATATATATATATATATATATATATATATATATATATATATATATATATCCGGAGAGATTTTTTTGGAATAGCTATCTGATGATCCGGCGTCCTTTAAAAGGGCTCTGGTGAAATAAATTATTATAATGGTACCATAAAGTGATTTGTTTTTCTTAAAAATATTAGCTCTGGATTTATATTGAGCTCTCCGGATTTCATCCGCCTTGGGATTACCCATACGGATTACCAAGTTCTTAAATATATATATATATATATATATATATATCAACCAATAAAAATGGCCTAATAAACTACTATTCTGATCGTTACACCGTAATAAAATCCGGAATGATCATTGGATTTTATTTAAGAGCCCTCAGAATTTGCAGCCCTAAATATTTCCAAAAAGCGGAGAAATATATTGGAAATATTTTCAAGAACCTTCAATGCCCAAATTATATCATATTCAATGCGAAACAAAAGACTCATAAAATGTTACCCAATAGAGAAGCAGTCCTTCCTGACAAAAATAAAAAAAATATACATTATTCTACCAACTAATTTTGTCCCAACCTCAACCAAAAATGATTTATCTAAATCTAATATAAATTTTGTCAGAACTACATCTAAAAAATCAAAAACTTAATCAATAAAAAAAACAAAATGATAAGCCAACAACTGAAGGAAAAATTTACTCTATCAAGTGCAGGGATTGCACGAAATAATACATTGGAGAAATCTCAATAAGGTTAAACAAAATAGTATATGAAGACAAAAAGAAATTTTAAAGAACAACACACAAAAAGAATTGATTGTTCACGTAACGAAAATGACCACCAATTTTTCACAGGTATTGTACTTTGATTAAAAGAGGAAATAATCCATTAATATGAAAATATCTGGAAAGTCCCTTGATCGGCAGAGCCCGGGAAGTAAAGGTTGGGCAGGCAGGCAGCGCGCACTGGTGCCGCAAGCGCGAGCGCTGCTAGCGTCCTGCCGGCGGGCGTCCAGCCTCTAACAATATATCAACATTCTTTGTAGATTTTCAATTTTCACAATCTGGGATAGCCAGGGACAAAGGCGATAGAGATAAAAAGAACACAGATGAAATTGCCTTGATTAAAACAATATTATTTAAAAAATATATTCTTTCAAACTTTTTAAACTACCAGCGTTTCTCGATTCGTGTGCATGTGTAGGTCTACGCATGTGTAGACGTGGCAACATCAACAAAACCCAGTCTGATGAAATCCAAATGGATGTAATGCGTCACAAAACATTTTTCTCATTTTTTATATTTTATATATATATATATATATATATATATATATATATATATATATATATATATATATATATATAGATATAGATAGATAGATAGATACGCCTAGTGAGCCAGACAAACCTACCTAGGTTTCACCTAAACGGATCGTCAGAGAAAGTATGGAGCCATACTTTCCCTGACGATCCGTTTAGGTGAAACCTAGGTAGGTTTGTCTGGACTAGGTGTATCTAGGTCTGCTCTACGGTTGTATTGAACTCTTTTGTTAGTTAGTTGTCTACTCGTATCGGTTTTTTTTCTTTGGGCTTCAGACCTGCATCTGTGCGATTTGTTCGACAGTAGTTCATGTTTGCAGCTCTTTCTTTTTTTTAAAACCTTTTTTTCCCTCGAGATTGATTTGATTATTTGCAAATCAAAAATTCGAGAGTTTTTCGAAACGAGTCTAGTTATCTATATTTATATATATATATATATATATATATATATATATATATATATATATATATATATATATATTTATACATATATATATATATATATATATATATATATATATATATAGTTTTTTAATGGAACTATATATATATATATATATATATATATATATATATGTATATATATATATATAGTTCCATTAAAAAACTGACAAGAAGTTAAATCTGTTAGGTTTTTATTTTATTCTTGCATTGGCTATAATTTTCTTATTTTCTGGACATAAATTATGTAGAAATTGTCTAAATGATTTGTAGGTTCATATATATATATATATATATATATATATATATATATATATATATATATATATATATATATATATATATATATAACAGGCTCATCTAGATGTAAGAAAATCTAAAAATAATGGATTCGTAATTAATAAAAAAAGAAAAAGCCAACATTCAATAATATCAACTACGACAACTCTTTGTGAAAAAAAACAAAAACATTCCTTTAATTCAAGATACATATATAAAACAGTCCATACAAGCAGTTAAACGTAAAAATACAAATCATCATTAATAATGGCAAATAATTTGTCTCCAGAAAAGAAGAACATTTTAAGAACATAAAGAAATTTAAAAGCAGTACCTTGTCAGTCGTTCTTTAACGAAACATGAATATAAAAGAGGGATTGCTACCCAAATACACAATTATATATATATATATATATATATATATATATATATATATATATATGGGGGGTTGTGGGGGGTGGAATGCAAATCTGGACAAAGTAATAAGGCGATAAGTTCACAAAGTAAGAATGGCGTTTACACGCAAAAGAGATTGAGGCACGTGATTATGGGATTCCGACATCAAGACAAGAATGAATAAAATTATGGCTGATGTGACTGAAGTGCTACATTTTATTGCTTATGAAGAAATCCCAGCATTCATATGTATGATGCGTCTATAAATTTAGGTTAGGGATTATTTTTTGCGATCAATCCCATTGGATTGGAAGCAAGAGAATTTCCTTTCCCTGGTCATAAGTTACACGTAATAAAACATTTACCTGTTATTCCTATTTATTATTTATCACGAACCAAACGGGATTGGTGATCAATAAGGAATCTAAACAAACAACAAATATTCGCGAGTAAATCAATAAATACGCCGCTTAATGACAACTAATATAATTTTAAGACAAGGAATATTTATTTTTCTGGTAATTTACTATGAAATTTCTTGTCCAAAATTTTGCTAATATTTACATGCTTGGCAACAGACATACCGGTGTACACTTGCGCAATCCGAAATTAACAATATTTATATGTTACACGTTTTGAATCTAAGAAATAGCTAAAACATTACCAATATATATATATATATATATATATATATATATATATATATATATATATGTTCATACATATTTCATTAAATAATATAGACAAGTATCTATTTATTTTATTTAAATTCTTTTAATAACGTCAGATAAGCTTAATAAGACGTTATGAAAGGAATTTACATAAAATAAATAGACAACACTTGTTTATATTATTTAATGAAACATGTATGAATGAAAAATGCTACTTAAATACACACACAATATATATATATATATATATATATATATATATATATATATATATATATATATATATGTGTATGTGTGTGTGTGTATTCGAAGAGGAGCATAGAATAGCCACTGCTGTTACTCAAGCTAAACAATGTGAGTAGACAACCTGGAATGAGATCGAACCGATTAAAATTTCGTGGAACTCGTTAACTGCGATGGAGCCATTGTCGATATCATTCCTTCTTCAATCTACATACTATTTTCTCCCAAATGAAACAAACATCAAAATGTAAGGACACACAGATACAGATCTCTGTTTTTCGTGTGAAAAAAATCCCAGGTAGATTGCGTCATGTGATTTCTGCTTGTCCACGATCGCTCCAGATGTACACCGTGGCGACACAACAAGGTATTAGAGGTGACCAGGGATCTATTAAGAACACAATGTGAGACACTAATCAACAGTTTGTGGCAGCCAAGGAAACTAAGATCGAATTTCATAAGGAAGGTGAATGCCCTGCAAAGAAAATAAAAACAAACAGCCTCCAATATGAAGCTGCAGAGCGAAGCCAGTGATTCGAAGGTTTAGGTAGATCTAATGACATCCTTAAAATTTCCATTGGAAGTTTTCAGTGGAGACTATATAAAAACTGCCCATGCGTTCTTAAAAAACGCATTATCAGCGGGTTTGGGAGCAGAATATTGGACCAAAAATATGGCTGATGGTATTTGGATAACTAAAGAAATGGTTTCAAAAGGTATTTCCAATTTTCACCCCATATCCCTACTTAATGTAGAAAGGAAAATATTTTTGGAGTCGTCACTTGTAGCATGACACATTTTCTTATAGAAAACGATTACATACACACATCGGTCCTGAAGTTCGGGATACCTGGCTTCCCTGGTTGTCTGGAGCATGCACAAATGCTATGGAATTCCATACTATCAGCCAAAATAAATAAAACAGAACTCCATATAGTATGGCTTCATCTTTCCAATGCACAAGAGTCAGCCCCTCATCGATTAATAGGAATGGCTCATGACTTTTTCAATTTCCCTTACAAGATTAGGGAAATCATATTGAAGTACTTATAACTGAAGAAAAAACTTGCCCTTACCCCTTCTAGGGCTTTTATGGGTGATATCACAATTCTCGTCCCTTCTAAAATTGCTGCCGATGACCTGTTACAAATATATCACGATCTTTTTATATGGGCGAGAATGAAGGCAAAGCCCAAGAAAAGAAGAAATCTGTCATTAGTCAATGGGTATGCTAAGAAAATCCACTTCAAAATTGGTGATGACCCGATACCAACAGTAAAAGAAATGACAGGGAAGAGCCTCGGACGGCAGTATACAGTCCCACTGACTGATCGACATTGTGAGGTTCAGAAATCGGCTGATGAAGACAGGGTATCGCACGTGCTAACAGACGTTGAATGATAAAAAAACATACACATTATATATATATATATATATATATATATATATATATATATATATATATATATATAATACATTTCATCAATACAAGACCCGGAAGGCACCCAAAATAGCGGTTTATACTCAAATTGGTAAAGTTGAAAGCGGCGTTTTAATTGAATGGAGGAGAAGCGATTTTGAAAAGAAAATTTTGGATATCAATGAGAAAGATGTCGGCTCACCTTTGGCTTGAAGAGGGTTAGCGCCTGTGCTCGAGTCTGCTCCACAAATTGCTAGTTCTTGGAAAAAGATTCGTAATGTCTTCATACATTTCAAACAAATGGTAAATTATGATGACTCTGCATCGTGGAAGTGGTATGTCATCTCCGAGTTGTAAAGATCTGCGCTGGTGGAAGTATATTGGGAAGCTTATCTAAATATTTGACGTGGAAAGTTGTGTGAGCATGGATCAGGTTGCAGTGTAGAAAAGAAACCATTGTTCTTGACATCACCTAAACGATTTTGAACACTGTTAAGCAAGGAAAGTGAGGAATGAGCAACTCTTGTCCTGGTATTAGAACAATAATCTATTATTTAAGCATAGAATGAATGAGTCACATGCTACCTGGAAAGCATGAAAGAGCCGAACATTTTACATCATCTTTAGCAATCGTAATGGTAATGAGCTTATTAGTCATTTCCTTATAATAAAACACTGGACATTCATTGAATAAGCATATTTTGTGCTACTTTCAGTTGGTCTTTCTCCTGAAACAATTTTTCAAGATAATTTCTTTCTCAAGCCCAGTAACTGTTATCGATCTTTCCAGTATCGACATGGTTTCCTTTCTAACCATTCATTTGTAGACGTGTGGAAAGTAAAGAAGTTGTTTTTCTTATTATTTACGCATCGAGTTACATGTGTTAGAGTTTCAAATGATATTGTTTCAATCAGAATACAGCAGTCCCATTTGGATTCGGACGATATAATTGTGTCAGTTTAAGCAAGTTATAGTGTAATGTACGGAATGCTTTCAAATTATTCTATAAAAGTTAATAATCTAAACGACGCTGTTAATGAAATATATTCATCTAAGCACTTCCAAAAATTTCAGAATGCACTTGAACCCGAATAATATTTGTGATCGTGATTAGAATTATGTAGATGCCTATAAAAGTGTATTCTATTTTATGCACCCTGTCCCTTCAAGACCCGGGTTAACATGGTTCTCCAAAAACATCATAACCTTTGTTGTTCTAAATTCTGTCTGCCCTCATAACAGTTCCTAAGCTACCTTACACTTAGAAAAGCTCTTACTGTCTAAGTATACACTTCTCTAAGTCTTCCTTCTGCATTATGTGTCCTAGAAATTTCAGCTATTCCTGATTATTTGTAAAATTATACTTCTTTTAGTTTCATTAAAACTTCCTAGCTGCTCACATATCACGTCCATGGTATTCTCAGCATGCTTCTGTAGAATCACATCTCTGTTAAATCAAGTCTCTTCTTCATCTGAGAGAAGATTATCTAGCAGTAAGTGTTATATGTCATTTTATTACAAGGTTCTTTGTTTCTAATGAACTTTCATTGTTACTGAATACTTTGTTGAATCTTTGGAGGTCAACGTTTCCAAATAAATATTCTTTCGAAATTTCTTTTGTCTGTTCGAGGATGAGTTCGTATTTATTTTATTTATTCGAATATGAGTTAAATACTTGTCATCACCCAGCGAAGTTTTCTCCTCTCATGACGAAGGCGAGTTCTATTAGGGAGGACCCGTGAATTCAGCGCCTACTGGACCAGAAACTCAACCCAAACCTCAATTGGAACTTGTAGGTAGCAGGAGCTGCACAATCTTCATTTTCCAGTTTCTATAGAGTCCAAAATCGTCTCCGCATCCTAGTGAATAATGAGTTATTTTCTAGCCTGCAACCCCTTTCCCAGAGATGAGAGATCGCATGCCTCTCGCTGCTATATCGCTATTTACATGGAAAATGTTCAGACGAAGTATATTACTTAGTACCACCAGTTCGAACTTCCACAACAAAGACACACTATTCCACTCCATATTTCAGCGAACTAGTCGCATTCATTTTGTATTCCATTGTTGAAATGTAAGTTTAACTCCTGTAGCTTATTCCCAAGAATCGTTGCATGGTTAAATCAACTCTGAAGAGGATGCATCCGATCAATACAATCTTAATATGTTCAAGTCTAGGGCAACCGTTATCCTCCGCACATATCCTCCAGTTCTAGTGGGTCTTAGTACTTGTACATGATGGGCATCAATCTAAAAATAGGGAAGCAATGAGATCCTATTTTGCATGTCATATAAAAACATATACAAGAGGACAACTCCAATGTTATGCTTTTTCCCAAAGAATCGTGCAACAGGACAAAGTGCTGTCTCCCTTCATGAATATTTCTCAGCAATGATCTAATTTTATTATCCTTATAGTCACAGATTAGTTTCTCATGTGAACTAATGTGAATTATTAATATGAATCATTATTTCTATCATCGTATCTTTGTTGCTTCTGATGGTGACTCCAAGATCACCATTCTACGATCAATGATATTGCGAATTTAGCCACTGAAAATTCTTTATGGGTTAAAGATGGCAATGAAGATGTTAAAGAAGCTTTTGTAAATTCTCAGAATTATCAGGTGAAACCACAATTTTCTTCCAGCCGTTATAGCCTGGAGGAATCACTTTTTCACACTGTATCAGCGTGTTATTGCTGATCACAACAAACGCGTCTTCTTTTCTTTTCGTAACAATTATAACGTGTCCACAAAATGGCTAAGTCATTGTTTGCTGACAGAATGAGGAACCTTTTAGCTTCAAACAATGTTGATTCTCGTGATTACTGGCGGTTGTATAACATTTTATTAAATTATATTAAGAACTCTAACTCCCCTTCTTCATGCAATTTGCGGTGTTAAAATTTGTTGATGATAAAGCAGAATGTTTTGCGAAATTTTCTTAGAAGTCGACTCATAACTCATATGGAGTAACTTTGTCTGACCGAGTCTCTACTGTGATATTAGCATATAACTCCATATATGCCTTCTGCTATCATCTCTACTCTTGATTTTTATGAAGCATGTTGATATGATATCCCTGCAACAGTCCTTAAGAAATGTGTTCATGAACTTGCTTCTAAAGTGTAAAATAAATGTCTTTCTGCTTTAAGCTTTCCAGAGTTCTGGAAATCCTATTCTGTGGTTCCAGTTTTTAAGTAACCAGGTGAACGGACTGATTCTTCTGTCGGCACAGGAGCAAAGTACTACACATTCTAATCATCATTAAATTGGTTAAGCATCGCATATTGAAACGTCTTTTTTCCGATAAGGTATAAGATTTTCGCTTCTCCAGGACAACTACAGATATATAAAACGGTTTGGTATGCATGGTGTCTTCACAAGTTGAAAGGTTACCGTATTTATGGACGGAAATTTTGAATATGATTCAATCATTCATACTAACACGCGAAACAAAAGTTTTCTTGAACGGAAACTCATCGAGATGTTTTTGCATTAATAAACGTGTCCCCCAAGGAATTACCCTTGGGCTTACCTTATTCGTAAACCACATCAATGATATTCATAATAACATCAATAATAAAGTATCTATACTGATGACAGAATTATTTGTTTCTGTCTTCATGGTAAATCTGACTCGAAAGTGTCAAATTGGCATAACATCTGTTGTTAAGTAGGGCAGGAAATAACTTGTTAATTTTAAAGTCTCCGAAACTTTTTTCTGAGAGAACCATTTTTTAATGCAGTCAACCTGGCTGGTGCTAACTATCAGGAGACTTCTAAGACTGATGTATGAAGTGGAAATATTATATTGAATCGATTCTTAGGCTAATTGCTATGAACGTCGCTTCATTGTAACGTGCGAGACATTTTTTCTCGACAGAATCTAACTCATATATTTGTACGTCTATCATTCATCCATGCATTGAATAATTCTATTACATCCGGTCTGGTGCTTCTGCTATATATTTAGAGATTCTTGATAAAATCCAAAAAATAGTCTTCAAATTTGTTGGTCCTAACCTGGCATCTCGGCTTCAATTACTTCCCTATCGTCTTAAATGCCCTATGCGTTTTTCATGGTAAATCATCGGACGAATTTTATTATCTAGATTTGATGAATTTAAGCATGATATGAGATTGGGACCAAGACTTCATCATCTTACAGATTAAATGGCTAGATTTAACCGTAACTTCTATGCTACCAGTTTCTTGAATCGCATTTCTCGCTTGGGAAAATTTTTTTCCGGGTTCTTGCTTCCGAGTCAAAAAATGAAATGAAAAGGCAATCTTTATATTCTCTGTCCTTAATTCTTGTTGTTATATTAATATCACTGCTTAATAATATTTTCAATTTTTTCATATTCTCTCACCATTAGTAACCACTTGTGTCTTAGTAATCACTTGTGTCTTAGTGACTTTATTGCCTTATGTATATTTATGGGTGTCTGTATGCATGTGTGTATGTACGTATCTGCGTGTGTGATCGATTTTGTTTGTGATTTTGCTTTTTGGAAATCATTATCCTATTACTGTTTTTATGTGTGTGTGTGTGTACTTGTGTGCGTGAAGGGATCGGAAATAAATTCTCGACAGCAAACCGATATATATATATATATATATATATATATATATATATATATATATATATATATGTATGTATGTATGTATATACATACACGTATACGTATATCAATTTACCCCAAGTAAGGTGATAATGCTACTAAGACACAAGGGGCTACTGGAATGGAAAGACAATGAAAAGATTTTAGAACTAACCGGAAACACAATTCTAAACAGTAAACACTAAGCCTCTACTCCTGTTCAAAACCAGGAGAAGACTGTGGGCCGTATATAATTTTTCATTGATTGAGTGTGGCTATCTTTAACACGTTACCATATAACTTTACTATAACGATGATAATATACACAGTTTCACTATGCTTACAATCAATCTTACATGTACAACACTAAATTAACATTACAAGAAAATATACATCTGTATTATTATTATTATTATTATTATTATTATTATTATTATTATTATTATTATATAAATATGAACTATCACGTTGTAGCTTAGAAACGTAAATAAAAAATGTATTCAGTGAAAAAAGTCCGATAAATGTGCAATCTAAAATTGCTGTTAGGCCCTGCAAAAGATGTTGAATCTTTCTCGCCAAGACGACACAAAAGCAATTGTTTTGATTGATTATTTTAGTGTAAGATGATATTACATAATTTCACATGTCTAGCTAAACCGAATATACTTTCACGTAAATTATTAGAAATTGGATTGGATAAATCTGAAGGGAATTGTATGTACTCAGTTGGAAGTCTTAGTGTAAAACTCAGCATAATGATGCTTATGTCTACTAAAGAGAAAGAGACACGGCTCAAATGTCACAAAAAAAATATGTCTTGGCGTCATCTAACAGTAGCTCATTTAACGGTCATTTTCAACTTTTAAGTCTACACCAGATTTCTTCTGAAAACGCCTTAAATACATTTCCTCTATTTTTATTTGTCAAGAAAATAATTATTCAAATTATCTTAATAGATTTTAAAATGCTGTAAAAGACTTGTCTCGTGAATCCTTAAAATTGGATATTTGCTTATTTTGTAGTCATTTATCTCCCTTTATCTCCCAATAGAATTATCTTTGGAACGCGCTTATCATCTGCGATTTTAAATGACCATATATATATATGCACACACACTGAATGCGCTCGGTAAGTTGTCGCCATTTTATATTTTTAATTTCGTTCATGCGTTGAATATTTTTGATTTTCTCGACTGTACAGTTGTACTGGCGCAATTCACTCGGGCATGCAGTACTGTTTGGTATTCGCACCGGGAGCTCCAATATGAACATTTAAGAGATTTTGGGTGTCAATCTGAGGACAGGGCAGAGGATTCGAATTGAGTTGGATGAGTCCAGTGGTGATTACGAAGGCAACTCGGAAATCTCACTCTGATCGTTCAGATAAGAAAAGATCTCCCGAATTTGTTGTTGAAAGTTTCAGACTTAATATCGTGCCTTTATGAGGTAACTCTGCCTCGGCTCAAGAGAGTGGCTTCTCTAAAACACTATATTTGGCAAAAGAATTCTGTACCATGAAACACTAGCAGCAGAAGCCAGTCATGGCTGTCAGACAATATGTGAGACACATCATATCTTACAATGGCCACATAGCTCTCCATCTTGCAACACCCTTGATTATTGTCTGTAGGGGGTAGTTGAGCGAGAGACAGACAAACTCCTTGTAATACCTAAGATTAACTGAAGCCCATGATTATGGCAGCACTCACTAAATTAATCAAGGACACCGTTTAGAAAGATGCAGAAGATTCCGTAGTCGTCTGGAGGCCGTGAGTGAAGCCATTGGCAAGTTTATTAAATAAATTTATTCGTTATTATTTCACGATATTTTTGTGTAATTTTGGTAAATATATATGTTAAAATGAAATGTGAATGTTATTT
Organism: Acanthosepion lycidas; assembly: GCA_963932145.1. Taxonomy (NCBI): domain Eukaryota; kingdom Metazoa; phylum Mollusca; class Cephalopoda; order Sepiida; family Sepiidae; genus Acanthosepion; species Acanthosepion lycidas. Next base: position 103,550,387 of record OZ010583.1, read on the forward strand.
TCATTTTTTACGTAATTGAGACGATAATTTATCCATCGCACACTATGTACTTATGGAATCCGTCGATTACGAAAGACCATGGATCTGTGTTCGAAGAGTTATGCCATCTTCAGACCGCAGGGTTGGGAAGATTTTTTATGAAAGATGGGGAGTTTCCAATGTATTACGTCTCCCCTTGCCACGCCATTGTAACAGAAACCCAGTGGACAATACAATTTGGCACTGGCGTCATCAAAAGCGTTGCCAAAAGAAATCGATCATAGGTACACCGGATTCAAATTCACAGTTGTTAGTTTCTTAGTCTGGTTGACAACCATGGCCACAGAGTCCAGAATGCCCTACTATTTAATCATAGTTGGTGTTTTTGAATTCAGAGTCTTTTTTTTTTCTAGACTGGTTACCACCCAATACCCTAGGACCAAGCTGGCCCTGCTGGATTCAGCGTTTTCTTCTCCTAGACCAACTGCTACCCAAGGCTATTGAACCCAATCTATCATGTTATTTATCCATCGTGGGCGCATATATCGATATCGTGAAATAAATTATACATATATAAGATTCAGATATCCTTATAAAGTATGTATGTGATGTGTGTAGGGGTTTCGTGCGTGCGTGTGTGTATGGTTTATCTTGTTATAATTTTGCTGGCTAGTTACGTACGTTATAAAAATAATTCCAGTGTTTTTTCAAATAGACTTTTGAGGTATTGTACACGAAAATGTAATATCCTTGGTTAACAAAATGAAATGTCAACGTATTTCTTTACAATCTTGTTACAAAAACTTATTAACAAATACTTTGATGTTTTATTTCATGAAAGTCCCCTCCGAAATGCACGCTTTTTTTTCTGTATATAGACAAAAATGATGAATGTTTCACTCTTAGTGTTGTGGATTCCGCGTGAAAAATCGGTCTCCAATAAATGACAAACGCAAGTATTTAAGCTAAGAAATTAAATGTATTTACACAAAATACAAAAGGTAATGCTGTTAGTAAAATCCAGGAACGCCGGTTAGTATTAATCAAAGACTGCTATATACAGTCCCAAAGTAAACTTCCTTAGAGTCGGGCGTCCTTGTAACTGACTTCTACCGTCAACTCAATCACAGTGTCTATGTACTTTCCACTCTGTTTCTCCACCCTGTCCCTCCACTCGTTCCTCTACATCTTTCTTCAACTCTCGTCTCTGACTGACTGTGGCTCTTTTATGGCAGCAGGACGAGTCCATTTATATCAGAAAAGGGTGGAACCCATAATACTTAGAAATAGACAAATAACACCGAGACTGTAAAATCTTTTTTGAAATGTATCTGATTTCGAGAAATGACTTGTATATATGTATAGGGGAAAAACTTGCTTTTCCAAAAAGAAATATTTCCTCACCGAAATCTCGTCAGCGTTAAGGATGTTTTTTGGTCTATGTTCAAGAAACGCTTCTTGTATATATATATATATATATATATATATATATATATATATATATATATATATATTCTATTGGCATATATCCGAATATACATATTCGCTTTAAAGTGCTATTTTTTTAAATAATCAAACATACACAATTCTATCTACTGCATTTCAACACTCACTCAAAACGCCGACTCTCACACATTTTGATTTGTTTCAAATATGCTTTTGTTCTTATGAAATGTCGAGAGTTCCTTATATATTTGAAGTCCACGCAATGTTCTAAATCCGTTATCTATCGAAGATTTTAGCTCTTCTAAATGTTTTAGAGTTTTGCAACTTTAGGGCTATTCTTTATATGTATTTACAAACATCCTAATCGACATGTGATTGACCCCTATTTGTTGGCTTAGGTACGAGGTACGAGGTACGATCCACTAAACGGATTAAGTCAGATCAGAGTAGTTTGTCGTTTATTGTTTTTCTCACCCCTTATATTTTCCAAAATGAGTGAGGAAGTTCCTCGACTTTCGGACTCACTTTAAAATTGCTAACATCTCAATACACATTTTGCAATCTGAAATAAAAACTACAGCTTGATATTAAAAATTATAACAATAATAACGACACTTTAAAATAAAACTGAAACCAAATTATATGTAAGCGCCCAGATATTTTGATCAAAAACACAAAAAACAGAATGTGCATTCTTATTGAGATGGCAGTCCTCACAGATTATAATGTATATTTGAAGATCTTCAAAAAACTATCAAAGAACTGGGATCTTGAAATGGAAATCTCAAAATTTTGGCACATGAGGACATCAATATTTCCGATTTTAGTAGGAACCCTCAAATTGAAGTGATTTCTAGTTGCCCATGTCTTAAAGAAATGTAGCTCACATATTACGAAGAGCTATATATATTTACAATTTCTGCTACCTTAAGTTTTACAAACATTATCAAGAAATATTATTATTATTATTATTATTATTATTAATAATAATAATAATAATAATAATAATAATAATAATAATAATAATAATAATAAAAGGTAATATTTTAATATTACAAAAGAGATACATTCGGAATGCAGTTATTATGTATTGGAGAATGTAGAAAAGTTATAGAGAAGCCCTCACTGAAAATGAAAAGTAAAACATTTTGAAGGATGTCATGGTCGAATATTAACATAAAATATTGTACAGAAAAGCCGACGATGTGTTGTTAGATAAAGAAGAAAAACATGAATCATTATAGACTTTAGATGTTAGGAAGCCGATAGCGTAGTCGACAATGACGAAGAAGAAAACTTTGATAGTTTAAAATAGGAAATGTACAAGATGTTTCCAATGAAGTGAGTGGAAATCAACTCCGTTCTTCTTGTTACTCTGGCCACTATAATTATTAGCCTTCCGAAGTGACAAATCACCACCTCAGTTTAATGTTTGTAGACAGATAATACGCTGAATCCATCTCTTATAAAATTATCTGTGTTTGTAAATCAAACGACGAAAATAATAATAATAATAATAATAATAATAATAATAATAAGTTATGCAAAATTCAGTCCCACAGCATTTAGGATCGACAATGTAGAAACAGACAGCGGAATTCAGGTTAATTGGCAATGTTGTCGTGACACACTCTATTCAAGAAATGGGCAATTTGATAGATATCACAGTATCAGTTAAGAATAAGTGTATTATTTCAAAAATATTTGCAAGACAAAGCAAATACAAAGGTCTCAAAACAACCAGAGGAGAAAACTAGGAAAATTCAAACAGATGTGTAACACAAATTCCAGCCTGTATTGAGACAAAAAGCATTACGAAAGGGTGCACTGTTGGGAATCTCACTCCACGTACATAAATAAGAAAATTTAAAAGATTGTCAAATTTTTTCAGTTGTTTTGCAATAGTTTCTTGGCATTATAAAATTAAACAGTTAAAACGATGTATATGTAAGTCTTAATTTTAAAAGTTCTGCGCAAATTTTGAACATTTTTTTCTACAACAAAATACTCGCCATCTCACTTAATAGCACATTAGGTGCAACAAATTGCTTGACATCATTTGGCCTCTCTTGACATCTCCGGTTAACACTTAGATGTCACTCTTACAAAAAGTAACATGATAATAATAATAATAATAATAATAATAATAATAATAATAATAATAATAATAATAATAATATAATAATAAAGTTTGAATATCACTCGAATTGATGTCAACGAAAAGAACATATCTTCAACTTTTGGTCCGAGAAGTACATCTGTAAATTCTCTAGTTGTAAATTTAAGATATGTGAACTTTTATACAATTAATATGAAATTACGTTTTTGGTCTTTTCTCTTAATGTCAAACGTCAAATCTTACTTCCCGTCTCACCTATATTTTGATAATGGATATGTTGATTTAACTTAGTTAAAATTAATAGTTATAGTTAATACTTTTCTCATTTCCCTTAGTAACCTCCTGTAATGCAGATAATAGATGAAAACAAGAACCAGAAATAGACGCTTCAAATTAACTCCAGTCTCTCATGGACAGGATGAGCTCTTTAGTTTTGAGGTCGTATCTTGAACAAAATTGCCCCATGCCGTTTAATTTTAAAACGCAAAAAGATTTGTTTACAAACAAGAACTCATACAGGACCAGACATCAACTGGGACAAACAAGGACCGCATCACTCAGAGAAGAATTAGTCTAGGGCTGTAAATACTTACATCAACAATGAGACGGCTTGGGCATGGGTACTTAAGGCCAAATCAATTAATAAAAAGAAAGGGTTTGAAACGGAATCGCGAAGAGTCTAAAATAGTCATTACATTATTTTTGAGAGCACTCAAAAATCCACAAAAGAACATAACTGTTCAGATATGCCAAATATGGAGAGATACGGTAGGAACTTATATAAGACCCTAAATCGACCCAAATATGCTTGGCAATGTCTACATGGATGTGCGAAATAAAAGACACTCAAATGCAGAAATAGATCACATAGATTTAAATATATGGCAATATACAATATGACATAAGTCAAGCAGAAATGAGACGAAAATAGAAATAGATAACATGTCAGAGAACGAGGTACAAACTAAAATAAATGAGATACGAAATAATGTACTCACAGGAAATAAAATGGAAAAATCTAGCTGTTGCATAAACAATTGCTCTGATTCAGGTCCTGTCATAGATGGAGATGAATCAAACGAGATTAGAGCAGAATTCCTTGAAAACAACAGAGTTGAAATCACTGAAGTGAAAAACCACATCTTTCAAATAATCAGCAACATAACTCGTACACAAATATCAGAAAGAGATTGGCTTCCAAAACCCATTTGACGAAGTATAATAAACATATTGGGCAAACATTTAACGCAGCCTTACAAACATTGTTAACGGTCAGACATAAATGAAGTAAATAATGTCAGATATGCAATAGCTTTAGTAGCTACTGGAAAACGTAATATCAAGACAAAGAAATGATTAAATAACAGAAAAAAGGGCCCACTTGGAAGGCAAAATTAAACCGAGAAATTGATGGAGTCAGACGTAATCGAGGCTAGTTAAGAATTCAATAAATTCAAATGTGTCAACAAGGAAAAGTAGGAAAATCTAGCGGAAATATAAAATTTATGCAGTAAATGAAATTCCATCAATCAAGGATACACTTAAACAGAAACTCCCATTAAACATAGAGAAAATAAAATATGAAAGAGTTGTAGGTTATATTGACAAAATGAAATATTTCAAACGGATCTCAAGAAGTTATTGTATTAAATCCGCCCCCTACTGATAAAATGCAAAAAAATTTGAGAGAATATTTGGAGCAGCACAAAGGAATATAATCCCAATGCAGAGTAGATTAAGCGAGGACAACTAATGATGGATACTCCTGTACATGAATGGAAAAATATAACCAATAATAATGTAATGTAAGTCCTCAAAATAGAAACCCCTAAAATGGAAATCCCCATGAAATAAAAAAGTATCCAAATATTGGCATTATCATTTGTCATCGATCCATAAAAAATAACACAAAATTATCAATGCTAATTAATACCCCTAATGAAAACTTATCAATACCAATTAATATCCCCAATGAAAACTTATCAATACTAATTAATATCCTCAATGAAACTCCAGAATGGAACACTGAAAATATTGTATATCTCCTACCAAAATCGGATGAAACAGATGTTAAATAAATTATAGGGCCGATAAATGTCTATCCATCATTCATATATATATATATATATATATATATATATATATATATATATATATATATATATATATATATATATATATATATAAGTTATAAGGAACTTGGTAAAGGGAATTGGTAAATCCAAAGAGGATGAAATCCTGAGAGCTCAATGTGAGGACAGAGCTAATATGTAATGAAAATCAGACCACTTTAAGGTACCATTACGATAATTTATTTCACCTAAATCCTTTTTTAAGGATTCAGGATCATCAGGTTGGAAGTTTTACCTGATGATCCTGAATCCTTAAAAAAGGATTTAGGTGAAATAAATTATCGTAATGGTACCTTAAAGTGGTTTGATTTTCATTACATATATATATATATATATATATATATATATATATATATATATATATATATATATATATATATAGTTAAATTCCCAGATCAATTCTGTGGACAAGACAGATTGGTATAAAATAACAATTGGAAAAAAGATCTTAGATTTCGCCGACGCGTTTCGTCTTCCGAATTTTTCAAGGCAAAAATGAAATCGAAATGTTGGTGTTGTTATAGTTACATTAAAAAATCCAAATTTAAAAAGATAGACACTTCTGTCTAAGCCTTTTTTTCTGGTTAATGTAAATTACCATTATAGTAAAAGATTTTTTTTTCCATGTCAACACTATAGTTAAATTCCCAGATCAATTCTGTGGACAAGACAGATTGGTATAAAATGACAACTGGAAAAAAGATCTTAGATTTTGCCGACGCGTTTCGTCTTCCGACTTTTTCAAGGCAAAAATGAAATCGAAATATTTTTGTTGTTATAGTTACATTAAAAAATCCAAATTTAAAAAGATAGACGCTTCTGTCTGAGCCTTTTTTTCTGGTTAATGTAAATTACCTTTATAGTAATAATATATATATATATATATTGGAGGCGTGGATAGCGGCTCGGATTGAGGAATCGGAGAGGTGAGTTCGAATTATGGTCGAATCCATCACATTCACTTACGTGCTAATAACCTTGGGAAAGTTATGAATCCTCTTCTTCACCTCAGCTATGGGTAAATACCTTGGTGGACTGGATTCTATAGCCTTAGATGTCAACTGGTCTAGGAGAAGGACAACTCTTAATTCAAAAACTGCGAAGTGTCGTTTGGGGACATTGTGGCCCGTAGTGAACCAGAACACTTTATTTCGATCTTCAAAATTTGTTGCTGGCTCCACACGGAACATTCAACAGTATAAATGCATCATATATGCAGTTGTCTGGCTGTCGGTTCCTTGGACCTAATTTGCTTAACCCTCATACGTCGTACAAACGACGGAAGAGGGCAGTATATATATATATATATATATATATATATATATATATATATATATATATATATGTATGTATATATAAACTACGTCAAACAGCAAGGACACTGATCAGGAGATTTTGAGGAGCGCAGAACCACCTCTTCATTGCTGATGTTCCCAGGCCCACCCTGATCTTGTGTGGTAGCACATGTTGGGGGGACCAAGCTATGGGCAGAAAGTTAACCCAAAAACTGGGGTCAAAGTACTGTGAAGGTGTGGAAATTGGTTTTAATACGACAATGGATTTTTCGAAGGAGAATTATATTGCCAGCAGGTGGAGGATATTACCAGTAATGAAAATCTTGTCTGCATTAAATAACCCACTGAGGTTAATATGCCGTATAATAAATCAAACCAAACCAAACCAAACATGTTATGAAATTATCCAAATTGAAACTCCTTGTAAAGGCCAGATGAGGAAGAATATTGTCTCGTGTATCTAAGACGGGTGATGGAAGAAACGAAGAAAATCGTAGTGCCGTCAGAGGACAATAAAGTAACAGGATAAATGGAGACGGAAGATGAGAAGTGTATTTACATTTTTGAAAATCCTATTTGACAGTATTGACAAGTAGACGGAAAAGAATCCCACAACCAAGGGGCAGAGTTGTGAGACCATGTTATCAATCTAGCATTCTTCTTCATGTGTCCTGTCTCCTCAAAACTCACAACTTCTTGTCCCATGAAGCACTTAATAAATTTTGTCTTCTTTTTAATTATCCTAAAACCCTGTTACTCTATATATTTATATAAGCTCACTAAGCGTGTTATATGTTGTTTTCCTCTCTCTCTCTTGCCTCCAGTCTCTCCTGTGAGCATCAGCTTTTCTAAGACGTCTTTCCCTATTATTCTCCATAGAAACAGTATCTGTCTATTTCTGTTTATAAGTATAAGTCTCTTTTATGTTTCCATTTTCTCTAAAACTTCGTCTCGGCTCAAATGTTCAGTTCATGGTATACTCAGCGTTCTACTAGTACTGAGCTAATTTGTGAAATCAATGAATCAAAATGGCAACCAAAAATATAGCCATGAAAATATGTATGGAAAAGGCACATTGCGGCTATAAGAATGTTACTGATATATAGATGCCAGGTCAGGCTCATAAAATTTTGGATTCAGAATTAGATTTTTCCAGAAATGTTAGATATATTGTAGAAGCACAACACCGGAGTGTTTTCTATTCGAGATTCTACATTATGACATTATATTAAAATTTTCCTTAAAACTGAATAAATAGCTCAGAACTGTTGCGCTTTCAACAGACTAATCTTTTTTGGTGATCAGTCTTCAATTCCCAATCTCCATAGTATCCAAAAGCGTCTCCATGTCCTTGTGGGTAACGAATTATTATCCACCCTACAACGCCTTTCCTACAGACGTGACGTCGCAAGCC
>OZ010583.1:103561271-103563771 GCA_963932145.1 Acanthosepion lycidas
TTAAGTGGGTAATTAGTCTCTATTCGGTTCTAGAGGCGTGTCCTTTTCTTTTAGCAGGAATCTACGAATATATATTGGCCGAGAGGTACGTTTTCGACGCTTCAAATGTCAATTTTGTCACTTAAATGTAAGTTTTCTCTTTTATTCACAAGTAGATAAATAAAATAGAACAAGACTGAAATTAACAAAATTCTTCAATATCACATGAAATGCATAAATGTTGTCGGTGTACACGAGCGAACAATTCGACGATACAAACAGACAGTAAAGCCCCATTCATTTTATGAGATTAGTTGATAAATACACAGGAAAATCAGTTGTTGATATTGACAATGACGTCAAAGATGTCTGTGCCGTAAATCTTGCTACTGCAACAATCAAAGAATATCGATTTACACGACCGGAGGAAAGCACTAGTGAAATTTAGACACATTTAAATTTTACTCTTTTGGAAGAACAATAAGATACAACGTATTTTTGTCAGAGGAAATGAAAGTTAATTTGGGTAAACAACGACACTGGCGTTGTCATTTTGAGACATACAAAGAACAGTTTGTTACAGGAAAGGCAAAACATGTTCGTGAAAGCATCAAGGTCTTGGTTTTTAGTTTTTTGGGAATTTCACTGACTATGATAAGATATATTTTATCGCCAAAATCATGAATGTTATGTTTACAGCGATGTAATGAAATTTAACTTTTGCCTTCAATGTAACGCTTTGGAAGAAGAGATGTATTTCTTCTTCTTCCTCTTCTTCTTCTTCTTCTTCTTCTTCTGCGTACTTAGAGAATTAATGTTCTACCGCTTTGTAGCTGCTTTGAACACATAGGTTCTGGATTATTCTAATATCTTTCCCAAATAAATCAAGCTTAGCTAGCAGCTGAAAAGGGTGATATTGGAATGGGATTTAATTATACTAAGGAAAAGAAAGTATTCAGATGCCGTCGTACAGCTCCGCCTGGCTCTTGATTTATTAGATATCCGTCAATAGATATCTAATAATAAAAGCTACTATATATTAGATATAAAACATATTAAGATATTAAACTGTCCTCAATTGTCAATATTTGAAATGCTTCCATTACGAGTTGGCATTGAATACAATGGTTCATATAAATAATCACAGGATGTAATCTGAACAGCAGCAAAACATTTGCTACTGATATTCTTCCGATTACGTAAGGTTATTTTTGGTTTCAGATCCCAAAACCGATTTGTTTTCATCTGTTTAAAACTTGAACCTTTAATGTTTTCCGTCTCAAGGATGGCGGATTAATGAATGCTGTTCTGTCCAAGCATTAACATTCACAATAATATTAACATTAGATTAGATAATGTATTATTCTGAATGCATTTACATAGATTATAAAAAACGTATTGTGTTTATATAAGGTATGATATGTCAGTTAAGATTTATTAAGCATATTATAATCATTTCATCCACTGTAAAATCTCTCTCTCTCTCTCATATATATATATATATATATATATATAAATATATATATATATATATATATACTCATAAAGTGTGCTAAATTACCTTTTCATCACAGAATTAATAATTATCGCAATCGAATTATGTTGACTCCTCATGAAAGATTATCACCTATAGAATAACATACTAGTATAGAATAACATACCACCTAGAAAAACACGATTTTAAAACCCATGCCAAATTCATTATAATTGAGAGAATAGAAAAGTCCAGAGCAAATAACATTAGAAACATTTTAGAGTTCCATGAAAATAAGTGGATACAACGTTTAAAAACGTACTATCCAGACGGTCTCAACCATAAATTTAACAATACAGATAGTATTAGTATAAAACCCTAAAAAGCAAAACCTACCCGTATTTCTTACCCACACAAGACAGACATGCTTTCGGAGGTGTTGAGACCTCACACAACCACACGAATATACACGCTTACACACATCACTCCCTAAAAACCAAATAACACACACACACACTCTTAACAGAGACACACCCTCTTTCCAGGAACCAATAAATCTGTCAAAATGACCAAGGGAATTCAGAGCAGCATGAATCCATCCAGCTCTTATCTCAAATACCAACTTAAATGAAACTGTTTTGCCAACACAAAGACCGACCAAAATTCATGTTAAAAAAATAAGAAATTTAAAAAAAAAAAAAAAAAATGGAGGCAACAGACAAAAGTTAATTTTCTCCATCAAGAAATTTCGGTAGTTCACTTCTAGCAGCAACCAGGAAATTATTTTTCTCCTGCTGCTGGCCATGTTGGCCGAAACTAGTCGAGGAATCTAAATGAAATAATAATAAAAACGAAGGAATATTAATATACAATCCAGTATGTCTGAATTTTTAATATTTTGTTATTGTTCAAAATATATATACATATATACACAAATACATACATACATATATATATATATATATATATACATACATACATATATATATATATATATATATATATATATATATATATATATATAAGCGTTACACCACAAGCAAGGCG
>OZ010583.1:103568771-103586271 GCA_963932145.1 Acanthosepion lycidas
CCAAGACATCGCGAATTCAAGCTTCCTACGAGGCCGGCATCCCGCTCTCACCTTTTTACTGTTGAAACTGTTAAATGTAGTCGCCTCTTCTACTCCAATAGCTTCATGTCTCGTACCTCTCGCCTGTGGAACTCCCTTCCCTATTCCTGTGTCCCTGATCTATCCACTATCCTTCTACTCATCGTTTCCTCTATCATTCCTACCTGCTCTTGCTCCAAATCCTCTATACCCCCTTGCGTGCTAGTGGCTTCCCGCCTTGCTAGGGGTGAAAGGCTTTAAAAAAAAGCACATAGGATACATAGCGTTAGGATTTCTTTTAACTAACATCAAAATGTGCTACAAATTTTAATCTAATTATAGGAATTAGGCTTTTAACTTAAATTGTCATATTTACATTCTCATATCTATGTCATGCAGACGTTCAATTCATTCAGAATTACCTGTGATGATATACCCAGTTAATTTCTCAAATCCCTAATTAAAATTAGCTTCCATCGAATGAATCATGTAGGTATTAAAGCAGCACACCCCATCAGATCTCAGAGACTGTCGCTACACATTCACAACTAAATAGCATAATTAAATATGAAAAGAACAAAAAAAAATCGCTTTCAGACTTCGAAATGCAGCACAATATGTTGCTAGAAGTGAAAAAAAATTTATTTAACAAAGATGTTGACTTTCCACACTACGTTAAAGAAAATGTTAGAAAGGAAAGTCCCATCTATTCTGTACGGATTGATAACAGTTAATTATCTTGAGAATTATGTTTACCCGTAGAAAAAAAAAAAAAAACTTTTTTAAGAAAAAATATTTAATTTATTTCAGCAGACTGTAACGCTAGCTGTTCAGTCAATGAATGTTGAATGTTGAATGTTTCATTATAAGGAAACGTTTAACCTCACCACTGCAAATCCTTTTTTAGAACTTTGTTCTATACCAGAAAGAAAAAATGGTAAATGCAATAGTTATATTCTGCGATGAATATTTCTAATGAAACCTGATCATTTGTAATCAAAGTCTTTGCAATTTTCAAAGTAAGAAATACAGATTGTTTAATTAAAGTTACTTAAACGATTTTTTTTTTTAGGTAGGACGTTGTCATAGTCTGATTTTAATAGCTAGTTTCGCCCTATCGACAGAATTATTTCGTTTTATAGTTCAAGATAACAAATGTGAAAGCCAATGGATTGAATAATAAAACTCGAATAATTGCAGATTTAAATCGAGTTCTAATACTTCCTGATGCCTCCAAATTAAACGAAATAAATATAATATAAATAATAAATATTAACTTTTATGATTTCACGTAGAGAGATTTACTAAGTGTAGCTCAGATGTGGCACAAAGCCGACTGTATGGAACAAGTAGTGAAGAAAAGCTCATTAGTCAGTCAGAATTGACCCTTCGAAACAAACTTGCTAAAAATTACACCACGTCTAGGCGGCCCTTTCGATTCATATACAAAACGACATTTTTTTTTTTTGGGCTACATATGAAGTGTTGCAGATAAGTTTTCGGTTCGATCCAGATCCAACTCCAGACCAAATGTTGAAAGAATTTGTTTATAGAATCCCTTCATTACGAAGCTGAAAACGTTATATCCTTAAATTAAACGAATAGAAAGTCGAATCTTTGCGCATTTATATCTAATCCACCAGCAGTATGTCCTAAAAAAGTTAGAATAAAATAAATTATGAAAAAGGCAACGGTATGCACGGTTCCATCTTAAGCATACAGAGAAGACAAACATATGTTGCGTGACAAAGAAATGATGATGAAAAGTCTTCACCCGTACGCATTTCCCAAAAATAAAACCAAACGATTAAATTTCAGAATTCTTTTAAAGAATCTTTTCTTGATAGGACTGAGTTCGTTTTCTGAACTCTTCGCATTTATTAAATCATTTTCAGTGAATAACAGTATTTAATCGAATAAATTCTACCCCTCAGGTTATGGTTTCCTTAAAGAACATTTAAGTGTCTAATCGTGAAATGGGAAATTTATTTTATTTAATTTAGTTTTATATTTTTAAGATTTTCCAATCACCTTGAACTTCTTAAGACAGCGTTTTTTATGAATATCATATTTTAACACATTAATTTATTTTTCGATACTAATTTCTTTAAATAAAATTCTCGTATAACAGAATTTTGAGAACAATTTCAACGTCAAGCTATTAAAACAACCATTGTATCAGTTTGTAAGAGATGAACATAAAAATGAACAGCAAAAAAAAAAAAAAGAGCAAAATTTGAAATGTTAGCGACTCCTGAGAATAAATTCTTGGCAATTTCTTTTAAATCAAATCGGCTCATATTCTTTTCAATCTTTTTAAACGTTATCCATATTATACACTGGGAAGAAACCGACTTCATATGGACAATAATGAACTGAGTAATACGCAAAAAATAGAAAGGGACGTAAGAAAAATGTGTTTCTTTACTGGATTAATATAATGTACAGCGTGGTCTGAAAGTCTTGTCGCCACAATATAATATAATTTTCTATCTCAGATGGCTGACACGAAAATATTGGTGGTCATACAGACCTTCTCGATGTGTCGATGCATCAGTAAAAGGGAATAAATTGAATCCATTACCCGTCCTGGGTAAGACGATAAACTACATCCAGCAGCAAAGCCTCTGATCAGGAGGGTTTGAGTAGTGTGGAACCACCTTTTAATTGCTGGTGATCCCAGACCTACCCCGGCCTGGCTGGTAGCACCTGTCCCAACTATGGGAAAATATTTGACACCAAACTGGGCTCAAAACTCTATGAAAGTGTAAAAACATGTTTTAATACCAGGGATATTTTTTTTGAGGAAAAATTATTAGCAATACATTTTTGAAAGAAAAAAATATTACAAGCATTATATTTTTGAAGGAAAATGTATTACTAGCTACAAATTTTTGGAAAAAATATTACCGACAATAAAAATATTGTCGGTATTAGATAACCGATTGAGATATACCGTAATTCAAACCAAACCAAACCTTGAATCCAGTACTTGTGATTTGTGTTACTCTATTATTTGTACGTCCTGGGTATGGCGATAAACTACATCCGCGTCCTGGGTATGGCGATAAACAACCTCCAACATCAAGGACGCAGATAATGTTTTCGGAAAAATAATGTTGTCAGCTATACGTTTTTGAAACAATAATCTTGCCAGCTATCCGTTTTTGGAACCATAATGTTGCCATCTATGCGTTTTTGAAACAATAATGTTGCCAGCTATAAGTTTTTAAAACAATAATGTTGCCAGCTATACGTGTTTTTAAACCATAATGTTGCCAGCTATACGTTTTTGAAACCATAATGTTGCAAGCTATCCGTTTTTGAAACAATAATGTTGGCAGCTATAAGTTTTTTTGTAAAAACTAATGTTGCCAGCTATACGTTTTTGAAACAATAATGTTGCCAGCTATACATTTTTGACTTTTAAAGTCACTCAAAATCAGTTTCGGCATAAAGTGTCCACTAAGGTTGAGGTGCCGTTAAACAAAACAATCAATCAATCTATATTTTTTCTATTGTTCTCATTACTTTTTGGTAGAAGGCGACAAGATTTCCGGACTAACGTGTACATTGTGAAGTAATTCTGACAAAAATAGAAAAACCATCGGGATCTATAATTGGTGGGCACAATCTTAATAGTATGAGATATACATATGACAGCGTGTTAATTGGAGACAGAGAAAAATAAAAACAGGAACTCAAATACAAGGTAGTAAATTAAAGCGCGAGGAAGAGACTAAAAATCACGGTGGAGTAATGAATAGCGGCACGGAGTGAGGAATCGGAGAGCCGAGTTCGAATTCCTTTCGAATACATTACATTCACTTACGTGCTAAGGGAAAGGTATTAATCCTCTCCTTCTCCATCCAACTATAATTAAATAGCAGGACAGACCGAAATGGCAAACTAATGCGGGAAAAGTCTGCCTCTTCAGTGATGTATCGAAAGATACATGATCCTATAAGCGTGTATCACGCAGGGTACATGACTGATTGACCGACAGCGGTAGAAAGAACCCATGATGTGAGATACAAATTGCAGCTGTCAAACCAATGGAAGCAATTAGGAAAAATTTGACGATCTGTGAAGCGTTTTAACAGTGCGATACTTAAATCGGAAGGCGATTCAGGGTAACGAAGTGTAAAAGGTAAGTATGAAAAACTTAGTATTGAAAAGGGAAAGGCTTGCCAGAATCAAATACAATTTGATACTCTCAGGGTAGAGAAAATTGCACATAACTTACCTAACGAGCTTGTGTTAACTGGATGTCAGAATATGATTTAGGAGAGATAACAAAAAGACAATATTTATTAAGGGTTACAAAGGACAGGAAATTGTGGAGAGCCATGTTCGTCAACGTCCTAAATGGATACGGCACATAGGAGAAGATTTGTCAGAACGTGGTCGATTAATGATGACTTGATCTGAAGATGGATTACATTAAGTGAGGATTATCTTAAAAGATTTGTTGATGATAGCGTTTTAAATGTTTAATTCCTCATCAAATTTCGTTTGTCGTGTTTGGAGATATATTGTATGGGAATTCAGTTATTTTATATTTTTGCTTCTGAAGGCGCATTACAAATAACAACTGACTTCCGAAAATGAAACAAAGTATTAAGGAATATTTCCTTCGAATCAACTAGTGTGACAACCGAACCCGATCCAGAGTCTTATCCCGGTCACGGCGCCAACTGCGACGTCGGCCACTCCCGTTCGTTCGTTCGTTCGAGTGGGTGTCGCTCTAATCTTTTGGCGATTCGGATGGGAATCGGGTTAGATCTGATAACAGCCTCGTCGTTCCCAACTCGCCTCCAGCGCCTGGTTACCGAAGTAACTACTTTGATTCCCAGGCTGCCTACCCACGTTGTGAATTGATCTAGGCAGAGGAAATCAATCAGTCGTCGGGGCCGTAATGCAAGCTGAGTTCGAATGAGGGTGGTATCACACAAATAGATGTGAGAGAAAATAAAATAACAACTCGAAAAGTTCAAGTTATTAAAAAAAAAAGGATAACAATACTTTATATCTGTTGCTGGATACAGGGTCACGTCTATCTCCCAATCCGCTATGTGGATTCGTGACACGTTGTTTTTTTTGTTAGGTGAGTCTTAACATCTAAGCTGTCTGTCTTTTAAGAAACTGGTTCTTGGTGTGTCTTCAGGCGAAATTCATAAAACTTATTTTGGTGGTGTGAGTCTAAGTCGTTCTTCAAAAAATAAATTGTTTTTGGTTAGAAGACGAGTTCGGAATTTGCGCGAATCTTGGTCAGATCTTCGTGGTGGGTCTTCAGAGCTCTCAACTGGAACTCGGTCTCGAACTAACTGCAAGTAAAAACTCTCTCTCGAACTCTACAACTGCTTTTCGCTCGCTGCGACTTTGCTTATATGGACGCCGACCCAAACCGGGGTGGGTTCGTCGGGGTTTGAGGTTCCTTGATAATTCTAAATCCATAGTCCACTTCTTTATTTTCGGTCAGGAATTTTCCACTCCTTTCCATTTTTAGAAGTCTTCTCTTACCCCCACCTTCTATTATTCTCATATGGATATCTCACCATACTTCAGAGGGGCGTCAACGGTTTTCCCACTTCCTCGCAGCAACTTCTCATACCTACCTCTCAATGGGCGGCGGCGGGCTCCCTCCTTGCGTCACATGATCACCTCCGCCTGGATCTCGTTAACATTCAGCCAATGGCGTTCAACAGTGTGAGCGTGACCAGACTAGCCTTGTTCTAAAAAAAAAATATATTTTGCTCAAAAAAAAATTTATCTTTTTCTTTTCCTTTTCTTTCTTTTGTTTCTCTCTTCTTCTCTGGCCGCCAAGAGGACAATACGTCCCGTAGAGTGATAATCTCAATTCTTATCCTAACGTCACGGCATATGGAATTCTTCAATCAGATTTTCGCCAGCACCAAGACGCTAGTCAACCAGACACACTCATTCTTCGGCGCCAACGAAATATTGTTTCGCTGTCATATTCAAATTCCAACACAGCCCAGATGTGTTTTCTCTCAATGACACCTCCCATCGACAAAGACCCAACCTAGAGTTGGCTCTCTTTGTGTGTGGTCAACAGATGACCTATTAAATTGTTTGTTACCATGACACAGTTAATTCGTTATCTATTTAAAACTGTACCACCTGGTGTTTGTCAATTAGCTTTATGACAATGGCCATAAAAATTTTCACCATTCTTCATTTATCAAAATAACATCGCCAAATGTCTCTGTCGTGGGTGGCTTTCCTTAGTCTCGCCTCTCTTTTCCTTTCTTTTTTTCCTCACAGGGAATTTTCACCAACCTCCGATAATTTGCTTGCCACCATAACACAGTTAATTCTTTATCTATTTAAAAATAAACTATGTATCAACCTGGACTTTGTCAGCTAGCCCTACGACAATGGCCGTCAGAATTTTCACCATTTTTTCCATTATCAAAATAACATAGCCAAATATCCCTTCTCGTTGGTGGCCTCACTTTATCATATAAGTTAAGTCTCGCCTCTCTTTTTCTTTCTTTTCTTTCTCTTTTTCCTTTCCTTCTTTTTCCCTCTTTTTGCGTCCCTAAATGGTGTCACATAGTGCTGAATGCTACTTAGAACCAATCCTACTATATGACAGTGGATACGGGACAATTTCCACACATATGAAAAGGTGATTAAAAATCTGATTGTGCAGAAGCATGCTCAAAGACGAAAAATATTAGACCTAGGTACTTTTCATGGAAATAGGAACAAATAGGACACTTGAATTCAGATCAGAAAATATCTATGATGAGGAAAGTCGGTTTGGAGAATTAGGCACACATGTAAGAGGAACAGTGTACCTTGTTGCCTACCTAACAAGTTTGTGGCAGAACAGGGAGTAAAAAATAAATATTTCTAAGAGCCGCAAAGAATAATTTTTTATGAAGACCCATGATCGCCCCAAACTTGAAAAGACACGGCACATAAAAAAAAATCTTACTGTACATTCAAAGCACGCTACACAAACTGCGAAGGTTATTATGATGTCAAAATAACAAGAGATTCGAAGTTATCAGCTGGCATGTAAAAGATGCCGTGTCTGTTTTTACATCACTTACCAGAATATGTCCTGTTTTCCCAGTCGGGCAGAATTTATAGTTTTTAAACATCTGTACAGAGATTGCGAACTCAGGTCCCTAAGGGTAGTTAAGGATTCGCCCTGATAATTAAAACGCGGATATACGCTATCGTCATACATAGACAAACTGATTTAACTAGGAACCAAGATGTCGGCAAGTGTTCAGATGAAAGGGGCCGCGAACACACAATTAGCGTGTGTTTGGCATGCCTGTGGGTACAGGGGAATGGTTTTAAGACGTGTTATTATATGGTTCATTGGAACTACGCAGCGAAGGTCTTTCGTTATTAAGAAAGCCGAAACCGTGACTTGAAGGGAAATTGTTTGCTGCTCACGAGGGAAATTTATTATTGTTATTTGTGTTAACGCTACTGTTGAAAGGAAAATTCTGGAAAAAGGTATGTTGTACTGTTTTGATATTCACTTCAGTATTATGGTGTTTTTTTTTTATAATCTGTAGGATTATCCTGCTTGTGTGTATAAGGAAGAGACTCGAAACGATATAAATGCTGTTCTACAGAGGAATGATGGAAGTACTATGGACGGAATATTTTTTATTATCTTTTTAATCATTTCGCCCAAAGCAAGGCAAGAATGCAGTGGGTTACAAAGAGTGAAAGTAAGAGAAAAGACTGAAAATAGAGAGAATCGAGGAAAGATGAACGGAATTCAAGAAGATAGAAGATGAAGATTGACATTGTATTTCAATTTTTGAAGACTGCACTTATCAGGGAAGCAAAACAGAGGGGAGGTTCTCATGAGGGAAATGCGATATAATAAACTGTAGGTGTAAAAGAGGCGATGCACTTAACTATTTCAAAAGTAAACGGGTAGAACCTAGGTACCAATCTGGTAGCAAGTTTAAATTCATTGAGTTAAGGCACCAGGAATAAAAGCTCATCAGTACAGGTGCCATGAAAATATTTGTAGAAAAGACAGAGGTACTCTACTCCACGTCAACGAGAAAGTGACTGGAGTCGAGATACCAAGATAGATAGATTCCATTACAGATCCTTCTTTGGATTTTATCAAGAACCTCGAGATGCATTACAGCGACACCAGATGATGAAAAACGAGTTAAAATGGGAACGAAAAGCAGATTTGCATACGGCCACATCATGATGAAACAGCGCCTACCGCAGGATCACTGAAGATAATAAGCAAATTCGAGCCTGGTCTGTAATTAAATGGGTGACCGCTTGGGATTACCTGGTGCTCTAAGATCTGATGTGTGGGTAGTGTAATGGATTATGGTGCGGAATTTTTAATCGGAGAGACAAGTTCCAGTTCCCGTTGAGTTCGTTATATTCACTTACGCGTCAATATCCAAGGAAACGGAATGAATTCGCCTTTTCTCCTCCTAGCGATGGTTTAATTAATAAGTTTTGTATCACTAAACCTTTATCATGCAGAAAGATATCTTACAATCAGAAAATATATTCTGACTTAAAATAACCTGCAAAAGGTTGATAAACCGTAGAAAACGAATCAAAATGAGATATATGTATAAAATAAAAAGCGACAGCTGATATATTTGAGAAACTTTAAGAGGGATGATGGCTTGGATAATTTAACACTCACTGGGCATACTGAAGGCAGGAAAAACAGAACGTAATCAATCTATTCTAGAATAGGTGGCAAAGCGGAGAAAATAAATATGTTAAAAATGACGACATTGGCTTAGAGCTACAAGGGACATATCGGTTTTTGAGTTTCACGAATGTCCACATCCAAGGTCACAGGTACACATAAAAGAAGCTTTTGGATCAGTTTGTAATATCTGTCTTCAGTTACACAAAGTTCGAATCTGTTACACTTTCTGATAGTGATATATTGTACGATGCTGGAGTGAATTGAAATAATCGAAGGGTAAGTATGAAGAAGAATAGACGGTTTGAAAGAGGAAACGTAAAGGAATATAGGGGAAAAAACAAACGCAAAAAGATGAAAGGAAAACAGGTGCACCCCCACAACATGCATATACATGTAAACAGTAACTGTTACTGCTGATAATGCAAGATTCTCCTAGCGATTGAATTCTCTGAGTTACTGGTGTGTTTATGAACAAATAGATACGCAAAAACTCGCCTTTCTCTGCCGAGCGTCGTTCTAAGTGTTAGAAAGTCTGATTCTAGCAAAATGGAACAACCTAACTGGTCCATTGGACACTCTCCTATAAAATGAGGTAAAATTAGCTTGTCTGCTTTTCAAGAGGACACAAGAAGGCAGCCATTTTAGTAGGGAAGTCACTTGACTTCTACATGATTGATACCAAATCGTTCAGGTTTCGGTCGTAGCCTGAAGCGATCTGATGTCTAGCCACATTGATGAGCAGTAATTCAGCGAAAGAGTCTGTCTGTCGATGACTATATATATATATATATATATATATATATATATATATATATATATATATATATATATATATATATATATGGAGAGATAGAGAGAGAGAGAGAGAGAGAGAGAGAGAGAGAGAGTGAGTGTGTGTGTGTGTTTATCAAAAATACTTTACAAAGATTAGGGACGGGTTCCTCACATCGAAACAAGTTCATGCAAACATATCCGCAAATCCTGCATTTTTGAGTTAAGTTTAAAGTAAGTTTACAGTAGATGGCGCTGTGTTGCCATATAGACTATCTTACATTTGCCATTCGTGTACTTTTGTGGCTATCCTGTCTTCAACATTTAAAGTTTGTAGTAGTGAGTTAACTGAGAACTGTTCTGTTTAGCAATGGCATGCAATATTCATATCGTGACTAGGAAGCCATGAATTTTAGGTACGACCGTGCGAAAGGTAATGGATGCTAGGGTGCACGGCTAGGGTGCACGGCTAGGGTGCACGGATGTATCAGATTGAGTTTCCAGACCGAAGGTAGCCAAGACTTCCAACCGTTGCTGCTATTTATCTTCGTTTTTCCGATTAGGATCCATGGCAATGTTTGTAAAAGTATTTTTGGATTGTGTATCGTAAACGTTAAACTTAATAACTCTAAAACGCAGGATTTGTGGACATATGTTTATGAGGACTTTTCTCATTGTTATTGTGTGAGAAACCTACCCACAAAGTTTGTAAAATATTTTGATAGTCTCTCTCTCTCTTTCTACACACACACACACATATATATATGTGTATGTATGTATGTATATATGCGTGTATGTGCGCGCTTCTCTATGTCAACCATCGATGTGTCTGCCGTTATCAACTGTGAAAGAACCTGGTAAACCTATGAAATGAGCGGTGAATCTCGGCCAGTTTGGTTTAGTTATTTTGAAGGCTTTTGTCAGGGTTTGGCTTGCAGGTCTTCTTCACGGTCTCAAGTGTTGTCCGGACTACTTTCGATTTCATCAACTACTTCTTAACAAATCGTGTAACGAATATCGTGCTGAATCGTCATTTTTAAAGTTTCATTGACATTAATGTGGGGAGCCTCTAGTCTCTATCTTCGGACTTGCTTTATTTCTCATTAGCATCAACAACCTTCCGAATGTAATTAGTTGCAATTTGGTATTTTTGCTGCTGACACAGCTATTATTCATTTCCTAATATTAAGTCCGACAGTTAACATAAAGTAAATTTGGCAACTGATCTCGAAAATGACATTCTATAAAAAAATATATATATTTTGACGTGCTACATTCCTTAGTTCTACCAGTTCTAAGCTTCACAGCAAAAACCTAGCTTAATAGTGCCGGTGTCATTATTATGGTATGTTTTAAGAGTATAGGTTTAATAAGGTAGGTTTTAATAGTGATGAAGAGGTGACGGGACCCCAGCCGTAGTCCTAAAGAAATGTGATCCTGAGCTGGCTCCAGTTCTCTCTAAACTCTACACTTAACGCCTCGCTGCTTTCTGCTTCCCGTTGGAAGAACTTCTCTGTGGTTCCTGTTTTTAAAAACACTGCAGAACCATCTGGCCTCTCTAACTATCGCCTTATTAGTCTCCCAACGCATTTCGGCGAAGTATTCGAGGCTTTAATCAACGCTGAAGTTGTTAAGCATCTTACATCTCACGATCTACTCTCCGACAAACAAGCAATGGCTTCCGTTTTGCCAGGTCTACCACATCACTGTATATGCATATCAAGCCCTTGATAATAACGGTGAAGCTCGAGCTATGACTCTAGATATTTCAAAGGCTTTTGAGAAGTTTTGGCATGTGGTCTTCTGCGTAAGTTCCAGGGCTACAGTATTACAGGACGAATAATTGATTTAACCAAATCGTTTCTATCAAATACTGAAATGAAGTTCGTTTTCAACGGGCTTGCTTCTGGATCCTACCCTGTTTCTGATCGTCATTAATAATCTTTGTGATGTCATCAGTTCCCAAGTAGGCATTTATGTAGATGTCTCCTCTGTCTTAATAGCAATTCCGTCAATGCTGACAAAGTTCTGCTGGCAGCTTCTCTTGAAAAGGAAGTGTAATCAGTGGTTAATTAGGACAAGAAATGGCTCGTAAATTTTTAATGCATCCAAAAGGAAACTGTTTCATTTAGGCACTATAAAGAAACTTTCATGCCTGACATCAGTATGGCTGATGCTAGACGCATGGAGAGCAACAGTGTGAGCCTTCTTGGCCTCCCGTTTTAAACTGAATTGAAGAGAAACGACATCAAATCAATAGCTGCATCTACTGCAAGGAAAGTTGGTTCACTGTGTCGTGTCTGGTTTTTCTCGTCAGTGGATAACATGCACATTTACAAATCTATCATTCCTCTGTGCATTGAATACTGTTGCCATATCTAGTGAGATGCTCATCACGAGGTTCTTGACAAAAGCCACAGCACGTACAACAACCTCTTTCAGTATCGGTCTAATTTGAGCGGCTCTTGTGCCTTTTATATGGTGAACATTAATAAAAATCATGAAGAAATATCTGAATTTATTTTAGCAGCATCATCAAATGGTATCGCCTATAATACAAGACCACCATAATTTCAAACATCCTCTTGTGTTCTAAGTTGTTTTGATTGACTAGTTCCATACAAAGACAACCTCTAATTTAGCCAATAGATCTATCCAAGAATTCTCTATATCAATTAATCAGAATTACTGTTGCTATGTCCTACTTCACCCAATTTAGACGTTTTTCACCATGCGATATAAGCAAGCAGTTTGGTCGCTTTTTGGACTTTCCCCAATGTTCTTAATATACTGTACTATTTCTTTCTGCATTCGAAATCATAGCTTTTTCAAATATCTTGCTGCTCGGCAATCATCTTTCCTTGCTCATTAATTTCTTCAGTTTTTTATCCCTTTTTTTGCGCCATTCCCAAAGCAAGTTTTTTTTCCTGTTTTATTTTGCCAACATTTTCAATTTCTATATTTGTATAGTTCTTTGATTAATGTTCAACTTCATTCTAATTTTTTTTTCTTTCCATCACTCAATACACTTACATTTTGGGGTTTCTTTTTTGAGTTTACAATGTTCTAACGGCCCATAGCAATTTTGAGGATGCTTGAAATTAAAAAAAAATCAATATATGTAACCATAATTTATATATTTATTTACATTATGATAAAAAAAAGCACTGGAATTGCTTAAAAACTCAAAACACCAAATAACTTTCCAACAAAAAGTTTACTTCAATTCACATAGAATATTTGTCAAGCACATATGGGTATAGCCTAAATATTATATAAATTGTTTTTTTAATACCAATATTAACCAACAACTTTTCATAATATATATATATATATATATATATATATATATATATATATATATATATGAATAAAAATATATATATATATATGAATAAAAATGACAATAGGAAAACTAGTATTTACTGACGCGTTTCCTCCAATGTAGACGTTATCAAACCAAAATACGAAAATGAAATTAATTGAACAAAGTACTAAATAAAAACATAATGTTCCTAGCAACTGGAATGTAGAGGAACGCTATTTTTATATTTTTAACTGAAAATAACGTCAGTATTTTTAACGTGTGCAGAATATTGTCATTATATCTCTGTTGATGTATTCAACCATTTTCTTTGATTTTATGAATCTGTTGTGTTTATTTGTTTGTAAGAGCAGTAATATTGTTAAGAAAGGTGAAATGGGGAAAAAACCTGGGCGTAGATTAAAATTTGGGTAATTTTCTATGGCGGCACTCTCCAGAATTTTGCTTCTGAGTGAGTTATTTTCTTTTTTTATGAGTGTAGCATTTTTAAAATCAAAAATGAAGAAGAGATTTGAAGCACCAGAAATGTGGATCTGCAGAAGGATATTATGGACCGTACATGTGTGCAACAACAAAGTTTTAGTGAAAATGTAATGAAAAAGGAAACATAACTGAATGTAATGGATTGGAATGGAATTAGGACTCGGAGAGCCGAGTTCGAATTCTAGTCGAATCCATTACATTCACTTACGTGCTAATATTCTTGGGAACGGTATGAATCCTCCTCTTCTCCCCTTTCCCAGCTATGCGTAAATAGAAGGGCAGACCGGGTTCTATAAACTTGGATGTCAACTGGTCTACCGTAGAAAGAAATGACAACCTACTGCGGGAAAAAAATCTTCGTCAGTCATGTATAGAAAGATGCATGATCGCCTAAGTCTGTATCATACGCAGTACATAACTGACTGATACTTAACATAAGGACGAGACAGTTGAAATATTTAGGACACTTAGTGATAAAAGACGGTTTGAAAAATCTGATACTCACAGGCCTTAGTGAGGGCAAGACGGATAGATGAAAACATAGCAAAATGAAATGGAGTAAATGGATAGCGGGACAAGGTTTAGGGGTGATAAAAAAAGTCAAAATATATAGAGGGTTACAAAGGGTAGGAAATTGTGAAGAACCATGATCGTCTACGTCCTCAGGGGACATGATACAAGAAGAAGGCGAGAAAACAAAACCTACGTCAACCTTTCTGTAAAACACGACTAGAAATATTCAGATTCAATAATGAAATTCCTATCTGGAATTTGAACCCCTTCTTGAGTAAATGGAATATCCTCTCTGAAAGTCAAACACGTCTTTCGAAGATACGATAGAATTTTATAGAGTACATAATATGCTGAAGTATTTAGTTTTCTCATATATATATATATATATATATATATATATATATATATATATATATATATGTGTGTGTGTGTGTGTGTGTGTGTGTGGTGGGGGTGTTTGTGTATGTGTGTGTTAGCATTAGGATATATTTTGTTATCGATCAGTTACCATATGCCAGGCAATGATCATAATTGTCAAAGTTTATAATAATAATAAAAAATAAATACTACCATACACATTTCGGAAGCGCAGCATTGTATTTTACCATTTGGAAAACAACAAAAACTAGAGAAATAGAAAGTAAATCCATATATACATAATAGAAAAACAGAAAAATACTCAATGGACGAAGCCAAATGGCTGATGTCCGGCTAAGTAGCCTGGGTCGATTAATATCCATAATAAAAAAGGTCGTAACATAAATATCAGCCTCGGAGGAAGAAAATGGCAAAAAAATATTATGTATCGTTGCACAGAGAACAAGCCATGTTTTCGTTTTTCATATAAAATCCGAAAGTTTTCTACACATATATACGCATATTCAACGCTGAGAATTTGTGGATATACGTCACTATAAATATAATTACATCAACCGCTTCAAAAAGCGGCTGGGGATGCAATACACTCACATTTGTAGAAAATGGGAACTAAAGCGAAAAATTTGTCTTCTTGGTCCCAGTTTACGAAATTGTTTTATTGCCTAAAATTATTATTATTATTATTATTATTATTATTATTATTATTATTATTATTATTATTCCCTTTGATTTTCAGTGCATACACATTTCTCCGGGTCCCAACCAGAGACCTAATGTCAGAAATGACATCATGGCATTTTCCACTGATCATTTTTGAGGAAAAAAAAACAACCTATGTTCACATATATTTTACATAGTTAATGCCCTTCGTAAGGCGTGTGCTCTAACTGGGAGTACAATGTTTTGTATTTATTTAAAGGCTTGAGCTACAGGAATGTCTTCAGTGAGTCTATTGGAAGTATTTCTAATCCGAGGGCTCCACCTAGTACTTGTGTTGTTGCCGTTCTCATGTACCACACTTTTGAGATTTCAATTTTAAGTTCCTTGTATCTTGTTAGTTTTTTGAAAATCTTCAATGAAACATTAAACTCTGCATGGACTCCGATGCCACTAAGGAGATACATTTTGTTTTTACGGTCTCTGATTATAATGACTAGGCGAGTAATTTTGATTGTTCTGTCTGTGTATGTTGTACATTCCCATAAAACTTGTCTTCGTAACCGGGTCTGGGTGGCTTTCATACTAATTCCTTTCAGTTTCCTTTTCGTAAATGTTGCAGATTTTCCAATGCAGATATTGGCCCACACTTTCATGAAGGGTTTTATATTTTGTTGGCTCCAATACAGTGCAACCTGATAAAAGATGGTGAAATGTTTGTGTGTTTATCACAGAATCTGCATTTTGGAATAAAATAATTTTCAGTATGTATGTTTGGTAATTTCTAGTTAGTAAACATTGTTCCTGTGCAGCAAAAATAAAAGATTCGGTTTCAACTTCTATTCTGGTACAACGTAGCCACTTGTGGGTACGAGGTTTGTCTACATCAAGGTTTGTTTGGTACTGGTAGAATATTGACCGTGGAGAAGTTTATCTTGCTATCGTTTCTTTATCTGCTCAGTTGCATTTGTGTTTCCTTTGTTTTTTAAGGTTTTTACCGCAACAGTAGATGTATTTTATTTTACATGCATTTCTTCGTCATCTTGAAACTCCATTTTGAACTTGTTGACTTGCTTTATTACGGAATAAATTTTCTTACTTCGTACAGGTTCGTTGACACAGATCATTCTCCAGTATTCTGTAGGTGCATGGTATATTTGAAGGCCGATTTTGTAATTTTGTAAGACATTTGTAGTTCAGCTAATCCTTCGGATCTGGGCACAAACAGTTGATCAACATCAGCCTTGGGATGATGCATGCGGTGGCAAGCGAGAAGCTTTCTCATTTTGTCGTCCATTTCTTAGTGTTAGCTATGGTAGAGTTAAGGATGTTGAAACTGTATTGCAGCACAGGACATCCAAAGTATTTATGGCTGATATTCTTCATTTAGAATTCAGCTCGCTATTCAGTACTAGACGCTCACGCATGTAGTCCTCCTTTTTACCTTCTCCTTATACGCCTCAATACAGCAACTTTTTTCAGTAACGACATCGGTATGTATCTCGGATTAGATGAATATGCAAAAGTAATATTCAAGAAAGGGAGAATTACAGAAAGACACTCAATAAATCTAGATTTTGTCATAAAGATTAGCGAACAAGAACAAATAGAAGCCTAGAGGTACCTAGGAATTAATGAAGGAGGTGGAATACAGCATAACTAAATGAAATAGAAAATAAGAAAGAATATTATTATTATTATTATTATTATTATTATTATTATTATTATTATTATCATCGGTTTTCTTCTATTTCTTCTTTCAAGACGTGGACGATCATGATTCTCCCCAAGCTTCTATCTCTTATAATTCTAATAAATTTGGGCCCTTTTCCAAGGTTCCCACTCCTGTCATTCAACGCTACAAACTTGTCAGGCAGGGGATCCATGTCCTTGTTCGACCACTTTTGCCCTCGATATGCACTGTAGGTGTAAAATTGTCCAAACCCTTCTTTTTTATTATGTGTCCAAGAAATGTTGTCTTTCTGTTTTCGGAAAAAAAAAAATGAAAATTACGCTATGGGTGTTCCTCCAAAATTCTAGATGACAAGAGATTGGCAGCTGATCTCTCCTCTGATATAGCTCTAACAGCTCACTGTGCCCGCGGGAACAGGCTTGTTTCATTCAATGCATCGAAATCCGAAGTAGATACATTCCATCATAGTCGATCATGACCAGAACTATCAACAATCACGATGAAGTTTCTTCAGAGTTTACTCGTGCCCAGATCTTAAACTCAAAGTAGACCTTGTAGAACTCGTTCATACGCTCCAGTAAGTACCTGATTCCTCGTGCTATCCTCTTCAAGAGCCATATTAGACCTAACATGAAATAATGGCACCATAATAATCGGCATTAGCTACTTAGTCCTCACATCCCAGCTCCGGTAGAGTCCAAGATCGTCTCCGCGTACTGGTGGGTGACAAATTATTTTCTACCCTAAAAACTCTGTCTCATAGGCGAAACCACGTGCGCCTGTTCCTTCTCTATCGCTATTTCCATGGAAAGTGCTCATAGGAACTACATTCCTTAGTTCCACCAGTTCAAATTTTGACGGTTAAGGCCAGACATGCTACAATTATTTTACTGAATCACCCTCATCCCTTTCTTATTCCGTTGGTGATAAGTAAATTCCATTCGAGTAGCTTCTTTCCTGGAAA
>OZ010583.1:103591271-103601271 GCA_963932145.1 Acanthosepion lycidas
TTTTTAGCCTTTTTGTACATATGGATGATACTATTATATTTTATTATGAACAAGTATATTACTGGTAGAATTTTGTTGGTCGCCATATCTATTTCAATTGGACCTAACTGAGTTATGATCACAGTAATGTAACTTAAGTATTCTTGTTAAACATATTGTACTATATCCAATAAAATTATTTACAAATTTGGATTTATCAGGAAAAGAGCTCCTTAAGGAACATGAAAATTCGAAAATAATTTTGGTTCTCTGAAATGTAGAACTTGCAGGTTAATTATTAATTTTGATTATGGGATTAGGTTTTAAAATTTTTTGTAATGAATAATTTAATTTCTGGTTTTAACGATTGGATAAGTGTATTTCTGTATTTTCTGTCTTGCTTATAGTTACTATGCATTTGTTTTTTTCTAGATATGTTAATGTTTTTTTTTTTTCTGTGTGTTCAGTGTTCCTACCGGTTACCTTAGAAAGAAAAATGCTCATATGGTCTTCTATAAGATGTTTTAGAAAACCGTTTTTAACAAGCTTTTCTTTCACGTTGTTAAGTTCTTTATAGAAATTTGCACGAGAGGATAAATTCTCGTGCGCTCGCATGACGAAATTTTTAATAACAACTATTTTATATCTCAGAGGACATTGGCTAGTAAAAGATTTTTCTTGTGTATTTTTACATGATGAAGCGGTGAATGCATTATTACTAGTCTCCACACGAAAAAACAAGAATGCGATTTTTTTTGTGTCAGTTCATAAGTAAAATTAAGGGGGGAATTTTTTCGAATGCAGTTTTAAGTTTATCGATTTCATTTTTGTTCTCAGCGAAAATAAAAATATCCTCTACGTGGTGAACGTATATTTTAGGTTTAGTAATCTTTTTTAAATATATTTTTTTTAATATGTGGGACATGTAATAGTTAGAGAAACACGGATTAAGAGGATTTCCCATACTTACTTCATTAGTTTGAGTGTAGATTTATCCGTTGTGGTCATATAGGTGGCGTTAGTAGTGCATGCATGCAATACTTTTGTGAGAATATTGGCTTTGATACCTAGAGGTGGAATTGAATTATTGTTATAAATGGAATTAAGTATTACATCTATGTTTTCCTGAACAGGGACATTTGTAAATAAATGTTCAGCGTCAAGTGACACGAAAATGCCCTGATTTGAAGGATATGGACGAATCCATGGGTTCATTTGATGCTATAATTTTTAGATAGATATGCTTTAATAATATAATTGAGAAATTTTGACAATTGGTATATGGGTATTGATATCTGTGAAATGATAGGTCGTAATGTGTATCCGGGTTTGGTTATTTTAACATTACCTTATAGGTATCATATTTGATAATCTTTAATAATTTTATTGATTTTCAATGATCCTACAACGACCATGTTGTATGTCATGATTTTTTGACAGATTCTTTTAGAGTGTTAGTGGTGTCTTTATTTAATTTTCTGAATTTAGATCGATCATTGATGAAGTGCTATAATTTTCTATTATAATCCAATTTGTCTCAAATTACGTAAGTATTGGAATTATCAGCTCTTCTTATGAAACTATTAGGATTGTATTTGGGTTCTTTAGAAGTGGTTTTGATTTTTTTGCTGGAATGTTACTATGGCGATTGTCTGGATTACAATCTTTTAGAACTTCTGTCTTAATAAGATATCTAAGAGTTGATAATGGCTAAAAATATAGCTGAAAGCGCTTGGAAAACATTCGGACAAATTTATATAAGTAATGTCGTGAAAAGAAAATGTTTTATGAACACAGTAATAATCTAAAACAGCACACCCTGTCATTTATTTTCAAAAAAGCTTGCACATATAGGGGAAGTGCTGCCCAAATACATACATACACACATGCGCACAAACACACACACACACACACATATATATAAATATATTAGTGTATATATCTATATCTATATATATATATATTAGTGTATATATCTATATCTATATATATATATATATTAGTGTATATATCTATATCTATATATATATAAATATATATTAGTGTGTATATATATATATCTATATATATACATATATAAATATATATATATATATATATTAGTGTATATATCTATCTATCTCTCTCTCTCTCTCTCTCTATATATATATATATATATATATATATATATATATATATATAGATAGATAGATAGATAGATAGATAGATAGATAGATAGATAGATATAATTATGTATATATATAATTTCTATATATATTATATATGCACGGTACTTATTCGAAAGTACACAATATCAGTGATAGAGCTGATATATTCAGTTGTATGGATATGATTTTGCAATACCGGGGTTCACGCTTTTGCGATCATCAGACAAACAAGAGTTTTACAGACAATTATCCATACAACTGAATATATATATATATATATATATATATATATATATATATATATATATATATATATATATGTATGTGTGTGTGTGTGTATGTTTGTGTGTGTATATGTATTTTCAGTCGTTATCAACCAGAACTCTGAGTTTCGTAATTTCTCACTCGACATGAATTTCGATCCGAACAATCCTAAACATTCCGAATTATAATTATTTCTAATTCAATAATTATTGCATTAGATAATTATGGAACTCTTCGTGTACAGAAGATCTAATCACCTTGATATGAGTTAAATCATATAATTTTCCATATATGTCGATTATCGAAGTAGCATAATTATATACATACATAAATACTCACACACGCATGTACACATACATATGTATATCCAATCAGGCGACATTTTGTTTTTATTCATATTTTGTTGAACACGACAGATAAGGGAAATTTTATAATGTTTTATTTACTTTTTTAGCATTCTTATGTTTACGTGTTCTGTGTTGAAATGAATATAAGTAGGAGCGTTTATTCTGAGCACTAAAAGACAATAACACATCTTATACAGTTAAACATGAAGAGAGATTAACAACACAAACAAACTCTATTGAAAACGGCAAAAAGAAGAAGCCGAAAGCGCTTGAAACAATGAACAATACGGACAAATTTCGCTCTCCCTGACTCCCCAACACAAACGGGATAATATAAGAATACTGGAAGCTAAACGAAAATTAATAAATTTTTCAGGGTCCTTCACATTCAAGGTTTTTTCCGCTACACAGATCTAACCTTTTTTCAAAAATGGAAGCTCCGAATTGAATTTTGTAATTAAATTAAATACATTAGTTCCATTTCATCCGAATTTTGGAGTAACTTTTAAAATTACTGGGTTTTAATCATAATTCACGTTTCCAACGATACAGAAAGATTCCCTTCAAACAGACGAGGGTGGTTTGCGTGTTTATTATGTCTATATTTTGATGTATCAGTTATTAGTTACGTTTTGGTAGTGGGTAGGCATGTATTCTTCAATGAAATCTGTCATCGGTTAAATGCATGTCGTCTGGATTGTTTAAAAAATTGATTGTTAACGGCAAAAATTCTTACGGCATTTTTTCTATTTGTATATTTAAAGATTTCTTTTTATTTATATATACATACTTACACATACACACATACACACACACACACACACACATATATATATATATATATATATATATTTATTTATATATATACATATATATATATATGTATATATATATGTATATATAAAGATAATATATATATATTATAGAAAAGGAGAATATATATGTATATATATATATATATATATATGTATATATATATATATATATATATATATATATATATATATATATATATATACATATATATATATATATATATATATATATATATATATATATATATATATATATATATATGTGTAAAAAAAAATAGGAAATTTGTAATAGTTGTCGACGCGTTTCGTCCGATGTGGACTTTTTCAAGGCAAAAAACAAAATGAATTTATTAAACTAATGATAACCAAACAAAATGTCCTTAGCAACTGAAAGAATTTAGAGAAAGCTATTTTCATACTGTTAACTGAAAATTACGTCGATTACTGTCACGTGTGGAGATATTCAACCATTTTCTTTTGATTTCTTGATACTGTTACTTTATTTAATACATTCATTTCGTTTCTCCTTGAAATGGTCAACATCGGACGAAACGCGTCGGCAAACATCACAGTTTTTCTATTGTCTTTTACATTTATAAATATTGTCTTTTTCTACAGGTTAAACCTGAGAAAATTTTCACTCACACACACACGCATATATATATATATATATATATATATATATATATATATATATGTAAAGAAATATAATCTGAAGTTGTGCCATATTTTTGGGATAAAGTCCTCATTATTAGAGATAGAGCATGTGTAAATATAAAAGTAAAATATAAAAGTGAACATTGAAGTCAACACTTAAAGGCGACTGCCACCAAAATGGTTGCTTTTCAATCCTGCCCTGAGACATTTGTGTGTCGAATCGAACGGAGGAGCTGCGAAACTGCCCTGTAACGAATTATCTAGCTATATATATGAACGTTCTTAAGTTTAAAAATTCTGAAAAAACTTTACAAATTTTTACTTATATTTACAAATAGTTTTTACTAAATAAAATTCATACATTTGCTTTGATAAAATCCATCTGAGGACGAAACGCATCGGCTAGGATATTTTTACACATATAACCACATATACACACAAAAAACACACACACAAACATATACGTATATATATATATATATATATATGTATATACAAACACTTTTATTAGTATAAACATTAGTTTTAGCGTATACACGTATAAGTAACTATTCCTGTTTTTCTATTTATTTTCTTAAACACTGAAAGCAATAACAACTGGACTAGATTAAGAAATTTTACTAAATAAAGATTAAATTGAGTTGACATATATATATATATATATATATATATATATATATATATATATATATATATA
Organism: Acanthosepion lycidas; assembly: GCA_963932145.1. Taxonomy (NCBI): domain Eukaryota; kingdom Metazoa; phylum Mollusca; class Cephalopoda; order Sepiida; family Sepiidae; genus Acanthosepion; species Acanthosepion lycidas. The sequence goes on from OZ010583.1 coordinate 103,596,178, forward strand.
TATATATATATATATATATATATACGTTTATGTCGATAAAGGGATAATTTTATTTACAACTACTACTACTATTAGTTCAAGTAAAAAAAGAGATATGTCCTTGATAGTCAAAGGCGGCGTGCTGAGTAAATGCCAAAAACAACGTCAATAAATTGAGGTTGCCTGTCAATGTGAAGAGCAAACATTCTCTTGAAATTGTAAATTTCGATCAGATAATTGTACAACCATTTTCGTACAATATCAACTTCAACGATGTATTTAAAAATAAAATCTGTGAACAATTGCTCCGAGAATACAACTGGAAAAGATATTTCTATTGATAATCTTTGAAATTTGAACTTGGTTACTTTCAGAAAGTTGTCTATGTTCAAAAACGTCTCTTACCTAAAAAAAAAGAAAACACATTTAGGAGTCAATACAATGTGTACTCGATACAAGATTTGTAGCCCAAGATTCTAATTGGAAATTGAGGACAACAAAATCAAGCAAGTAAAAAAAGGTTAACTATCTGAACAAAATACGGAAAAAAAACAACACCAAAATTCGAAGACATACTGGAATAGAAAAATACTCTTTCCAAAAGCTAAGCAAAACATAAAGAAACGGCGATTTTTTTAGAAACATGGAAAAGAGACGTGAACGATTATGTAATATCAGCCAGCCTATGCGGCATTAAACTTTGGACAATCGCGCCGTAGTTGAAAAGAGACTTGTGGCAACTGAAATATGGTTCTACAGAAACATGCTGTTTATACCATTGACTGAATATGTGAGTAACGAGGCAATCTTACGGAAAATGGAAACAAAAAAGACATTTAGAATCAGAAATAGACAAAATTTCCTGGGGCTTGGGAGAATTTGACACACTCAGGATACATAGAAGGCAAGAGAGACAAGAGAAAAACAGCTAATAGGCTACCTGATGAGTTTGTGTAAATGATTGGCAGTACAGAGATTAGAAGAAATACGAAAAAGAAAACTTCAGAGCTACAATAGACATGAAGGTCAACATTGTAAAGGGACACAATGCGTAGAAGAAGATTAGATATATCAGGTTTTTTGTAACCTGTTTCTAAACAATGACTACCAGATTCTCGTTGTTTGTTGCTATAATATAAATTTACCAAGAATTTCCTTGTCCTGTACTGAACTATAAACATCCCGGGTATGCCGATAAACTGCATTTGTTTGGTTCTGAGAAGAGTTTAATTACTCCTTATAATTCTGATTGTTTGGTTTTGAGAAGAGTTTAATTACTCCTTATCTGTTATAAGTATCTGGCTTTGAGCAGTATTTCTTTTAAATATTCACTTGAACAAAAATTCAACATCCTTGATCAAGTATTTCAAGAAATTCGAATCTGGAATTATTAAATACTAAATAACTGAAATTCCTTGAACTATGAATCAATTATAACAAATTTAGTATAAAAGAAAAGGAAATTGAACATAGACTGCGTAGTTTCATTCAACTACTCAAATTGATTCAAAAGCAAAACAGTAACTTTAAAAAAAACTTGAGTCATCTACTTCAGAGGTATCTAAACTATGAACTGTATACAATTAATTTCTCAGATCGATGATTAAACATGGTTTCGAACGAAGGAAGACTGTAGGTATTAATGTGACTCGCGCTACACAATAAAAATGAACTATACACAGTAACAGAAACCACATAACTTGTGGACTTTAGCCATCGGCAATTACAATAGATATCACATGTAACTCTAAGAGAAAATAATGACATAATTATGACGTTCGACGCTATTTTAAACAATAGTTTAGGAAGGACCTCCACCCACCGTTCCTAGAAATAGCGATAACTGTGGATTGAGAAATATATTTTCCTGTAAAATTGTTTTCAGAGAAAGATATGAATTTCAGCCAAAAGTTGTACTAGGTTCTCGTTTAATGAATATTGAATATTTCCTTATAAGGATACGGCTAAAGTTTTATATGTTCCAATATTGTTTATTGCTACCTGATATGTTTCTTTGTGTCTTTCTCATAATTCATTATCGTTCCTTTTCATCCTTTATTCCGCTGGCCAAAAGGCATCTGAGAACATACAGGCCCTTACTCTATTTTCAAATGAACTAAATTTCCCTGTTCTACAGGCTCGATATTTCACGACTAATACCGGACTTGATTCCCACATTCACAGGGAACCATTCTCCATTCCTTTCATATTCCATTCGTGAGATGCAAGTTCCACTCTATCAGGTTCTTCCAACGAAACGCTGCTTTCTGGAAACGACTCCCAAGAGGATGTTTCTAGATCACTACAATCTTCAAACCTAAGCTTAACCGTTAACTTGCCCACATATTTACATGAATTGTGCCACTTATTCTATAAACCTAGGGTGGCTCTTGTGTTTTGTGTACAGTGAACATCAATGTAAAAAAAAATCTATTTTCATGCCAGGTCTTCTTTCTGCAGATTGGATGACGTGATTCGATCTCAGTGTATCAGTGCATACTAACCGTTTCTTTTCTATAACTACTTCTGCTTTTTTGGTGTTTAACTGTTCAAAAACAAGTAACGTATATAATCGTGTATCATGCGACCTTTGAACACCTAATTTTGAAGCTAATTTGACTTCAATTAAGGGATATATAGTTTGGTCAACGGTGTAACCAGGGCCAGCGGTACACATGCTAGTTTTATATCTGGTGTATGGTGTGACCTCATTAAAATTAGCTTCAAAATTAGGTTCACATAGTTGGCTGTGCAGGAATTATTCCTGTCCAGTCATTCTTGTCTTGTTTAACGTTTTGCTAATTGATGTGCAGCAGGTGAAATCGAGAACGGCTTAGAATATAGAAATCGAAGTGTTTAGTTCACTTACATTCGATTACGCCCAAATATAATGTGAAAAGTTTTGCATCCATCCCCCACAAGAGGTTTAACAATGTGTGTAAATCAATCAATTACCGTTTTGCCTGTTTCTCCAAACAAGCGTCATATATTTTTCGGTTATAATGATAAGGAGTCCCGTTTCTCTTTGTGTCATCAAGAAAATGACGTCCGTTATATTTCGACTGCGATAAATTGTATCTCTTTGTAAAATTCTCCATGTGAATTATTATTATTATTATTACTCATACTCCATACAATTTCTCAACTTTAGCCGATTGTTTTCAACCAGGCCTTACGAGATCAGTCTTTGCTCTAGTGATATAAATCTTCACTGAATTCTCCGTTCAGGAATGAAAATTATCAAACTGAGTAAATATCACAGCTCTTCTGAGTAGTTCAAGATAAATTAACACTTAATAATTAGAATACAAGTAGTTATCGAAAAAGCCTCATGACTGTCAGTATTTTTATATGTTTGTTTATGCCAAGGAATAAACGACACTCAAATTTGACGATTAATATGGTTGTTTTGAGGTCGTAAGAGGAAGAGATACGAAGTGTATATAATGAGGGTATTTAGGATAGATAATGGTTAACCCTCATGTAAAAAGGCTGAGATCGTAGTAATAAGAAAGCATCATCTCGGACGTCTTTTATATAAACTAATATGTCTTGCAAATAGTCTGGTTGAAACTTTCTCTATATCAATGTAATAGGAAATGAATCAGGATGAATAATCGGTCTAAGCTGTGAAGGCCTGAACTGGAGGAACTAAGTAGTGTAGAAGCTTTGTCAGTTGTACCGTCATTTGCTTTGTCATTTATTCCATCTTCCTGTTGAGAGATGTTTGATTATTCTCTTCCTTCGTTTCATTATACAATTATTTTTATGTTTTTATTTCTTCGTCTTACAGTTACTTAAACGTCACATTTATTTTATTCTTTACTTTTTAGTTTTTTACTGATGTAATTTGCTTATTTTTCTTTTGACTTAAAGTAATTATAATGTTTGCGAAAATGTTTGCTTCTCCAAGATTTGTTGATTGTATCTTTTAGTTTCTGTATTTTCCTTGTAAATTTCCAGACATTCCCGTTTATTTCAAACAACAGTTCGTTTTATCAACACTAAAACATTTAGCCAATTCTTTTTTAATACATCTTTCTTTCTTTCTTTCTTTCTTTCTTTCTTTCTTTCTTTCTTCTTCTATATTCTCAATATTACTTGAAGTAGCAGTTGTTCTTTTAAGAGTGTTGGAAATATTTTAATATTTAGTCACATTTTTTTCTCTTACTGGCCCAGTAATATATAATTTATAAAATATGTGTATACAACTGACAAGAAATATAATTCTCATAGAATTTCTTTTTACGACTTCATTACTATCATTATCCTCATTATTATTATACAAAGATCTATCTATCTATCTTTCTTTCTTTCTTTCTCTCTCTCTCTCTCTCTCTCTCTCTCTCTCTCTCTATATATATATATATATATATATATATATATATATATATATATATATATATATATATATATATATATATGCTGCATTAAAAACGAATGACAAGGTACTGCGGTTAAGATGTTTATTTAATTTTTCTTGTGTTCTTATAATTTTCTACTTTTCTGTACACAAATTATCGTTCAAATGTTCTGTCTGTCCGAGCATTTTCGGCTCTAATTTTAGCCATTATCAAGGATTGTTTTATTTTCTACCTTTAACTGAATGTATAGAGACGTATATATACATACACACACACACACACACACACATATATATATATATATATATATATATATATATAACTACTATACATATATATACATATATATATATATATATATATATATATATATATATACACACACACACATATATATATTGAGAGAGAGAGAGAGAGTTATACGAATGTTTTATTTTCAAAATGAAGTTGGCGCATTATTATCTAATGTTGGACTTTTCTTTTTTTATTAAGAATACATCCATTAGTTTTAGCCGTTTTATAGATGAGGCTGTTAGATTTGTATTGTCAATAAGTATGTTGCCATTTTCAACAATAATAAAAAACTTAATCTCGGTGTGTTGTCAGTCAACTTCGTTGAAACTTTTATAAAATAGGGATTGATGCTCAAATACGAGGAAATCCTTTAATGCGAACGTGAAGAACTTGCTGAAGTGTAAAATTTTTATTTAGTAATCTGTATTTATACACCGAACAAACATAGAGAAACTTA
>OZ010583.1:103606271-103668771 GCA_963932145.1 Acanthosepion lycidas
TTATTTACGATGTTTGTGGATATTTTTGTGACATATTTCCTCAAATTTACGCGAGTAAAGATCTGTATAATTCCGTTTAAAAGCCAAACAACTATCACCACTTCCATTTCCCACGCAAGGCATATGAAATTAACAAGTCAATCTGATCTCTCGCTGCCTTTCTATTAATGTAGCCAGTTATATATATATATATATATATATATATATATATATATATATATATATATATATATATATATATATAAATTATATATATATATATATATAAATTATATATATATATATATATATGTATACGTGTGTGCGTGTGTGTAATAGATTTTCAATGAAATCTGAACTCGATTCAAGAAGGTATTTGTGAAATGGCTTCTTTTCCATCTTCGGTTTTCATGACACATTCCCTGAGACATTTTATTTTCGGTGTCTTCTAAAATTTTTACAGCCTTTAGAACTAGATTAGTCGCTGATAAGCAGCGCTGATTGCTTAAAATGTTTTCTATTTTTGTCATTTGATGACATTTGAGGTATTTAGTTTAACAACAAGAAAAATATCGATTGCCGAAAAAGAATTTCAGATTATATATTGAACGTTTAAGTTTCACTATTTACATTATTCGGACTACTGTCATCATCTTTGTTGCCATATTTATTACAAGGTTTCGGCCTTTGTACGCTCCGGCCTTCTTCAGGTGGTTGGAATGTCGAACTGAACCCTTTATTTCGCTCACTGGGGTTGACTGTTCTAGTTCGACGTGCCATGTTTAATGGATGTCAGTTATCTGATGGATGGATGTCTTCTGTTAATTGCGCTCTCAAAGTTCTCCACCGCCTTAACCAGTTATTGAACTCACACTTTTTGGGTCCCGTCACTGAATCTAACTAACGTCTTTATCCACTGTGTCATGTGTCCTTGAAATATAGACAGATATTTGAAGTTTCGTGCTGGAAATCTTCTGTTAGCATACCTCTTTCTGTTACTAGTGATCAAATCAAATATTTCCTTATGATTAATCAATGTGGTATAATGGATCATACTAAACTATCCGCTGTGTATAATATACAAGCTTCTGATTTTGAAGATATCCCTTTGATTAAAACTATTTAGCTTGCACGCAACAGACACAGCGGTTTTTGCACAAAATAAAAAGCGGATCTGGATAATGAATTCGGTTCAATTGATTTGTTTTCTACGGCTTATCAATATTTGCAGGTTATTTAAAGCCAAAACATATTTTAGATTATAAAAAAAGATATATATATATACTATTCCTTTCCGGTAACCTGAGCCGTGCTCTCGGTGATCAATAATACGTATATTTATTAATATATACTTCATAGTTCTTGTATATTACATCGAGGCCTAATTTTTAACACAAGCACTCAGTATGCGATATATATATATATATATATATATATATATATATATATATATATATATATATATATATATATATATATACACATACATATATATATACACACACACACACACACACATATATATATATATATATATATATATATATATATATATATATATATATATATATATATAATGTTACGGTTCTACCAGCCAAACTCCCTAACCTTCCATATACTTTGCACTTATAGCGTATCATCTCCCTTTCTTTCTCTCTCTAACAGTGACAGGCACTTACTCTTTCCATATCAGTTTGTTGAAGTCAGAACCCGGATGAATAACTGGGCAGATAAACGACTGTCCATAGAAAAGAATCGGGTTAAGAACTAAAAGCAGCATGAGACGCACGTGCAGAATCACGTGATATAATACTAAAATGTGGTTAGTTGGACAGCGAAGCTTGCCTGGTCAACACCCTTTCTTTTGTTCACGTCAATCAAAGGGGATTGTATAATGAACCTAGTACTAACTCACACACTATGCCGGATGTAGACATATATTTGACTCACCAAATAGTACTAAACAAAAGGCAATCTTGAATTATCAACATGTTAATCCCCTAAGACAAATGCATAAAAAAATATTACAGAATCTCTTTCTAAAGATTAAGCATTTTTTTCTAAAGAAGAAAGAACATACTTTTTTGGGTGGTATATTAAATAAGAAGTGATACTCGATGAAAATCACAGATGTATCACACTTGATTGAACACAAGAAGAGTGAATCTGCTAAAATTGATGGAAATGTAGAATTATAGCATCAAGCTCACGTTAATCTTGCTAAGCGTATCAAACGTTGCATCGAAAAAGATGGAAACCATATTGACGATGTTATTCGTTCATATTCCAATTCATTAAAATTTTATTGAAAATTTCATTTCTTGAAAATATGCCTCTCACCCCGAATTTAGGCACACCCTGTAGAATAACCTTACAATTAATGCTAAGTAGACTGGTTTTTCATAGAAAAAATGTCATAACAGAATTCAATAGAACAGACGACTATGAAAGGACAAAGCGTTTATGACATATTGAGAAAGACAGAAAACAGAATTAAAAATAAAAATAATATTGTTATTTACACTATTTATATTCGGTATATCTTTGTTGTTGTCATCAAAACGTTTTCCCCGTTATATCCTCCATCTTTTCTAATGTGTATATCGATCTGGGTAACCTACAGAGAATTCTGAACTGAACCTTTTATTTAATCTAAGTGGGTAGACTTTTATCGTTCTTCATGTCTAGGGATATCATCTAGATCTTATTATTATTAATGTTCGGTTATTGTTCGCCCAATTCAACCGAGTATAAATCGTGTAAATAATAACAAATAATTGAATTCCAGTAATTCATACAGAAATAATATGATGATCACGTTTACACACCGGTTCGAGTAAGATCAGCGAAGTTAAGCATCGTCGAGCCTGGTCAATACCTACATCGAATTAACGGTCGGGATTATCTGGTGCTGTAATCTTGGCTGTGCGTGCGGTGTAATAGATAATGGCTCGGCTCGAGGAATCGGAAAGCCGAGTTCGAATTCCAGTCGAATCCATTAAATTCACTTACATTCTATTAGGTTGGTGCAAAAATAATGACGTAATAATATCGTTTTTTGACGTTAAAAAATATGTCAAAAACGACATTGTTATGTAATTATTTTTGCACCAACCTAATAATAATGGGAAAAGTATGAATCGTCTTATTCTTCTGCTCAGCTTTGGATAGATTTAAATTTAATTTCAGATTTAAATAACAGCAGAAACCGGGTTCTTCCTTGCATGGAAACTGGTCCACCGCTGAAAGAAATGCAAACGTAGTGCGGGAAAAAGTTGTGCCTTGTGTGCTGTTTCTTATTTTTTTTCCCACACAAACATACACACAATAAAAATTAATTCACACTGTGACGTCGTCCCCTGGTCGCAGCGCCAACCGTGTCGTTGTATCCCAGTCTACCACTGCACCAACGGTGACGTCCTACTTTGATTCCCAGTCTGCCCACCCACGTTGTGATTTGATCTAGGCAGAGGAAATCAATCAGTCATCGCGACCGCACTGCACACTGAGCCCAACGGGGGTGATACCACAAAAATACGCATAAAAGGCAATAAAATGAAAACTCAAAAGTTCGAAGTATCAAAGAAAAAGGTAACAAACTTTATGTCTAGTTGTTCGATACATAGGACTGCATCTATCTCCCGATCCGTTCTATGGATTGTGACACGTCGTTTTCCGCTAGGCAAGTTTTAACACTTCAAGTCGTCCGCTCTCTAAGAAGTTGGTGTTTCGGTGGGTCTTTGGACGAAAGTCAAAAGAAAAACTTATTTCGGTGATCTGGATCTAAGTCGCTCTTCAAAATAATTGTTCTTGGTTTGAAGATGTGGGTCTGGAAAATGTACGGGAATCTTGGTCAGCTATCTGCGAGGCTTGCCTCAACCGGAGACTGACTCTGGGAATTGCTGGGTCTCGACTCTCTTCTGCTCGTTGTGGCTTCGTTTATATGGGCGCCGACCAAAACCGGGGTGGGTTTGTCGGCGCCGGGGGGTTCCTCGATAATTCTAAATACATATCCACCTCTCTGGTTAGGAATTTCCACCTTTTTCCATTTTTGGGAACCTTTCCTCACTCCCACCTTCTCATCATACTTCAGAGGGGCGTGAACTGCCCTCCCCACATCTTCGTGGCAACCTCTCTTACTCATCCTCCAGATGGGCGGCAACAGCCTCCCTCGTGCATCACGTGATCACCACTCGACCAATGATGTCTTAGTCGGGCGTGGACGAATCTGCGACTTTGTTTCAGGAAAAAAAATATCTTGCTTACAAAAAAAATTATCTCTTTTTTCTTTCCTTTTTCTTCCCCTTAATGGTTTATCATTTCTCCAGCTGCGAACGGGACAATATGACAATGGCGGTCATAACTCTTGTTCTACACGTGGTTTACGTCAGGTGTTTTATCGCTAATTATCAGAATGTGTGGTCTTCTCGACATGGTCTCAAAAAGGAACATCTCCAAAGTTCCAGTCGGTCTGTCGCCTCGAAGAAAGAAAAAAAAACACATTTATTTTCTTTAGGCACAATTCCTGATAACAAAATTTTATTATCGCAGGCCAAGGATGCTCGTGGGTGTTTTTTTTTTTTTTAATTTTTCATATCTGTCTAAGTCTTTTTGTCTGTTTTTCGTCACTTAACGAAATAACATTTTCATTTGAATTTTTCTCTCTCTTTCTCTGGCCAGTCGGTCTGTAGTTGATAATAAGATGTCTTCCCGTACCAATAGTTTGTTTTCATACCCTTAGATAACACGGCCGATGCCAAAACATATCTGATTCTTTCCTTCCTTCCCTTTCTTTTTACTCAGAATTTCCCTGTCATTGTAATGACACTCTTTCGACATTTGTTACTTATCAAAATATCCTTTTATCCATTGTCTCTTAGCTGTATGTGTATTCTTGCTTAACACTCACGATTCGGTTCTTAGCCTCTCTTTTTCTTCTTTTCTTTCTTTTCCTTTTCTGCCTCGTTAAATGGTGCCACAACACCACGTGTATCCAAAAAAATACAATTGCGCGGGAACTCTCTCCTTACCATACCCTGTGGGGTCAAAAACAAGGACGGCGCACCCAAAAGTGCGGACGTAGTGGAAAGCACACCACGTCGTCAAAAATATGATTTATTGACCAATCAGGGCTCGACATAAGAAACCCATTTCTTAATCTCCCCGGAGCCTCATCATTCAGATAAAAGGAAGGTAGAAACTCTCATCAGACGAGAGGGAGTACAGCGGCAAGCTGACATCACGGCTTTACGGACAATTCTATTGTGTACACAAAAAAATAATTCTTATATATATATTTTTTTACGAAAATAAACAAAACTTTATTTTACTTTATTTGTAGTGTATTTTCTTTTTATTATTTGTTTGAGGGACTTTTTTGCACCCTCTACACTCGTCAGTCTTGCATCGAAAGATACATAAACGCCTAATCGTGTACCATGAATGGCACATAACTGGCTGTTTTTATATTCCCTTTCGGTATGTTATGCTGGCATCCCTCAATTAATGCGATTTCTATTAACTGCGTTTTCGATCTTGCGCTAAAAGTAATATATACCAAAATTCGATTAATGCATACATAATACTCGATTAGTGCGGTAAAATATAAATCACTTTAACCATAGTAATTGAAAATTTATATTTTTTATACTTACCGATGTACACATTAGCCGCATTAATCGAGACATTCCTGTAATCACATACACGCAAATACCATTGGGAAACGTCTGAATCCGACACTAATATCCCTTGGTATGGCTTAATTTCTAATACTTTTAGCAGTAAATCATTATTATCTAAAAAATAACAGCTATAGTTTCAAATCTGTAGAAAACGAATCAGTCAAACTCTATTTTCGAGGTATCTGCAAAAGAAGGAAAATTTTAAATATTGCAGAAACATGGAAACCATTAAGCAGTATTAAATATAAAAAGAAAGAACAAATAAAAATAAAAGTATTTAATATGAGTGCCATGAAGATACCGAGATGATTCAAATCAAACTTTATCTAACCGAGCATTGTCAATTAAATATTATATATAAAATTTCTACTGCCAAACCTTGTCCGAAAAGAAAAGAACGTTAGATTTTGCCAGTTCCATATTCACATTTCTATCTAGATCGTTGGTTGCTGACAGTTGAGAGCCAGATTTCTTCAGCTTACAATTTTCTGGCGTTGTTCCACTTAGCGGAATTACAAAACAGGGTTAAAGTATCCAATGATTAGTAGAGACAAAAGAATTGTACCTACAGCAGTTCATTCAAGTCATCGTTATATCTGCTATAAAATATAAAATATTGAATTTTTTCTTTTTCTTCTACAGATTAATTTCCTGAAATTAAAGAACATACAATGGAGGTTTAGTTAACAATCTTTTCAGCAGTAAATTTGTAGTTTTTATTAAGCGAGTACGTATAAATATAAATGTATTTTATTCAAGAATCTTTTAGATAATCATTGTGTACAGATATAATATTTAGGAATGTTATACTACGTAGAAACAAATTATTCGATTTATTAAAGAGACAAATTGTAATTGGACATTTTAAATGATTACATTTGAGTCAAAAGATGCATGAAAGATGCCATTGTTGATGTTTACATTTGTTGAGTGCCTTTTAATTTATAACGCAGCATAATTAAGAATTTATTATAAGAAGATAGTTGGCTTTCTTTATATACACGACCTTAGATTATGTTATAGGACACAATCTCTTAAGGCTCATTATAACTTTCTGTCCATTATAGCTCTTAATAAATTTTGTCTTTCTGTTGTTTCTCCTAAAACCTGTTCCGCCATCCGTTTATTCATGTTCACTAAGTATCTTTCTACAACTTTCCAACCTCTGTATCATAAAACAATATTTCTTCTTCATTAGACTTCTCAGTCCTTGTCCTATAACCTGTTTACACAATCCCGTTAGGTAAGCTGCTCGACGTTACCCTCTGTCTCTCGCCTCCATAGTGTTCACAGAGTGTCAAATTTCCCGGTTCAACTTTTCTTATACTTATTTTCTATGTGCAGTGTTCCCTCAGGACGTATATGAACATGGCTCTCCACAATTTTCTGTTCTTTATAGCTCTTAATAAATTTTGTCGTTCTGTTATTTTTTCTAAACCATGTTCCGCCAACCAATTAATAAGCTCACTAAGAATGTTATACATTGTTGTTCTTTATCTTTTTTAATTTACTTTGTCACGTGATTATCAGATTCTCCAAGCCTTCCTTCCTCAATACGTGCCCCAAATTCTCCAACTCTCTCTTCGTGATGTTAATTATAAGTTTCCTGTTTCTTTCCATTTCTCTAAAACTTCGTCGTTGCTAACATGTCTGGTTCATAGTATTTTTATGTAGAACAGCATTTCTGTTACTTCAAGTCTCTTCTTCATCTTTGAGGAGATCATCCAGCTATCACGGCCATACAGGAGGACGGGTGCAGCGTAACAGTTTTGTTCTCTTTTCATTGTTTCTAGTGATTTTTTTAATTATTACAATTCTGCTTAGCTTTTGGAGTGCAAATTTAGCGATCCCAACTGCCTTCATATTTCAGTGACACATCTTCTGTCTTCTGTTAAAACACGTTCCAGATATTTAAATTCTCGCACTTGTTTGATTACGGTCCTTGCATTGTGGGCTCATCCTCTTGCAACCAGCCATTTATTGTCTCCTTGTAGTTGATGTTTCATGCTTCATTCGCTGTTTTCTTAAATACATTTTGTAAGAGTTTTATGTAGTTTTCTTTCTGTGTCTGCTATCAACATTGTATCATCTGAGTATTTTATGTTCTTAGGATTGTGTTCGCCAGCAATGAATCCTAACAGGACTGTTAGATCACTCAGAATCGCCTCACTGTATAGTAGTAAAAACAAATCCTTGTCATACACACATTTCCGTTTTTGCATATCTACTGAAATCATTTTCTGTTTACTGACAGTATATATTCTTGATTCTTCTAATATCCTTCCGAATTATATCAAATTTGCCGAGAAATTCCAATAGATTTTTGTGGCATACATTATCGAACGCCTTTGGTTAATCTGTAAAATACAGGTACAAGTCATTCTACATCTTTATCGCTCAGTATGATAAATTTCTGAGGATTAATATCGCATTCTTTGTTCCAGTGTCTTTAACGAAACGACACTGTTCCTGTTCTATATCCGGTTTGATTCTGTTGTTCGCTCAGTTTAGCAATTTCGTTATATGGCTCATTAGACTGTTTGTCCAATGGAGTTCAAATTTATTTGCATCTGGCTTCTTAGGCAGTGTTATGAAAATAGATCTACTTAGGTCTTCCATCATATCGCCACTGTTGTAGATTTCCTTTCTTATCTCTGCAATGTTGTCTATGCCGACATCGTCTTTTATGCTTTCTGATAAATAAAAGAACTAACAAGACAAAAACATTTATGACAATGTTTTTGTCTCGTTCTCTTATTTCTATACATATTTACTTTATTTCTGATACTAATTATTTCTATTTCTGAACATGATTTGTTGATCTATTCCTCTTTAGAATGTTTGCATTTGTTCCTTAATTTTTTGTTTTATATTTTGTTCTATGTCTAGGGATAGTGTTTTGTTTCCTTTTTTATCATGTCGAGAATTTTGTCTGCCACCTATGCCATTTTTATTTTCGTCTTAATTCCTCTAAGATGATGTTACTAAAGATTCTCTTAAAGTTGTCCACTTCGTGTTTCTATTTTCATTTTGTCCTCGTATTTGCTTTTTAGGCTGTCCATAGATTTCTTCTTCAGATTCGGATCGTTCATGTACATATTGTATTACAATTTGAGTACTTCCTTTGACTTTTTCCGGAGTTTCGCTATGTTTACATATCACTGAGAGGTGACCGCTTCTGCAACCGGCATTTGGATATATTTGCAGTGTGAAACTGCCTTCCTGAATCTATTGTTGAAAGTTATGTAGTCGATCTGGTTTTTGGTTTCTCCTCCTGTAATTCTCCATGTCCATATTTGTCTTTAGTGTTCTTGAAATCAGGTGTTGTCTACTACCTAGTCATTAGGCGTGCACTATTGGACCCATTTTTATACACGTTCATTACTGGTTCATAGTCCGAATTTACCAACTATTTCAACATCCCTCTTGTTGCCTACTTCGTAATGCAGGACTCCCATGACAATTATAATTTCTTACGATTTGCAAAGGTGCTTGGCATTGTTTAGAATATAGTAGAACTTTTCAATTTCGTCTTTTGCAAGATCCCGAGCACAATTTTTTTTCCTGTGGATGAGCTTGCTATCAAACCACTCTCTAAACAATACATCGAATACGTTGGTTGCCCCCCGCCGTAAAGAGACTGACTTAAATGCTACTCCGATCAAAGCGGAAAACAATTCGCCTCGACCCGACTCCTGAATATGGAACATGTGGCCTTCACAGTTACCCTAGAGAGAGCCTGAAACGCCTCGTTTATCCTGCCAATATCTTGTCCTTGGTGTTACAGTCAGTGTTGTTGTTGTTGTCTTTTTCAACCGCTACCACATATAGTAATGCATGGGATTACAATCAGGGGAGTTACGTGGCCAGACTTTCAGACCGCTGAAATCGTAAAAATTATATGACAAAAACTTTTCTCTCTTCCTTGAGGTGTGGCAGGGAACTGGATCTCGTTGCCACACATATAGTCTTAAGGCACCATTTTCTTTAAACAAGGCTTGAACACTGTGTTCAGCAACACCACGTAACTGTCAAAATTGAACCTGAAACATTATTCGTAGATGGGAGGTTGAATGACACCCCCTCTCAAAGCGTCACATTTTGTGGAAACTTGGATTTCCTGACACAAGGAACGTCATATATATTGAAGGTAAGTTGTCCGTTGTGCTGGATGTTGTGCAACTGATCCTGACAAAATTATTTTCATAAATGAACCAGATTATCCCTGGTTCAAGAGATGTTTCACATTGTTAAGGAGTTCCTCTGCCTTCGCACTACGGTTTTTTTTCGATCCGTTTCGGTAAGAAGTTGAACTTTACACCTCTTGTATTACAAATAGCGCAGGTCCTCGTTCACGGACATGATAACAGTTGCAACACCCATTTCCCGTGTCAAAACCCCGCATTTTCTTGCTTGGGTCTTCCATCGTTGTTTCTTGCATTTGTTGGATCAGTCCTAGTCCATAGATGCAATCAGAACGTCTTCTGTGTCCGTTCCTAGAAGTCACGACCTCTTTTTCTCCGTTGAAACGCATCATTTCACCTCTTGTTGTTTTCACAGTGTTCAAAGAGCATTGAGCAGCTGTCATAATTGCGGCATTTTGATGACGGTTACAAATCATCATGATGCAACTTACCCTTTTCCAATATTCTGCTAGCATCTACTTGACCATGCTAGTTAATTCTAACACCTCTAAAACTGTAGTGATTAGGTTTCACAATGCCATTCACTGATACCATTGGCAGATATTCCAAGCCAAGTTGAAAAGATCAAAACATTAAACTCTAACATCCTATCTCTCTCTCTCACTCTCTCTCTCTCTCTCTCTATATATATATATATATATATATATATATATATATATGATGAAATCGGAGACTTTGGGAAACCATAGTATTATTTTATTTCGCAACAGAGATTCCTCTGTCTCTTCTCGTCAGACCAAACGGTTTCAACAAGATTCTGTTCTTACATTGATCTCTCTTTGGATTTATATCCATTTTGGAATTATCCATACAAATTATCAAATATTATATATATATATATATATATGTGTGTGTATATATATATATATATATATATATATATATATATATATATATATATATATATATATCAGTCCACCATCCGATCTCGACTTTACTTTGGATGCTGATGCGACAATTGACAAAATACTAAAGCGTAAATTTCTTCAGGAAAATCGCCATTGGCTTCAATCACGGCCTCCAGACTACTTCAGAATCTCCTGCATCTCTTCTGGGCCGCCTCCATGTTTAAGTCGATGAATGCTGCCATAATCCTTGCCTTCAGTTCATCTTTGCTGTTACAAAGACTTTTGTTGGTTTCTTGCTCAACTGCACCCGACACATAACAATCTGTAGATTAGGTGGCCAGATGTAAGGAGGGATGAGGTCGCAAAAGTTGCATGGCATGGTGCAGAGTCCTGTTGCTAGACATAGTCTTCCAGCAACTACCCTCTTGCAAAAGGCAGTCCTTGATGTAGGTTTCCGTGTCGAGCCTGAGATCATGACGGAAGTTGAATGGAGGTATAACCTTATCGTCACTAATGATTATGCCAAACATCTTCGTAAGCTCTATTAGACTCATCCAACTGTTTCCGAACTGTCCACAGATTAACACCAAAATACTTTGAAATGTTATTATTGGTGCTTCCGGTGCGAATGCCAAGGATTAAAGCATGCCGTTTTCAAATTTCTGACACTACTATACGTTGTAGTCGACAAATTCAAAAACACACAACGCGCATGCGCGAAATTAAAAATATAAAATAGCGAAAATTTACCAATCGCACTGTGTACTGTCATCATAATTGTTCTAATGAACTTTGCTCTCTGCTTTCTAGAATTTGTGAATCCAAGTGCAGTACAAGATTAGCGGAGAGTTCTCATAGCTTTACAGATTAAATATCTAGATGTAACCGTATTAGAAACATTTTCTTCAATCGTATTTCTCGCGTGTGGAAATCTGATCTGGCTACCTGCTTCCCAGTCAATTTTGTTCTTCAGAATTTAAATGCAATGTCAATTTCTGTCTTAATTTTTGTTCTTTTATTTCTCATCCTCTTTAATAGGCTTATAGCAAACAAGCTTATAGCCTCTAAAACGGTGACATTGCCTTGATTGGGATGAAATGATCATACATATATATATATATATATATATATATATATATATATATAGAGAGAGAGAGAGAGAGAGAGAGTGAGAGAGAGTGAAAGAGAGGGGGGCTGGCGCGTAAAAATCGCGAACCTACGGACCTTGTGACCATCGTTCAATTATCAACATTTCTACTTATATTAATTTATAAATTAAACCAATCAAAACTGACGATTAATGATGAAAAATGTTCGGGTATATTGACGCCATTTTGTGTTTTTTTTTTTTTTGCTTTTTTTTTTCTTTTGTCCAAATCGGTGAATTTGTTTTGCTCATATTAAGACTCGAATAAAGACTATATAAATATCACTTTTTTTTTATTCATAATGTTGAATGTGTTAACTTATTCAACTTAGAAAAATCCCAGGTTGATGTTAAAAATTGAATTAAAACATTGTTGATTTATTTAAGATGGAATAATCTATTATGAATTTTTATCTAGATACATTGTATTTTTTTTTATTTAGATACATTGTATTTATTTTCTATTTTCCTTGTTAAAATTTTAAATGCTATTTCATATGATCCGGTATGTTACATAACGAGGTTAAATATAATTTGTAATTTATATGAATACTATGGATATCTATTAGAGTGGGTATCATATTTTCACTGGTTTCATAAACTCCTTTCAGCGCCTCTCTCTCTCTCTCTCTCTCTCTCTCTCTCTCTCTATATATATATATATATATATATATATATATATATATATATATATAGAGAGAGAGAGAGAGAGAGTGAGAGAGAGATAGATAGATAGATAGATAGATAGATAGATAGATAGATACGAGAGTGAATCAAATGCATTTATCAGTAAATGGAGTGTGAGAATTATATGGTATTTATTCCCGGAATATTCCATCTGATAGTTAGAACTTATATATAGGGAAAGTAATTGTCATGATGATGATGATGATGATGATGATGATGATGGTAACTGGAGACATGACAAAAATATCTGTAATAAAATTGAAAAATGTCTTCAGGAATGTCAAATAGACATTTTTTTTAAAATTGCGTTTTATTTTCAAAATGTGTTTTTTAAAAACATTTTCCTCTTTTCTTAAGTTTTACTTGCGTTTGTTGATTTATTTTCGCCAAACATTTGTTATATGTTTTCTCTTATAATTTTTCTTTCCTACTGGAACATTTTGTATGTGCGTATCTTTTTTTTTTTCTTTCTTCTCCTTTTTGTCTTGTTCTTTTCATCTTCTGTATGCTCGCGCGCGCGCGTCTGTGTGTGTTTTCGTTTTTAGCTTAATTTTTTTTATGTCCCTGTCAAATACATATTTTTTGAAGTTCTCGTTTCTTTTCCCTGTTCATACTTTAACTATATTTTCCATCTGCCATCAACGTAGTATTGTCTGCTTTTTTAATTTTATTTTCATTTTACATTTCTATGATTTTTTCGTATTGTTAACGATGTTTACTGATTTTGAAGAATTTTTCACCGATCTCCTCAATGTTCATTATTTCTTTGTTTAAGTATAAAATAGATGCCAAAACCTCTTGGTCTGTTTTAGCTTTCACACGTTTTTCTTATCTTTACATACAGTTTTATATAAGCAAAATATATTATGATTCCTTTATATACCCGTTTATTCGTTAAAGTATCCCGTTATTGATTTTAATTAATACGCTCTTAATATGGTAATGAAGTGGCCGTGTCAGCAAAATGATAATCGAGAGGTGTTTTTTTTATTGTTTAACATTACATTTTAATAAACCTTTTGACTGTCAATTATCCTCGACCTTTTTGAGTGGGTGCGTCTGTGTGTTTGCGTGTGTGAGAGAGATAGAGCGAGAGGGTGAGAGTGAAGTTCCCATCTTCTCCTGTTTTCATACCAGAACCTTAAATACTCTGTAAGCGTGAATGAGAGATTTGGCGTTTACACGGCTTTACTGGAGTAGTATTATTTTCCACCCTACAACCTCTTTCCACACAGATGAAAATGTTGTTTATATATCCATCTCTACAATATTCTGGTAATCCTTGGTATAAGAATAAACTACATTCAGCAGCAAGGCGTCTTATCGTGGGATTGGATGTTTTGAGGATCGTGGACCCAAATTCTTAATTGTTCTTGTTTCCCGGTTGAATTTGATAATACCACCAGTTATAGCCCCAGCTATGGAAAAATAGTGAACCTTACAAACAAAAAACAATGAAATTATAAAAATGGTTGTTTTTATAATAAAAATACCAGCAATAAATTAGGCTGTACCAATAACTTGGACTGAGTTTAAATGTGAATTAAGTTTAAGCGTTTAATGATTTTTTTTTCTTTCAGATTTAATAACTTAAGTTTTTGGCAATGTGAACCATGGGAAGATTAACTATCAAACAACGTGTTAAAGTTATCAAAGGCTATTAAGAAAATGGACGTTCAAATTTATAGATAGATTATGATTCTACTAGCAAAAAAATGCACACCAAACAGTGACTTTTGTGATTGCAGTAGCTTTTCAACAATCTTCCTCGGATATTCATCAGCCTAAATTCAACAATTCTGCTTATTAAAGAATCCACCAAGATAAAAATGGGTTTCATCAATAAAGAGGGTCTTTTGCGAAAAATCTTCATCGGCTTGTCTTTGTTCCTGCTGCCAAGTGACAAAATAGTCAACAGGTTTCAGTTCTTGTGTCAAGTGAATTTTGTGAGCGTATAGAGACAAATCTTTTGTCAAAATTCGATGTAAGGTTGTTGTGGGTGCGCGCGATGACGAATGGAGGTGTCTGGATGTCGGCCACATTCTGCAGCAATGTTTTCAGCTGAACGGCGTAAACGAGCACACAATGATGTTTTCACATCTGCCACCGAACCAGGTTTTTGTTAGAAAAACTTACCAACAATAAATATTTATAGTAAAATTACTAGAAATAATATTTTAACAAAATGAGCAACGATATATTTTATTGTGAAATGTCAAATACATTTTAGCTGTAGTTGAAGGCATATAATTGCTTTCCAAATATATTTAGTTGAAGTCATACAGTTGCGTTCAAAATATTTATATTCTTGCATTAAATAACCCATAGAGATGTTGATATGTCGCTAAACAAAATCAACCAACCAGTCAAACAATATTCTCGTTCAAACGCCTGCAAGACCGAATACAAATGTGGCGATACATACTAATGTATTCTTTTGTCGGGATTACACCTCTGGTAAACAGTCTTATGTATTCTGTTTATTTGGTGGTCTGGTGTATGTTTCATGCAGTGTATATTCTGAAACCATATTACGCCAATATGCAAATATCTTATATATCAAAATAATTCCTGCTGTTTTTGTGTATCATATTCACGCCTGGAAATATTGAATTATATTTAATCCCAATCAGGACAACTTTGATCTGAGTAGTGTGGGCTTGTGCTTATGTCACCATATATAACGATATCCCTCCAAGAGATACTAAAAATGAGCTTTGTACTCGGTGTTACATCGTAACATTCAAAAGAACGATCTGCATAAGATGGTTGAACTAGAATGCAAAATCACAACCTTATGTGCAGAACTGGGATTCAAATGATGCCGGTGGCTATGCCGACATCAACAAGACGTCATCTCTGCTGAAAATAGTTTATACACACACAATACAACTAGACGATAGGAAGATATGTGAACGCCACGTTCTTGAGTAGGGTAGTGGGAGTCCCTTGTAGTCTTGCGGGAAGAAAAATGAACGTTCATTAAAGTACCGAAAAGTCACATATCTATGGTCGACGTTATTTTGATGTAGAGCGGAATTGAATAAATACTTATTTTACGTACGACAAAATTAATATTGTTTTAATACTATTATTCTCAAAATGCAAGGTGCAAGAGTCACTCATGGTAGAGCGTTAATTAATGAGGGTTTGTAAGAACGTACGAGAGGGAATAAAATGTGTATATTATAAATATTTGTAGGATATACAATAATTGACTCATAAATAAGTTAAGATTAGAGTGATTAGGGAAGCATTCTCTTTGGCGTATCTTCACAGTATAACAGTTTCATTTGAGTAATTGTCTGAGAGAACCCCCCCCCCTTAAAAATGGAATACAAAGTGTATGGTGATGAGACTTCTGAATACGTTGAATGACGTGTCCTAGCTCTGAATGCTTGGACTCGTGGAACTAATGAATATAACAAGTCGGAACACCTTCCCTGAAATTAATGTTACTATAACTCAAATCCAGCAAAATTTCGTCTGTGGGGAAACAGGTTGTAGGGTGAAAAACAATACTTCACAGTAAAATCGCGTAAATGCTTTTGAAATCTGTCAAGTTTGAAAAGTAAGGATTGGGTAGCTATGTAATAAAACTTCCTTTTTTGTCTGTTTTTCAAGATAAATGCACGTCAGTGGCGATTATATATTTTCTGGAATGTACAAGGAACCGAACACTTTTGCAGGATATTAAACGATGAACCATATATATGATTTCATTCGAAGACATCAGAGAAATTCGGTTTCAATAGACATTTTAGGCAAGATGTCACATTGACACTATCAACGTTCATCATACCTAGCCCCAGGGAGGGGTTTAGGCATGAAGAGACCACTGTTATATATTTACATTACGTGAATCATTCATACAAAAAAAAAAAAACAGATATTTTTGAGTTTTTTACAAGCTTTCATCTAAAAAGACTATGCAACTGGAATTTGTAAACAGGGATCATGACATTCATCTACAGGTTCGGGGTTAATGTACTTTATTAAATTGTTTGCAAAGATGGATTCTCGCCATTTAAATCATTAACTTCTATACCTGTTTTTTGTATGAATGATTCATGTAATGTAAATTGAACTGCACCACATACTTGATATATGTTATATATATATATATATATATATATATATATATATATATATATATATATATATTAGGTTGGTGCAAAAATAATGACGTAATAATGTCGTTTTTTGACGTTAAACAATAAGTCAGAAACGACATTATTACGTCATTATTTTTGCACCAACCTAATATATATATATATATATATATATATATATATATATATATATATATATATATATATATATATATATTGTATATCATAGAATGCATTTAGTCAGATGGTTAGTATATAAGAAAGAGGGTAGGGCCAAAAAAAAGGGAGTTGTGTGGGATGCGTACGTCGACCTTGTGAGATTCAGAGCAATGAAGAACAGCCTTAACTGACCTATCTGATAGGAAGAATTGGCTAATGGAGAACTCTCTTGTTGAGATATCATAGATTGAGTGTATATGTAGCAATACCCTATGTAATCTCGTATTCATAACAGACGCTATTAACATAGCGTTACATTCTTATAAATCGTCAAGTATTATTTTCTTCCTCTCGTTATCTTCGTCTATGCATTGTTTTCTCGACGTATATCTTCGTTTAAAGGCTGAATATTCTCAGCTGGTTTATTTAATTTCTCCAGTGACATTATTCTAAGAAGACTCACCAGTTATTATTATTATCGGCGTACATAAGCCTAACGATAAATGTTAGGTAGACGACACTTTGCTATTAGCAGATTGAGAAAAACTGAATGAAGTATCAAAGAAACTAATCGATGAAAGCAAGGAAAAATAACCATAAACTGTTAAAAGACAAAATGCTTCGTTATCGGGAAAAGGGAGATAATGGAAGATGTGAGTTAAGCAACATGTCGTCAACGTTAACGAGGTGAGGAAATTTAACACTGTCAGTAGTATTTTAGAGGGGCTGACATCACAAGACGTATAGAATTAGTGAAAGGTGTTTTTCAAAAGCCAAATTATTAAAGTACCGAATATCTCTTAACAAACAAATACAATACCGATGTAGATGATTTCTAAAAGGGATTTTACCTATTTAGTTATGTTAATTAAAAGAAAGTAAAGTAAAAGACAGACAGATTGGTTTAAGTCATTTTGATTTACGACATATCAACCTCAATAGGTTATTTAATACCGACAAATTATTTATTGATGGTAATATATATTTTTTTATATATATTGCTGGTAATATTTTTAGCTTCAAAAATCTATTATTGGTAATATTGTTTCTTCAAAAATCTATTTGTGGGGATATTTTTCCTGCTGGTAATATTTTTTTCAAAAAATATATAACTGTTAATACTTTTTTTTCAGATAATATATAGCTGATAATATTTTTTTAAATGTATTGCTAGTAATTTTTTGAAAAAAATGTATTGCTGGTAATAATTTTTCCTTCACAAATTTATTGTTGGCAATAATTTTTTACAATGTATTTTTTGTATTAAAACCCATTTTTATACTTTCGCAGTATTTTGACTCCAGTTTGTGGGTTAACTGTTTGACCATAGCTGGAGCCTAACAGGTACTACCAATTCAGGTCAGGATGGATCTGGGAACAACATAAATTAAGTGTCGGTTACACTCTGCTCAAAACCTCCTGGTTAGAGTCCTTGCTTTCGGATGTACTTTATCGTGTTACCCCGGACGGAGACTGGCTACTTATCACGAATCGTAAAACAACGTAAAACAACGCAATACAACAATGGCGTCGCCGATTGGATGTTTAAGTTGCTTGGATGGATCAGAATTTATTGAGAGATATTTTGCATCCCAGGCGATGGCTGAAAAATTGAAAGGCAAACGGGGAAAAAGGATAGAAAATTAAATAACTGACCGCCTTCTAACTTTGGCAGTTCATGAAGCTATGATGAACATACTCCAAACCATTGAAGAATTTGACTTTCGTTGAAATTTCGGAAATTATAAAAAGAAGTTTATGACCTAAAATGAAACTTGCCATTGCGGAAAGAAGAAAATGTCTATCCATTAAAAAAAAAACCCAAAAAGTTGAATCAATCAAGAATTATTCGGCGAATTTGAGAAAATTGGAACTCAATATTTGGCGACTAAGGATGAATTGATTCAGTTAGAGTTGACTGAACGTATGGCCGATATATTTCGTAAATATAAGTTATTGGAACAATTAAAATTGGATATTTTTTCTCTAACAGCATGTGTGGAAGTTATACAACGGCTGGAATTGATAAATATAATTCTACTAAGGACAATTTTGAAACGTATAGTACAAGAAATGACTGCAAGAAATGCAAATACTGTAACTATGAGCATGGGACTGACAGAAAAAGTGCCACGCTTTTTGAAAAAATTGCCTTTACTGCCGAAAAATTAATTTTCAGTCTATAGGCAAAGTTAGAAAGAAAACAGACAATACAGAAAAGCTAGAAAAAGAAACAATAGGAAAACATATCAATTGTTCCAAAGCAGTTATAAAGAAATAACACATACATTAATAGTGTAAAATGGAGTTATATTCAATGGATATATAATAGTACCACTAGAAACAGTAAGAAGAGCTATCTCAGAAAGTGTACATGATGATAACTGCTACGCAGAGTAAGACGTTGTGATGGAAGAAAATTTTGATAGAGAAGAAAGGATGAGTTCTTCAGATCAGGATGATGTAATAGAAGATGGGCTTACAGATGTGAGCGGGAGAGACAATGATATGAAAGAATATGAAATGAGACAAATATCGCGATTAAAAAGATTAGGACATAAACCTCAAGTGGGGAGAGGAGGAAAAATGACTTTATACTTGTCTCTAAGTCATTATACTTGGACTTACAGGTTAACATTGTTTGTCTTTATACTTCAGTCTATAGGTCCATATAATTTTCCCTTGTACTTGAGTCTATAGGTAAAAATTAAATATGTAATAATTAAAAAGTGTAAGAATTTTTTTACGCGTACAGTAATACGACGCTAGATTTTTGAATATTCGCCATTAATTACATTAATCTTATTGATTTATTCTTTGAATGACTACTTTACAATATTAATTAAGCTGAATTATTTAATAAATTAAAAAAAAAAGAATCGATCTGCAGTATAAAAATTTTTGAAATCTTCTGGGACATTGGTCTAATTATTGGAGCAATAGTTCATGTCACGTTAACGGAAGAAAAGCAATAATAGAAATCGTGAATTACTAATTACTACAATATTCAAAATCAAACGTCACATTACTGAATGCTCAAAAAAAATCTAAACTCTTAATAATAGCACTTTTCTAAAGGAATATGTTTCGACAAGTATCACATTAATTCGTCTTGGAATTTTACCGGAAATTACATGAAATTGAAAAAAAATATATATTTATGCTTAAGGATGGTAAAAGTTTACCGAAAATACTTGCAATATCGAACGAATATATAATCCATTGTACAATTAATAAAAACAAGAATTGTGCCGTTCAGCGAGTGGTCAGTGAGTTAATGCCTTATTTAATCTGTTAGCAAATTGAATTCGAAAATAATTACATCAACTTTATTGATTTATTCTTTGAATAACTACTTTACAATACATATATATATATATATATATATATATATATATATATATATATATATATATATATATATATATATATATATAAATATAGTCTTAAGGTGTGCTGTATTTATGGGATAAAGTGCTCAATATCAGAGATAGAGCGTGTGTAAATATAAAAGTGAACATTGAAGTGAAAAAGAAGTGACAGCCTATTTCATGCTAGATGCAATCATCAGGCCGAGAAAAATAATAGCACTCGTGACCTAACGATTGCGTCTAGCATGAAACAGACTGTCGCCTCTAAGTGGTTACTTCTATGTTCACTTTTATATATATATATATATATATATATATATATATATATATATATATATATATTCTCCTTGATTCCATAACATTTACTTTGTTTTTGTTCACCCTCTTAATCATTTTCTTCCATCTAACGTTGAATCTTTCTGATGTCTCTTCTTTTTTTCACTCTCTTTCAACCTGCTATATATTTTGCTTTTTTATTGTTTTTGTCTTTCCTCTTTTGATATCTTTCATCATTTGAATCTACTCAGCCTAATTCTAACATGGAAATGGATTCACTTCCGAACAAAGCATCCTTGTGTCGTGGCTAATGCAGAAGATTTCCTCGGAAAAATAGCCGAGCAAGAAAGTATTTCCAATGTTCGTGACCATCTCTACAGTTACGCCCTTACAATCTTTTCAGAATCTGTCTTGAGGTCAGGGCCAATAAGAAAGGAAGTTCGAAGAGAACAAGTACCCCCATTGTTGTCAGACATTATCATCATGAGAGAGATCTTATTCCTTGTCTGATATTTAATTTATTCCTCAGTATACAGAAATAGACAGTTTATTATTTTTTACTTGAGAAGAGGAGATTTTCACTATGGGAATATGAAAGAATTTTATATGTTCAAAACGAACCACAGATAAATGTTTTGTTTTGGGTATAGTTTATTTTCCTTTTGTCCTGAAAATACATGTGATTGTTAAATATTGTTAAATATTGCAAATACAAGAATATACGAAATGAAAAAATTACGTATTCAATTGCGCATACTTTTAACGTATCGCCGAAGCTATTATTTTAAGGATGAAGAAAAACATTTAAATTAAATTTAATATTAAGTTGCACTGATTCGATTATGGAAGTGAAAATTAATACAGATATCATATTTTGAAATTTATTAACGGTTTTCTGCGTGCAAATATCCCCAGTCAGAGAGAGAGAGAGAGAGGGGGAGAAGGAGTGTGTGTCCTAGGTACGACGTTAAAATACATCTGGCAGCCTCTGATTTTGAGGAGCTGGAACCATCTCTTAACTGCTGTTGTTCCCAGGCTCAGCCTGACCTGGGGTGGTAACCTCTGTTAGGGTACAAGCTATAGGCAAATAATTAACCGGTTAACGCTAAAAACTGGGGTCAGAACACAAGGAAAGTGTAGAAATAGATTTTTGAATAACAATACACTTGACCATCAGCAAAAAGCGTCTTCATAAAAATTCATCAATGAAATTTGATCTACAAACTGATATCTTGCAAAGAATACATATTCTCTTCTTACGAACTTATCTTAAAAAATCTTTTTGATATTTAATAACCCATTTGGGTTGATATACCGTAAAGCAAAATAACCCAAATAAACCAATCAACCAGATTGTAACCCTTGATGACCCAATTTCACTATCATGACATACTTCTGAGTATGATTCTCAACTGGTTTAAAATTTTGACTGATCTCAAAATACATTGCTTTTCCTTAAAACTGATGGTTTACTGTAAATAACACAGTCGATAAGCGTGAGGAAATATAGAACACTGTTCTTCATTGAACAGCATTTGAGGAAAAAAATCGAAAAGGAAATGCCAGTGTTAAAATATAGAGCAAGTGAATTTCACACTTTAGTAATGATACAGAAATTAACATATTCAAAGGATCATGTGCCGAATCCTTCTTTGTGTGTCGTATGTCTTCAGAACGTAGACGACCATGGCTCTCCACAACTTTCTGTTCTTTGTAACTCTTAATAAATTTTATTTTATTTTTTTGCTATTTCTCCTAAACTCTGTTCCTCAATCAATTTACTCAAGCTTACTAAGAAGGTTATGCGTTGTTTTCTTTTCACCCTAATGACTTTAAACTGTCCTGTGAGTATCAAATTTTCCAAGCATTCTTTCTTCATTATGGGCTCTAGATATATCAAATGTCTCATTCTAATATTAAGTATAAGTTTCCTTTTTGTTTCAACTTTCTCTTGCTCACATATTCGGGCCATGATACTCTCAGCATCTTTCAGAAGAACCATATTTCTATTGCTTCTACTCTCTTCTTTACCTTTGAGGAGATTGTCCAATACTTACTTCTGTGCAGGAGGACAGATATCAAGTATCAGTTTAGGACTCTTTTCATTGTTTCTAGAGAAGTTTTTTTTATATTTCATAGTGCTGTACATATCCCTTGGACTGTATCTTCGGTTATTCCAATACGCCTTCAAATTTCTTTGTCGCACATTCCATCCCCTAACACAACATAAATAACTTTTGTCGCGTTCTATATTAATGAAGATAAAGTTTTGATAAATGCCCTGAAGTAAAGTAAAAGTCTTAGATTCAGGTTATATATGGATTTCTATGGCAACGTCAATGCGACTTTTCAACTCCCCAAAGTAAACATTTTTCTCGTCTTTTAAATTCTGTTTTTTTTTGCAGTTTTAATGCCAATCGAGAAACATAGTCAATTATGCATATTTCTCAAAGACAGACCTTCAATTACTGCAAATATCAGTCTACTTCTCTTGCAACATTTGGAATTATGTCAATTTCTATCTACTGGCTGATTCTAAAAGGCAAAATTTATCAGAGAAAATTCATCAATGCTTATTTATTTTTTCTTTACTCATCCTAAATGACATCCCATTCATTTCAAGCAAAAAAAAAAAAAAAAAATCTTGTTATTTCCATATACCCTGCAATTTGTATTCTGTGGAAATGATTGGAATTTTTTTGTATATATTAAAATATTATTATTTCATAAATTCGTTAAGCATTAAGAATTAAGGATAATAGAATCTTTCTTTGCTTGTAATACTGACAGGATTTGGGTTGCAGAATGAATAAACATTTTTCTTTGGTAAACACCATCTTCATAGCTGTGGCACAAAAATAAATAAATAAATAAATAATGAATGAATGAATGAATGAATGAATGAAAAAAGAAACAAAAAATCTGGTGGGCAATAAATAAGTTTTGTAAAGAAATGAAAATAAAGGAAGAACGAAATTGGAAAAGAAAAATAGAAATATCATGTTCCGAAGAAAGAAAGAAAGAAAGAAAGAAAGAAAGAAAGAAAGAAATAGAAAGAATGAATGAAATATTGAAAGAAAGAAAGACAGAATCAAAGAAAGAAAGAAAAAAGAAAGAAAGAATGTAAGAAATAAATAGAAAGAATGAATGAAAAAATGAATGATAAAACGAAATGGAAAGAAAGAATGAAAGGAAGAAAGAAATAATGAATAATGGAAAGAATGAAAGAAAGAAATAAAAAAATGAAAGAGAATGAAAGAAAGAATGAAAGAGAGAATGATAGAAAGAATGAAAGAAAGAAAGAATGAAAGAAAGAAAGAATGAAAGAAAGAATGATAGAAAGAAAGAAAGAATGAAAGAAAGAATCAAGGAAAGAAGAAAACAGAAAGGAAGAAAAAGTGAATTAACAACGAATATGTGAAGCTACAATTTAAATGAAATTAATAAAGGAAGTAAGAAAGAAATACAAGAAATAAAAAGCAGAAAAACGTATAGCGAGAAAAAAGGAAATGAAGAACGAACAAAAAAAGAATTACAATAAATATGCCTCGTCTGCAAATAAACATAATTCAATAACGAAATATATAAAATTAAATACACAAAGTTACGAAGAAAGAAAGAAAGAAAGAAAGAAAGAAAAAAGAAAGGAAAATACGTAGCTTACTTCGTAGGTGCCATAGCAATGCATTTATACGGAGCCGGTGTTCGGTGTTGAAGTTCTACTACAAGGTTGATTTTCGGCACAGACAAATATTTAGCACATGAATGCCAGGCTTAACATTATCTTCATAACTTTCTTTAGCCGTTTCCCGTCTTGTGTCCCTCTAAGTTTAGCCACGCCTATGTAAATAGGAAGAAAGACAGAAAAAACAGTGATATTGAATTCACGTAATTGTATAAATGAATTGACAGTCATATATCCAGGCATACACATATCCAGACAGAAATAGTGCCGAGATTTGGACAGACTGAGAAAATAAAATTACGTTGTCGAAATTGGTAAGTAGACGCATAGACTGTTGAATTAAAACTGATAGTGATTGAAACACATAGAGTAAGAAAAACGTGGAAAACACTCACACACATATGTATTAAGATGCCTCTACTGGTTTTATATATATATATATATATATATATATATATATATATATATATATATATATATATATATATATATATATGTTATACAGATGAGACTCTTATATATTGCGGTTGGGTTGATGGAAAGGGTGATACCGTCGAAATGATCTAATGTTCTTCATTTTCAGTCTCTCCTTTATCAAGTAGAATACCACAAGAAGGCCAAACGAAACGACGATTAAAAAAAAAGCCAATGGCACTTTACTGATTTGTCTGGGGAGAAGAAATCTTCTAAGTGTCTGGGGGAATCAATATCAGTCACAATAGAATGGAAAGTAATAAAAGAAAAGTAAGGGCTTAATACAGGCATCTTATCGTTTTCCGCAACTTTCCTCCATTATTGTTTCCTACCATCTTTCGCTCTCGAAGGATTTTGCTGTGGCTGCTGCTGATGAACGTAGCGATGAAAACGAATATGATAATAATGTTGATGATAATGTTAAATAATGCTTTTTTTTATAATGAGTGTAAACCAATTGATGCAGGTCAGCAATAATAATATATAAATGAATGATTAGGGATTATGGCTCATTAGCAATATCGCAAAAAACTCAGGTACCCACACAAATCAGTTCCGCCCTGTCGGCTGTGGTTTCAGAATACAACGACTGCACCTCTTCCCCCTACTTCCTCAAATGTGGCGTCCTGGGTAAGACGATGAACTACATCCGACAGCAAGGCCTCTAATTAAGAGGTTTCCAGGAGCGTGGAACCATCTGTTAATTGGTAATATTTTTTTTTCTTCAAAAATTCATTGCTAGTAATCATTTTTTACAAAAAATGTTTTGTTGGTATTATTTTTAGGCTTCCATAGCGTTTTGACCCCAGTTTGGGGCTAACCATTTGCACATAGCTGGCATCATTCTGTGGAAAATTTCTGTTGTTTCTAATCTCTTCATCATCTTTGCCATATAGGCGGACAGATATACTAGAACATTCCAGTACTACTTTCTTTGTTTCTAACGAGGCTTTAATGTTTTTTAATACTCTGTTTAGCTTTTGTAATGCAATTTTGGCTATCCCAATGCGTATTCGGATTTCAGTGTCGCACATTCCTGTTCTCTGTTAAAACACTTCCCAGATATTTACATTGGTGTACTTGTTTGATTTTGGCATCCGATTTGTAACTAACATTTTTAACTCACCCTTTTGCTTACAACCAAGCATTCTGTCTTCTTGCTTTCGATGTTTAATCATTTCTTTTTGTTTCTCTTCACTACCGTCTGGAGATATTTTTTTTGTTTTTTTTTTTCCCTGTCTGCTATCAACGATGTGTCACCTTCATACCTTATGTTAAGATTGTGGCTACCGATTCCTGTCCCAAACTTTTCATCTATCATTTTATGATTGTAATTATAAGTGTCTTTGTTATTTCAATTTTTCTAGAACTCATCTTCGTTGCTTACATGTCTCGTCCATGATATTACTCGTATTTTCCTTGATAAATAGATATCTGTTGCTTTGAATCGCCTCTTCATTTCAGAGTAAATTATACAATATTCACTGGCATAATATTATAAACACAAACTCCTTTATGAAATGGACAAAGTCCGACAATTATTTTAAGACATTTTTATGTTTATACATTCTTTTTATAGATACAAATATAAAAATATAAAAATATCTGAAAATAATTATCGGACTTTGTCCATTTCATAATGTATGACGTCAATTGTTTACATTTGGATACGCTCTGAGCAGATATGAATGTACCTGAGAGATTCATGGCAGATTTAAAGTAGTAACAGCGACCCTAGCAATCAAGCGATTCTCCATGGCTCGATTGGTTAACGCACGTCAGGCTAAATGGCGGTTCCGTATAGAATACAGGTTCGATTCCTTCGGAGAGCGAATATTTTCTATGAAAATTTCTCGGACATTCAGACTGGTAAATGTTATTAATACTGTTTTCATAAAACAGAGCATTTACTTTAATATTTGTATCTATAAAAAGAATGTATAAATATAAAAATGTCTTAAAACAAACTCCTTTGTTTTTCTTTTTTTCTTGAGGAGGCTTCAAGAAATATTCTCGAAGAATTTAAATTGAAACATTCCGCCCAGTCAAGCTCATGAAATTAAACATATTAATAAACGTAATTATATCTACTTTTTAGGATATTGGGCTGTAAAATTAAAAAAAATAAAAAGCAATATATATATGAAATGATGCATTGAAGAAATTATACTATTTATTCAAACTAATATTTACACCTTTTTTTTTACATCATATTATAATTTCCTTTTTTCCATATTTAACTCGTCCTCTGTATGACGATAAACTACATACGCGTCCTGGGTAAGACGATTAACTATGTCCAACAGCATGGCATCTGATAAGGAGGTTTTGAGGAGCGTGGAACCTCCTCTTAATTGCTGGTGTTCCCTGGGTCACCCTGACCTGGGGTGGTAGCACCTGTTAGGGTCCCAACTATGGGCAACTAGTTTTACTCGTTTAAAGGTAGGTTTTAATACAAGAAATACTTTGTAATAAAAAAAAAATACCAGCAATAATTTTTGAATGAAAAATTATTATCAGCAATGCTTAAAAAAAAAAAAAAAAAAAAGATCCCAGCAATACAGTTCTTTGAAAAAAATATGACCAGCTATAGATTTCTTCAAGGAAAAATATTTCCAGAAATAGATTTTTGAAGAAAAACATATTACCAGCAATAAAAATTTTGTCGGCATTAAATAACCCATTGAGGTTGATATGCCGTAAAACAAAATTAACGAAACCTAATCTTATTTATCTAGCAACTATATTGCGCCCTGCTAGAACCTCACAAATAATTCTGTGATGATCGCAAAGTAATACCCAAAAAATGTGTCAAAAATGCTGTTTGGCTTCAGTGAGGAAAAGAAAGAAGAGAAATGTTGTGTTGGTGACAACACAAGCATATTTTTAACTTCTGTTTCAGTGAAATAATAAAAAAATTAAATTGTCATTTTCAAACGTTTTGATTTGTACCCTCTTACTTCTTTAAATAAAGACCTTCATTTATATTTTTGAATATTATTGCAATATTTGATTAAAGTTGTTAAGATCAAATATCTACTAGTGAAATAGGTGAAATTTCCCAGAGTAATTTAAAATCGTCGAATTAAAAATATTCCACCATTAAATTCACAATTAAGATTCACCCAAAAATTAGAGGAGATTTTGTAATTTTACCTTATATATATATATATATATATATATATATATATATATATATATATATATATATATATATATATAGTCATCCACAGACAGACAGTTTTGCGGTATCACAGTTCATCAGTGTGGATAGACGTCCGGTTGCCTCTAGCTAGGAGCAAAACCCGACTGAATTGGTGTCAGTGGGGGATCCTACCACTTGGCCGTTGTTTTTATATAGATAAATACAGTGACTGAGACAACTCGATTCGATTTACCGAAGAATCATGCATTATTAGCCGTAATAGTCAGTGTTTACAAACCCATAAGTCCTCGCCAGTAATAAATTAACCGTAATAAATTTTTATATTATATATATACATATATATATATATATATAGATATATATATATATATATGCGTGTGTGTGAGTGTGTGTGTGTGTGAGTGTGTGTGAGCGTGTGTGTTTGTGTTTATGTATAATTATAATATATCGCACATGTAATCTCTCTTTATGCATAATATACAACAAAAAAATCTACAGAACACTAATATAATTTCTTTCTCATGTATATATAAATCCCGTTAATTTTAAATTGTGATAAGAAGACATATTTAAAATTTAAATTACGTAATGGTCAACATCTACATACTTATAAGTGTCTTCGTTACTTCAATTTTTCTAGAATTTATCGTTGTTCCTAATATGTCCCGTTCCTGATATTACGAGTATTTTCCTGGATAAATAGATATCTGTTGCCTCGAAACGCCTCATCATCTCTGTTTAAATTGTCCAACATTTACTGGCATAAGATTATAAAAACGAACTCGTTTTTTTTTTTCTTGAGACGAATTCAAAAAATTTTCTCGAGGAATTTAAACTGAAAAGTTCCGCCTAGTCAAGCACATGAAAGCAAATATATCAATAAAAATAAAAGTTAGATAAATTCTATCTCCTCTTTAGGATATTGTGCTGTAAAGTAATATAAATATACATATATATATATATATATATATATATATATATATATATATATATATATATATATATATATATGAAATAATGCATAGAAAAATTTTACTATTTCCTCAAGTTATTTTAATGATGATTTTTATATTAAGCATAAAGGGAGACCTTTGCTGTCGGTCAGGGATAGCATATATATATATATATATATATATATATATATATATATATACATATATATATGCTATCGGTCAGGGATATCGTTTATATATATATATATATATATATATATATATATATATATATATATATATATATATATATATATATATATATATATATATATATATGTATATATATATATATATATATATATATATATCGAACAATTAGTAGAATATTTACTGGTTAAACATGTGAAGAGTTTAATTAACGCTTTATACTTTCCTTAAAGCAAATATTAAATTCTATTTTTAAGTGAAATTATATCCTAATTTCTTTAGTCATAGACGTTTATTTTTTCTCACCTGCATTTTGTGCCATACAATGTTACTTTTCTTTATTTAATAGCCATATATACATTTTATTTCATCACATTTCCCATCAGCTCGTCTCTTCGACTTGTTCAAGCAAAAATTCTTTATTGTCTATTAAATGTTAGAATTATTCAAATTAAACGTAAATTTCTGTATAAAGAGGTTTCATATGTTAATGAACTTTCCTTAGATTTTTAAATTGTTTTGAACGTACAGACATAATAAAAACAAAATTAACATTCATGCAAAAATAATCAAGCGCTGTCTGGTGTTCATATATTTCAACTTTTCTGATATTTCGTCTCGATCCTTTACCACATGTAAATATTTATTTTATGAATTAGTGATGTCAAAATGAGGCAATTACGTATATTTAAATATCTGATAATTATTTTAGAAGAAGGTTCAACACTGATATCAGAAATCTATGAAAATACCTGAAAATGTCCTCTTCCAAAAACTAAGCAAAGAATTAAGAAAAAACATTTTCCATAGAAAGAAAGCACAATATGCTGAAATGCGATTAATCATGTTGGTAAAAAGTAATGTCCGATTTCAAGGTCTATATTTAAAAAAATATATGATGAAAATATTTATTCTTTAATATAACCGCTTTTGTTTTCAAGAACATTATTCAATCTGTCAAGAAGTTTATAAATGACACGGCCATAAAATTCCTTAGGTGTTGAAGCAAAATATGAACCCAACTCCTTTTTAACCACTTCTCTTGATACCAACCTATGACCATCCAAATATTATATAGTCTTTAAAAACAAGTAATAATGAGGAATAAGATCAAGAGAATATGGTGTATGAAACAATATATCCCAATCAAGCACATCGAAATAATTTTTAGTCAGCCGAGCAATGTGAGGACGTGCATTATCATGTTGGATGTTAACACTATGGAAGTTCACATGTGGTTCAAAGCTGTTTTCAAAAGACGAAGTTGATTACAGTATAAATTAGGTGTAATTGTTTGATTGTTGTTTAGCAACTCGTAATCGACAATAAGTTCAGTATCTCATTATACACTCAACATGACATTCTTTAGATGAAGTCCTCCTCTTGGTTGTTGAACTGATCTTTATCATCTACTATGATTGGCGGAGTTTAATGTTATAGTAAAGGATCCATTTCTCATAACCTGTAACAAGCCTATCTAAAAATGGTTCCTGGAGATGTCGTGAAAGCAATAAATTACAACAAGCAACAAGCTGTTGCAGATTCTCCGAGAAAGATTCATGTGGGACCCATTTCCCAACTAGTGAAACCTTTCCTATCTTTTTTAATTGGCGGAGCACCGTTGTGTGGTCTACGATAAATTGTTTTGAAAGTTCCCTAGAGGTAATGCTGGGATTGTCTGTAACAAAAGTTTCTTACTGTTTGGAATAAAGTTTTTTGGACGACACTCTTTTTTCTGGTCTTTCAAACTGAAACACACATTACGGAAATGTGAGAACAACCTAATGCAAATTCTTTCAATCGCTGCATTCTGTCCATAATCGATTTGACTAGACTTTTTCTTCTGCACTTGCATTGACACCTTTATAAAACTGATACAGTAAGAAATATCGAATGTGATCTTTAGATGGGACGAGCATGATTGCGAATATTGCGGGAAATCATGATGAATATGTTTATAAGCTGAAAGAGAATCTTATATTGGCATGCCTTAACAATAACGAGAAGCTCAAATTTCATGAATAATATCTAAAACATTTTTCCTCAAAAATCGGACTAACCTGATAATATAAAACCTCGTAGATGTTAGAGAATGAGGGGTAATTTTCTTGTAGGTGAAACATAGCAATTTCCATAGAAACAAAACACAATATGCTGAAATGGTATTTATCAAGTTGGTACAAAAATAATGTCCGATTTCAAGGTCTATATTAAAAATAAAAAACGATTAACATAACCGGCTTTGCTTTCAAGAACATCATTCAATCTGTCAAGATGTTTATAAATGCCACGTCTGAAAATCCCTTAGGTCCTGAAGCAAACTATGACTCCAACTCTTTTTTAACTACTTCTCTTGATGTCAACCTCTGACCATCCAAAAATTCTATAGTCCCCGAAACAAGTAATGATGAGGAGTAAGGTGTAGAGAATATAATGGATGGCTAAACAAAGCGTAGATGTGGTTTTACTGAAGGAGCATTTGAGTAAAGAGGACAGAGCGAAACGGCGTGCTCTCTACCTAAAGAGCTTGTGTGAATGGATAGAACAGTCGGGAGGACAGTAAAACGAAAAATATTGCTAAGAGCTCTTGGTAGCCTCGGTTGCCTACATCCTTCAGGGACACGTCATATAATCAGTACGATAAAGTATTGGCTGCGATTTATTGACGGTAGCTAGTGCAAATCACACTGAAGACCTATCCCATTTAGCTCTGTGTCAAAGAAAGCTCAACAAATACCTATAATTCTGTTTTATATTTTGTTTTCTGTTTTTCGCAACCGAAGAGATGGACGTCGATGAGTTCTTAGTCAGCCATACCCACTCTTGTATCAATGACTCAGATGTCATATATTAGGTTTGTGCACAAATAATGACGTAATACTGTCGTTTTTTGACGTATTTTTTAACGTCAAAAAACGACATAATTACGCCATTATTTTTGCAACAACCTAATATAAGTCACGTTTATTTTTCATTCGGCAACACAGTAATTCAGTCAAATATTAAAACCAATCAGCGTACAATTTCGGACAATGGAAAGAAAAATACAGAAACACTCACCCGCACTCATACACATATTAAAGGGGTATGTGTAAGTTTGTGTATGAGCGTTTATTCATACTGTAATTTCAATATGTTATAGTAGAGGATGTGATTTATATTCTACAGGGTGCGATAGGTAAATTGTCGCTATTTAATATTTTTAATTTCACGCATGTGCATTGTTTGCATATTATTTTGTCTTCAGCACAGTATATTAGGATCAGTTCGGCACCGTCTGTGAGAAAAAGAACACGATGACGCAATTCACTCCGCCAGAAATTTGGAAAGGACATGCTATACTGCTTGGCATTCGCACCGAACATTGCGGAATGTTTGGACATCAATCTGAGGAGAGTGCAGAGGAGTTTGAAAGAATTGGATGAGTCTAATGGTGATTACGAAGATACGGCAAGAAAGTGGCTGCTGTAAGACACTATGTCTGGCAACAGAACTCAGCACCATGCCACACAAGCAAAAGAACTCAGTCGTGGCTGTCAGACGATTTCTGCGACATATCTCCCCTTACAAATGGCCACCTAACTCCTCAGACTGCAGCCCCCTTGGTTATTATGCTTGGACGCAGTTGAGAAAGTGACCAACAAAACTACTTGTAACAGAAAAGATGAACTGAAGGCAAGGATTATTGCAGCATTCAGCAACTTATACAAGGAAACCGCCCAGAAAAATTGCAGAAGATCGTCTGGAGGCCGTCGTTTGAGCCAATGGAGATTTTGATGAATAAATTTAATCTGCAGCATTTCAAGATATTTTTATGTAATTTTGGTAAATATATCTGTTAAAAATGAGATGTTCATGTTATTTTCATTTTTCGTAATTTAGACGACAATTTACCCATCGCACCCTGTATACGCGCGTGTGTCTGTGTCTCTGTAGGTCGTAACCCTATTTCGATTAATACCATCTCTTGATTACTCTTCAAATGTAGACAACGTTGACGGGATTTGCGGTCTGACCCAACCACATTCATTACACGTTATAGCAAACAATGCCAAAGGGAGATTATCATCAAGATATGCTTGTGTAATTTTGGTAAATATATCTGTTAAAATGAGATGTCATTGCCATTTTCATTTTTACACAATTTATACGACAGTTTATCCATCGCACTCTGTAAATTAAGCATTGGATTTTGTACTTTTTAAAACGTTTGATTTGCATTTTAATGTACACATGCAGCATTACGAAGATACAAAAATGATGGACAAGCAATTCTATTATTACTATAAAAACGGAGCTTTTAAAAAGTGTTTATTCTATATGTTCTTTCAAGACATTAATGATCATGGCTCTCCATCATTACCTGTTCATTTAAACTGATAACAATGTCTGGTTTATTTGCCATCTTTTCCAAGCCCTGCCCTGCCATTCAATCAACAGCTAGATTGTGCGTTGGTTTCCTCTGGATCACTTACCTTCAAACTGAATAACTTTCTAACCTGATATCCCTCATTATGTGAACCATAAATTTCAACTGTCTCTTCCTGATGCTAAGTAAAATTTTAATTTAGGGGTTGTATTTTTTCTAGAACTTCATCGTTCCTCACATGTTCAGTCCAGGGCATAAAGCATATATCAACATTTAATGCCTAAAATTTTAAAATAAGTTCAGGAGGAAGCAAGGAGAGTTTTATTAATTGAAAATGATGATTAGAAATGTTATAAGAAAACAAAATAAAACAAAATGAAATCAAACTGAAATTTCAAATTCATCGTTCTTCATAGTTTAATCGAGGACAAAAAATATAAATTTGTGGTCAGTGTCTAAAATTAAGGGCAAACTAAATATATAGCTAGAAAAATAACACTTTGATTTACAAAGTCTTATTTGAAATAATTTACTAATGTATAACTTTAATATAAATATTTTTCTTTCTATTTTCACCCCTTGTTTTAATCAATTGAATATTAATTGAATATAATCAAGTATTTGAGTATCTGATGCTAGAGCCTCGGATACTCGTAAAATTGATTATATACGTTTCTCCACATGTCCAACATGGAAGTCATATTAAATTATAATATTCCATGAGCTATTATATACTTTTTAAAATGTCTCTTATCAAAGCCACATGAAAATTTTCCCTTCTCATGAACTGGGCAAGGAATTCCTTTAATTTTGTTAAATTTTTTGTTCACAATTATACACAAGTGAAGTCTTGATTGGTTGTTGTTTACTGGGGCAACTTATATAATGCACGTCCTAAAGCTAGTGGCAGATTTTGTTCTAGGTGCGGGCCGAATACTGATCATATTCGGTCGGGTCGCCCATCGAAGAAGTCTGTTGTTTATTTAGACCCGAAACTTCTAGTGACATGGGAGCGACAACACTGACGACGCGTCTAAATTTGGAATTTAAAGGTGCATTTTAATAATAACACATGTCACGACTCAGTGAACGTGCATCCTCTACAAACTCCATGAACTTTTCAGTATGGACTTCACTTCTGGACATTACCAAGATAAAAGAAAAATCTGTGGTAGGTATACATTTTTCAATTATTGAATTGTTTTGTTAATGACTTTAAGCGGCAGGCGACATTTCAACCCACAAAATGGCCCCTCCTTGATCTTGTGAACAAGCGTAGAGGTTTATCTCTTGTTTTCTGTTTAGGATTACGTTTCCCATTCCTTCTAAACTCTACTTCAACTCTACACTTCTAATGTCTCCACCTAAACTCTGAAATTTATATGATTATTAGGTTTCCAATTTCTACTTATTCACTTCTAGTAACCCTTTGAGTCTTAGTGGTATTATTTCCTTGTTGGATGTGAATTGATTAAAAAGATCTGCAACGTTGTATGGAGATGCAAAAATATTGTCTTATAAAACTTAACATTCCTTTTACGACTCATAATGTAACACATGTTGCTAAAATATTGCCTTACGGTTAATCCCTTTTAGAAGAAATGTTGCCAACATGTTTGAAATATTCAAGTTCGCCATTTAGCAATAGCTGAGAATTTGACACAAAAAACAAATAATTTTATATATACTCAGTTTATTCCAAGCAAAAGAAATGAATTGAATCTGAATCATCACTGTAAGACACAACATCATTTTCCAATGGGAAGGTTTTCCATTCGATTCAGACCAGATCTTTAATATTTAGACTTGTCTCTCTGTCAGATATTTCACTATTCTCTCAGGTCTTCCATGTTGCTGACGCTTTAAGACGAAACAGAATTTACTCAATTCCAAATCTACTTCTTTTCAATCTTTAAAACATAAAGAAAATGTCTTAGGCAATACATCTAAAATTAATTGGAATTTGCTTTTTCCATTTTACTTTTTAAAAAAGTTGTAGTTGTAATAAAATCTTACAAACACGAACAGTTAACGAGAAACGTTTCTTTGTCTTTTGAGAATATTTTTTTTCAACTTTAAAGGAATAAGTGTTTTTCTTCTTAAGCCAAATGAATAAAGATGAATGAGAATGCACGGAGAAAATTTTTTTTTTTAATTATTTAAAAAAAAACAAAAAATATAATTAAAGAAATTCACTAGAACAAGTTCTATTAATATTTTTTATTAATTTAGAAATGAAAGAAAAAAATTAACGAAAACTGAAAGGCTGAATACAAATAATTGTTTGTAAAGTATTTAAAAAAATATTTGACAGCATTTTTTAAGCTTCACAATTTTAAAAAGTTATAATTGCATTGGTTACTTAAATCAAAATATGATAGTGATTTAATCATATACACAAATAAAGATTAGTAAAATCTGCTTCACTAGTTTATTCGTTCAATTGTAACGGTCATACAGTAGGCGTCACAGAAGAAGTTTGAAGTCAATTACATGCTTGTTTAAACCAACTCTATTATTTTTCTTTATGGGATATGACAAGATTAGATTAAAGGTAATATATTTCACATGCTATAGAAGTATTAGACTTAATGAGCAGGTTAAAAGCTTACCTGATAGGGGAGAAAACAAAAGCATTTTGAAAATTACTCCCTTTTCCACGTGAAATCAAGTGAATGATAATTGTCTAGGGTGAACCGTAATAATGGCACCAGTAATAAAGCCACAAGTGAAAAACATACTCTTTAAACAGCTTAAAACTAAACACTAGTATCTGTTTAATTTTAAGCTAAGTTAAATTTCTATTACGAGAAAAATTGTTGTCTGTTTATTTTCATATGGTTCAGTACACACCATTGATCTCAGTAGCTTTTCGACTACAGCCCCAAGTCATATTAAGTAATAAAAGAAAAGAGAATATTTGCTTCCAAGGATACATGTCTACAAAACAGATTATAAGATCAACTACTAATAGATGGAGATTTTTTCTTATTTATCACTGCACAAAAACTTGTGCTATTATAATCTAAATTCAAATTTCTGAAAAATAGAGTGCAAAATAGTTGCCAGGTGCTCTTCAGAAAATTCATAATAAAGTTCAGGGAGTTAGAGCATAAATTTATCACTTTAAAAAATATTAGTGCGAATTTAAAAAAGAATATTAGAATAAATTTTTAAAATAGAATTAGAATAAGTTTTAAAAGTATAAAGATAAATTTTAAAAAGTATTAGAATAAGTTTTAAAAAGTATTAGAATAAATTTAAAAATTATTAGAATAAATTTAAAAAGTATTAGAATAAATTTTTAAAAAGTATTAGAATAAAATTTTATAGAAGCATTAGAATAAATTCTAAAAAAATGTATTAGAATAAATTAAAAAAATTATTAGACTAAATATTTAAAAGTATTAGAATAAATTTATAAAAATATTAGAATATTTTTTTCAAAAATGTAACAGAATTAACTTTTAAAAATATTAGAATAATTTTTTATAAAAGTAATAGAATATATTTAAAAATGTATTAGAATAAATTTTAGAATTATTAGAGAAAATTTAAAAAATATTAGTATAAATTTTTAAAAAGAACTAGATTAAATTTAAAAAGTATCAGAAAAAAGATTAAATATTAGAATAAATGTAAAAAATTTTAGACTAAATTTTAAAAATATAGAAATAAATTTAAAAAAACGTATTAGAATAGTTTTAATATATTGTACCCTTATTGATAAGTAAAGAAAAATTATTCTGGTTTCATTTGAGCAGTGTGCAATTTTTCAGCTACAGTAACTTGCAATGTTACTATTGCGAAAAAGTTTGGGGTAAAGGTCAGTTTATATTATTAGGTTGGTGCAAAAATAATGACGTAATAATGTCGTTTTTTGACGTTAAAAATACGTCAAAAAACGACATTATTACGCCATTATTTTTGCACTAACCTAATACATCATATTGTAGGTATGCTGTGAAGAAAGCAAGATTTTTTTACATTGTTCTCAGTGTTCTGAGAAGTCTAAAAAGAAATGTTAATAAACAAGGCAATGGATTTGCAATGTTGCACGATAAAACTGCAGGCAGATTATGTAAAGTCTACACAAATATAATTGACATGCTACAACACAACATTTTGCAAACTCGAAGAAACTTTGGGCTATCCTGCTAGCTTGGAGGAAGAGAGTTGATTGCAAAGTTGCAGTCATGTTATCACAATGTCATATGACAACGATTCTTTGATTCCACCAGTTTTAATCATCACTGCTAGGGCCTGCCATATCACCCACATTGTAGCAAACCACCCATATTCCATCTATGTTACATTTGGTGAGAAATAATTTCCACTCGAACAGCTTCTTCCCATGAACAACTACTCTGTGGGACTGACTCCCAACAGGATACTTACCCAGTCACTACAATCTTAACCTGTTCAAGTCTAGGGTTAATTGTTATCTTCCGCACATATCTTCATAATTAGTCTCTTAATGTAAACCTCTGCCTCGAGTGACTGTCAGGCGTTTTACAGGATGAATAGTACTGCGATAAAAATAAAATAAAAATAAAACACATCCGTAATATCGTAGTTAGCTGGGATACAAGTGAATTTCTCTAGTATGACTAATATATCTGTTGCTTCCTAATTAGATTGAAAATCACAGCATAATAACCGAAGAAAAAATGATTTAATTTAGAATTTTTCTGATTATATCTATC
This sequence comes from Acanthosepion lycidas, assembly GCA_963932145.1. NCBI lineage: Eukaryota > Metazoa > Mollusca > Cephalopoda > Sepiida > Sepiidae > Acanthosepion > Acanthosepion lycidas. Next base: position 103,644,279 of record OZ010583.1, read on the forward strand.
TATCTATCTATCTATCTATCTATCTATCTATCTATCTATCTCTCTCTCTCTCTCTCTCTCTCTCTCTATATATATATATATATATATATATATATATATATATATATATATATATATATATATATATATAGGTGTTTGTGTACGTGCGCGTGTGTGTATGTTGATTGAATCAGGGTGCAGCAAGATGGAATGAATGTAGATCTTAATACAACTGAATCATTGTATTACTGGAATTGGTCTTCTTGGTGTCTGAAGTCGTCATTTCTCTCACACTCGTCCCATGGCTGATGCTAGAGCCTCAAATACTCAAATACTTGATTATATACATTTCTCCATATGTCTAGAAAAACAAAGATTATATGAATATCAATGTTAAAAAAAGACTTACATGTATCAGTTACACACTGCTACGCACAAACAGATAAACACAAACAAAATCTAACATCTTATATATAAAGTTCAGTATATATGTGTGTGTTTCTGCGTATGTGTGTCCAAGGAACTCCTCCGCTCCCACTGGTCTGCTTTCAATGATTCATGGCTAATTCAAAAGCCCTAGAAAAGTTAAACGCAGGGAACGATTTTCGTTGAGCTCAGATTCACTGTTGCCAGATTATGCGAGGTTAAAAATATATATTAATACATTATCCTAGCCGTTATCGTAGCTTTCATGGTTCAAGCGGAGTAAATCTTATTATGGCTTTGTATCCAAAATTTCAGCGCACGTTTATTATAAACTAGCTAAGGGTGGGAATTTAATCTAACTACTGTGGAGGACGAATGGTTTGGCCAACATCACAATAGCTAGGAAAGGCTAGATGCGACAGCCATCAATAAACTACAGAAGAACTTAAATTTTTTGTTGCATTTAAGTACTGAATTAATGTTTAAGCTTACTTTTAAAAGATGAACTATAATTTGTTTGCTGCTACTTAATTTAAAGACGACTTCATGTACGTAGATCCTTATTTTCCAAACAAACGATGATATTTATTTCAGGAGACAATTTATGGGATAAAATTAATATAGTGTAAAAATAGTAAAATATAAAATAGAATTAGTTATACATTCAACATTTGAGGAGTTAGAGAAATATAACACCTACTTAAGTAAACCGGATATAGTGGGATCTATACAAATAAAAGCGAAATTCTGTGATTAAAAATGCCCTGCTTTAATTTATAATAATTTGGTATTTACTTGACCCACACACGATATCGCGTTGTGATTCCTCTTTCTACTTCTATAAGAGGATCCGGCCTAGCAGGTGTTCCCCGGGGCTGGTACATCTCTGTATAATTTTCCTCAGTTGCGACTCTTTCCTTCGAAGGAGCAACACTCAGCGCACTCTGCCCAAAGACAGAGACTCAACTGAGAGATGATAAATAAACGTGTTACAAACTACTCGCGAGTAATTTGTTTTTAATCAAACACCCGCGATATATATATATATATATATATATATATATATATATATATATATATATATATATATATTGTGTAGTTTGGCATCAATCCCTCATGTAATCAAGTTTCTTAAAGACGACTGACAAAGTACCACGCCTTTTAATTTTTTTGTGTTCATACAAATGTCTTTTTTGTTCGTATTAAATCTTCCAGCAAAGCAGTGCAGTATGTCGTTTCCAAATTTCTAAACTGCGAAGTATACAAATTCAAAAACATCCAAAGCCCATGCGCGAAATTAAAAATATTATGTCGAAAATTTACCCTGCATGTGTGCGTGTATATATATATATATATATATATATATATATATATATATATATATATATATATATATATATATATATATATCATTAATGGTGACTGAAGAGTTACTGTGATTAAACTTTTAAATCAATTTTTCGAGCATTCGTACAAGCGTTTTCTATTCTGAACATAAACTTTGCAAAAACTGTTCAAATTTTCAAAATATCTGAGCGCTTTCGGCTATTCTCTTCGCCATTATCATCGATTTTTAAAAGATTTAGCTGAATATGTATATATATATATATATATATATATATATATATATATATATATATATATATATATATATATATATATTAGGCTGGTGCAAAAATAATGATGTAATATTGTAGTTTTTTAATGTTAAAAACACGTCAAAAACGACATCATTACGTCATTATTTTTGCAACAACCTAATATTTATATATATGTGTGTGTTTCTGTGTGTTTCTGTATGTTTACTTCTCTCTGTGTCTGCCAGAAATATCATATTATTTGCATTTGTGTCCAAACATACTAAATGCTGATAGACCTCCTATTTGTCTAAAGAACACCTCATTGTATAACGTAATAACATTAAGAGACGTATCCTTGTATTTGGGACTGTTTTTTTTTTTTTTGTATAGTTATCCGACCTATATTCTATACTTATGCAGGCGTTCTATTCGCAGGAATATTATTCTGCCATCATTTTCAAATAAATCAATTTTTCCTATAATTTCAAATGGAATATTGTATTGTGCTTTATCAAATGCTTTTCCCTGTCTATGAGGCATTGCTATACGTCCTTCTTCGTTTGTATTGTTTACTCTGACATCAAGATGATCTCACAGCAAACAAAAACTCACAACAATTCATTTTGAAAGCTTTTGATAAAAATTCCTTTTCAGAAATTGGTAAATCTCACATATTCTTTCTAAATCTTTACCTGCCACAAGAGGAAAATTAACCAAAACTTTTCCAAATTGTTTACTGATGATATTTTATTCTCTGTTAAATTTGGCAATTAAGTAAAATATTTCTGCTATTTCTGTTTGACAAATGGTTCAGTTCGAAGTATCCTGAAGGTTAACTGAATCGAAAAACACTAGAGGAAGGCCGGAGTTCACACCAAGCGAAAAGATTTGATGTTAACCTTGATGGTGAGAACAATAGTCCGAGTTCAAATAATGTAAATAAACATTTCTGAAAATTATAGAATAATCTTTTACACATGTTTACCCAATCGTCATCCCTGCCATGCTTGTGCCATGACAGTGACGAGATTAATTTATTGTCCTTCCACAACTTTACTGCAAAATAACTATGAACAGCCACAGCCGGAATTTAAACTCCATGTCTAGATTACGAAACTGAACTTCGCTATATCATGTTTTCCTGTAAGCAGTTACTAAACTATTCACTGATACGGAAATAACTTTGGGAATGTTATGCATCCATCTCTTCTCCCTCATCTGTATGTTCAATATTGGGAGTTTTATCTGTAAAAATCATTGTTATCTTTACAAAACAATTGTTAATGCAATATTCAATCACAACACTTAATTATTCTTCCAATCCGAAAATACGTTTCGGCTTTAAATAACCCACTAAGAGCCGATAAGCCGTTAAAATTAGATCAAATCTATCACTTTTTGTTACAAGATGCTAAATTAGAAACAGTTATATAGCAAATTGTTTGAGAGGACTTTATAGCGAATACACAGTCATTTTATATAGTTTTGAATTAGTAGCAAAACATTACCAATAATATAATAGTTGTTAAAACGATGCAATTGGTACTAGCATCTGTAAAACAAATAAGCTCCTTTTTTAAATAATCCACAAAAGGTTGATAAACCGTAAAAAATAAATAAGTCAATTTATTTTCAAAATAATGTCCCTTCTCTTTTGGCAACTGTGTTCTTTGAATTGAAAAAAATCATGAATTTCTTTGATCTTTAACGACTGAAATATGATTTTTATAATGGCAATCGTAAATCATGTGTTATAAGAACAAATGGTGCAGTAGGAATCCTTCTACTCGGTTTTTCGCTGAATGTCATTCGGAGTGTAGGGATTCGATAGAATAATATAAAATATTTTTACGGAACTGCTCATAATTCGACCGTTTAGAATAATCAAACGATTTTCATTGAAAGAATGAAAACAAGTAGAAAAAAAACAGCAACGAAGTTTCAAAAAATAAACATTAATTTAATATAGCTAAAAGAATACAAATAGTTGGATATAGATTAGAAAGTTTCTAAGATCCACTCTGTTAGCGTCCCAGCAATGGGCAAATAGTGAATTCAAACTACAACAAAAATTATGAAATTATAAAAATACATTTTAATATGAAAAATATCAGCAATTCATTTTTATATTAAGAAAGAACAATAATATATATAGCAGAATTACAAACAATACATATAGCAAAATGATCAATAATACATTTTATAGCAAAACGATAACAATATATTTTATAGCAAAAACATCAACAATGCATTTTATAGCAAAATGATCAACAATACATTTTATAACAAAATCATCAGTAATGCATTTTATAGCAAAATGATCAACAATACATTTTATAGCAAAATGATTGTTGTGAGACCGTAACATACCTACAACATGGACTCTTCCAGGACTATATAAAGTATGCGATATAACACTCTAGGAGAAGAGGAGGAAAGAGAGAGAGAGAGAGTATTCTAATACGAAGTATCAGCCGCGTACGACTACCAATATTGGACACTAGCACATAGTAAGCTCCGCTTACACTTACACTATATTTGTAACCTTTTTGTTTAATATATATTTCTTACCTCTAATCAGTGTTCCGTATTTTCCTTCCGTGGTCCCGACCTTGGGGCCACATCAGTGGCGAAGAAGAATTGGCGAAACGCACTCACGCCGAAACCTCAATACCTTACCAGTCCCACATCAGTGGCGACGAAGAATTCGAGAAACGCGTTCACGTCAAAAACCTCAATATCTTGCCAGTCCCACATCAGTGGCGACAGAAAGATTCGAGAATTTCGTTCTCACCATATCAATAGCGACAGAGTACTCGAAAAATACACAGAAACTCGACGCGTTTCCACAGCAGTGTTGAACGAGAAATTAAGCTGGTATTACTACATTAGCGATTTAAACGCAACACCCAGCGTCTACATATAAAAAAAAATATTCCGATACCAAACAGCAGTGACGAACTAGCGATTCGACATCTACTGAATATTAAAGTCTGTCTAAATAACATTACGAGAACGATTGCTTACACACCCACACAGAGAAAAAAACAGTTTGTTCATAAAACAAACTGACAACACAAGAGCCAAAGTACTACTTACGACTCAAGTTTTCGAAAAAAACTATCTAAATTTTTTTTATGTAACTGAGTTGAAACTCGTGCATAAAATTATTCTGCCCTCAAATTCACTGAGGCGAGTTTTCTTTTTTTTGTACCTCTATAAAAAAAATACATAAGTGTGGTGAAAATTTATACAATTACGTTAAAATTAGCAGAACTACGGAATCGCAAAAAAGCTAAACACATAATTAGTTAGTTTAACTAATTGTCTGTCCATATTTTTTTTTTGTAAAAAAAAAAAATTCTATCAAGATTTTTTTGTGTACCTCCCCTTGGTACACGGGTTTCAAAGCAACAAAAAATCGCTGTCATTTTTGTTTGTCTAAATATGGAAGATTTTCAAAATTAATCGTCCAAATGCTAAAAGTACATTTGGATCAGCAACAAAAATCAGAAGAAAGACAACAACTATTTTTGGAATTACATAAACAACAAATGGAATTCCAACAAATTACACTTCAGAATGCTGAACTACAACAGAAACAACTTAAAGAATTACTCGTAAATGCATTAAAAGGCTGAAAATCTGAAAAAGATACAATATTCTCCCAGAGTACAATCTACAATTCAATGGAAACCTTTTAATACTTACCAGAAAACGACAAAACGTTCGAGGCCTTTTACAGGCGCTACAACGATATTTTCAACGTAGACTGTGAAGTAAAAAAAAAAGGTACGTCTACTATTGAGAAAACTGGGAACTACAGAATATAGTAGGTTCGTAGACTTCATACTACCCAAGCAAACCACTGACTTGGATTTTTCAGAGACTATTGAGCTCTTATCGGAACTAATCGGGCCTAACACAACCTTGTTCCACAAATGATGGAAATGCCTGAACACAGTCAAAGACAACCAGCAAGATTTTCTAACGCTTGCAGCATCGGTAAACAAGCTCTGTAATGATTTTAAACTAGCCGAACTGACTGCCGATGATTTCAAGTGCTTAATTTTCGTACAAGGACTAGTATCAGCAGAAGACGCCGAAGTCAGACAACGGGTACTGACCAAGCTTGAGAACGAACAAGGATTGACTCTCCAAAAACTGGCAGAGGACTGTCTAAGAGTAATATCTGTAAAGTGTGACTTAAACACTATCGAGAAATTAGGTGTGGCTCAGATTAATAAAATCAGAAGCAAGTCTACCTCCTATTCTCCTCAAAAAGACAAAAGCCAAATATCATGTCCTAAATTCCGCAGTAACCAAAACCCGAATAAGTTAAAGAAACCGCCCGGACCGTGTTACCATTGTGGTAAATGGCAGTGGAGGAAATTCTGTCCTGTTAAGAACAAAAAATATTGCAAGAATTGCAATATAAGTGAGCATACTTTAACTCGGTGCTGGTACGACAACAGAACGAGAAAACCCAAAAATAAAATTAGGCAAACTCAATCTGACAACATTGTCGATAGCAATTTAAGGAAATATGTACCTGTGGATATTTTCAATAATTCCATTAAATTCCAGCTTGACACGGGTTCCTATCTTTCAACCATTAAATGGCGGATTTGGCGAAAATTAAACAAGCCGACCTTATTAACAACGGATAAAACAGCAAAATCCGTAACTGGCGAAAAGATTAACATTTTAAGCGTGGTAACGCTTACAATAACACTAAATGGTGTTACCAAAAAGCTCAAAGCCTACGTATTGTAAACTTCAGATAACTTATTTGTAACAGATTGGATAGAAAAAATTCAATCTTTGGGATTTCCCAATGAGTACATTTTGTCGCAAGATACAGAGTACAACGTCCAATTTGGTAAATCTCAAAATGGAAATCAAACAACAATTTCCCCAGTTTTTTTCTGGCGGCCTTGGGAAATGTACTAAAATGAAAGCTAAGTTCAAGGTGAAGGACGGTGCACAACCGGTATTCAAAAAGAAACGGAATGTCCCTTTCGCTACTCTAGAGCAAATCAACAAAGAGTTAGATAGACTGGAACAAGCAGATATTCTGTCAAAAACTGATTTCAGCGAGTGGGCATCACCTACGGTCTACGTAAAAAAGAAGTCCAATCAAATACGAGTATGCGCAGATTTTTCCACAGGGTTAAACGATGCCTTGAAAGATCACCACTATCCTCTCCCAAGCCCTGAAGAAATTTTCAATAAACTCAATGGTGGAAAATGTTTTTCTAACATCGACCTCTCGGACCCATACTTTCAGATAGAGGTGGAAGAAGAAAGTTCCAAATTGTTCTGCATAAACACCCATAGAGGGTTGTACAAATGCAACAGACGCATTCGAGAAGATCAAGAAAACTCTTACTTCGGACATCTCCCTCACCCACTACGACCCTAGTCTCGACATCATGTACGTCATCGGAGCTTGCATTCTACATAAACTGCCAGATGATTCGAGAAAAGCTGTGGCTCAAGGCATCAAGGTCTCTACTTCCAGCTGAGAAACAATATTCCCAAATAGAGAAAGAGTCTCTAGGGATAGCATTCACTGTGACAAAGTTTCACAGATATCTACATGGTAGACGGTTCATACTTCAGACGGACCATAAACCTCTAATTACAATTTTTGGTTCTAAAAAAGGTCTGCCAGTCTATACTGCAAATAGACTACTTCGTTGGGGAACGATTCTCTTAAACTACAATTTCAAGATAGTGTTCCTAACATCCAAAAATATTTGCCATGCAAACAGTTTATCGCGACTCATTCCAAAAAATACAGAAATCTAAGGACAAATTGTGAAATCAAAAACATGATCGCGAGTACCATAAGAGAGCTCCCAGTTACATTGGCAGACATAAAAAGGGAGTATCGAGAGGATGAATTCATTCAATCCATAAAAAGCAAAATTCGCAACGACTTTGGGCCCACATCAATGATCAACATACATTTTATATCAAAATCATCAACAATACATTTTATAGCACACACAGTCTCTGATAATTATACCCACACGGAGATATACATAAACTAAAACACCATGAATTCCATAGTGAAAGCAGAATATTATTTTTTATTTCCTCAAATCTCACAAGAAAATTAAATTTCGGCATTAAATGATCCTTAAGGAGTTAATATGCCGTCAAATAAATCACCCAACCGACTTCGATGCACAAGCCATATGCGTTTGGTCTCCAATGAAGATAGATTTCATTACAAGAGGAGTCTACTCGAATTGGCGGTTAATCATTATTCACTGATGAAGCGACCAAAAAAATCTCTTGCGAAAGGCAAACTAAGCTGAGCACGTAATAAAATACAGAAGCAATGAACTGCAAGACCAATTTAGTAATCATTATTCGGAAGCGAGAAATATAATTACTTGAATGCAAAGAACTTGTCAAATATATCATAGACCTTGTTACTGACTAAATGTACATTTCTAAAAACTAAACAACAACAACAAAAATATATATAAGTATCGTTTTCTTCCCTGGGGCTAATGAACTTAGTAACTGGTAAATGAAGTTCAGAACAGAAATATCTTGCAAAAATACTGCTCAAAAATAGTCCGATAAATCAAACAATATAGAATTTAAATATAAGTTTATAAGTAGGTTATATATACGTTTTATAAGTAAATCGCGCAACTAATTGGACTCATCGATAAAGGGATTTTTTGCTTCTTTTTTTCGAAACTTGAGGCGATATCTGATAAAGTAAATTCGAAGTTTGATCCGTTCCGATAGGAGATCAATATACTGAATATCAATGAATATCACTGAAAATTCGCTCTACAGGAGATATGTATATTCCAGATGATCTGAGTTTACAAACGCAGATTTAACTTAACTTATCCACGTGTTTTATCAATCATCATTTTATTGGACAAGAAAAGAAAATCAAGGTAAAAATCAAAATAAATGTTTGCCCATTACGTCTTTTTTCTACTGATATTGGAACAGCATTTCTCTATCTTGTTTGTCACAGTCACAGCATATGGACACTTGTGTTTTAACTTTTGTTGTTTGAAAATATCCTGCGAAACAATCTGGATGATTTCTCTCAATCCAAAATATACTTTATTTTAATTAATTCATTCCATGCTAGTCTCTAATGTAACAAGAACGTTAGTGGTTTCTGGGAGTGTATGAAAATGAATATATTTTGAAAGAAACCAGAAATCCAATCATAAATATAGAAGGCGCATGAACCTCTACTCTTGTTAAAAAAATAACAAGGAGAAGAGCGAATTCTATGACAGACAAACCGATTCACTGCTATTGAGGAAAAATAATTTTTAAATAAAGAAGTAGAGTTCAGAAGGAGATGTTAGAAGGATAGAGTTTAAGTCGACTTTAGAAAAAAACGGAAAGCCAAACTTAAACAGGAAACAAAGAATAAACCTCTACTTTTGTTCTAACGACTGTGGAGGAATATGAAAATATCTTCTTGGTTAATTCGTCTCATTTGTCCATTCCAATAAATTACATGAATTTTACTGTCACATTGACTCCTTCCGTTCTGCGTTCCTTCTTTCCCACAATTCGTCAGGTTTGTTGAGGCGCTATTTGACTACTTGATCCTGTCATTAAACACCACCTGTATCGGGGCAAAAATGTTGTCGTTTCATTCGATGACCATATCTGTCCAACATTCTCTGGAGCCTGTTTTCTCTTTCCATACATCTTCAACATTCTCTTCTTTAGACTGGCCAAAGGAGAATATAAACTATAACAGAAAAATGCTATTAACAATCAGAAACACGACTAATCTTTTGGACATAAAGACAGTAAAGATGGTTTGGATGATTTCACATTTGGACAGCCATTTATCTGATAATTCTCTCACCCAAAATGTATGTACCTGAGAGTGAGTGAATTGATTCATTACTAATATTGATTGGTTCGTTTTTTACAGTTTCCCAACTCTTTACAGGTTATTTGACGCCAAGAAATATTTTTAGAGTGCAATAATTTTGGGGGAGATAATAATGATTTAGTCATATAAATATCACTAATTAACCTATATACTGGGGGAGAAGCATTGAAATCATAGATTTCTCAAGAGTATTTGGGCGCAAGTGAATATAACAAACCAAAATTGAACTGTAACTCTCTGATTAACAATTACAAGTCATTATGTATTATCCTACCCACAAATAAGAGCTTATAGTACTTGAAGCTTAACTTCGGTGATTATACAGGAACATCATGTTGCCGTTAGTAACATTACAAACTTAGGGAGGATTGAGGAAAGGACAAAAGAGGAACGTGATTCAAGAAGATAGAACACGATGATTGATGTTGAATTTTTAATTTCTGAATACTGAAGTTATCAGGGAAGCAAGTAAACTGAAGTGCTTTATACAGGCGTGACGTGCGAGAAAAGAAACTCCTGGAGTAAAAGTGGAGGTTATATTTAGCTATTTCGAGAGTAAACCTTTGGAACCTAAATGTCAATCTAGTAGCACACTTAAATTCATGCATTTGGGTCGCCAGGGGGAAAAAAAACATCTCGTCAATCTTGCCATGAAAATATTTGTAGAAAAGACAAAAGGGAAACACATCACGTCAATGACAAAGTGATTGATGTCGGGATGCCTGCTCAGGATCGATTACATTACAGATCGTTTTTGGGATTTTGTCAAGAACCTCAAGATGGACAGCAGGATCACAAGACAAGATAAGGCAGATATATAATCAACGATTCTATACTTTAAGCTATTGTATCCAATCAAAGGGAATTTCCGGAGTCTTAGACCTAATATATTTCCCTTACTAATTCTTTCAGAATAATGGAAAAAGTCATTTTGAAAATAAGAGGATTAAAAAAAAAAAAAAAAACGCAGTGCATATACGAGAGATCCTTTTCAGCATCACTGACACGGAATTCTGTATCCGCCACTGATTGGGACTTAATTATTGTATAATAATAATAATTCCATATTTCAGATATTGAAACGTCCTGGGTATGACGGTAAACTACATCCATGTCCTGGTTATGACGATAAACTACATCCGCGTCCTGGGTGTGGCGATAAACTACATCCAACAGCAAGGCCTCAGATAATGTTTTCAGAAAAATAATGATGCCAGCTATGTTTTTGAAACAATAATGTTGCCAGCTATACTTTTTGAGACAATAATATTGCCAGCTATACGTTTTTTTTGTAAAAAAATAATGTCAGCTATACGTTTTTTGTTAAAAATAATGTTGCCAGCTATACGTTTTTGAAACAATAATCTTGCCAGCTATGCGTTTTTGAAACAATAATGTTGCCAGCTATGCGTTTTTGAAACAATGTTGCCAGCTATGCGTTTTTGAAACAATGTTGCCAGCTGTACGTTTTTGAAAGAATAATGTTGGCAGCTATACGTTTTTTGGAAAAAGAATTATTCCAGCTGTACGTTTTTGAAACCATAATGTTGCCAGCTATCCGCTTTTGAAACCATAATGTTGCCAGCTATACGTTTTTTGTAAAAAATAATGTTGCCAGTTGTACGTTTTTGAAACAATATTGTTGCCAGCTATACGTTTTTTATTCCATACAAAATAGGCATTTAAAATTCATATAAACTGGATTTGGCATTAAATAACCCATAGTGGTTGATATGCCATAAAACCCAAACAAACAAACAAACATCAGATATTGAAACTGGCCGCTATGTAAACTTTTCTTAATTTCCTATGATATTTTCTTTTCTTTTTCTTTATTTTTCTTGATCCTGAACCTTGAACAAGGAATTTTATTTATAGCCTGTATTGATTGCCACAAGGAATACATATCACAAACCCCAAGCAATTTAAAGAAAAACATTATATGAACACAAAAGGTATATTTTACAAACAACACACTCAATACTCCTCGGAATGAGTATGATCATAATTTGGATTTAAATACGGTTAATTTAATTAAAGGAAAAAACAATTTACTGAGATTACTAAGATTAAAATGTATAGAAAGTGCTTTAATCGCTAGATAATCCACAGTAAAATTATGTCAATGTCTTTACAACATTTCGAGTTTCTTGGCAGATATTCTATTATCACAAATAGTCTAGACCGAAACGTATATTTAAAATAAAGTAAATTTAAAATTCCAGCGTCTCTCTCCTTCATGCGCAAGTGTGATCACATTAACGGGACTATCAAATAGTCTCATGTAGTCCTAAATGATGAAACGAATAACCACGAAAAAGTCTTCAACTTGTCATGGAGTCATAGATTTTCCTAAAATTACACTACTATATCGTTTTCATATATATATATATATATATATATATATATATATATATATATATATATATATATATATATATATATATATATAGGTAACTATACTCGTCTCTAAAATCATTCGAATTTTTGATTTGCCAATAATCAAATCAATCTCGAAGGAAAAAAAGGTTTTAAAAAAAGAAAGAGATAGAAACATGAAAGTCTGTCGAAAAAATCACACAGATACTGGTTCAAAGCTCAAAGAAAAACAAAACCGACACGAGTAAACAACTAAGTAAAAAGAGCTCAATACAACCGTAGAGAAGACCTAGTCAAACCTAGTGAGCCAGACAAACCTACCCAGCTTTCACCTAAGCTGTATTGCAAACAATATAAATATATTGGAATTTATAAACGGGGATCATATCATTCATATACAGGTTCGAGGTTGATGTACCTTATTTATATTGTTTGCGACGATGTATTCTCGCCATTTAAATCATTAACCTCTATATTTGTTTTTTGTATGAATGATTCATGAATTTATAAATTATAATTGCACCTTTTAATTGAAATTAAAATAACTGATCCAACGTGCAACTCTTGATATGTAGTGTGACATTACTGTATATATTGAACAATATAGTTCATGCCATATTCACGGAAAATCTACCAGTAAAAAAGAATTCTCTTATTGCTATATTTGTACAAAAACGCACAACCTTAAAATTTAAATTCAAACTTTTCCAAATCAATAACACATTTCTCATAGTATTTTTTCGGATTACATCTCTATTTTCGTTGTCCCCTTATTACTGAGAAGTAAAAACAAGAACAAAATCTACTTCCATACCTGTTGATGTCTGTAGGAACAGACGAAAGCTTGTAAAAAATTAAAAAGACCTTATGCAACTGGAATATATAAACGGGGATCATATGACTCATATACAGGTTCGGGGTTGATGTACCTTATTTAGATTGTTTGCGACGATGTATTCTCGCCATTTAAATCATTAACCTCTCTATTTTTTTATGAATGATTCATGAATTTATATATATATATATATATATATATATATATATATATATATATATCTGTATGTATATCTGTGTATATATGTGTCTCTGTGTGTGATTGTGTGTTTGTCTAAATTTATTTTTTACTTCCATATTTGCAAACATCGGAGAAGGTGCCGCGAAAAAAAAATTTATAATATTTCAGAAGACAGCTTGACAATTCACATGTAGCAATGAAAAAGAAAATTATGGAGAGAGTTCATCGGGTACTTCGAATATTTTGCTATACCTATCGGACATTATTCCGTCATCGGTATCTACTCTATCCATTTAATTTATACATCTGTTCGCCCCTCGTTTTGATATCTCCAATAGATATATTACTCCTCTTAAGCTGCGTCTCTATTGCTGACAGTCCTGCGTGACAACGGTCTGACAGTTAATGATTAATCCTTTTCTCTTGCTTGCCTCGACTTTATTATCTAATAAACCTTTCATCTTTCTTTGTGATTCAGCGTCACCCGATAATCAATCATGGTATGACTTCTAGTTCTCATACAGTGTTCACTGGGATTCTAATGCCATCATGAACTGGTAATTTTGGAAGTGTGAGTCGGCCGCGTTCACCTCCTTTTTAAGAGCTATCTTACTTGAGTAAAACTGACAACTATTTAGTTATATATGTTTTTCTTTTAAAAGTTTAATTTGGTCAGATATTATAGATATTAGAAGAGATTACACTCAACCAACGCCAGTCCCAAGAAAATAAAGAAGACAGAAGAGTTTAAAGAATGGACTCCTTTTTTTGTGATTGAACGAGATGGCATGCAACAGCGGGGAATTTTTCACCTGCCGAATATGAACCGCAAAAATGCTTTGAATGAAATGGAAACAAAAAGGAAACTTAAAATCAGGAAAAAAAACAATTGAAATATATGGGGCACATAACGAGAAAAGAGTGCTTGGAGAATTTGACACACACATGATATAATGAAAGCAAGAGGAGCAGAGTAGAGAAGCGCATAACGAGCTTGTGTAAATGATCGGCACAAGAGGTATATAAGAGATAGCAAAAGGGAAAATTTTACTAAGCGCTACAAACGACAGGAAGTTGTGGAGAGTAATGATCGCTCACGCTCTGAAGGGACAAGTCACATAAAAGTAAATGAAGAACACTTATCATCCTTGTACTTCTATTTCTGTTTTTTTCGGCATTCGCTGAACTCAACCTACCTGCCCAGCAATTGGTTTCTTCCCATCCCATTAGTGACAAGAGAATCAGACATAGAGGTTTTCTTCCATTATTCTCTTTTAAAACACAATTAAAAGTGACTTTTGTTCAGTCTATTGATTACAGTAGTTATAGCCAAAAAATGGGTATTCCGTTTATACTTTTTTGGTTCCAGTATCTGTCTATATTTCTGAGATGACGTATTATGTACACAATTTAAATTATTCGGACTATTCTCCTCATCTTTGTCGCCATATTTATTACAACGTTTTCGCCGTTGTACGCTCTTCAGGGGGTTGGAATATCGAACTGAACCTTTTATTTCGCTCACTGGGGCAGACTGTTCTAGTTCCCCGTGTCATGTTTAATGTTTCTATTATTAGATATCTCCTGTTAATTCCCCTCTCCAAGTTCTCCACTGCCTTAACCGGGTATTGAACTCACACTCTTTGGGTCCTGTCACTGGATCTAACCAACGCCTTTATCCACTGTGCCATGTGTCATAGAAGTGATGAGTTAATAAACATTTGACCGCATAGTTTCATTTTCCTTGAAGACATTTCTTAAGTGTAAAGGTAATGCATTTCATCTTACGTTCTTTAGCATCATCCAGAAAATTAAATAAACAAAACGTTTCGTTAATCCAATGTCACTATATTTAGATTCATTTTGATTGGCCTAGTTTGGTTTAATTTTGCTTTACGGTATATCAACCTCAATGAGTTATTTAAAACCGGTAAGATTTTTAGGATAGGTTCGTATGAAGAAAATATATATTCTTTCTAACAAATCAGTTTGTCGATCAGGTTTCATTGACGTATTTTTGTAAAAAAGGATTTTAACGGGAGTCAAATATATTGATGGTAATATTTTTTTTCAAAAAAATATATTGCTGGTATTTTTACTATAAAAATCATATTTTTTATTCTTTCATAGTGTTATGACCCCAGTTTGGGGGTTAACTATTTGCTCATAGCAGGGACCCGAACAGGTGCTACCACCTAGGTTTAGGGTGGGCCTGGGAACGTCAGCAATTAAGAGGTGATTCCGCCTTACTCAAAAACACGAGATCAGAAACCTTGCTGCCGGATGCAGTTTATCGTCATACCCGAGATGTTGCATTTTGAGTTAGCATCATATAAACTAATATCTCGTATCAATCGAAGCAAAAGGCGCGTCCACCTTCTCATGGGTAATGCAGTGTCGCAACGCCACTAGCTTTGGTGAATTAAATGGTAGATTTGCCAACCCAACAGTTATTGTATTCAGTTGACCTTCTCCGAGATTGGTAACCAAGAGAGAGATGTTCATCTTGCTATTGAGCCGATACAAAGATCAGAGAAAATATGAATTTATATATTTCTCTCGAGGTTATTCGTGGGAAAGTAGGCGGAATAGACTCGGCCGGAATCTAGTAGGTGATTTCTATTCTTATTCCGTCCTTGGCATATGCTCTTTAAGTGGTTGGCTTATTTTTTGCACATATAAACAACCAATAACGAACGTTTTGTATCTGGATTTAGAAAGCTTTATTTCCTTTATAAAATAATACAAGGATACCAGATATACATATTTACCTGGGTTATCTTCTATAGATAACATTCATGGCACGAGAGTTATATTAGGACATTATGTGCTTGTTGTGGCCTATGATTCAAAGGGCGATTAACGTGTTATTTCCCCAAAATATATTTGGCTATTTTGAAGTTATGGTTTAACCTATACAGAATTTTAACTTCATACACCAGAAGATCTCAAACCCGCTTTGTAATGAACGTGATGTGAAAAAAAATATTAAAAAAAAAAATTTACGTGCCGATTATCTCGTAAAAATCAACAATCGGTTTCATATAGACATTTTATTTATTTATTTTTTTTTTAAATCTATTCTTTGTTTTTAGATTAAGAAATTGGGACAATAAGAAGTATTGGATATATATATATATATATATATATATATATATATATATATATATATATATATATATATATATATATATATATATATATATATATTCAGTAAGACATAAAAATAAGACAAGGAAAATAAGTAACAAATAGAAGGAAAACAAATGCTAAAGTTAGAAGAGAAATATCTACGTGAAATAAAGCCAAATTTACAAAAGCATAAAAAAACCTCCTGTAGTTGAAAACATTTCGGAAATATTGCTTCTAGATTCTAGAGATTGACTGGTCAATTTTTTTCATTCGTTTTAAATATATTTTGGCATTGAAAAGTGCATTTGGTTTTGTGTTATTTTGTAATATTGTTACTCATTGTTTTCCATTTGCATTTTTGTATTGATGCAATGAAATGAAGAAAACCTCAAAAAGTACAGTGAACTCTACCAAAATGTCATAAAAAGTAAGAAACTCTTACAGATATACACGTAATAATAATAATAATAATAATAATAATATATATATATATATATATATATATATATATATATATATATATATATATATATATATATACACACGTTGGTATAATACAAGCGAGTCTTATTAACACAATATAGAATGTGAAATATTAAATATTAAATGCTAAAACTGACTCACAAGGAGAGGTTAATTTTTATTTTCACTAAACAGAGCAAAAGTTTTCCTACAATTGGTTTCAATATACAATTGGTTAATGACAGTTTGAAGAATCCGACGTATTTTATATTTTAAAATTCACAAGGGAACGTGCTCATTAACTGATGGTAACTTAATTTCAATTGTATGATACACACACACACAAACACACACAAACATATATATATATATATATATATATATATATATATATATGTATAGTAATCGGTTGTTATAATACAAATGAATTCTATCAACACAATTTGAAATTTTAAACATTAGATATTAAATGTTAAACTCGCTCACCAAAAATAGATATGGCTAGTAGGAATATATATATGTATATACATACATACATACATATATATATATATATATATATATATATATATATATATATATATATATATATATATTAGATTGGTGCAAAAATAATGACGTAATAATGTCGTTTTTTGACGTTAAAAAATACGTCAAAAACGACATTATTACGTCATTATTTTTGCACCAGCCTAATATATATATATATATATATATATATATATATATATATATATATATATATACATATATATATATATATATATATATATATATATATATATATATATATATATACACGAGCTAAACATTATTATTATATTTTTATTATAAGAGTTTATAATAAAATCATTTTTAAGCGTTACACATAAGTTTTCATGTTTCAATATAATGTTTTTACTTCGAGACATACCTACAAGTCTATTTTTCATTTCAAACTTCCTGCTACCACTCTAACTTTAGGAAAATAGGTAATGATTTATTTTTAAAGTTTCCTGAAGAAATATTTTATGACCAGTTAACTACGTTAAGTACAGTCATAGTATTGAAACATGAAGGACTATGTGTAGTGATTAAAAAAAAATTAATTATATTCTATAATAATAAAAACATAATTGCATATATATATATATATATATATATATATATATATATATATAATTTTAATATGTCTATATTTCTGAGATGTGATATTATTATTATTATTTATATTATTCGGAACTTATCCTCATCCTTATTGCCCTATTCACAATGTTTCGGCCGTTGTACACTCCAGCCTTCTTCAGGTGGTTGAAATTTAGAACAGGACCTATTACTTCGTCCACCGGGGTAGACTTTTCTAATTCCATGTCTCTTCTGGATGTCCCAGTTTTTTCCCTATGGCTCAAATCTCCAAGTTTTTTCGTTCACCACTGCTGTAGCATGTAGAATCACAACACTTCGTGTCTAGTCACTGGATTTAACCAACGTCTTTATCCACTGGACCATGTGTCTTCAGGCTAAAGTAGTGATATTGATTTAGAGGGAAATAATTGAGAGTCACGGTATGCGGAACAAGAACAATCTATTTAGGTGAACGAAATAAAGGGTTCAGTTCAAAATTACAATCACGAAGAAGGCCAGAGCGTTCAACGACCGAAACGTTGTGAATATGGCAATGAAGATGCGGATAACAGTTCGAATAATATAAATAATATAAATAATTATATGATTTTAATTTATATGCATTAATAATAATAATAATATAATAATAATAATAATAATAATAACTAACCAAATCCAGTCTTAATAATAATTTTAAAATACTTTGGCAGACGATGTTATGCAGTAATGTTCAGCCACAGATTGAAGAGTGGTAGAAAAAATGACTAAACGCCTACCTACTGGTTAAACGGTAGGTAAATACTTGTAACTATTTTTATACCTCCCATGAAACATTATATTTCAATTGCGAATTTTGACCGGTTAAAATTGTTCAGGAACGCACGGTTCAAAGGGTTAAGATACTATAAATAGCTTTGTTATAGATTAATAGTAGTGTCAACAGAAAACCCTAATTTTGAATAGAATACTTATACTGTTATATTAGATATCTCGATGTCCAAATGTACATTGATAGATAAAGTGCTTTCTAATTTCTAATGAAATAATCCTCTGACAAAAAGCGATACTTTGAAACCTGACGAACGCTTTACCGGTGGTAGAGAAAAATGACGTAATGCCCAGCCACCGGTAGAAGAGTGGTAGAAAAAATGTCTTAATAGCCAGCTACCGGTTGACCGTTTGGTAAACACTTGTAACTATTTTTATATCTACCGTGAAATATTACATACCAATTATTTGTGAATTTTGACTCAGGAGTTTAGGCAGAAGGATTAAAATTGTTCAGTAAGATTATAAATTTTAGCTAATCTCATCACTAAATATAGACTATATAAATATAGACTACATAAATATAGTCTATATAAACATTCTATAAAGACGCATTTCATACGATACAACACAAAGACATAGTTGAACTCTAAAGACAACATTTTTTATTCGGGAAAGATATTTGGATAATACAGAAAATTTATAAAATTCCTGTCCTGTCAATTGAGCCAGTTCACAAAAATAGAGATAAACGAGGCGAGAATGAATTCCAGAAGTATTAAGTATGGGATGCCGTTGGTATAAACAAATGGCTTCTGTTACCAATTAATAGACATTTAAGGATATTTGTAGAGATTCCATAGTTGATTTTGTTTAGGTTAGGTTTCAGGGATGCTATGAAAACAATAGACAAAAACTAAAAATCCTTGAAGCTATAGTCTTCAAACAGTTGAATCCTGACCTAAACAAAATCAACTATGGAATCTCTAGAAATATCCTTAAATGTCCATAATTGGTAACAGAAGCCATTGGTTTATACCAACGGCTTCTCATACTTAATATTTCTTGAATTCACTCTCGCGTGGTCATGTGAGATGTCATGAGCTGCGGTGCGATTTCCGCTTCCAGCGTCTTATATGCACGTGCTTATCGTTGCTTGGAAATCATCCATGGAAACAATCACAGACTATCATCACTGTCTCGTCCGTATATTTCTTAATATATTGTTCTGTAAATGACATCTTTGATAATGGCTTATGTAAGCCGAAAGGTTAGATTTGATTACAAAATATGAATCAATACTGTGATTTTCTTTCTTCGTTTAATGATAATGTTATTAAGATTATCAGATTTATGAGAAGAATTTACATAAAGTAAATAGAAAAAACTTGTCTTTATTATTTAATGAAACATGTATGAATATATATATATATATATATATATATATATATATATATATATATATATATATCTTATCATTTTAATATCTTTTAGATGTGTTATGATTATTCACATTATTCACATTATTCGGGCTGTTATCCTCATCTTCATTGCTATATGCATGACGTTTCGGCCGTTGTACGCTCCGCTTTCTTCAGGTGATAGAAATGTTAAGCAGAGGCCTTTATTTCGTCGTAAAGTAACTACAGAAACTTACCTGTCTGGAATATATTGAATCAAAGGATAATGTGATAGAGAAATTCGAAAACTTGTTGAAATAGCGGAAGACGTTCACTGAAAACATTCAAAATCCGAAACATCTCGTTAGAACCAAATAGAAGAATGCTCTGCTTCTATGTTATATAAATCCTTTTATATGGCTACGAAAGCTGGAAAAAATTCCTCGCAGAAGAAAAGATGATTTGACGCAAAGCCTATGTGTGTTTTTTTTTTCCAAAAGAATACACGTTCTTTAATCATTTTACCTCAAGGAAGGCGATAATGTCACGCATGGGTTTGCTGTTAGTGGAAAAGAACAAGAAGACATTAGCAAGGGGAAATGACAATAAAAGAACATAAATCAGGAAGATAGACGATATATAATCTTATGAAGTGTGTAGGTCACAGGGAAGCAAGGAATGGGAAGACATTTCACAGGAGAGAAATGCGGGAAAATCTTCATACTTGGCCACCTAACCCCCCGATTGAAACCCCCTTGATGTAGGACACATTTGATTGAGAAACAAAATTTCTTTTAACACCAAAGATAAACTGAAGGCAAGGATTATGGCAGGATTTCCCAGCTTAAATAAGGAGATCGTCCTGAAGAGATGCAGGTGGTTTTTGTCTAATTTTAGTAAATATATCTGTTACATTGAGATGTCAGTGTTATTTTCATTTTTGTGAAATTTAGACGATAATTAATCCATCGCACCTTTTATATACTGTCTTCTAAAAAAAGAACTCCAGACTATGAAATCATATTTTCTTTCGTTTTCCATGAGCCATAGACAAAAACTGGTTGTAAAAGTTAACACTATAAATATGATGTTCAGATGTTATCAAATACTTTGTTTTTTCTGAATCACATTATCTTGTACGTCATTACTAAACATTTTTCTAACAAGTGAAATCATTTTCTAATTAATTTATACTGGTATAACCTGTCTACTTTCTTATCAATTACATCTACTAATACTAATAATAATGAATCCCTAGAACATAAAGGAGAAACAGAGATAGACATAAAAATTATTAATATCACATAAACCACATATCATAATAAAGCAAATGAGATACAAACCAATCACTGTAAAGATAATACCAAAGTTTAGAAAAGGTGGAAAGGCGTGATCTTAGTAACTCATAAGTTCTCAAAAGAACGAGACGAAAATCACATTGAACGGAATTATTTTACGTAAAACAGAAGAGTAAACAAGGGCATAAAGAAAAAATCATGAAACATGTTATTTAGACACAAAATATCGACATAGACGAACGAGAATATCTTCCAAAATTAAATCCAACAAAGCAGAACCTGAAAACTATTGAACCCTACAATGCAGCACTCAAATTAATTCTGGATGAACTAGACCCACATATAAGTCTCCACAAAGCAATATATGCATCAGCAATGACAGCAACAAAATAAATTAAAAATCAAAGCAAAAAGGTAATCTCACAGACATAATGATCCACCTGGGAAAAGAAAAATAGAGATCTAAATTGAAGTGAATTATCAGTACTCGATAAACTGGCAGGGAAAATAAATGTAAGGATTAGAAAACTCAGAAATATAAAAAAAAACAACAAAATTTGTAATGAAAATGAAGTCCTCTCAGCTAAAAAAAAATAAAGCAAACAATACAACTGAAGGCTCAAATAATCTCACGCTATGAACAGAGATCAAGATTCTACAGACAGAACAAGATCTTTCAAATAGACGTGGATAATTTTTTTTCAGAGAAATAGGAAAACAAACCCCACCACACAAAAAATAGAAAAAGTTATAAAGTTCGGTGAAAAATATGGACTTGCCCTAAAGAACATAAAAAAAGCATATTGGATTACGCATGAGGCAGAACGGATGAAAAATATATCAGAAAAAGCATGGTCGGGAATCACAGAAGGAAAAAGCACACAACTGGAAATCTCCAGGAATAGATAAAATTCCTAACTTTTGGTTCTATTATCTAAATACAGCACACATAAAAATTCAGGAAATGGTCAATGGTCCTACTAACATTCCGCCATGCGTAGCGAAAGGATTTACCTTCCTTCTACCCAAGAATGTTAAGATACATGTCTCCAACAACTATAAAATATATATCTTCTCACTACTTCAAAAATGTTGACATCTATTCTGACAAAACAGATATATTGAAAAATAATATACTACCTCTTGAAAAAAAAGGGTGCAAACGTGGCTCTCATGGATGATAAGGTCAATTACGAATTAATAGGAGGATCTTGGAAAACTGCTTCAATACAAAGAACAATCTCAAAAGTGCCTAGATAGATTACCGTAAGGCATTCGATAGTGTACCTCATTCCTGGAGTTTAATGTCTTTAAATATATACAAGGTATCTCTCGCAGACATCGATTTCATCAAAGTATATCGATAAAAAAAAACAACACTTCAACACAATGATGTAAATAGAGTCTATAAGTTTTGTGTTATAAACATCAACAAAGGCATATTTCAATGTGTCCCTTTGTCTCCTTTACTATTTTGAATATGCCCAACAAAATTAACCAGCGTTCTTAACAGGACGGAATATGGGTATAAGTTATTTCAATACAAATAAGCCATCTATTTTAAACTGATTTTTTAAAGATGTGTGCTCGGAATGGCATTGAGTTGGAAGCTCTCCTGAAAACAGTAAAATATTTCAGTGATGACACTGGAATGGAATTCGGTCTGAAGAAATGTGCTAAAGCCACAATTTTACGAGGATCACTACAACAAACCTTCTCTATTAGCTTAGACCCTGGGGTAAAAATCAAAGATTTAGAACAAGAAGAATTTTATAAGTACCTTAGTGTAAATGATAGTGAAGGAATTCACCATAAACAAAATGAAATAAATATTGCATTATAGTAGGGAGCGACTGATCTAAAGAACTTAATTGAATTCTCAAAATAAAATTATGGGCGTTAATAGCCTTGTAATCCCAGTGGCTCAATATAGATTCAACATCTTGAACTGGACTCTAAATAATATCAGACGATTGGATACTAGGACAAGAAAGTTTTTTCTAAGCATAACCTGTATCCAAAGGCTGATGCAGACCGTCTATAAATACGCCCTTAAGAAGATAGAAGTGGTCGTATTTAGCTGGAATTGTCATGCAAGACAACTATTGTCTTACTAACATACCTGGAATCAACAAAGGACTGGATGATAAAATTAGTCCAACATCAAGAAAACAGAAATAAAAATATTCAATCATGAAAGAAGGTTATAAATACAAACGAGATTTAAATTTAGAGATTCTATAGAAAACCAAACCAGAACCGAAGAACCAATGGTGGCAGCAAAAATTATGAAAAAGAAAGCCTAGTATAAAGCTCTTGAACAGATGAAACAACTCTGACAAGACAAGCCTCTGCATGGCCAATATCCAACATTTACAAATTCATCGATGATTACGAGTATCTAGATTAGGGGCTGAGACGGACGTCTTTATTCTTAGGAATTATTTAAGAATGATATACTCGCCTCTTGTCAGTTTTATAACTTCGTTTTTTTGTAGAATCTTTATTTACGATAGCCAACACATAGAATTTACGTGTATTACACAGTAAGAAAATAATGAGCAAACATGAAAGCTGGAAGCTTTAACACTCCTAAGATATGAAGAAACGTTGTATCATAAAAAATGTTAAAAAAAGTACTTGATTTCAAGATACCGTAGAAAATAATTAACCATACCGTTTATGGAGCTTATATATATATATATATATATATATATATATGGAGAGAGAGAGAGAGAGAGAGAGAGAGAGAGAGAGAGGGAGAGAGAGAGAGCGAGAGAGAGCTGTATAACTGATAAATGAAAACGGAAATCCAATCCTTAATAATATTCTACGTGTTGTGTCCGCTCAAGACATTGACAATCATGGCTTTCACCAACTTCTTATCCCATATGGCTTCTTATATATCGCACTCATTAATATTTGTCATTTTAACCCTCCTCTCACTATGTCATCTATTCACATAACTTAGTCATGTGGGTGACCTGCTGCCATCTGTATGCGTTTCAAATGACACAATCTCTCCTCCCTTCCTCCTTATGTGT
>OZ010583.1:103673771-103738771 GCA_963932145.1 Acanthosepion lycidas
TATATATATATATATATATATATATATATATATATATATATATATATATATATATATACAAACAACCCCTACATATGTATATATATATATATATATATATATATATATATATATATATACATACAAACAACCTCTCCATATATATATATATATATATAAATATATATATACAAACAACCCCTGCATATGTATATATATATATATATATATATATATATATATACATACAAACAACCCCTCCATATATATATATATATATATATATATATATATATATACATACAAACAACCCCTCCATATATATATATATATATATATATATATATATATATATATATATACAAACAACCCCTCCATATATATATATATATATATATATATATATGTGGGAAAATGTATGGCAAAGTGTAAAAATTTTCTTGCGACGCGTTTCGTCTTTTGGGACTCCGAGCGAAATAAATTTGTTATCTTGTATCGAATGTGCACGGACGAGGAATCATTGGAACATTTTTTTCTTTGTCATATATTTCAACAGTATTGTTCTTAAAATATAAAAAAAATATACGTCGTTAGATGTATTGGTAGATTATTAAATTCAATGATATAAAAATGCGAAATCCCTTCACTAACAAATTTTCAAACGTGCATTAACCTACTAATCACTTGATGAATGTTGCGATCCAAGTTTTTTTTTTAAATTATAAGCTGTATAAGATGTTAATTTAATGTGCAAGTACTTTCGACTGTACATTCTGTCATCTTCAAGTATGGAAATTTTTTTGTTTTTTGTAAAATCCAGGTAGGATCCGAGACGAAAAAATATAATGCTTATCGAAATATGTTTTTTTTTTTAATGTGTTATTTTTAGCGGAAACAAACTATTGGAGAGTTATTTGTAGGTTAATGCACCTTTAAAATTTTGTTAGTAAAGAGATTTCGCCACTTTATACCATTAACTTTATTAATCTACTTTTTGTATGGATTATTCATTGTAATATAAATTGAACTGCACTACATATTTGATTTTTGCTATATTCAGCATGTATGTTTGTGTGTATTTATGTATGCATATATATATAAGTGTGAATCTGTCTGTAAGTCCGCGTATTTATGAATGGAAGTAAATAATGTCGAAAAAAGAACCCATTGATCACTCATAAATTACTTCGTGTATGTTTCTGATACGAAACATTTACTTCGAAAATTGCATAAATTGAATATTATTCGACTATGAAGCTCCATGTGCCCAAGTGTTTTAATTATACATACATACATACATAAATACATACATACATATATATATATATATATATATATATATATATATATATATATATATATGCATATATAAATATATATATAAGCATATATATATAAATATATATATGTATATATATATAAATATATATATATATATGTATATATATACAAATATATATATATATATGCATATATATATATATATATATATATATATATATATATATATATATATATATATATATATATATAAAAGTGAGCATAGAAGTCAACATTTAGAGGCCTCTAAGTGTTGACTTCTATGTTCACTTTTATATTTACACACGCTCTATCTCTGATATTGAGCACTTTATCCCATAAATATAGCACACCTTAAGACTATATTTCTTTATATATATATATATATATATATATATATATATATATATATATATATATATTCAACATTTTATTTTGTTAATTTCTTGCATTCGCGTTGATGTCGACCGTACTCTTATAATATGGTCTGTTGGGCTTCAGCAGAAATGGCATACTCTACTTCTTGGTATTGATGCCGGAAGCTCCTGTACGCACAATTTAGTGTTTGGGTTTTAGTCTGTGTTAGACGCGATCACTATTGATTGCGATGTTATGCCTCCTTTCATCTTCCATGTCGGCTTCAAACTCAACGCAGAGACATAGATCAAGTTCCTTGTGGAGGTGTTGTTGCCCTGGCTCAAGATGGTGGCTGATGTAAGATTCTATGCCTGGCCACAATCGTAGAAATCTCCTGTTTCCCCTTGATTATTATGTGAGAGCCGCAGGCCAACAGAACCCATTGTATCACCAAATATGTACTGAAAGCAGGGTTATGGCAGCATTCCCCATTTTAAACAAGGAGACCGCACAGGAGAATTGCAGGAGATTCAGAAATCTTCAGGCGGCCGTATTTTATGCCAATAACGATTGTATTGAATACACGTATTTTTATTATTTCAAGCTAGTTTTGTGCAATTTCGGTATATATATATATATATATATATATATATATATATATATATATATATATATATATATATCTGTTAAAATGTGACGTCAATGATATTTTTATTTTTTGCGTAATTTTAATATAAGATTAAATCAAATAAAACATTTTTCACTTAACCAATTCCTGTTATATTCATCATCCCCACTCCAGAGTCTTGTATACTAACCTGTTTGTAAACGATCGATTTAATCTTCAGGATGATTCGGCTATTGACTTTATAATATTTCTAATTAAAATATAATTTATATGCTATGTATTGGGGTCAGGTTGATTTTTTTCTTTGTGTGTGCGTGAGTCTGTATGTGTGTTTGTACGTGTTTGTGTGTGTGTGTAACAGAAATGCCAACTTGAAAACCTTTTATGCAAACGTATTTCAGTAATTATATCCGAATTTTACACGCATACAGATGCAAAAATACATATATCTATATATGTGTGATTATAAATTGACAGTTATATAATGAAAATGCAGTAGACTTTATATATGTCGTTCTTCTTATTTCCAATTCTCTATATATGCATATTTATACCTATAAACAGCTGTTCTAAATAACATATGTATCGATCCATACTTAATGAAAGTCATTTAAAAGAACTTCATTTTAATCAATAATCGATTAATGATTCAGGATAAGAAATCAATTAGTTGTTTTTTTTTCAAAAAATGCAATTTCTTGATAATTAAATTAATTATAAATATATAATTTCATGCTATAAATAAATACATCCTAATATTAAAATTCACTAATATCTGCACTTGATGACCACTGATCAGTTGTATTCAAGATCAGTTTTTCTAGTTCCGCGCTGGAGATCCACCCTATAATGGATCTTTAACATACAGATGATAAGTTCTATGCACAACCAAAATAACGTATCGAAATTTTATTGGTTTAGTCATATTGTTGCAAGAAATTTCATGGGCTCATCAGTTCGCATGTGACGTCTATATGCAACCAACTATATATGCATCAAACTGAATAAGTAATCAAACTTGGTTTGAAAATCTCGTTGAAGCGTGAATTGAACAGCCTTCATGCAATGTTTATTCTTATGTCCCCTCTGTTTGTAATTATAAAAGGCATTATCGGAGATACTCAGCAGAAGCCTTTATAAATATAGAAGATTTAACGTATATATATATATATATATATATATATATATATATATATATATATATATATATATATATATATATATATATATATATTGTTAACTGACGACATATGGATTTAAGATCAAAAGACGAATAAGAGACAAGAATTTAGAACTTTAGCTTTTTTTTTCCCTGGTGTTTAGATCTAGATGTGTTAACCAACTTAAGGCAGGCAACAGTTTGGATCAGACTACACCATTTTTAGGTGGATAACATTAAAGAAACAGTTAGTCTTAACGTAAATAACATTTAATATTTGGTTGGATAACACTTTCTTGCAATAGTTGCTTCAATCCTCCGACCCAATGACTTCACTAAACTGTTTCATTCCTTATTTGTGATAATTTCCAGACTTTTAAGTCAGCCTCTTTCAGTTCTTGTTTGTCTTGTGGGTGTGCTTTCTTCAGCCTTCAAAAAATGAAATGCATGCTCTATTGGGATATGGTCCGACGATGTGATATGTTCCAGACTAATCTGTCCAATTTCCCCACTGATGAAGTCCCTATTTATGTTCGCAGTATATTTTGGTTATTGACCTGCAGCATCATTAACTTCCACCGGATGCATTTTTCTGTAAACTGACAGACAAAATGATTCCGTAGACTTCTGACTTCATTCCGCTGCTAGCATCATGTGTTACATCATCAGTAAATATGAATGAGCCTGTTCTGGAAGTAGCCATGCATTGTAAAGGCAAGACACTGCCTCCATTATTCCTTACAGATGAACTTGTATACTTTGGATCATAGGCAGTTCTTTTGTTTCTCCACAATTTTTTTCTTTTCCATCTCTTTTGCAGAGATTAATCTTGGTCTCATCAGAACATGTGTCGAGCATCACTTTGCTTCCTTTCAAGTTCCAATCTGGCATTCTCATTCATACTCCTGATGAGTGGTTTATCTTCTTGTAGTATGGCCACTATGTTTCTGTTCTCAAGGCCTTCTTCGAATGGTCGATTTTGGAACCTTCTCACCTACACTGTGGAGGTTGTTGGTGATGTCACTTACGGTTGTTTTGGGGTTTTCCTCATATCTCTAGCAAAGATTCTGCCATCAACTGCTGTTGTTTTCCTTGGCCACCCTATTCAATGCCTGTTGTTCAGTAGGTCAATAGTGTCATTCTTTTTCAGGAAATTCCAAGTTGTTGTTATCGTTATGGTCAATGTTTGTCCAATGGCTTTGTTCTATTTTCCCACTTTTTTGCGGGTACAGAATGGCTTGCTTTTATCCCATAAACAGTTCCCCTGTCCTCATGTTAGTTTATTCTTTTTAACAAGAAATGCAGTATTTAAAGATGAAACCAAAGACTAAAACTAAATGTAGATATTCACAGATATTTTATGTTGAAATAATCAATCTAAAATGCAACACCTCGGCAACAGGAAACACATATATGACATGTGTTGCATTCGTTTTGCTCATTTGGCAAAATGGGTAGGCTCAATCAATCCCCCCCAAAAAAAAAACCTTTGAAAAGTGGACTTCCAACAGGAAACAGCATAGTCGATATAATAATAATGAAATACGGATAAATTAATTTACATTCAGCAAATTTTTCAATTTAAAAAAATATTTGCGCTCTGTTATATTCTAAATATTGGGCACCTTATAAGTTCCGTTTGAAAAAAATTATGACATATATATAGATAGATGTAGATAGTTAAATAAAAGTGGACATTGAAGTCTATTTTAAACTAATCGCAATTGACTGTCACCTCTGGATGCCCACATTTATATTTATATAACCTATAGGCCTGATAATGAGCCTTTTAACCCATAAATATACCGTAAAACTGTTTTAAGCTAAACGCAATCGACTTTCGCCTCTGGGTGCTGAATTCATTTCCCACTTTCATATTTATATAACCTCTATCCCTGATACTGATTACTTTACTTCATAAATATACCTTAAAACTACATGTTATCATACACACACACACACACAAACATACACACATACACACATCCACCCTCCATATATATATATATATATATATATATCGAGAGAGAGAGAGAGAGAGAGAGACGACACTTGTTTTCTGAGTTCACACGACTCTGGTTTTTGGGACCGTGATACTTTTTGCAATTATGTTGAGCTACATTTACAGGGAGAGAGCACATAATATGTCATGATCATCAGTTAGAAATAATCCATAAACCCTCGTTCACAATGACTTGTGACTTCATGCTACCACAAACATTGACGTCTCGATTGTTCCCAATACCCAATTTCAATTGTAAGACTTGGCCTAACCTGTGATATAGTTTTCAAGCACTTTACAAGATGGCTTCCTCAGATCGTTACCATGAAGAAGCGACACGTCCACCATAGAGGCATTCGAATTTCTTTTAGATAGTTGGATGAATGTATATTAAGTGTGGGAAAAAACAAACACGAAACAATCATATACATATGTTTCATTTGCGGCAGTAGTATAGTAATATATATCAGCACTTATATACACACACAAATGTATATGCATGTAAGTTTATATGCCTAACCATCGATGTAAATCTGTATGTTGTGTGTCCTCTTGGCAATAAAGTTTTATGCTGTCCATGGATTACTGCTGAGTCTCGTTCAGGAAAGAATATATTCTTTATCAAATAGTGCTTTTTGTGTGGCTGGATAGAGGCAATTAGCGTCAATATTTGAGTACTCGATATCATAATTTTTTGTATACAGGATTTTCTAAATTGAGATAATATTGACTTCTGCAGTGAAGTTTCAATTCCTTTTAATCGTGCATTCCAAAATAAACCAGAAATTCTATAAAGACACGTACAATAAAAAGTATAAAGTAAAAAAAAATAATTAATACAAAATAAAAATAGATAAATCATAAAGATATTCTACGAAAAAAATGTCTGAAATGAGTAAATAAGACCAAACCAAGTGCGTATCTTACGGTATTCTTGTCCAATTCCAATTTTGACGTGTTTCTATTTTGAGTCGGGTTATTTTGAAGTAAATTCCCATTTCAGCCGAGGTTATATCTGCCTGGATCATTACTCGGCCACTCAAACATTCTGAGATGGAGACATATGCACAAGCGTTCTTAAATATGGCTGAAGATCCGCGTAAACATGAAAGAAGTAGACACCATATATTCTGCAAATGTAGGTTTAGTCTAGGAAGATGTTAAGGAAACCGTAATGGGCTCTATTACTCTAAAACTTAAAACAAAGTAAATAATTTGCTTCAGTTAATATAAAATTTAAAATATTCTACAAAAAAACTAATTCCTTGAAAGTATGATGCTGAGCCGTATAGAGGAAATTTATTTTCAATAGAAAAAAATATTTTGATTTCGAATATCTTTTATATTCTGCATAAATTCAGGAGAGATAATGACTATCTCCAGCTTCCTGTTCTTTTTTCTCCATGAAATATTTTCTCTTTACAAACCTTCGAATACTTATTCTGATATTCATTTAATGAAATCGTTAGATAGGTTATTCGATAGATTCCTCTACCTGATTGCTTGAATATGTCCTTTGTGTGTCAAAGTCTCTAAGCCTTTTCTCGTTGTATGTACAAGTAATTTCAAATACATCTTTCTGTAGTGATTTTCCAAGCGTAGCTTAGAGGCAGGAGTATGGGACACACAGTGAGGATCAAACTCACTATTCAGTAGTAATTGTTCTAGCGAGACAAGCTTGTTAACCGTTACACCGCGTCGAGGTGCCCCTTTCTCGTTGCATGTATAAGTGTTGTTTTCGTTCCCATTTTTCCTCGATGCTCATGTTATCCGTCCATAGTATTGTTCCCTGTCGCCACTAGCTTCAGCCCTTCACTCTCCAACGACGCTTTATAGATTATTTGGGGGTTTATAATCGATTCCTCGGTTCTATTCTTCATGCATTGTTCAAACCCTAACCCTAACCCGGCGCTTTAATAGCTACACATATTCTCCGATTGCAGGTATAATATCGTTTTTAAGCATGAGTTCTTATAACGTTGAGCAAGGCAGTATTCCTACTTACAATGAGCACCACCATTTGACCATATTTTACATGTATATGCTCCAAGTTAGTGGGAAGACCAAGACCGACTTTGCATTTCCCAACTCCCATCAATAGTGGAAATAATCGACTTTTTCATGCTTCTACGGCAGTTTTCCTGTAGTTCGCGGCCATTTTGTACTGACCAGAGTGAGAGCCTATAGCTGGCTGCCACGAATAGGCAGGAAGATTCTATTGGCCAGGATGAGAGCCAACAACTAACTGACACGAATGTTAACTAGCATGCAAAAAAAAATCGATAGCTGCATTCGTCACAAGTGGGAAAAATTTAAATCTGCATGGCACTTTACTCCAATTGGATCATTCGCTTGCTTAAACTCGACGTTGATTCTGATTCCGCAGAACTGAGTTGGGTGTGAAAAAGTATTTGTTTATAACATTCTTTTTTCATTCGGTTTTTCCAGTTACGAGACCTTTTTTTTTAAAGCTGATCGGTTTGTGTTCATTTTGTTTAGTTCTTTTTTCGTAACAGATTTAATGTTTAGTATAGAGCTTAGAAAAATTCGCAGTGTAAGATAGGCAAGAAGGTATGTAGCAACATCAGCACGGCAAAGGGAACTCGTTTAAAGGCAAGGAAGGGCAAAAAATATTTTAAGTCAAGTGATAGTGATTGCTGTATGAGTCGTACGATTTTTGAATCAAGCACGGGCAAAGCCGGGCCATGCTGCTAGTCATAAGATATAATCTATAATCTATTAATTCGTCTGGGTAAGCAGAATATGTATCGAAATCGGTACTCCCAACATGCCACCCTTTTGCGAAAATAGAATAATTTAAATAAATGCGAATCTTCGCCTTGCGTGTTATTATCTTAGTATTCAATGATTACTTCACATTTATATTATGTTTAGATTCCTAAGGTTGACTTCTGGTATTATTTTATAATGTGGCATTTGAGATGATTTATTATGCATTCCTTATGTTTACGTTTAAAATTGTAATTCAGAAAATGAGAAAAATCTTGGTTACACCCTCAAAAAATTCCAAAATTGAAGCGATACAAGAATAACAAGAACCGATATCCATATTAAAACTTGACGGCAAACTGGAATGACCATACATAGTTATTCCATTGAAAAAGTGATGATATGCTGGAAAACCAGAACCGTTATTCTTTGTATAATTTAACGCTATACTGGAACAATAAAAAAAATGTTACAAATTCATGACGGTCGTCTTCGAGTATAGAATCCAGAGGTTGGCAGTGAATATTTCGGAGACAGTAGGAAAGCGTAGTTCAGGTTCGCAGTGGATATCGTAGCAAAGTAGCAGAGCGTAGTTCTTCCTTTTATCATCTTCGCCTGTCAAGTTGGCACTGGTTCTTCTGTAGGGTAAACAAAGATGGCCGCCTTTATACACGACGGATACAATGTTCTGCGGCTTCTGATTGGTTAAACTTCTATTGATAGACTATAAAGGAAGTTAAGTCATTTGGATTAGCTCACTAGTTATATAATATATACCAAAAACTGTAACAAAATATACTTTATTCCTTACAAAATCGATTCTATAATAGGATAACTAGAACCACTATTCTTTTTTTAAAAATTGACACTACACTGCTATAACCAGAACCTTTATTTTAAAAATAGATTTTATACTGAAATAATAAGAACCGTTATTCCGTTGCAGAACTGATGTTATACTGAAATAACCATAAACGTTATTCCTTTTAAAACTGACACTATACTTGAATAAACAGAACCGATAACCTTTTAAAAATTGATGCTATACCAGAATATACAGAAACGTCATTTCTTATAAAAAGGGATGCTTACTTGAATGACCAGAACTGTTATTCGTTTTAAAAAATAATGATATATTTGAAATGACCCGAAAAAAGCATTATTTCTTTGCAGAATAGATGCTGTACTGGAATAACCATAAACGTTATTTCTTTTAAAAAATGGAACTATAGTGTAATCAACAGAAACGTTATTCCTGTTAAAATTTGAAGTTATAATCGAATAACCAGAAAAGTTATTTCTTTTTAAAATTGATGTTATAATAGAATAACCAGAAACGTTCCTATTAGAAATTGTTTTTATACTGGAATTGATGCTATAATTAAATAAACTGAACTGTTATTCCTCTTAGAAATTGCTGTTCTAATGCAAGAACCAGAACCTTTATTCCATTCAAAAATTGATGATATGTTAATTTAAAAATCGATGCTATAATGTAAGAACGTGAAACCGTTATTTACAGAATTGATGATATACTGGAATAAACAAAAAAACGGTATTCCTTTTAAAAATTCATACTATACTGGAATACCCAGAACCGTTATTCCTTTTAAAATTTGATGATACGCGCAAAAAACAGGAATGGTATTCCTTGTAAAAATTGATCCTATACTACAATAACCAGAATCTTTATTCCTTATAAAAACCGCTGATCTACTGGAATAGCCTGAACCGTTATACCTTTTAAAATTGTTGCTAAACTGCGTAAGCAGAACTTTTATTCCTTATAAAATTGATCATATACTCTTATAACCGGATCTATTATTCCTTTAGAAATTAATGCTGTACTGGAATATACACAACTATTCTTTTTTTTTTTTTTTTTTTTTTCAATTTTAATGCTATACTTGAATAACCAGAACCGTTATTTCCCCCAAAATTGACGATTTACTGGAATAAGCAGAATACATATTTCTTTTAAAAATTGTTGCTCTACTGAAATAAACAGAACCGTTATTCCTTTTAAAATTTGATGCTCTACTGGAATAACCAGAATCGTTATTAGTTTGCAGAATTGGTGATATACTAGAATAAACAGAATCCAAAAACCATTATTCCTTTAAAAAAAAATTATGCTGGAACCTTTTATTCCTTTGCAGATTTGATGCTCCACTGGAATAACCAGAAACCTGTATTCTTTAAAAAAATTGATTGTACATTAGAACAACCGGAATCCATTATTCCTTTGAAGAATAGATCCTATATTAGAATAAAAGGAAATCGAATATCTTATGAAATTTCGTGCTAACGTGGAATAACCAGAAACCGTTAATCCTTTGAAAGATTCGGCTAAACAAGAATAAAAATAAACTGTTTTTTTCTTTGAATTGGTAAAATAATTTTATACAGACAAATATTAAGGGGCCTCCAGGAAAGATAGTGACATATGTTTAGTATCTTTAACATAAATATCTGCCATAATGCAAAAAAAAAAAACAAAAAAAACAAAAAACAAAAAGAAATAAAAATAAAAGAAATAAAATAAAAAAAATAAATAATAAAATAAAATGCGGGTGTTGATGACAAATTAAGTTGCGTCTTCGTAAATATTGAAACTTCTTTTTCTTTTCTGTGTAGTGTGGCTTCAGCATGTTGAGAATCTTGGATCTCCATTATTTCCTCTACGTTGTAGCTCTTAGTAACTTTTTATCTCTCCTAAATCTTGTTTTTCCACGTTTACTCCAGCCCGTTAGATAGATTATACGCTGTTTTCCTCAATCCCTCTTGCCTTTAATATGTCCCGTGTGGGCCACATTCTCCAAGCTTTCTTTCTTCATTATGTGCCCTAGATATTTCATTTCTTAAGCTAAGTGTACTTCTTGTTGCCATTGTCTCTAGACCTTCGTTATTGTTCACACGTTCGATCCATAGTATTCTAAGCATCCTTCACTAGAACCATATTTCTGTTGCTTCAAGTCATATCATCATCTGTGAAGAAATTGTCCAGCATGAACAGGCATTAAAGAGGTCATATATTATGTAACAATACAGTAGTATTTTCGTTTTTCACAACCGTAATTTTTTATTCTTAATAATTTGCTTAATTTTGTAAAGATACTTTCGTTATGCTTCTTTGCCTCCGGATTTTGGTGTCGCTCCTGTCCTATGTTTAAACATTTTCTAGTTATTTAAATTATCGTACTTGCATGTGAGGAGCGAAAATGATACCTCAATCAAAACGGCCTGATAATTTTAACGAATTAAAAAACGCATTGAACGCGTGTAAAAATAATATAACTACCCGTCTATGAACATATTCAAATTATTTCCTTATATTGACAGATTTTAAGCGACTAAAGTAATAAATCATGTATGAATATATATGGTTGGGTTGCTTTGCTTGTTTCAGTTTTCGGTTTCTTGTTTTTTTGTTCTTAATGTCGCATCCTGGGTATGATGATAAACTGCATCCGGCAGCAAGGTCAGAGATCTGGAGGTTCTAAGGAGCGTGGAAGCCCCTCTTACTTGTTATTTCTCCCAGGTCCACTATGACTCGGGGTGGTAGCCCCTGTTAGGGTTCCGCCTATGGGCAAACAGTTAACCTTCAAACTGTAGTCAAAACACTACGAACGTATAAAAATAGATTTTATAGTTAAAGTACCAGTAATATATTTCTGAAAAGAATATATTCCAAGAAATACATTTGACTCCACAAAAAAAAACCTGTTTTCAAAAATACATTAATGAAAGCGGATCTACAATCTAATCTCTTACAAAGAATACATATTCTATTCAAACGAACCTATCCTAAATTATTGAAGGCGTTAAATATCCTATTGAGATTGATATGACGTAAAAGAAAATAAACAAATCCATTTGCCGCTCTTTGTTTAGGAATATTTGAGAAAGCAGCCCTTAAATTGGATAGCAAAGTGTTTGCAATGGAATAACTCTGAAAGTAGAGACATAAATACACGCAATCAATTGTGCGCCGGCCTTTCATAAACAAACCACGCTGGCTTTCAGCCAATAGAATCTACGCCCATACCGACTCCTGTTGAAATCTTAAGTTGCTCTAATTAAATAAACCCGTTGATTCTAATTTAAGCGATATATGCCTGTAGCTAGTAATCTTTATTTTTTATGTACTATTGTACAACGTTAAATATAAAGAATTAAGCATGTCTAATATGATGAAGGATTTATTTAAACGAGGTATAGGATATAGGTTTAACTAAATTTACCTCATACCCAGGAGTTTCTTTTATTTTACTTTTTTTCTCATACACGTTTATTTCAATTTAGTTTTTCTCAGGGGGCATAAAATAGTTTCCTAACCCTAACCCTTATTCATCAAGCACTGCAACGCCGATGGAAGAAATGTGTTGACCCCAAGTGAACAATGATAGAAAATTGGTCAGATTTCTTGACGGTGTTATGGTAAGCGAATAAATTTTTCAGCTGACCTTCGTATTTTGATTATATCTGATCAAACGCCTACAAAACAAATCTGCTTTTACTTAATCAATACATATAAAATTTTCTACTCTTCTAGGACTCACATTTTTCCACTGACGTGAAGTTCAGCGATTATATGGAATCAGATGCTGGGTCTGCTTATAGGAAATTTGGCTCACTGTATCTAAGCAGAAAATCATTCTTGTCAGAATCCGTCTTACAAGTTTATAAATCAACGATTCGTCCGGGCATTGAAAACTTTTGCCATGTTTGGTCTGGTCTGGTGTTCTGGCCTGGTGTCTCCTGCTGTATATCCCGGTATTCTTGATAATTCAAAGAAAGGTCTGTAACGCAGAGATAAAAAAAAAAATGGTTAAATATTCTTCTCTTGCCGATAGATTTATTATTTTTACTCCTGTGGCAGTGGAGACTTCTGAGGTTATTGACCCTCGTTCGACGGCGTTCCTTCGGAGGCTTGCCTGGATGACGTCTCAATTAGGGGACAAACCTCGCAAAACGGAGTGTCTCTTGCAGTGTGTCTCAGTGACGATGGTGCGAAGTAATGGTTTCTCAATCATTGCGGCTGGCAGATGATAGCAAAAAAAAAAAACAGTGGTCTGTTATGTAATGGGTCTTGACCCGGCTTATCGACTTCAGACAGTTTCTCACCGACGTGACATAGATTACTTCTGCTTTGTATACAAATATTTTCATAGCAACTCTTTCTGATAAGCTTTATTTTTCTTTAGTGATACAACTGCATGAATTTAGGGTTACGATTAGATTGTAAACTAGATCTTACCGTTTTATAGATAGCACGGTCTCACACTTCTCGCTTGTGGAAACATCTTGTCAGGATGCTGGTGTCACTTGTCTGTATCCGTTTTCTGTATTAAAACTATTCTTACACTGTGAAATGTTTGACTTATTACTGTTGCTTTGCCTAGTTTAGTCTTACACACACACACATACACACACATACACACACACACACACACACACACACACACATATATATATATATATATATATATATATATATATATATATATATATATATATTGTTTGAATAGTATTACTCTATCCTGGACTTTTTTCTCTTTTTTTATTGTTTATTGTAAAATTTACTAATCGCGTTTGTTGGGTATTTCTGCCAATTACACTTAACCATTGCCATTTACTCTACAGGTTATGTGACCAGAAACAGACTATTTGTCAACGGTGATGAATCTAAATATGAATTACGAGAAATAAAGCTTTTAGGATACATGAGAATCAAAAATTACACGAAATAATCTTGGCAGCAAGAAAAAGGATGTAAACGCGTTTGTCACAATAATCCAATTTCTTGATGACCGAAGTTTGTGTTTTATATAAACATAATAGAGGTTTATGCTTTATAGAGATAAATATGCGAAATTAGTTTCGAAAAAACGATCAAACAAAAGAAATACGATGTAAGATACTCGTTAAAAATTGATAAATACGTCAGTGATCTTTTCGATGAAATTCCTAGAATATTATACAGGATGGCCAAAAATTCTAGATTTATAGGAAATAATATTTTTCATTTTTCCGCAGATTAATATGAATTTGTATAATAAAGCGGAATGAATTTAATTCGTACGTCTTAGTATTATGCGAGGGTTGATTATATCAACAAATTGGAAATGCTTTCAGTCGAGAAGGTGGTTAAGTAATTAAAGTCTTGGACAAACCTTTTTTCTGGACGACATACCTCACCATGTTAAGAGAACAGTTAGTATCCAAATTGAAAAGTTAGATGGGGACCTCCCTGAGTGGTTCCAACAGGATGAAGACCACGAGCATTACGGTATGGCGGTAAGAGATTGGCTGAATAATTTTTTCTCACAGGATTGGGTGACGTGATCATGATGAATCACTTCCTTGCTTACTAGATATTCGTCTCCTTGACTTCTCTTCCTGAGCGATTTTGGAAGAGGATGTTTGCTCAATAGTAATCAATATGACGCATCTGAATGAACGTATCAAGAATGAATGAGATCAAATTGATTGGAATGGGGAGATACTGATCTGGGTTCATGTGAATAACGCAAAGAGGATCGAACATTAACAATAATAAGGTAACGGTAGTTTATTGAATATATTATTGATTAATGTTGTTGAATAAGATTATTGAACATATTTTACGGTCACATTGTCTATCATGCTATTTGTTAATATAAGCAAACAAGTAAGCGACGTGCAGTAATCAGAACAAATGTAACTATATGGCTTATTTGTGAGACGTTGCTAATCAAGTCTTTTTTAACAAAAAAGCGAAGGGAACTGTCACGTAGCGATATGTCTGAGATGTAAGCTGAAATTGGATATATGAACATTCAGATAAAGAGCATCTGAAATAAAATGAAAGAAACATATATATATATATATATATATATATATATATATATATATATATATATATATATATATATATGTGTGTGCGTGTGTGTGTGTGTGGGGGGGGTGGATTGGGGGTGAGACTGAATAGAAGGAGAGAGTTCTAATAATTTTACACCGTCGTTTTTTCTTTCTATTAAGTTTTCTTTTCTCACTCATTTGATTCTTTCGTACGTACTATTCCTCGAAGACATTTTTCCTTCCTCCATTAAAGACAGTCCGATATAGCCATTTAAGCGCAATATCACATTTATTTTCTATGAAGTATTAGAAAATCAAAACAATTTTTTCAATCACTCTTATTGTACGCTTGAGGTTTTCTGCGCTGGATGAAATATTTCTGCGCATGTGTGAACAACGTGACTCAACGTTTATTGCATAATCTTTTGTAAGAGGAAAACTTGAAAAGTATACGTCGAAATTGTAACAACACACACACAGAGAAAATCACATTGTGAATAGATTTACTTGATTTTTCACGGGTTATCAATTTGTTTGAGAGTTATTTAAAGACAGAATTATTTTTAGACTGTAGGATTTTTGGAGGGATAATCTTTATTTAATGTTTAAAGTCCTACTAAAGAACGCATAGCTGGGGTATTTGCGCGTAAGTGAATATAACGATCCCTATTAGAATTGTAGCTTGGTTTTCAAAATTCCCAATTCCGAGTAACGGAAGAGACTTTGCAGAGCCAACTCAAGAGCAGGGACGGGAGTTCTTCCGAGAGAATCAACGGACGGTCATAATTGGAGTGCGATATTTTCCGTTAGTACCACCTAGGTCTTACCACATTTGCTCTTACGTGGCACACGTCTAAAACAAATTATTCCCAAAAATAAACAAGCCATATATCTTCATGAGATATGTGGATGACATTTTTATGCTAGCAGCTAATAGCAATAGAATTTCAAACCTAAAATCACCTTTTGAAAAATAAAAAAAGCAAACATTACATTAAAATTCTCATGTGTACTCAATGTTGATAATAAAATCTCATTACTTAACGTTATCATAAAACTCAACTCCAATGCATTCAACAATTGCTTAAAGAAAAAACACGCCAAGAACTATTGCCTCCGAAACTATAATACTAAATTCTCGCAATGATGTAAATATAGCATTCATAAAAAAAATCTTCGCAAATAGAGCACACCTAGCCTCTCCTCTTGTAAAATATTTTTAGTGAATGCAAACATATAGAAGAAGAGTTGTTCAGAATCTTTCCAAGTGCGTTATTGACAAGCAAGTAAAAATATTTTTCCAGAAATTAAATGTCATCAACACTAAAAATATAGTACAAAAATACATTAATATTATTCCAGCAACAAGACGCAAAAATGTATAAATCAGATGTATTCAACATTGAATCATATTTAAACGATACATTTCGCACAGCGACCCCAATAAATATATATAAAACATGTAATATACTATATAAATTTAAAATCTGCCAACCTCATAGTTACAAAAATAAATTACGCTGAACGAATCCATACATAATACGACTAATGTAGTATACTTCTTGTAATGGCAAAAATACGCAGATGTAGGCTTTAAGAAAGCTTTATTCAATTGTGGATACAAGGTTCGCGTATAGAGTCCCTTTACAGTCAGAGTAAAGAGAAAAATTTCTCTCGAAAAAGTGAGTAGCAAAACAATGGAGGTCACTCTTGATTATTCATAACGCTTCTTTTCTGCATTTCTTGTCGCAAACCCATTATCTGCATAGAAGTTATGTCAGTAATGAGTAGACATGTTCTCTGTGCCATAGAGAAGCAATATAACTCTCTAACAAATGCCTGTTCAGATTAGAAGAATTAATGTTGATTACATCATCGTTATATTGAAATCGTATTGTCATCGAAGTCATCGGATTATGGAGGCTCTTTATGTAAAAAATTTCAATCCAAGCATCAACGTCAACTTATTTGGTAACGGCAGTAAACTGCTTACGTTCTTTTACACACCGACATGAAATCACAAGCACGTTACTCACCAACAGTTTTTAATTTCTACCACTTTCGATCAATACAACATAGAAAACAAACATCGAAATCATATGAACAACAACATCCTTGAAAATATCAAATGAGTTGTTCGAAAGCGTTAAGGGGAATAATCGTTAAGGAAGGATGCTTCACTATCTTATCCAGCCCCGCAAAAAAGGGAAAACTTTAAGAATATTAGAAACAAGAATTATTGTCTCATACATTCACTCAATCGTGTATAAATCAAAAGTTTAGAAAAGAAAATAATTACAGCACAGTTAAGCGTGAAAGCCAAGTTAAAATATGGAGGATACAAAGTGATATAAATTAATGCCTAATAAATGAAAGTGAGATGTTGCTATTGTTGCTGATTTTTTTTTTATGAGAATCTTATTTATTACTAGCAGTAGAAGCCGGCGTTGCCCGGGGAAGTAACAGTAAGAGACAGATCAAGTATCGACCATCATAAAGACTGAAAAATAAAATTGACAGAGATTATTGTTTACGGTTGACGGACATGCATGTCTTAATTAGTTTTTTTTTTTTTGTTTGTTTTACGAATTGGTCAAACCCAAACTCAAACAAAAACATTGTTTTCAGTCGTTATGAGTCTATCGACTGAAGAATAGAATTTTAATATAAACAATTGCCTTGTAAATGGCATTTTTAAAGCATTCTGAATGTAAAAATAAGAAAAAAGTGTGCAAGACAATAAGAAACACTACCTGGCAAAAAAAAAAAAGTGAAGTTTTGTTGAAATCGGTTGAAAAATGTAGGAAATCCGATCCCATATATAAACGGACACACACACACACACACATAAACAACCTGGGTTTTATAATAGGTAACCCGATGTGAGTTGTCCCCCTTTCTTTAATGCCTTTTAATTATGTTTTCAAATTGATTTTGGCAAAAACAATAAAGTATGTGCACGTGGGCAACAATAAACGCAAAAGTGTGAAAGCACGCCCGAGTCACGCAGTAGAGATGGTTGACCTCGAGTGACGTTCCACTCTCTATTAAACAAATTAGCCAGCGAAAGAGGAAATCACGGTAGATATCGCTGTCATTAAAGTAGGGGAGAGATCGGTAATAGTGACCGTGCCCCCTCAATAGAAACCTTAGGTGAAAGAAGAGAGAGTCACAATACCCTCTCTCTCTTAGCGAATATTGCGTATCCTGTTGCGTTAGTGCGTGTATGGAGGCCGTCCGTAAGGGGAGGGAGGATGACCTTGGCGCCCGAAAAGGCACCCACCTGTGGACAATTATTGAAGTTTAAAAAGTCAATTATGAGTCGAGGTCCTCAGGAGGAAACGACGAAAATTCTCGTAAACTCCTAAGAAAGACACACAGCCCCCCACCCCCTCGTAAAAGACTCACTTGCATGAACAAAAAAAAAAAAAAAAAAAAAGAAAGAAAAAGGAATCAAGCAGAAAAGTCGGGTACAAGGTAAGTACTGTGTTCTTTCCTTAATAATTATCATCTTCGAAATATTGTTTTTTGTCTATCAGATTTCTTACGTCGGCATTTTTAAATTATTTCTGAATATTTTCTTTTAAATATTGAATTAATTTCAAATAGAACCAATTCCTTATAGATGCCTTGTACCAAATTGCAAAGGGAATTATAAAAACAGCCCTAAAGTACGTGGAATTATCTTTCCTTAAAGATAAAGAATTATCCGATGTTTGGATTCGTACAATCAGTAGAGACCGTTAGATTATTGTTTAAGTTTGACGGACACGCATGTCTTAATTAGTTTTTTTTTGTTTTGTTTTGTTTGTTTTTTTTACGAATTGGTCAAACCCAAACTCAAACAAAAACATTGTTTTCAATCGTTATGAGTCTCCGGATTGAATAGAATTTTCTAATAAACAATTGTCTTGTAAATGTAATTTTTAAGGCATTCTGAATGTAAAAATAAAGAAAAAAGTGTGAAAGACAATAAGAAACACAACCTGCCAAAAAATATTTTTTTGTTGAAATCGGCAGAAAAATATAGGAAATCTGATCCCATATATAAACGAACACACACACGCACAAACAAACATGGGTTTTAACCCAATGTGAGTTGCCCCCCTTTCATTAATGCCTCTTAATCGTGTTTTCAAATTGTTTTGGGGCAAAAACGATTTTGTTTTTCCAATTTTGGGCGCTGTTAGAACCACCGCAAGGTAATTTTATGTAATCCTGTGAAATTTTGTTGAAATCGGTTGAAAATTGTAAGAAATCCGATCCAATATATAAACATTACACACACACACACACACACAAAATCTGCGTTTTATAATAAGTACGATTTTAGCTTTGAGAAATTAATTTATGTCCTTCCAAATTCATAAGGTTAATATGATCCAAGTACCTGGGAATTTCGAACTGAACTATTTATTTAATTCCATAGTACATGAACCCTTTAGATTAAAGCATTGCTTAATGAATTTAATGAAATATTAATCCCTTGGTCGACTAGTAGTACTTGATTTGAGTACAGAAAGGGCGAGTAATAATCTAACGAATGGTGGCTCTGAAATAGTGTGTTAAATAAGATTAATTCTTCTATAAATATTCTCTTCACTCAATTAGAGGTGCTAGCACTTTCTATATACATACAGCAAAATTTTTTGTTCTGAAATTATTTCTTTTTCTACTCGTGACTCATATGGATTATCTTTGCTTGACTTCCCATTTAGAATTGAGTCTCTATTGAGCGATATGCATGTAATTCCGTCCATAATTTCTTCTATCATCTCTAACCTTGATCCCCATAACAAATGTGGACTGCAAGGTATGCTAAAAGTAGTTTTTTAAAAAAGATCTACTCTACTGGTTCCTGTTCTCTCTAAACTATATTATAAATGCTTTGCTGCATATTGCCTTCCTGTTTGTTGAAAATTCTCTTCTGTAGTTCCCGTCCTTAACAATTCAGTCCAACCGACTGATTTTTCTTATTAGCCTTCTACATTTTTTTGGCAAAGTATTAGAGGATGTAACAAACTCTGAATTGGTTAAACATCTCACCTCGTAGGATCTTCTTTAGGTCAACTGCTGATGTATTAAGGTTTGTTGCTGAAAGAATATATTCAGATTTAGATAAGAATGGTGAAGCATAGGCTGTTGCTT
The DNA here is from genome assembly GCA_963932145.1 of Acanthosepion lycidas. Taxonomy (NCBI): domain Eukaryota; kingdom Metazoa; phylum Mollusca; class Cephalopoda; order Sepiida; family Sepiidae; genus Acanthosepion; species Acanthosepion lycidas. The sequence continues at coordinate 103,693,917 of OZ010583.1, forward strand.
TGGATACCTCCCCCACACCACGTTCTGTCATCTAATTGCTTAAACCCGTCAGGTATGTCAAGCATTGTTTTCTCTTGTCTCTCTTTCCCTCTATTCGACCTCTGAATATCAGATTCTCTAGGAAACCTTCTTTCTCATTTTGTGCCCCAGGAACTTCAGCTGCCTCTTCCTGATGTTAGGTATAAGCCTTCTTCTTGTTTGCATACTGTCCAAAACCTCATCGTTGCTCACACGCTTGGTCCATGATATCCTCAGTATCCTTCTGTAGAACCACATCTAGATTTCCCAAATCATCATCCTCCGGTAGAAAATTAAAATAGATGATAAAAGCATTTTATTCAACCAGTTGTTGTTTATATTCATTAAGCCTGTTAGAATTATTAATAGTGTTGTGCATTTTATTGAAGGAATTGTTATTACAGCCTGATTCCTAGAGTAGTCTTAGGACGCCAAGAGATAAACTGTTGCCACATCCACAGACAGGAATTACGCAATCTAAATATGCTGGAAGTGTTTCAACGGAAAACGGAAAATGAGATAACGTAATCCGAAGACGCATTGGGATAGCGAATTATGCCTTCCAAAATTTAGCAAAGTATTACGAAATAGAGAAATTTCGTTAGAAACAAGGAAAAGAGTATTGAACTGTTATGCAATATCAGTCCTTATATATAGCAGTGAATCCTGGTGAATCTACTCATAGATGAAGAAAACACTTGAAGAAAGAGAAATGTGATTATACAGGAGGATGCTGAGGATACTAGGGATTGAAAAATATGAAGGAAACATGGCACAGTGGATAAAGGCGTTGGTTAGATCCAGTGTCTAGACCGCAAAATTTGTAAGTTCAATACCAGGCTACGTCAGAGGTGAAACAAACTCGGAGAGTTCAATTAAAGGGAAATAACTAAGAAATCCGGAAGAGGCATGGTACGAAGAACTAGAACAATGTAGCCGGTGGACGAACTAAAGGGTTCGATGCGAAATTTCTAATCATCTGAAGAAGGCCAGAACGTACAGCGGTCGAAAAGTTGTGAATATCGTAATGAAGATGAGAATAACAGTCCGATTAATGTAAATAGTGTATGTAAAAAGGACACTTATATTTAACATCAGAAAGAGACAATTGATATTTCCATGGAATATAACGAGGAAAGAGGGTTTGATACTCACTGTACAGATTGAAGGCAGGTGGTGTGGGCCAAAAGAAAACAATGCATAACCAACGGAGAAAGATTTAGTAAATGAAATACCGAACAGGGATTAAGAGACACAACATAAAGAACATTTTTTTAAAAGCTAAAAGGACAGGAAAATGTGGAGAACCATGATCGCCAACATCCTGAAATATACGGCACATGGATGAGGAGAACACTATTTACATTATACGGACAATTGTCCCCATCTTTACTGTCGTATTTTTAAACTTCAGGTGGTTGGAATGGCGCTGGGGTAGATTGTTCTAGTTCCACGTGCCATGTTTAATAGATGTCAGTTATCAGTCATCTCCCGTTAATTCCTCTCTCCAAGTTCTCCACTGCCTTAACCGGGTATTTAGCTCACACACTTTGGGACCTCTCAGTGGATCTAACAAACGCCTTTACCCACTGTGACAGGTGTCCTTGAGGACATCTGAGTATGAATTTCTGGGTCTTATAAACCTAATGAGCACTGGTAAAAACGGTTGCTGAAGACACTAGGTTTATAATAACCAGAAATTCAAATACAGAGGATAAAAGCTAGCTAATCCCTGTAGCAGACGCCTGCTCAGGCACATTTATGTCTGTTCAGCAATCACAGGACCCATTCAACAAGTTCTCCACTGCCTTACCCAAGTACTGAACTCACAACTCACTGGATGTAACCAACGCTATTATCCACGTACCGTTGTGATAAATATAGCAAAAATGATGAGGTCTATAGTCCGAATAATGTAAATAGTGTACATAATACCTCATCTTAGAAATATAGACAGGGATGGAAAGAAGGTTGCGACTAAATAATATAAATAATGATGATGGCTTATCCCAGAAATTTAGACACAAAAATCACACGAAACTCTAATCATAATCATAAACCCAAAACAAATCAACAACTGGTTTTCTTCTATATATTCAGTAAATTAATAAAAAAAAATCAAGCCAAATCGACATAATATTGTAAGAAGCTTTCGGAGTTATAAGCTGTTTGTAGGCATCACCAGCTTATTTAAAAACACAACTGAAATTCTGTCTATAACTCTGAGATGAGGTATTATGATTATTTGCATTATTTACATTATTCAGACTTCATCTTCATTGCCATATTCACAACGTTTCGGCTGTTGTATGCTCCGGTCTTCTTCAGGTGACTGGAATTTCGAACCGAACCCTTTATTTCGTCCACCGGGATAGATTGATCTAGTTCCTCTTACCATGCCTCTTCCAGATGTCTCAGTTATTTCCCTTTAAGCCAACACTCAAAGTTTTGGTCCAACAATGTTGTTGAACTCACAACACTATGGGTCTAGTCACTGCATGCAACCAACGTCTTTATCCACTGGGGCGTATGTCCTTGAGGACATCTGTGGGTGAATTTGAGAACTTATAAACCTAACGTCTCAGCAACCATGAGCACTGGTGAAAATGATTGAACTAGAACGTGTTTGAACGTGAAACTAGCACACTCTTCTCCACTGAACGAAATAATGCGTTCGATTCGAAATAACAATCACCTGACAAAGGACGGAGCGTACAACGTTAGAAACGTTGTGAATATGGCAATGAAAATGAGGATAATAGTCTGAGTAATGTTAATAATGCAAGCAACCATTGAAATTCATGACATTCCAAATATCATGGTGGACAAATTAAAGTTTTCTCGAATTTCAATATAATGAAAATAGATTTTCTTTATGAAAATGACCATTGATGAATAAACGTTTTTGAACAGGTTTGAAAGGAATATTGTTTTACATTTTGACGAAATAATAACAAAAATGAGGACAATAGTTCGTATGCAAACTCCTCATCCCAGAAATTCAGACACAGATATCTGCTATTTTGAAGAACGCAAAAGAAAATCATTAAAGATTAAAAGAAAGCTTCACCAAGAGAAGCAGTATCGGCAATATATATGACAATATATATGAAAATATATATGGCAATATATATGAAAATATATATGAAAAAATATATGAAAATATATGACAATATATATGAAAATATATATGAAAAAATATATGAAAATATATGACAATATATATGAAAATATATGACAATATATATGAAAATATATGTAAATATATGAAAATATATATGAAAAAATATAGGAAACAATTTTTAAATGTAAAAGGAAATGATAAAACTGTAATATTAGTCAATGCATTTCGTCCAATGTAGACTTTTCCAAGGCAAAAACGAATTGGATTTATTAAAACAAAGTAACTATTAATAACAAAACAAAATGTCCTTAACAACTGGAAGAATTTAGAAAAAGCTATTATATACATATTGTTAACTGAAATATCTATGACGATATATATGAAAATATATGAAGATATATATCAGAATATATGACAAAATGAAAATAGATGACAATATATATGGAAATATATATCAAAATATATGAAAATATATGACAATATATATGAAAATATATGACAATATTTATGGATATATATGACGCAGTGGAAATGTTTTCTGAGTGAGGATTTTTTTTTTTTAGGACTTCATCAAAGAATGGACACGGAAATTTCAGATCTAAATTTAATTTGTGTTTTTTTAATACATACTTGAGTATATAGTCTAGACGATATCATTTAGTATATATTTTTTTGTTTTCGTCTATGCTTTTATAGATTTTCTTTTAAAATATTCCACATCATGATCAATGTTGTAAAACCCAGGATGTAAATTTAAGGTGGATGATCAAAACGTTCAAAAATAAATTTCAATTAGTCATAGATTTCCCTACAGTTGTTTGTATATAAAAAAATGTATCTGGTTTTCCTACATATGGATACGAGCACACATAAATACCCATGTATATTATAAAATCTTTGCTACATTTATATTGCAAGAGGGTTGAATATCGGAGATAGAGCGCTCAAAGATATATTCAGACGAAGAGTATGTAGGGTCGCATGGCAATCTATTTCCGCATATTCTCTATTAACCTTTTCTCCATGATACTGCGCAATTAATTTTCGTCGATTAAATACATTCAGTATTCCTATTTTTTTCTTTCATACTGTAAATTGTTTTTACAATGCCAAATTAGCGGAAGTATTCATAATTTTATAGTGTAAAATGTTTTGAAGTAAATAAAACATTCTACCGACATTGATACATTTTCTCATCAGAACATTAAATTTAATGTTATGGTCGTAATAAAAATATTTTATGTGCGTCATAAGAAACTATATTAATGATTTTGTATTGTCGTTTCTTGCAATGGGCCATTTCAAAATTCTTACTAGGTGCAGTAGGCTTGGATGTGCGGGTGGTGTAATTAATAGTAGCTGGCAATTGTTAATCGGAGAGCCGTGTTCCAATTCTCGTTGGTTCTTTATAATAACTTACTCGCAAATAACTTTGAGAAAAGATGTGAATCCACCTCTTTACCCCAGATATGAGTTATTTATTGAGACATTTACCAGTAAAAAAAAATACATATATATATCTAAAAAAAAAAAACTATTTTCTGGCTTTAAATAATCTGCAAATGGTTGATAAGAAGTAGAAAACGAATCAATAAATCAATCAATTAGGAAATCGATCGATTCAATATACTTATTTTATTCAAAACCAAGAAGACTGAAACAAAAATGTCAAAATAGATAAGTAATTCTAAATAATAGTTTGTTTCAACCCGATTTGAGAATATATATATATATATATATATATATATATATATATATATATATATATATATATATATATATATATATATATATCTGTGTGTGTGTGTATATATTAGGTTGGTGCAAAAATAATGACGTAATAATGCCGTTTTTTGACGTATTTATTAACGTCAAAAAACGACATTATTACGTCATTATTTTTGCACCAAACTAATATATATATATATATATATATATATATATATATATATATATATATATATATATATATATATATATATATGTCGTACATTTGGGCAGGAATCCCTCTTTTATTCATGTTTCGTTAAAGACGCTGACACGGTGCTGCGATTAATCTTTCAATGTATTATCCTGGTGATCGTACACATGTTTTCATTCTGGATCCAGAGTGAGTAAACTGTTCAAATGTTCTGCATATTCGAGCGAGTTCGACAATACTTTATTGTGAAGAACGATTTTTATTTTTATCTGAATGTATGGGATTTTTAATTGATGAATCTGAAATTATATGAATGTTTTAATTTCCAAACATTATCATCACGTTTTGCCCGTGTTCATGGTTAAGATTATTGAGTGTTGACTTTTCTCTTTTATTATTAATGCTTCAAATACTTTTAATTTTTTTTTATATGTGGATGAAGCTATAATACTTGTATTTTCTAGTTGTATGTTACAGATGGAATTTGGTATTTTCCATGAATATTTAAATGAGTCCTATTTAAGCTATGGTCAGACAGGAATACCATGAGTCGTCAAGATAAGAATTTAGTGGTATGGCCAATATAATTATTATGAGTTCGGTTTGATCCCGAACACAGTTTCTTATATGGCATGTGAAGCATAAGTAATATATGTTCTGTGTAATTTAAATATTGCAAGTGTGTTGGCATGGTTGATGATAAGGTTAACTGTTTTGATCTTTTTGTAGTCGATAATTAAATTATTTTTCTTGTTTTGGTCGACTGGGGTTCCTTTATGATATTTTTAAGATAAATTTTGTCTTAATAGCAATAGTATATATTGCTATTAATTTAGAAAGAAATATTCTAATCTGGATATCAATGAGGTAGTGAGAAAATCCATTATTTACCAGCATCGGTTTCACATTGCTGAGTTTTTAAGGACAATCAGACGAGTAGTCTTTATTGAAACACACACACATACACACACACACACATAAACACATACATCTATCTATCTATCTATCTATCTATCTATCTATCTATATCTATCTATCTATATATATATATATATATATAATTAAAAGACAAATTTAAGGTACCATGACTATAATTTATGTTCTCATAAAATATAATTTTCCTGGTTCATCAGTTCAAATATCTAGTTGACAAGGAATTCAGTTTCTTTTATTTTTTTAATACAAGTTTTTGAGGGATGGTTTTAGATTGATATAAGGTCACAGAGGAAGTGCTACTGGAGGACCATAGATTGATCTTAATTAAAAATGCTAGATAGGTATTTGGTTGTTTTATACTATCTTTAATTAACTTACTATACGTACATATATATATATATATATATATATATATATATATATATATATATATATATATATATATATAATTTAAAGAAAAAACAGAGCATTTTAATGTTCCATTAGTTATAATTTATTTCACCAGTGTTTTTTTTTATTTTTTTCTGGATCTTCACACTTCACTTTCAATGGCAAAAAAATTAATTTAAAATTTACACTTTTCAATGACAGTATTAAGCTTATATAAGGTGACATAGAGGGTCATGAAGGAAAGTGCGAGAGAAAAAGTCGAAGATTTCGTTACTTAACTATATACATACATATATATATATATATATATATATATATATATATATATATGTATATATATACATATATATATATATAAATATGTATGTATGTATATATATATATATATATATATATATATATATATATATATATATATATATATATATATATACAGTGATACGCACAACTATTGGATGTTATTTTCTGTTATAACTCTAATTTATGTTCGCCATTTTGCCCTATATTTGGTAAAATTACCCTATGCAAAAGTACTGGATACATGACACTTTTTCAAATTTCCAGTCGAAACTTTGTATTTTAAAAGACTTTAAATATTCAAATTTTCTATAGTATTGGAATGTTATCTCTGACCAATCAGAGAAGCACACAATTGTTTACAAGATAGTGCTACTAATCATCTGACTCTTTGATGTGCATTCTGCAATTCAAGGATTAAAAATGGCAAAAATTAAAGAATTATCCAGAGGTATGCGAGATAGAATCATTGAACGTCACAAAGGAGGAAAAGGTTACTGAAAAATTAGCAAAGAAATTAATCTAGCACTAAGTACATTAGGAAATATCATCTGATGGTATATGAAGTATGGCGACGGTACAGCAAACCTTCCAAGAAATAGAAGACCGAGAAAAATAAATGAGAGTACTTCAAAGTGGATCAGTAGAGATGTGCAAATAAACGCTTCATTACTCGTTCTGAAATTAAAACTGATCTTGAGGGTAAGTAAGAGCTCTATATCGTACAGGCTTTCATTCAAGATCACCAAGGAAAATATGTCAAAGACCGATTAAAGTTTGTCGAAACTTATGAAAAGCAAGATATGCAGTTTTGGGAAAAGGTAATCTGGTCGGATGAAACGAAAGTTGAACTATTCAGAAGGAACACAGCGACAAGTGTTTAGCGAAAAAATGCCACTGCCTTCAACAAGCATAATACCTTCCCCACAGTTAAGTTTAGGGATGCTTCCATTATAATACGGGGATCCTTTTCATCCAAGGGCACTGGTGAGTTCAAGTTATCCATGGTAGAATGAATGGTAACATGTAGAGGGAGATTCCAGAGAAGAACCTTCAGAAATCTGCAACTTCAGTAAGACGTTGTCGGAATTTCGTGCTTCAACACGGCAATGATTCCAAACATACCGCAAAACTTACAAAGGAATGGTTTGAAAATAATGGTATTATTACTCTCAATTGGCCAAGTCAGTCTCCTGACTTGAATCCAATTGATCATTTTCAAACCATTTCCTTTGTAAGTCTTTGCCGGTATGACATTATAGCGGAATATTGCCGATAGCTATGAAGCAAGAAAGAATGGGGTAAAGTAACGGTGGATCAGTGTGGAAAACTTGTGGCCAACTATGGAAAGCGACTGGAATCAGTGAAACAAAACAGAGGCTACTCAACAAAATATTAAATTAATGTATCCAATACTTTTGCATAGGGTAATTTTGAACTTTGATAAAAAAATGGATTCAACCATGAGTTTTTAATTTTCTTCCACATATAACTAAAACAACTTTACGAGATATTACTTACCAAATATCAGGCAAAATGGCGAACATAAATTAGAGTTATAACAGAAAATAACATGTATCCAATACTTATGCGTGTCACTATATATATATATATATATATATATATATATATATATATATATCCACGGAAACAACAATATGTGGGAAAATAACTTGCCAATCCATGTCGCGATATTTGCAAGAGGTGTGTGGATAAGATGGCTGAGATTCTCAGAGACTTTACTGAGCGACAGAGGAATGTGAAGATTATGTGTCATTTCATTTCATGAAATAAACATGGAAAAAAATCTACACAAGCGCCAGCTTCGAAATCATCACAAACACCCACATACCGTTTGATTATTTGGTGTTCGGTTCGAAATTCAAATAATAAATCACCCAAAGGCGGCCGAAGTTTACAACGGCGGAAACGTTGTGGATGTGGCAATAAAGATGACGACAACAGTCCGAACATTTTAAATGCTGTAAACAGATACAATAGCTCAGCTAAGAAATATAGATTGCTTTTGTGTTTTTATACTTCATATACCGTGCATCATATTATAATACTGCAAGTCACATAAGTTTGTTATTTAGCATGCACGTTATGCACTGCCATTGGCTGGGATAAATAATAGACCGTTCTGCTTTGAACGCAAGGAAAAACAGAAGAAAAAGGTGCTACTTGTGTTACTGTAAAAAATGCATAATTTATAAAATAAGAGTAGATAAGATAAACCATTTGGTTTAATGAAATGAAAAACCGTATCAATTTTGAATATTTTCAATTACTGTTATACACCTGTCAGTATTGACCAACTGTTGAACGTTAAGATTATTATTACAATATTTAAAAAAAAATTAAAGTCATTTATTTAAAGAGGCAATAATGATATTTCCGCAGGTATTTTGTAGTCGTGGAACACACATTCAGGTTACTCAATCATTAATCTTAGCATTATGAATGAACAAAAAATTAAAGAAAGGATATTTTCACGTTTATGTATGCGTATTGATTTTATTATTACTTTACTAGGATTAATTATATTCTTATTCGTATCAATATAATTATTACCTTATATCAATTTACAAGTTTTTGAATCTATTTACAAATAGCATAAGGATTTCAATTTACTAGAACATATTGATCGAGATTCACAAATTATATCACTTTTCCTCCAAACAAATTATAAATCAAATATTGTTTAACGATGTTGTGAAATTCTTCTAGCTAAATAATCTATTACATGATTACTGAAAATATATCCTTTACTTTTATATACTTTCTGCAATAGACACTTATATACATATTTAGCAGAGTGGGTGATTGAAAGAACTTGTACAAAAAAAGACACACATACAATCTTTCTCTTTCTCTCGCTTTCTCTCTCTCTCTCTCTCTCTCACACAAAGACACATACATATGGAGAGAGTAGGAAAAAGAGATGTCCGCGTAAATATGTCATTAAGACTGATTTTAAGTTTAAAACGTTTTGGGAAGTGTCTTACTAAATAGAAATTTATTGAAAACAAAAGCGTTCGTTTTAAAACAATCGATTACTTAACCTTTGATACATTCATGAACGTCCTCCTAATAAAGCCTTTTATAGTTTTGATATCCAGATAAATAATAATAATAATAATAATAATAATAATAATAATAATAATAATAATATCAAAAACAGCAGCATCTACAAAAAACAACAACAACAATAATAATAATAATAAAAATAATAATAATAACAAAAACAGCAGCAACTACAACAAAAACAATAATAATAATAATAACAAAAACGGCAGCAACTACAACAACAACACTAATAATAATAACAATAATAATAATAACAAAAACAGCAGCAACTACAACAAAAACAATAATAATAATAATAATAATAATAATAATAATAATAATAACAAAACAGCAGCAACTACAACAAAACCAATAATAATAATAATAATAATAATAATAATAATAACAATAATAATAATAACAAAAACAGCAGCAACTACAACAAAAACAACAACAACAATAATAATAATAATAATAATAATAATAATAATAATAATAATAATAATAATAATAATAATAAATCCTACAATAGCTTGGGAAAAACTGGTTGCAAATTTCATTTGAGATCGAAAATTATTCTTTCGTGCAAAAGTGTTCACCAAATTGTAAAATTTTTAGCAAACTTTTCTTCGAACTTCCACACATGAAGAAAATGTCATTAATAAATCGCCGCCAAAGTTCTGATTCATGGCCGCGCTGTGATCTGAAAGCTTTTCTGAAAACAAATTGCGAATGAAATAGCTAAAAATTAAGATTACCATAATTTTGTACCGGATCAAAACACCGAAAAACACAATAAAAAATAAAAATAAATTTACATCTCGTTTCTTCAAAACGAGTGATGAAATTTTAAACACTAAAGTTCTCAGGAATCATCTAATGACCGAATCATTTCATTTTTTTTCCCATTATTTTAATATGTAATGAGCGCTTATCATGAATCTCGGCTGAAACAAATTGTGAATAAAAATAGCTGTAAGTGAAGATTACCATAATATTATAACAGGTCAAAACACCGAAAAACACAATAAAAATTCTGACAGAATCCCATTAGGCATCAATTGACACGGAAATTTTGCGGGAATTTCGGATATACTACACCACGACAGCTATGAACACATTGCACAGAAATATCCGCGTTTTAAAGAGATGTTTACCATCCCTCCTAGAGTTTCTTTCAGAAGAAATAAAAACGTCAAAAAAACAAATTAATAAATATAAGCGTCCACATTCAAAAAACGTTTAGGATTGAATCATTGAAGGCATCTCTGGTAGCCCATTTCTTAAAGATATACAAAATAGTTATTCTCGCAAGTACAATTCGCGCCTTACGAAGGGCATTATCAATGTAACATGTGTGTGTGATGAATATAATTTAATTTTAAGAGAAAACGAGGAAGCTACTATTCTCTGGGATATGCCAATCGAAACTGATAAATAAAAAAAAAATAGGTATTGCAGGGTAGTGGTACCAAAAAAAAAAAAGAAAGATGAACGTGTCTGCTCATTGATATATCTTTCGTCACCAGAAGAAAGAACCCGCTGAACGCTATAGAAAGCCCTCTAAATAGAAAGGTCTAGAAAAATAAATTAATGGAAATTTGGGTATGAGATTTTTGGGTCACATAAAGAAGAAGAAGTTGTAAAATTTGATACTCACAGGCAGATTGAAAAAACGATGGAGAGAAGAAAAGAACGCACAACCGACTTGGCGAGCTGGAGTGAATGGATGCCGGATCAGAGTATGGGAGTGATGGTAAATAAACAAAAGTTTTTAAGAGTTACAAAAGACAAGAAATTGTGGAGAGCCATGATCGTCAACTCCCTTAAAGGATAATTCAAATAGAAGAAGAAGATGAAGGGGCCTGAAACCCCATTTAATACCAGTGGTAATAGGAGTTCACTGTTTGGTCGGGTGATGGAAAATTTTGTGCCAATATCAACATATAAGAAATCCAGAAGTGTTCGTCGGCGCTGCTCATATATTAAGGAAGGCTGTATACCAATAAATAAATGACATTCTTATGATAGGCTCAACTCCACTGAATATCCGCATACTGAATGTAATACTACTACTACTGCTATTGATACTAGTACTGCTAATACTACTACTAATACTACTACTACTAATAATAATAATAAAACTAAACAAAAATTAAAATTTAAGGCCTTGTTCGGAAAGTTTCCAAAGCGTTGAGATGAACCAGGCATTGATGTTCACCAAACTCATAAATGGATTCGTAGAAATGGCCTTAAGGGGAAGAGGGAAGGCCTTATTATGGCAACACAAGATCAATATCTTCCAACTAATGCATGGCTTACGGCTACATCGCGTTGAAATATCGGTTTCCGTACAATCACCGATGTTAAGCATTGTTAGTACTGGCCAGTTCATAGGTGAGTGACCGCTTCGGAATAACAATGTAAGCGATAATGTGCAGGTGATGTAACGAATAATGACACGGAATTGTTAATCGGAGACCCGAGTTCTAATACCCATTGAGTTCGTTATATTCTCTTACGAGTAAATACCATTGAGAAACATATTAATTCACTTCTTTCTCCTCGCTATGGGTTAATTAGCAACATAATATATTCCCTGATTTTAAATAACCTGAAACATGTATATAAGACGTAGAAAATGAACGAATGAGTCAATCTAACTAAAGCCTGAAGATTAAAATCAACAAGGATGTTTCAATTCCCGCCTGTCTTTTATGGCACAAATTTGTTGAAACGTTTGACCTCATAGCATCAGAATATCCAATCCTTGATAAGATTACATTATCAAACATTACAATCTCGGGCAATATATTCATTGATATGTCTGTTCGAACAATATTATTGCAGTATCGGATACACTGCACAAACACAACCCGAATGATGTCATAAATGGTGAGGAAGTGACTATACTCTAGGAGTTTCCAATCCTCAAAGAGAGGAAAATTGATGCAAACACACTAATATATTCTTAAAATACTTAAAAAAAGGTACCTGCCAACTGACTGATATGGCTTTGCCACAAGATGCCAATCTTTCTACAAAACTATTTAAAAAATTATGGAATTATAAAGGCCTGGAAATCGAAATAAAAAAAAATGAGGGGACATAAAATTGCAATTATCCCTGTTGTTAAAAAAAACATTAAAACCAGGTGAGTAAAATTCCTGGGTACATCAAAGAATACTTTGGGCAGAACCGCACCTATTATGATCTTTATGTTATCATGGCTTTCTTTACATTATCAGGTTGAAGATGTTTTGAACCCATACCATGGGTTGACCAAAACATTATCATATAAATTAGGCAGACGGAATTATTGGAATGGATCCGACGATGTTCTGAAATCTCTCACGAATTTTGGGCCCATGCGGTTATTATGTCATCCCTCAATTCTACTAGATTTGTTAGCTGCGCATCTATGAATTTCAATATATCTGCCCACTTCATCCCAAAAGGATTGAGCCCCGATAAATGTGAAAGCCAATTTAACACCGGAAACCCATTGCATACGACTCGGATCCGAACTGACATTATTTTTTTCATTTGTGACACGAGGTCATAAGAAGATGGGAGTACTATAGCTATAAATAGAAATATCTCGATTGGCTAAACATTTAAATTATCTTTTATCGATACCAAAGTTACCAATATTTGTTATGAAAAGACCATACCTACCATTACACCACAAACAACAACTTGAAATATTGATTCAAGGCAGAAGGGTTCTATACTTTCATATTGCTTAAACCAAAGTTTGTTCCTCTCTTCCGAATCAGAAATCAAGGCACATCGCAACAGCCAAGGGGTTGGGTTTGGGTATGTTGTGTTTTATGGAATATAGACATTAATGGATTATTTAATGCCCGCAACATTTTTTTTCCGGTAATATTTTGTTTTGTCAAAAATCAATTTCTGTAATATCTTTTTCCTCAAAAATATATAGCTGGTAATATTACGTTAAAACATGTATTGCTGGATTTGTCTATATTTCTGAGACGAGGTATTATGTACGTTATTTACATTATTCGGACTATTGCCCTCATCTTAAGGACACATGGCACAGGCGTTGGTTAGATTCAGTGACAGAACCCACAGAGTGTGAGTTCAATACCCGGCTAAGGCAGTGGAAAACTTTAAGATGGAAAATTAAGAGAAGATAACTGATAACTGACATCCATTAAACATGGCACATGGAACTAGAACAGTCTACCCCAGTGAGCGAAATAAATGGTTCAGTTCGACATTCTAACCACCTGAAGAAGGCCGGAACGTATAACAACCGAAACGTTGTAATAAATATGGCGACAAAGATGAGGACAATAGTCCAAATAATGTATTGCTGGTAATATTTTATTTTAAAAAACGTATTGCTGGTAATATTTTTTTTCAAAAATATATTGCTGGTAATAGTATTTTTTCTTCAAAAATTTACTTCTGGTAATTTTTTACAAAGTATTTCTGGTATTAAAACCTATTTTTACATTTTTATAATACTTTTTACCTCAGTTTCGGAGTTAACTATTTGCCCATAGCTGAAACCCTAACAGGTGCTACTTGCCCAGGTCAGGGTGGACCTGGGAACACTAACAATTAAGAGGTGGTTCCATCTCCTCAAAATCTTCTGATCAGAGGCCTTGCTGTTGGACGTAGTTTATTGTCTTACCCAGGATGCTGATGTAGTTTATCGGCATACCCAGGACGGACATCTTACATTATACAATATTTTTGTGATGCTTACGAATCGCAACATGAGTTGCTTCGAATTTGACAACAGTAGCACCTGGCGTGGATTACTGTTTCGAGGATCAATTTATTGTGAGTTTAGAGACGATCTTCTCTGTAGTACTTTTGTAAAGAATGTTTTTCTGAGCGACTGAAGCTCCGATCTCTTTCATCAACAAGGTGTTTCAACCAGCAGAATTGTCGCTCAAGGGAATTTTTTCTTATCATTTTATCAAAACTCTACTAATAGATTTGCTTGAAGATCCTAATAAATCAGGAATTATTGGAATATACATGACCTCCCGCCTGGCAAAAACGATCAAGTTGCTTCACTTAAATTACATCTATTTTCCCCCAATAATTCATGAAATGAAATTCAATAAGTCGCCTTGACCACGTTTAAATATATATATCCATTAAAATGCTGATTGAAAAAGCATTTGTTCAAACGTGCTTCATCATGTGGACAGTGAGTATAAATATACAGTATATTACTTTTCCCACGTTCCCAAACTCTATCTATCTCACTCTCTCTCTCTCTCTCTCGTGAATATTTTAGCATCAAATATATCCCGTCTCTCAAACTCCACCCATATATGGGTATTCGCATACATGCATGCATTGAAAATATTACTTTTCTGTCAGTGTCTTTAATTCAGTTGCTTTCACTCATACGCTATATACGAGAGGGATCCAAAAGTAACCCGAATCGTTTTTCTGTGTGACAAGCCCGTAGTAGTTCAGGTTTCCAGAGTTAGATGGAATTTGAGGGGACCCTAAGGCATCAGTGTCCCAACTGGTATCATCGTGGGAAGACGTACAGCTCCGTGGTTCACATTTGTTTTGAAGTACTTCAAGCCTTTTCGTCTATTTTTACCATAGCTGAAAGGATGACTGTCTTAAACTGAAAGAACAGTTGGAAGTTGTTGCAGACCTTCTTTCGGAGGTCATCACCGGTGACGAAAAAGCTGGTGCTATGGCTACGACTTGGAAACGAAGCAGCAAGCAAGTCAGTGGAAGCATCCAACGTCACCATGACCCAAAAAACACGTCAAATAAAGTCCAATGTCAAGACGATGCTGATTTGTTTCTTTGATGTGAAAGGAATTCTCCATAAGGAATTTGTTCCTCAAGGTCAAACTAATAACCAGGCCTTTTACTTTGAAGTCCTGAAGCGTTTCTTATCATTTTATCTAAACGAAAACGCCCTGGCCTGTGGCAAAGTGGAGGGAGTTTGTTCCATCACCACAATACGCTAGTGCACAACACCTTGAGTGTGAGACAGTTTCTGACCAAGAATGACATAAGCCCACTTCCCCACCCTCCCTATTCACCCGATCTCTCACCTTGCGACTTTTTTGTTGTTCCCACGAATGAAGAAAGTCCTCAAAGGAAAACGTTTTGAAAATGCGGAAGAGGTTAAGAAGAAAACGACGGAGTCATTAAAAAAAAAACATAACTTCACAAGAGTTCCATGACTGCTTTGAACAATGGAAAACACGTCTGGACTGGTGCATTGCTTCAAATCGAGTATACTTTGAAGGTGGTAAGAATATAATCATGCAACAATAAAATATATGACAATTCCGGTTCTGTCTATATTTTTGAGATGAGGTATTATGTACATTATTTACATTATTCAGACTATTGTCCTCATCTTTGTCGCCATATTTATCACAACGTTTCGGCCGTTGTACGCTCCGGCCTTCTTCAAGTGGTTGGAATTTCGAACTGAACTCTTTATTTCGCTCACTGGAGTAGACTGTTCTAGTTCCACGTGCCATGTTTGATGGATGTCAGTTATTAGTTATCTCCTGCCGATTTCCCTCTGAAAGTTCTCAACTGACCTTAACCGGGTATTGAACTCACCCTCTGTGGGCCCTGTCTCTGGATCTAATCAAGCCCTTTATCCACTGTGCCATGTATACTTTATATATATATATATATATATATATATATGTGTGTGTGTGTGTATGTATCTCATTCTCCATATATATATATATATATATATATATATATATATATATATATATATATATATATATATATATATATATATGGAGAATGAGATACATACACAAATATATTTATATTTATAGAATTAGAAATTACAAGATAAATTAATATATGGATAGAAAGTGATAAATAAATAAGCAAGTAGCCTTAATGTTGTTTATTTAAAGTATGCAATGGATAAATTGTCTAACGTACGTAAAAATGAATAAAACTGTCATCTTATTTCAACAAGTATATTGCACAAAAATAGCTTGACATACTAAGGAGTAAATTTAATCAATAAAATCGCCATTAGCTTTAACCAAAGCCACAAGATGACTTCGCAATCAACTGCAAATATTCTAGCTGTTCTCCTTGTTTGTTTTTGAATGCTGAGATAATCATTTCCTTCAGTTAATTTTTTGTGCTACAATGAGTTTTGTTGGTATCTCGCTTAAGCGCCCCATGCATAATAATCAAGGGGTTTACAAGGGGTGATGTTGTCGCAGAAATTCCCAGGGAGCAAAAACTAGGTTATTCTGCTCGTGTGGCATGGTACAGATTCCTGTTACCAAACATAAGATCTTCTTGTAGCCATCCCATTGATCCAGGCCAGCACTAACTCTTCAAGGCACTTGATTTAAGGCTCCCGGTTCTCCGAGTCAAAGAGTAGGGAAAAGGCGACAAGTAAAAGCAGCACGTGTGACATACCTGACGAGCTTGAGCAGGTGGATGACAGAACGTGGTCTGCAGGAAGAAGCAGAGGGAACTAGCTTGCAAGGGTTAGAGGGAGGTGGAGAGCCATGATGGCTTACGTCCTGAAAGGACATAGCACATAAAAAGAAAAGAAAGTTGAGGGGGATTCTTTCCTTAGCAGAATGATTAGCGTGAGATTTTCGAGCAGCCGTACCTTGGTAATCACGATGGGACTCATCTAAATCTTTTTGAATATTATGGAATGTCCTCAGATTGACATTAAATAATGCGAAATATTCGTACTGGATCGTCCAGCACGAATGCCAAGCAGTACAGCAAACTATTTAAAAATTTCAGCCGGAGTGAATTGCGTCGTGGTGGTCTTTTTCTCACAGCCGGTGCCCAACTGACCCTACTATATTTTACAATCGACAAAATAAAAATAAACAACGAACATACACGAAAATAAAAATCGGAAATGGCGACAATTTACCCATAAGATCCTGTAACTATAAAACACGTACACAGTTATATATATATATATATATATATATATATATATATATATATATATATATATATAGTGTACTCTCCTATCGGGAACGATAAATGAGAGTCGGCAACGGATGGTGCCTTTTGTTTTGAACTTATGTATTCTTACAGGTGCTATTGTGGAGAAAATGAAGTAAGGGAAGACATTTCATTTGTGCTTTCTTAAGGGCTATACTATCCCAGCCTTGCTGCGGGTGTCAAAGCCACGTTGACGGATGAAATTTGTTAAAGCTGGATTTTGATGGTGTCTCTGCTTCAAAGATTGATGAAAATGATCACGGTGCTTCAGTCTACTGTCTTCAAACCCTTTAAATTAATAAAACAGTACGTCACTTCATTAGGTTTGATGATTGGGCTTCCCGGTTTCAGATTAAAGTTCAGACGTTTCAAGTTGCCTTTACTTTGTCTTTGTAGCGTGGACGTCTAACTGAACCCTTGGAGTTTTGTTAGTTGTCCATGCGGCACAAAATACTATCCATTCTCACAACATGTCCAGCCCACCTAAGCTGTATCTTTTCTAGAATGGCTTCAGTGTCCGCGATGTTGTTGCATTTCTTCAATATTACACCATTCTTTACACAGTCATCCCATTATATATATATATATATATATATATATATATATATATGTATATATATATATATATATATATATATATATATATATATATATATATATAACTTTGTGAGTGTATATACATAACATTGTATGTGTATATATATATGTCTTTGAGTGCATTGAATCTTATAAGTTTATGTTTCCACACACCTATACATGTTTACGTGCAAGTGTCACCGCATATTCAGATAATAAGAACATTTTTTGACCTAACGAATCAAATGATTGGAAGAGCAGATACTTTCTCTCGGCGCTTCCATTACTCGCTCGATCATTCTAATCAAATTTAACTTACAATCTTCCTAATTGATGCTAGTTTCTGGGTTAATTTTCAAATCGGCTTCGGCTATCAGACATTGCAAGATCGATTTCCACTTTCCTTTCCTCAATCGATATCGCCTATCACTTCACTTATTCGATTATCCTAATCAGTTTATCGGCAAAGCTCTTTCTAACTCTGGCTCATTTTGCCGAGTAGAATCGATTTATCGGCCGTGAGCAGTTTTCTACCAACGATTTCTTAGTGAGTGAGGTGATAACGCACGGCTTTTCTGTTGCTTCTGGAAAACCGGCTGAAAGGTAAACAATTTCAAGCCGCAAGCATCTGTGAAAGATGTCATCGAACGACAGAGAATGAAAGCTTGTTGAACGAAGTGAAAGTTACCTGTCACTCTCTTGTGAATTACTGCTGATAATAAACGCGGCTGGAGACACGAAGCGAATAATACATTCTTTGAGTGATAAACGTCAAGGCTGCGTTCTTAATTGGAACTGGACGAATAGAAATGAAGAGACCATTGAGCTTAAATAAATAAAAAGCTTGAATAAACAGTTCGTTTCTTTTCATTCCTTTTAAATAGGCATGATCCGATGGAACATATATTTAAAGGATTGTTAGAATAATTAATATATAAATATAAATATATAGATAAAAGAACAATCTGAAATTTACTTACATCTGCGTTATTATAATTTTCGTTTCAAATAAAACAGCTGTGACGATTATTATTTTTTTAAAAAAGAAAAAGAAAAAATCTCTCCCAGCATCCTTATTTCGACCATCACTGTTATATAAAATGACTACAACTGATATCAGTCATTTGTGTGCCATACACGCTGAGGCGATCATATATCTTTCGATACATGACTGACGAGTAAGATTTTTCCCCTTCTTCGCGGTAGGTTGTTATTTTTTTTTCTGCGATAGACCAGTTGCCTCCAAGGCTATAGAACCAGGTCTGCCTTGCTATTTACCCATAGCTAGTAGGGAGAGAAGACGAAGAAGATACATACCTTTCCCAAGTGTATTAGCACACAAATGAACAAGTGAATTGGACAGGAATTGAACTCGGCTCTCCGATTCTTCAATCCGAACCGCTATCCATTACTCCATCGTGCCGAGATAGGAGGACATGTCATGAATATTTAATAAAAAATAGTAGTCAGCCCAAATGATGCCCAAAGTGAATTTTTTTCAGAAGATAAAATTATCTCGACTCTTCTATTTGAAACGCAAATGTATGACATATAGGATAAATAATAAAAATTCTGGGCAGATTAATTCAATATTATGAAAGCTCTATTCCAAAGGAGGTTTCTATTGTTATGTCACTTGCTACAGTTCTTCGTGGAATTAGGAAATACGAAACAACTCCATTTTTTTTAAGCATTTCGCCCCAAGCAAGGCGGGAGTGCCACTAGCATGCAAGGGTTTACAGAGAGTGAGTTCTAGAGTAAAGAGGCGTGTTTGAAGAAAGTATAAAAAAAAAGACGGGAAATAAAATCAATGCATCAGATGCTGATTGACATTACATTTGAATTTTTAAATATTATATCTAACAGAGAAGCAAGTAAGAGGAAGAGAGTTCCACTGCTGGGAAGTGCGAGAAAAGAACTTGTTGGAATAGAAGAAACGGCTACATTTAACCATTTTGAGAGGGAGAGAGTCAGACCGAGATGCCAACATAGCAGCACGCTTAAATTCATGTAATTTGCGAACCAGCGAAAGTAGTTCATCGAGGCAGTATCCGTGAAAATACTTGTAGAAAAGACAGAGGGAAGCAACGGCACGTCTGGGATCTGATTTTTGTATCAATTATAATAAATTTAATATAGTAGATAAGGAACTTGAAAATAAAGTAGGATACGCCATATGTAGTTTCGCACAACACCGCAAGTTTTTGAAAAATATCATTAACTTAAAAAGACGGGGAAGCTTGCTCTGCAGCAATAGTAGTCCCTAAGGTGTTCGACAGTGTTTGGTATACTGCAAGCCTAAGGGCTACCATGTCTCTGGGCGAATATTTGGCTTAATTCAAATCAATTGATGAAGGTTGTGTTGAATGTACACGCTACTGGTTTATTTCATATTAATGCAAATGTCCCCCTGTGATCAAATGACTTACGCCGTTACCTTCTTCATTAATGATTTCCCCGATGCAATAACTTACAATAACTTAACAATAACTTACCTAGGTAGATGACATAACCATTCGCTCCTATCTTAGTAGCAATTCCGACAAATCCGACAAAGAAAAAATGGCAACTGATATCGAGACAGGCTTCCAATAGGTGGTTAACTGGCAAGAAATAACTTGTAAATTTTAACATTTTTCATTTAATCACTGCAGATAATATTTTCTGCCTGCCATAAGCACGATTGATGCTAAAGTCCAGGGAAGCAACAGTTTTGGCCTTATCAGGCTCACACTTTCCACTGGCATGAAGTGGATTGATCATATTGAATAAATTTCTAGGTCTACTGCTGGGAATTTAGGCTTACTGTGTTGACAAAAAAAACAAAAAAAAACATTCTCATCAGAATCTTTCTTGCATATTTATAAATCTAAATTCCCCATCTGCAACGAATACCGCAGTTATAAAAGTCTTGTGCTCCTGCTTTATATCACGCGATTTTCGAGTACATAGAAAGAAGGGTCTGTAATATAATCGATTTTGACCTGGCATCTCGACTTCAGTAACTTTCTCACTGACGTGATGTGGTTTTCCCCGTCTTTTTTACAAATATTTTCATGGCAATTTTCAGATAACCTGTTTTTAGTTCCTCGAGAGCACGAATTTAAAGGGGTTACTATTTTGGCAACGAAGTCTCACGGCTTTATTGATGAAGTAGCTAGATGCAACTGTATGTTTTATTCTAATATTTTATTTTATCTCACTTCTCCCCAGTTAAAATCCCTTCCGTTTTCTTGCTTCCTTAATAAATAAAATCTTCAAACATTTAAACGCAATGTCAATCACCATCTTCTGCATTCCAGAATTCTGTTCCTTTATAGTTCTTTTTTTCAATAAAGATTTCTCATTCTTGTTCACGCCCTGCGTCATTGTAGAATTGTCGAATTGCTTGGGGTGAAATTATTAAAAATAACCTGATCAGGTCGAGATTTCATGTGGATCTCATGATTGGTGGCAAAACCTTACAATAAATATACGTCAAGTGTACACAACTTCTTTCTCAGATCAGTGATTAAATATTCGACCGACTGAGGCCTGTCGATCTTAGGGAGGACTATAATTCTTCGACCCTAGTGAAATGGCGCTACATAATCGCAAGCATTTAATTATTTCAAACACCTGAAGAAGGCCGGAGCGTACAAAGTCTGAAACCTTGTAATAAATATGGCGACAGAGATGAGGACAATAATGTACCTAATACCTCGTCTCAGAACTATAGACAGATATCAATGGGCAGGTCGAAAAGATTTAATAACAACAAAGCTGAAGCTAAATATCCACATGTAAACATTATATATATATACTAGCAGCATGGCCCGGAGTTGCCCGTGCTTGATTCAAAAATCGAACGACTCATACAGCAATCACAATCACTTGACTTAAAATATTTTTACCCTTCATTGCTTTAAAGGAGTGCCCTTTGCCGTGCTGATGTTGCTACATGCTTTACTTCTTGCCTATCTCCAGCTGCGAATTTTTTCTAAGCTCTATACTAAACATTAAATCGTTTACGAAAAAAGAACTAAACAAAATGAACACAAAACGATCAGCTTTAAAAAAGGACTCTTAAATGGAAAAACCGAATGAAAAAAGAATGTTAAAAACAAATACTTTTTCACACCCAACCCAGTTCTGCGGAATCAGAATCAACGTTGAGTTTAAGCAAGTGAATGCGCCAATTGGAGTAAAGTGCCATGCAGATTTAAATTTTTCCCGCTTGTTACGAATGCAGATATTGATTTCTTTTGCATGCTAGTTAACATTCGTGTCAGTCAGATGTGGGGTCTCACGCTGGCCAGTAGAATCTTCCTGCCTATACGTGGCAGCCAGCTATAGGCTCTCACTCTGGACAGTACAAAATGGCCGCAAACTACTCAGAAAGTGCTGTAGAAGCATAAAAAATCGATTATTTCCACTATCGATGGGAGTTGGGAAATGCAAAGTCGGCCTTGGCCTTCCCACTAATTTGGAGCATGCGCATGTAAATTTTGGTGCAAATCCGTCGAAAATTGCGGTCGTGCATTCGGTACACACACACACACACACACTGCCTTATATATATATATATATATATATATATATATATATATATATATATATATATATTATCATGAAATGTTCTTTTATCATTAGTGTAAAAATTAAGCCGAAAAAAACTTTCTAACACGTCCTTCCAAAAAATATCCATCAAGTCTATGAAACATACCTGGAGGATTATTCTTTTTTGGATAAATGATCACCCTGGATAACTTTATTTCAATCACTATTTTATTGAATATTCAGAAAAAAAAACTCCCACTCCTATATTTCGGTTGCGACAATCATCAAACATTTCGAGCCTCTACTTTTCTTCCAACCATCCTATCTATTTGTAACTATATTTTAAGTAAAATTAAATGAGGATTTAAAATTCGCGTGACAAAATAACTGCAAATAATGTAACATTTTTCTTATCACAGTTGGTTATCATTATTTCAGCCTTGTCATGTCTGAAGGTTCAAGAAATTAATAATATTCAAATGAAAGTATACTGCAAACTTTCATAATCGGAAAAGGAATTGTCTGCTCGTTGTAACTTATTCTCTTCCGTGAGAGTGATTTTCAACCGGCAAAATCTGGCAGTACTGAGAGCGATCACTTGTTGGGTAGCTTGGTTGAGTGTTATTATGGCCCCAATGTTATCAACAGATGAGACTATTAGGGGCCAGGAGATTAATGCATTTTAGCAGAATATTTATATAAACCTCCCACGCCCACTTTATTCAACTGAAAGCACAATTAATCTTGGCGTGTTTTGCGACTATTTCTACTCACCAACATCTTGCCAAATATACTGTAACATCACAGGGAATGTTTTTATACCAAAACGTTTGTGGGTGTGATTTTTATTTTATTTATAGCTAACAAAAATGCTCCTCAGAAATCTATGAATCTTTTGTCTATTAAAGAAATCGTGGTTTTATTTGGAAATGAATTACAAAATATTAAACATTTCAGAAACTAAATTGTTAATATGAATTAAATTCGTTTAAAAGTTATTCTGTTTGGAAACTACTTACACTTTGCCACATATAATATTAAAACAACTAATACGGGTGGGCTGAAAAGTTCAAATTCTGACTATGAAGGAATGATGTTGAAGCACTGAAGTCTTCATGTATTAATTTCAACACGTTTTATTTATAAATGTATTGGTTATTTCCAGGTAAACTGGCAGTTGAATTTTCAAAAAAAAAAAAAAAAAGAAAAAAAAAGGCTGTTTATCCTGACAGGCGATTGACTATAAATTAAATAAAAAATGCTATTAGCATATTCCGTGAGAGAGTTTAGCATATTCTGCTAATAGCAGAACCTGGAATGACGAAGCTTTCTGCTCAGTGTCTGTCCAGTATTCTCATATCTTATCCAAAGCGAATTTTCAGTTGCTTGGGTGTTTGGTTCTTATGGCCTTTCGTAACTGCATCAGTCAGTCTGTCAGTTATGCGCCATGCATGATACACATTTTCGATACAGGACTGGCGAGACAAAGTTTTCCCGCAGTAGGTTGCCATTTCTTTCTTCGGTAGACCGTTTGCCACGCATGGCTATAGAACACGATCTGTCCTATTTGCCCATAGCTGATGGGGTGGGGAGAAGAAGATTCATAACTTTCCCAAGGGTATTAGCACGTAAGTGAAAGTAATGGATTCCACTAGAATTCGAACTCGGTTCCGCGATTCCCAGATCCGAGCCGCTTTCGATTTCGCCACATACCAAGTTAAAATAGTAGTCTCTATTAATGATGCGGCCCTTTTGAAGATAGTCAATAGACACAATACCTTTTGCCTCCAAAGTAACTGATGCCAACACTTTTCCCCGTAGATGAACGACCTTGGACTTCTTTGGAGTGAAGAGGGATGTTAATTCTGCATGGATTGTCTTTTTGTCTCTGGTTCACTGATCCAGGGATAGGAAAAGTTCAGGGAAACCAGCTGGACTTACCTCAGACAATGTCAGATTATCTCGTGATGTTATCAGACAACTGCGCTCTTGATCAGATATCAGATTACTTAGTAGACACCAAACAGAATACTTCGTCATCCAACGTTCATTGTGGAGAATATGCTCAACTCCCTCGGCATATGCTAATAGCATTGGCTATTTCATTTATAGTCAGTTGCCTGTCATCCATCACGATATGGTGAACACGACCAATGTTTTCTACGGTGGTGGCAGACTTTGGGTCATCATGAAGATTCTCCCTTCTCCACGTAAATTCAGTTGCCCACTTCCCCACTGTCGGTAAATGTGGGGCATCATCTCCTAATATAGCAACCATGTCACCATGTCAGAATGCATTTTACAGATACTTGATAAAAGCACGGAGACAAATGTTTTACATTTTCAAGAGAAGTTGCTGCAAAATACAATTGAAGTCTTCTTTTAACAGTCAGATATCAGTTTACCTGGAAAGACAAAATACAGCTAAGAGTTGAAATTAATGAAATACAAGACATAACAGCTCTAGTATAAATCCTTCATTGTCACCCTACAAACTTTTCAGCCTAGCCTCCTAATTTTTTTTATTTAGGGTGCTCGCTAGCAATTACGAGAGGAAAATTTGGATTCCTCGTTTTAAAACATCTGGTTTTTCCACACAAAAATTTAAATCCTGTTTCCAATTAATTTGCTTCTGTATATTCGGCCATTCATGAAAAGTTCTAGTGAACAAAGTAAATGAAAATTTTAATTGATAAATCTGCTAAGGAAGGAAAACGTGAAAGAACCTCTCATAGTAAGGATCTAATATTTTCTGTTTCATTCCACAGAGTTACTTTCAATAATATTCTGCAGTACCTGGTCTTTCGGTGTTATACAGAACGTCGTAATTACCGACGCATCTCATATTCCACGCGACAGAAAGCAGGGAGTTCTATGGATGGGGTATTTGTTTTGGCGGGGACACTGAGTTCTCAATTTTTACTGACATGCAAAACCTATTCTACAACATCTATAATAATGCGATACAGAAGTTATCGGTTAGAATTAATAGTTGAATGATGGCTGCATTTATGGGAACATCATATTTGAATCCACGAACACCCTCTTTGCAGTTTTCTTAAGATTTTTTTTTTGGTAGTTGAACAAGACACATTAAGTGTTTGCGATAAATCATGGGTCATTTGATGTGAATCAAATATAAAATTCTCTTTCAAAAGGTCTTTATTCAAAGTGAGTCGTCTTCTATAATGAGATTTATATAAAATTTCACAATCAGTCTGCTTAAGAATTTCAAAGAACGGCTGGTATATTCGAGCCTTCATTCAACCGTATATAAAGCACAAATGTTTTAATGGCCCAGCAGCACAGTAATATTTCGGTATCCATAAAGCAACCAATAGCGAACATGTTGCTTTTAAAATTTATATCTATTTATACACTGTGAACGAAACACCGTCGTGGGAATGACGATAAACTGCATCCGCGCCCTATGTAAGACGATAAACTACGTCCAACAGCAAGGCCTTTAATCAAGATGTTTTGAAGAGCGTGGAACCACCTCTCAATTGCTAGTGTCCCCAGGTCCACCATAACTCAGGGTGGTAGCACCTGTTAGGGTCCCAATTATGGGTAAAGTGTTAGACACCAACCTGGGGTCAAAACACTATATAAGTGTAAAAATAGGTTTTAATACCAGAAATAACTTGTAAAAAAATATTAACAGCAATACATTTTTATAAAAAAAAAGATATCAGCTATACATTATTTGGAAAAAAAATATTACCAGAAATAAAAATTTTGTTAGCATAAAATAACCCATTGAGGTTGATATTCCGTAAAACAAGCCAAGCCAAGCCAAGCCAAATATACGAAACACTTGGGTATAAGAGAAATTATCAGCCAATTTTAGATGGAACTTTATGGCTGCTTGATTCATACAGCATGATGGCGAAATACATTCTATCCGAACATGTTAATATTTACAGTTATTATATAGTGCACCGGTCATGCTATAAATATTCCCCCATTATTTAGTGCACCGGTCAGGGTATAAATATTCACCCATTATCTAAATTTAATTTAAAACATATCAATTTTGCATAAGGCTTCATGAAATTTTTTTGTTTCATTGTTTACACTTTATATAAATATAAAGAAAAGTTTCGGTTCGTACAAGGATTATTGGTGAAGACGATAAGAAATGTTTGAAAAGAAAACCAAGTAGAGACTTGAGGATGGCGGTAAAATGTTTATATTTCGGATAAGTCATTAAGGAGGTTTGGGAAAAAGATTTAAGGTAACAACATGTATGATTCAACGATGACAGCTGCTCTCAGTTGCCTCCAAGTAAAAGTGTTTTGGCAGACAAAAGAAAATATTTGAGGAGATGCAACGTGCTGCAGAAAAAATCATTCGTTCCGTTGAACGAATAGTTCCAATGTATTGAGTGAAGTCAACTGATAAAACAATAGTTTTGACGCCACTTCACTATGAAACATTTCCGAAGGTGTCAAAACACATTTCAACCGGCAAAAATTATCTGGTGTCATTGTTTGTACTATGATTTACTTTGATGGTTAGAAATCATTCCTGATATTCAGTGAACAAGAAGCGAAGGAGACCAGCAGAATTTGGAGAGGACTTCGTTATCAACAACATTTTGATTTCGCTATGTCTTTATAAGACGTGAAGCTCTTACGCACATGGTCAATTTGACGCTGAATTCGCGCAAGTGAAATTTCTGTGGATTTTTGACAAGTAAATTTGGGCTCCATCACTGCATGGCATTAATCCTGAAGACTTTGCGATATGGTCCATATTGGAGAGCGATATCGTACGTATCTTGTACACAAGTGAAAGAAGCTCTTAAGTTGTCCTGATAAAATGTGAGGGAAGAGGTGTTGAAAAAGTCACACATTTCACTTGAGGAGAGATTAACGGCTCTGATGTAAGCTCGGGTTGACCATTTTGATTTATAAGTGGATATAAAATACTGAAAATTGCTCCAGTTACAAGTTCATGTAATAGATATTAAAAAAAATAGAAGTTCGTATCATCTCAAAACGATACGAAACGTGTATACTCTTTGGAGATTTACTCTCGTATTTGAAACTATTCATCGCTCAAATTAATATCATAACTTGTAACGTTAGAACCTGGGAATTTTTAACTATTTCGAAACAGGGTAAAAAAGAGGGAAACCGTAGTAAAAACTATCCATTGTCTAGAATTTATGTTTTCAATAACTGAACAATTTAGTATATATGAAATTAAAAGTTAATGTACAAAATCTTCACGGTACACTAAATTTGATAGACACCTTCATCTATGAAAGGGTAGACGCGATGACGAGAAATCTTTAAGAAGGGCCGGTGCCGTTGTGACTGAAGCGTGACGTCAAATGCCGAATGAACTATTAGGGTCGTAGCAGAACCACATGTACTGAAGCAATAGCAGTAATGTTGTTTCTATTACGATATAACCTGACGAAGCCCATCTCTCTCTCTCCGCTGAATTCAGTTTCTTTATTCTAGACTTATAGTTTAAATCAACATAGGACAGTCATCCATATGATTTAACGAACTCGATAGAATTTTGCATGGAATCTTGGACGACTGAAGCGAATAGAGGCGAAAACAAGCGCGTCGTTATGCGGCGGAAAGGGATGAAGAAACTGAACCAAGAAAAGATGGAAACCACGCGGACATAACCATCGTGAATAAAACAACTAAGATGATAATATTTTTCTTTTCTTCGATCTTGACAAGAATTATTTCTTCAACCAGATTTACAGTTCTAACGAATCGTAACTTAAAAACAAAACCCCGTCTTCCCGTGTTGTTCAATTAATATTTGTTCTAGTATGAACCAATCAATATTTAAATGGAAGTAATTTTTTCTTCGTCATCATTTGTGCTCTTTTGTTTATCATTGTATTTTTTTACCGCAAAATGTTGTGGACATTTATTGTGACGGATATCAGACAGGTTAATAAGTTTTCTAAGGAAGTGGCTAATTATGTGATTATGATAATTTCATGCATAGAGACTCCGTAATAATATGCAATTACATCATCAATTAGCAGCCATCATTGTAATGTAATTAATTTAGTCTGAACACAAGTGAACACACAAAAATATTTATGCATTTAATTAACCTGTGCATACAAAGAACTTATAATGGCAGAGCTATTATCACAATGAGAGATATTTAATAACAAACGTGTAGGGAACATACAAAACAATAAAAAAAGAATCTAAAAGAACACATAAAAAAAATATATTTTTAAATTTAAAATTCTGACCGTTTCACTTTCCTTGGTCCGCATGTCTAGTCGTATCAGACTAAACATAAACGTAGTCTGATGAAGTCCTAAAAACGAACCGTGTCATACGAAAACTTTTTCGGCTTTATCATAAATTTTCCCCTTAAAATATATAAAAGTGTATAATATTTATATTTAGTAAAATTGTTTTAATTGCAAGACAGCATGATTTATATAATTTTTATAAGTTACTAGCAGGCTTCGCAAAGTAAGATATATTCACTACTTGAAATCTTTGAAACAAACATTTTAAATGAACATTTCATTCATAAATTGGCTTGTGATAGTTGAGGAAATTTTTACAAATACATGCCAACTTGTTGAAGTCCAAGTAAAATTTCAAACACTTTTCTACACTATATGGGACTATATTCGTAAAGAGAACTATATTTGATATAAAAATCAAAAGAATGCTCGAATAAAAGAACAGTAATGAAGGACAGTTAATTAATGAAATAAACTTTTTTTTAAAATCAGTATGCAAATTTGTTAAACCTGAAGATTGATCATGTCTAGAAGTAGTTGATATTTAATACAGATACAAACTACTAAAAAATAGAGGTTGGGCTATTCAAGCGCAGAATATGTGGGCGAATTGAGCTCCGATTTCGCATATTTTCATATAAATTCTTGGATATGCCTTTTACTTAATTAGCTATTATGTTTCTCTAACACTTCAAATGATGAATGTATATCTATTTTCCATCTTTACAATATATTAATTTTTTCTTATAAATTGCCCCCTGTTCTGTCACCCAAGGAATTAAAGTAATTGATTGTACGGAAAATAAGGATCTACGTACATCAAATATTCTTAAAATTAACTGGCAACAGAAGAATTATCGTTAAACTTTTAAAAGGTGAGCTTAGATATTAATTCAATAGTTAAATGTAGCGATCAATTTTGAATTCTTCTGTTGTTTATTGATGTCTATCGCATCTACCCCTCCCTAGTTATTGTGATGATGGCCAAACCAAGAGTCCTCCACTGGAGCTAGCTTAAATGCTGCCAGATAGAGCGGCGTTTAAGCTAGTTTATAATAAAATGTGTTCTGCAATTTTGGATGCACAAGGAAAATAGAAGTTACTCAGCATGAACCATGAAAGCAACGATAATGGCTAGTATAATATATTAATATATATAGCTAACCTCGCATAATCTGGCAACTATGAATCTGAACTCAACGAAAATCGTTCCCTGCACATAACTTTTCTAGGCCTTTTGAATGAGCTATGAATCACTGAAATCAGACCAGTTGGAGTGGAGGAGTTGCTTGAGCACAGAAACACGCACAAACACACTGTACTTTATATATAAGATGTCATGAATTCGATGTCACTAAATGGGATTCATATATTTTTTCCAATTTCTCATTTCGTAACGTAACATTGTTCTAATATTTAAAGACTTACATTAAAACTTATCATCTAAATTCTTATGAATAGACCGCGCAGCAGAATCAGACGGAAACTGTGCGGGTTCGTCAAGGAACGCGATTTTCTATACTCAGAATATTAGCAGAAAGAGCAATATAAATTCAGAAGGACGTGTGTCGGTGCTTTATAGAATATGCAAATGCGTTCGATAAATTACGCTACAACGATCTGGAAGGTTATTAGAATAATCAAGAATCAATACTATCAGCGAAACGTTTGAATACGGACAGAAAATGAGTTCAGTAGATGAGGGCGTAAAACAATGATGAGACGTTTCATTGTGTTTTTCAATATATCTATCAAGCAATTCTGAGAGTATTAAATGTGCTAACAGGATTCATTATCTTAAAATCATAAGAGGCAGATGGCACAGTATTTATAGCAGACACGGAAAGAAAAGTACAAAAGTCCATACCGAAGATATTGAAGGAATGAGAGAAGAAATGGCTAGGCATAAACTGTAAGAAGACAGAAGCCATGATTGTGACCAGAAATTTGAGGACAAAATACAAATTAAAAATCGGAGATACCAAAATAAAACAAGCCTAAAAATACAAACGAGAAAGAAACAAAGAAAAAAGTACTGAAATATTATATATGTGTCCTCTTATATGGCAGTGAATGCTGAACAATTTTCTCAAAGATGAGGAAGTACAGAAATGTGGTTCTACAGAAATATACTGAGGATATTATAGACCGAACGTGTGAGCAACGACGAGGTTTTAAAGAAAATGCAAACTTGTACTTAGCATCAGAAGATACAGCTGAAAATTCCGCGACACATAATGAGTAAATATTTAGAAAATTTGATACGCACAAGACAGATTGAAGGCAAGACGGTTAGTGGAAGAAACGCAAAACAAACTTGACAACTTGATATTGTAGCATACCTACGATCGATAATGGGTATGTCCATAAATAGACTACTGTTGGTCTACAGTTGGAGATTCGTTTCCATCTGTGCTGGTCAAACTCTCTGCCTACGGAGGATCCCCAGACAAGGTTATGCTTCGGGAAACAGCTACCCGGCTCCATTTATACGCGGTCTACGGGGAATTTTTAGCCGAGGCTACAGGCTCAGATACACCACATTAAATTCAGCGTTTGCCACATCTGACCGCTTGAGGCGGTTGATAGATATTCTACAGTTGGTCTCCATCTGTGCTGGTCAAACTCTCTGCCTCCGGAGGAACCCCAGACAAGGCTATGCTTCGGGAAAAAACTAACCGGCCCCGTTTTATACGCGATCCACGGGGAAAATTTAGCCGAGGCTACGGGCTCAGATACCCCACATTAAATTCAGAGTTTGCCACATCTGACCACTTGAGGCGGTTGGTAGATATTATACAGTCGGAGATTGGTCTCCAGCTGTGCTTGCTAAACTGTCTGCCTCCGGGTAGAGAGTATCCCCAGACCAAGCTACTGAAGGGCATAGTCTCATCTCATAAATGTACAGGAAATTTTTGGCTCGGATACCCCATATTTACTTCGGCCTGTGGCGCAGTTGCTAGATATCCTACAGCTGGAGATTCACTGTGGAATTTACTTGACTCAACCTGATCCCACAGAGGGCGGTCATCTCCCTTCTTTCTCCATATGTGGTCAGCCACATATGGATCAGGTTGAGATCATAGACAAAGAATACTATTGGAAAATTCGTAACCTTAAAAAATCAGCACATATCCTAGTCCACAAAAATCTCCTGAGTCGACCAACCATAGAAATGAATACAACATGGGAACCAGTAGTAAGGAGTGCCATAGAAAAGCGATAATAACAACAAAAATTTGAACTCTTGTAAAAACTGCAATGATAACAGCAAAAATTGCAATATGAGCACTGATAAAAACGGTTCCTGAAGACATTAGGCTTATAATGCCAGAAATTCATGTGTCCCCAAGGACACATGGCACAGTGGATAAAGGCGTTAGTTAGATCCAGTGGCAGGACCCAAACAGTGTGAGTTCAGTACCCGGTTAAGGCACTGGAGAACTTTCAGAGGGAAATTAACAGGAGATAACTGATAACTGACATCCATTAAACATGGCACATGGAACTAGAACAGTCTATCCCAGTGAGCGAAATAAAGGGTTCAGTTTGACATTCCAATCACCTGAAGAATGCCGGAGCGTACAAAGGTTGAAACGTTGTAATAATATGGCGACAAAGATGAGGACATTACTCCGAATAATGTACATAATACCTCATCTGAGAAATATAGACAGATCACTTCTATCAGTTGACTACTTCTTCTACGCGCTGCTGGCGAATCTTTTATGTGTTGTTCTTGTCCTAAGTGTGATTATTCAATACATTAATCTTCCATAGGTTACAGCATTTGAGTAAATGGATGGCGGAAGAGGGTAGGTGAAATAACGAAAATACAAAATTTATTAAGAGCTATAAAGGACAGGAAACTGGGGAGGGATATGATCGTCGTGAGGGAACAAGACAAGTTAAGAGGAAGAATATTATATTCTTACATAACTGTTATAATAAAAAGCTCTTATATTGGGCTAACGTGTAGACATTAATGAGTAAATGATGATTTTCTGTCGGGAGAAGCACTCACAGAATTACCTCGTAAGAATGTTTCCGAAGGAATTTATGTCAAGTGCATGACGGGAAGGTGAAAAGCTGGAATCATTCATTGCCAAGTGACTTCAGATGCAACGACAAGGTGTATTTCTATTTTGTGTCATGGCCGTTTCTCTCTACCTCTCTCTCTTTCGCCAGGGCATGTTCTGCAAAAGTTTTTTTCTGTTGTTATACTTGCCATCGAAATATTATATTCATGATTTCAACCCACAGTTAATCAGGATAAATAGTTAATAGTATAATGATGCACAAGGTCCAGATGCTACTGAAAATTTCCTTAGAGAACGCTACTCAACCCTTCTCTCTCGCTCTTACCTCTTTCTCATATAAATACAAACACATACAAATCTAACAAACACAGACATGCATGCATTAGGGTGCACACAACTACCAAAAAGGACAGAGTTAACACTTTGTAGCGATCATGATCGCCATTACACACACACACGAACATACATACAGATCATACGGCAAGCATTCATTTGCTAATCTCCTCAAAACTAGATTGCTGATTGGTCAATTCCGACCAATCAAAATCAGCCGCATGCGAGGAATAGTATTACCCCCGCACAAGTTTCGGATTCGATCACGTGATACACAGACATATATAAGGAAAATACGAATAAACCTCCCTCATATACCTCTTCATTCATCTTTTTCCTTGCCGCCAAGATGTAATCTTCAAGAGCTCCCGTCTTAACCGTGCTCTCAGACGTTAAAGATCATTGCCAACAACTCTTACCGACTTTCTCGGAAGTCGTCAGTAGAGTCCAGCTATTTACGCCTGTCTACACAAATCCACGACTTTACTTACAACGTACAAGCAGACACAGATTTTTGTATCGCATTACACATTCTTCCTCTCTATGAATATGTCAAGTTCATGAACCAGAACTCTCTTACTTACTCAAAACAACATACTTCTTAATGAACTGTATTTTATTCTAACACCAAACTTTATTCAGCATAGAATCCTGAACATTCTTATTCAAGTGAAATTCTTTTGAACATTCAATCTTAATCAGAATACAGTTGAAGGGAAGCAACTTTTTCTCTCTTAATTACGACACACCATTGCATGATTGTTTTGTAAATTATTGTTTCAATATATATTTTATTGTTCATGCACACTTGGAGTCTCGTTTATTTTTTTTCTTGAATCATTAAATGTATAATAGATAAATGCTCTTAGAACACGCAATTAAATTTGATAATCTCAACGCATAAACCCAAGCAGCATTTACAACTGATAAATGTATAAATCTCTATGGTTTACTTTCTTGATAGTGATGTCTCCATTTTGTAATTCGCATGTTAGACTGACAATCATACATTCTGTTTTCTTTCAGTTGAAGTTTAGCTATTCCTTCTCGTTTTAACTTACATCCCTCTGTAGATTATTTCTGTGTCTGCTATCAACGTTATTTCATCTGCAGATCTAATTTTGTTAATATTGTTGCCATCAATAATGAATGCTGGTATGTCTTTCAATCCTCTCAGGGTTGCTTAATATAAAAGTTGAATAAGCTTGGTGAGAAGATACATTTTTATCTTACGCCACTTTCTATTTTTTTGCTTTTGTTTTCTTTGATGAATCATTTTCCTTTGCAGGCGTTTTGCTCTTATTACAACTTCTGTATTATTCAAATATCATTACCAAGTTAATTAGGCTTGCCGAAAAGTTCAAACAGTTCATTTTGAGATAGATTATTCAAAGATCTTAAGACGGATAATGCGACACCGAAATTCGAAGCCTTATTTGAAGAGTAAAAGATGCCTTTCAAAAGCTAAACAACGTATTAAGAAACAGGAAAATTATGGTTGTTATAAAGAAAAGACTACTGAAATAGTAGGTAATGTTGGTCCTCCTATATGGCAGTGAATGCTGGACAATCTTATCGCAAATGAAGAAGAGATCTGACACAACAGAAATGTGGTTGTACATAAGTATTCTGAGAATACAATATGCAATGCAACAACGAATTTTAAGGAAAAGGGAATAAAAAGGGACACTTAAACTTAGCATCACTGACCACAGAGAGCCATCCCTGGCCCCGCTTAAAATATATGACGCTCAACTTCTCGGGAGCTCCTCTTTGCGACTCATCGGTCTCACATTGACTGCTGACTTGAGAAGGAACAAATAAATTGAGTCAATAGCTTCGTCCACTGCAAGGAAAGTTGGCTCCCTGGGCCACGCCGGGAATTTTTTCTCGGCGGAGTCGATTCTTCAAATCTACAAATCAGCCATTTTCCCTTGCATGGAGTATTGCTGTCATATATGGTCTGGAACCTCTTCTGTTTGTCTCAAGCTTCTTGATAAGATCCAGAGACGGATATGCAATGTAATTGGCCCTGATCTGGAATTTCGTCTGCAGTCGCTCTCACACAGACTTGCCATGGCCCCACTCTGTCTTTTTTACAAATACCTTCACGGTAACTGCTTCGAGGAGCTGCTTTCTCTATTTCCCAAACTTCATGAATTTAAGCGTTCAACTAGGCTGGCATCTCGCTCTCAGCCTTTCACTGTCTAAACTGTTAAATGTAGCCGTCTCTTCAACTCCAATAGCTTCATATATCGCACCTCTAGACTGTGGAGCTCCATCCATTTTTCTTGTTTTCCTGATAGCTATAATCTCCAACTATTCAAATGTAATGTCAATCGATGTCTCCAGATCCTTTGATCTATACCCTATCCTTCTCTTCATCCTTTCCTCTATCACTCCTATTTTCTTTCGCTCCAACTCACTGTAACCTCTTGCGTGCTAGTAACTTCATGCCTTGCTTGGGGTGAAATGCTTAAAAAAAAGATAAAGTCAGTTGAAGTATCTCAAGCGCATAATGAGGAAATTGGGGTTTTGCAAAATTGACACCCACGGGGCATATTCATCGATATATGAAAGCAACAAAGAACTTACCTAACAGATTTATGATGATGAATGGCCTAGTATGGTGCAGTTGTGGGTCTATGCTTCATATCTCCTGTTTAAAAGGTTATTAACAACAGCTTCTGCGAAAGAAACAGGAGGTCCACAAACAAAACTCATTCGATAATTGATCGAAGATCTAGGCGTGGTTTCGGGACAGAAATGTCACTACAAATAATTTATACACTGCCACTCAATATCTTGAGAATTTTTCATCCAACATAGCTTGAGAGCGTCTGTACGATTGGAATGTCTGCATAAAATATAAGAAAAATTAGTGAGAAATCGACAAAAGGTCCGGAATTTCAAGATTCAGTATTGTGGAAAAAACCTCTTATATGAAACATTACCAAAATATTGTTTAAGAAATTGGGGAGAAATCATACAAAATCGTCATAACGAAAGAATCCAATGCCAGATCCTATAAAAAAAACAAACAAAAAAACAAAAAAAACGTTACTATGGGGTATGACTTATGAGATGCGAGTTATACAGTTCAGAAAGAGCAAGAATAACATTTTGTAAAAGTGAGGTTTAAAGACCTGCACTTTTTACTACATCGTCTTCTGCATCAAATGCATTGTCCAGATTATGTTTGGTACGACAAATATAGGTCGATTGGTAAGCATTCGTTTATCACAGGCGACAAAGGTACGGACCTGTTTTGTCGTAATTAAGTGTATTTTTAGATATGTTTGAAGCTACATGTTCTTCAACACCCAATGTTTCGTCAAGACTTTGTTTGGTACCACAAATTTAAATGGGAAAACAATACTCCCATTGATCTGAACTGAATCTTGTAAAGATAGCGAACTTGAGAAGGAGTAAGATAGTTTCTAAAGTCATACATAACACTGCTAATTTTTCGAACTTCTTTAGGGATTTCAGGAAAATTTCTGGTGTGGTATTCGATAGTTTATCTCTGTAAAGTGTTGGTAGAGATGGTTAGCATCTTGCTGGAATACAATAGTAATCACTGTAGTTATGTTTGGAGTCATGTGTTATTTAATATTCAATGCTTCAGACAGATTTGCTTTGGTACAACACATTTAGGTTGAATAATAGACATCTACTTATATCGGGCGACAAATATCTGTTTGGTCAAAATTAAGAATATTTTGTAGGCATATTTGAAGATACATGGTCTTCCGTATTCAATGCATTGTACAGATTATATTTGGTACAAAAATATAGGTTGATTCGTTAGAATTCGTTTATAACAGGCGACAAAGTTAGCGACCTGTTCTGTCGTAATTAGGTGTATTTTTTGCTACGTTTGAAGCTACATATTCTTCAACATGTTTCGTCAAGATTTTGTTCGGTGCCACAGATTTAAGTTGACACGTAGGCTACCCAGTTTGATCGAAATTAAATTCATTTCTGAGCAGTGACTAGAGTGCTTTAGCTCATCTTTGCATGGCAGCCTCTTTCGTAGGTTTGGCAGACGAAGTTAAAATGTAGAATTGAATGTCTGAAATTGCACCAAATTCTTCCTACGTTGTCTTCTGACCTCCAGCTCTTAGTTTCTTTTTTGTCTACCATTGATAAATCATTTAACAGTATGATAACAGTCGGCTACTGGGGTCGATGCTTGCCCTTTGGAGTTCCCTCTTACAGACGTCCTGAGAAACATAGAACAGTCAGCCCTGTTGAGTCTGTATCCGTGGCCTTGATGGCATTTGATGTACGTAAACCAACCACCGGCAGACAACATTGACCGTGGGAGAGTTATATGTTTCGTGAAACTGTTTGCTCCAGCACAGTAGTGTTTGCAATTTTTTATTATTAAACAGTTTGTTTCTTTTTTATTATTTACTAGTAGCCATTCCAAGCTGGTCGATTAGAAAATCCGTTCAATTTGGAGGAAGCAAAAACAGATTCATGTTTCGATGTAACA
Organism: Acanthosepion lycidas; assembly: GCA_963932145.1. Lineage (NCBI taxonomy): Eukaryota > Metazoa > Mollusca > Cephalopoda > Sepiida > Sepiidae > Acanthosepion > Acanthosepion lycidas. Next base: position 103,731,897 of record OZ010583.1, read on the forward strand.
AAGTCTATATTGTTCAATTCTTTAAACTGCTTTTATTAAAAAAAACATTTTGAACTAATGCGGTTACTGATATAAAAGTAGTAGTCTGTATTTTTTCAATCGAAGTTAGCCGAGGATATGATGGGGTAAAACAGACATTATGAAGACCAACTTTAGACCAGAATTTTTTTGAAGTCTTTGAAATTCAATTTTTCTGTTTGCTACCAGCGATGTAAAACAGAATAGATTTATTAAGCAATAGTTAAGTTTGATGAAAATTGATTGAAAGTTCAACGAAAAGTAAGAAAGAAACAAGTAAAACTCGACATTTTTCGCTATTTACGCGGGTTTTCACTATATGGATGGACTCAATTATCAAGTTAAATGACTGTTAAACAATCCTTATTGTTGGCTACAATTGAGTGAAGTCTGTATTTGATTTGGAGTTCATAGATTAAAATTTGTGTTGAAATCGATTTTTCGTTTTTCACGGTTTTTCGCTAAATGCAGTGGCATAGAAATAAAAATGAGGGATCGTTGAGCTCGCCATGATGAAAGTGACCTACATACCGAGTCAGGATAAAATCAGAGAAAAATTATTCAATTTATCGATTTTTTGTTGGCTCTATCGATTATTCATTTTTCAAATGATCGCTTTTTTACGCTAAGAACCTATCTTTTACATTGTACAATGTATAAGGCAATTTTGGTCAAAATCAGTTCGATGGATCTCAAGTAACCAGGTATCACACAGACAGACAAACACACAGACATCCTCTGTTTTATATATAGAGATTTCTATCTTTCCCATTAAATTACTCTGATTTTATGTAAAAAAAATGATGGATTTAGAAATATTCAAGTAATTCTTTTCTCATATCAGTTTCTCTCTAACGAAACACGACTCTTACATTTTATAAAATCCGCCCCATTTTACATCTAGCCCTTGCTCATTGAAGAACATAACAACATGGGCAAGTATAATATCTAGCCAGTGTCCCCTCGTAAACTAAATAGTTGAATTCCAACGACGTTAATGGAGTTTTAATAATTGCAAGATCAAGTATTAGTAATACATTTCTTCTATCAACTGGGTCATTGCATTTATTTTTAATTAATTCGCTGAGATAATATAATATTCCTTTCATTTTACCGCCAAATAATCTTCATAGACCGATGCAGGAGAAGATCAACAGGTGGTTCCCTTGGTAATTTGTTTTCGCGGTCAGTTTTCATTTAAATGTTCGTTAACAATTAATTGAAACATGATCGTCATCTGCAAAGGAAACGCCCACATACACTTCACTTCGCTTTCGACACACGAGCAAATCAGTCATCTTAACCGACAAGCACACACTTGCCCACAGACATATTTTTTTTAGAACTCGGTGCATTTTACTGGTGCGAAACAAAAACGCATGAAATTGAATTACTGGGTGAACGTATTAGGTTGGTGCAAAAATAATGTCGTTTTTTGACGTTAAAAATACGTCAAAAACCGACATTATTTTTGCACCAACCTACTATTTCTCTCATTCACACAAGGAGTTGACCAAATTCAGATGCCGGTACATTTTGAAATTCAAAGAAAGTTTACAGAAGTAGCTGGTTATTTGTTAATAGAACGAATGTAATCGAACCGGCTATATTTTAATGAGCTCTTTATAAAAAAGCAAAGATCAAAGAAGAAATGATGATGTTTATCTACACACGTTCCATTAAGAAAGAAATGGGTGAAATCAAAACATCATTTTGCTTCTCCTCCTTCTACTTTTTCTTCTTTTTCTCCTCTGCATATTCGATCTTTTCCTCCTTTATTTGACCTTCCACCTCCTTCTACTCCTTTTTCACCTCCCTCTCCTCCTCCTCCTCCTCTTCCTTCTCTTCCTTTTTCTTTTTTCTTTAATTACTATTTCTTCGTATCCTGCTCCCCCTCCTTCTCTTCCCCCCCTCTGTTTTCTTTTGTTCTTCTTCTTCTGATCCACATTCTTTTTCTTCATGTTCTACTCATCCTGCACTTTCTTTTTCTTCTCCTCCTCTTTTTTCTTCCCCCTCATCCTCCCTTCTTCTACTTCCTTCCTCCTGCTACTACCACTTCTACTTCTCCTCTTTATCTTCCTCATCCGCTTTCTTCATCTTCTCTGTATGTTGTGTCCCTTAATAACTTAGTGATCATAGTTTCCAACAATTCCTTGTTTTTTTTTGTCCTTATTAATATGTCGCATGAGTGTCAAAATCTCCAAGCATTCTTCCCACATTATAGAAGTTCTGTGGAAAACCATGTGGTTTCAAAATGAATGCCTTTCTGAATTCAGGTAAAATGCAAATAAAAATATTAAATTGAATTAAAAAAAAAATGAATGCTAATTTCAATTTCATACCTGTAGCATGTGCGTGTGTATTCATTCTACTGTACATTCACTTGTTATCATGAGGATGAAAGCGGACAAACACTTCCTGCCCGGTGTGAGTATAATTTCGCTCTACCGAAAACTCATTTTAATCTTTTTTTCTATTTTCTTAAATTCTTTATTTTTCTGTATTTTTTTTTTTTTTAATCCTTAAATTTTATTTTTCGTTTCGAAAGAATAATCAGAAAAAAGGGAAAATTGAATGTCTTTGGCTAGATGCGAAAATGTCTCGTCAATGGGACTTAGTATAAGTTAAAACTTAATGTTGCGAAAGGGTAAATCCAACTGTCAGCCAGGACTCTTCACAAACTACCCCCCTCTCATCGTTCTCTCTGTTTTTGTTGTTGTTCTATGTGTTATATGTAATAGGAGTAGGTAGGCTTTCCTACCGCCCGGTCAACACTCCTCCCCCTTCTCTTGAACATGAGTAGAGGCTTATGCCTTGTTTCTTGTTTAGGAAGGGGTTCCCGGTACTCTCTCTCTCTCTCTGGCCTCTGTATCTCCCGTTGCTTTTATCTATCCGCTACCCTTCTCCTCATCCTTTCTTCGGTCACTCCCATCTGATCTTGCTCCAAATTTTTCTGTAACCCCTTGCGTCCTAGTGGCTTCCCGCCTTGTTTGGGGTGAAACACTTAAAAAAAACCCCCTGAAAATGACAACACTTAGTTTTCTTTGCATGTCTGCTATCAAAACTGTATCTTCTGCATATCCTATGTTGTTACGACTGAGGCTACCGATAATAAATCATAGCAGGACTTCTAATTCTCTCAGAATCACCTCGGTTGAATAAGTCTGGTGAGAAGACACATCCTTGTCTTACACCCCTTTCTATTTTGTATATCTACTGAAATCATTTTCTATTCGTATGCAGACAGTTTTATGTCATTATATGTTCTTTATTATTTTAAAATCCTTCCTAATTGTATCATGACTGCTGAGCAATAGATTTTTTATCATGCTTTATCGAACGCCTTTGCGTAATCAAGACAACATAGGCACATGTTTTTCTGCATTTGTATTGCTGTTTCTGATAGCATTCTTAGCATAAATATCGCCTTCCTTGTTTTAGTGTATTTGACGAACCAGCACTGTTCCTGTTATATTTCTGCTCGCATTTTGCTGTGCACCCTATTCATCACGATTCGGAGGATAAGTTTCATTATATGGCTCTTTAGGCTGATTGTCTAATGAAATTCCCGTTTGTTTGCACCTGGATTCTTATTATGTTAGTGTTATGAAGATAAATCTTCTTAGGTCTTCCGGTATAACACTGCAGATTTATTTATTATTTCTCTAATGTTATCCATAGTGAAATTGTCTAAGAATGCCATCATCACTATTACAATTCAGTTCGATCCTGCCGCTTTTTAGTTCAATTTGGCTATTACTGACTCCGCTTCAGATTTTTAGATATCGGGCAGTCGATATTTCTGTATATTGTCGATTGTTCTTATTCGTCCTGAAGGAGATCTTCGTCATACTCGTACCATCTCCGAGGTACTATTCGAAGAAACCTCTTTGCAGCGACAGAAGCACATAAACATACACACACATATCTATCTATCTATCTATCTATCTATCTATCTATCTATCTATATATATATATATATGTATATATTAGGTTGGTGCCAAAATAATGACGTAATAATGTCGTTTTTTGACGTATTTGTTAACGTCAAAAAACGACATTATTACGTCATTATTTTTGCACCTACCTAATATATATCTATATGGTATAAAATGACAATTGAAAAAAATCTTAGATTTTGCCAACGCCTTTGGTCTTCCGACTTTTTCAAGGCAAAAATGAAATCGAAATGTTTTTGTTGTTATAATTCCATTAAAAAAAATTAAAATTTAAAAAGATAGACGCTTCTGTCTAAGGCTTTTTTTTTTCTGGTTAATGTAAATTACCTTTATAGTAAGGGATGTTTTTCCATGCCGGCAATATAAAGATACTCTAAAGGTAATTTACATTAAACAGAAAAAAAAGGCTTAGACAGAAGCGTCTATTTTTTAAATTTGGATTTTCTAATGTAGCAATAACAACAAAAACATTTCGATTTCATTCTTGCTTTTAAAAAGTTGGAAGACGAAACGCGTCGGCAAAATCTAAGATTATTTTCCAATTGTCATTTTATATCAATCTGTCTTGTCCACAGAATTGATCTGGGAATTTAACTACACACACATGCACACGCACACTTACACACACACACACATATATATATATATATATATATATATATATATATATATATATATATAATTAACACAATTAAAAGTTTGTCACTTAGCTCCATAGTTTCGCAGACTCACTCTCCGCGAATTACCCCGTCTACTCGTCAGAGGATATCAACAAATGAGTGCTTATACTTCTCATTATATGATATGCACTTTTCATTACTGAAGGGTCTTTTTTTTCCATAGTGCATGTATGCGAATATGTCCGTCTACAAAATTCTGTCAAACATTAAACATGTATCAATTCAATTAGTACACTATCTCTGATATCGAGCAATTTTTTTTAACAAAGAATGCTTGCCTTAAATGTTTTTTTTTATATCTGTCTCCCACTGAGTGACAGCATTTTTGGCTTCGTACTATCTTTAACATCTCTATATAGCATTTTATTTTTAAGATATATTTGAATAGAAGACATCTTTTGCCTGAAAAGCGGCATGTAATTGATGAAGCAACCAATATGGCCGCTTCTTATAAAGACACGTTAAATTTTACCGATGAGAAAAGTACAAAAGTAAAATCATCATCATCGTTAACATCTTTATCATCATCAGCAGCATCAGCATTAAATAACAGATTCCCTACTGAAAGAATCAGACACAGCTGTTTAGTTACAGGCAAGTTTACAATGCCTGTCGCCATTTATATAGATCACAAATGATTGATATACTGAGGACATTACTCAGACAATTGCTCATAAATTTCCTTCTGCATGCAGGTTCCATTAAAAGATATTCGTTTTAGAAATGTATGTTACATGTACACATACGCGAAAGCAAATTATATGCATGCACATACCCACAAACACATACGCAAAAACATACAAACAGACACTGATATTAGGTTTTTATTACTGTACTATATCGATTTACAGAAATTATCTCACACATTTATACGTCTACCATTCGTCTATTGAATATTGCTCTCATATCTGGTATGATACTTATGCTACACACGTAAATATTGATGAAATAGAAAGAATCTGCAATGTTTTTGCTCTTGACCTAGGATCTCTTATTCACAGCTTCCCTATGACTTTTCTATTAGATTGGTGCAAAAACAATGTCGTCTTTTGACGATTTTTTTTATTATCCTTCACCCATTTATCCAACTTTTTTGACTTCCGTATCTGCTTTAAATGGCGAACGACACTTGAATGGTCAACCTGGAATTCAACAGCAACTTCCCGTGTGGTTTTGCGAAGCTCGGCTTCAATTAAGGCTTTCAAATGTTCGTTATCAACCGCAGTCGGCCGGCCGCGACCGTCTTCATCTTCGAGGCTCTCGTCACCATTGTGAAATTTCTTGAACCACCGTTGTGCCACACGTTCGTTAGTGGTTCCTGGGCCAAACGCATCATTGATATCACAAGCTGTCTCGGCAGCTTTTCGGCCTAGTTTGAACTGGAACAAGAAAATTGTGCGGATTTGAATTTTGTCTATGCTGTCGAAAAGCCTCCAAAAACATGAATGAAGAGATTGAGAACGGTAACGAATAACACGATTCGACAGAGCGAAAAACGCGCTTCAAAATGATATATAACATGGCTATATATATCAATGAATTAATTCAGAAATCATGTATAAAAGTAACATGTGAGAAAACGAAATTATTTTTGCACCAACCTAATACAAATTTATAGAAATCCTTCTGATGAGCTGTTTTCTTCGAGACCTAGATTCAATACATTTAAGCGCAATACTAGATTGTCGGCAAGGTTTCATTTTACAGTTGACTTGGATAAGTATAACCCTGAGTTCTATGCTAACAGTTCTCTCACAGTTCTTGATCGTGATGCTTTCTTCCCGATTCTTGTGTTCTAGTCAACTCAGTCTTTGAAAAAATTAAATGCAATGCCATTCCTTATTTTCTATACTTTTTAATTCTTGTTCCTCTCATGATCTTAAATTAACTCCTCAGACCAATACTTTGATATGGATGTCATGTATTTCAGAAATATCTAAAGTGCAAGCTGTATGCAACTGCTTCCTAAGATCAAAAGTAAGAAAAGGATTTGAGCGAGTAAAGCCTGATGGTCTTGGCAAAAATAAACCTTCTTCGAATATTGTGGTGTGGCGCTACAGAATCACAAAAAAGAACGGTATCCTATAACAGAAACTTGAGGAATACCAGAAGCAGCAACAGATAAAATGGATAGCACGTGTAATTCGAAGAGAAAATAATAACATAATCAAGATGTTGGCATTCCACAACATTTCAAACGGAAGAATAAGGAGGAAGC
>OZ010583.1:103746271-103783771 GCA_963932145.1 Acanthosepion lycidas
AGGGCCGCGTCCCTCAGAGCGCAACCAGTCTGAGGACGGAAAACCTGTCACTGGAACAAACTCTTCTACGAACGAAGAGACACTTGGTCACCGAACCCGGATAATTCCTAACCAAGTGACTCAATACCAAAACGTCTAATAAAAAGAAAACGAACGAAATGGTCTCTCGAAGAGTATTAACAAGTCATAAGATCATTCTTCACTGCACTCGAAAATACAGCAAAGAACACCACGAATCAGACATACTACATATGGAAAACTATGGTTTGAAGTGAAATATGACCTCATCTCAATCCAAATATGCCTGCCAATGCCCGCAGGGGCATCGTGCGAAACAAGAGAGTCTAAAATGCAGAAATAGATACGATAAAACTAAATATAAGACTGAATACAATAACCCATCAGTCAAACAATAAAGAGATGAGGGTAGAAATAATTAATATGACAGAAGATTAGGTAAAAACTAAAATAAATGAGATAAGAAATAACAATCTCCCAGGAAATAAAATCGAAGAATCTACCTATGACATAATCTGCAGTTATCTATACGATGTCGCTGAAAATTATCTTCAAAGAGGCATTGTAGTCTGCAGGAACTGTCATATCAATAAGGAGGCACTTTTTTGTTTGTGGTCTTTAATAAAAATTATTAAAATTATTATCATTTCCTTTGATTTCTCTTGTATAGGCGTTTCCTTCCGAGTCTCAACATGAGACCTAAGGTTCAAAATAGCTTTATGACATTTTCCACTTATCATTTTTATATATAAAAAAAAAATAAAATTTAAGATTACATACATTTTACATTGATAAAACTCTTCGTAATGTGTTAGCTGTATCATGAGTACAATTGTTTGTATATCATTATGGTATAGATTACCAGGCATCCTTACAATGAGTCTACTGGAACCTTTTACAATTTGTTCTCATATTGGTATCTCACCATACCCTCAGAGGTTGTCAACGGGTTTCCCCCCTCTCTCACAGTGGCATCTCATACCGATCCCTTCAGGGGGTGTCAACAGGCCTCCCCTCCTACTTCACATGATTACCTTCGCCTAACGCTCACGCCAGCATTCAGCCAATGGGCGTCCAGCAGTGTGGGTGTGGCAAGACTGGCCTCGGTTTAAAAAAATCTTGCTCAAAGAAAAAAAATTATCTCCTCTTTCTCTTTTTCTTTTCTTTCTTTTCTTTCGTAGTGTGGTCCTTTAATCACAATTCTTATCCTAAATGTCACTTCATATGTAATTCGTCAACGAGATTTTCGCCAATTATCAAGTGGGTGGTCATTTGGACGTATCGCACCTTGGTCCCAATTATTCGTTCTGATAAAATAATTTTGCTATCATAGCCAGCCCTTGACAATAAACACGTGTTTTTCCCAAATGACATGGAGGTGGTTCCACGGACATTTTGGTTTCGGTCAAGCTTGACCTAATTAATTTTTATCTCCCAGCACCCTGCGGGAGGTCCAGTGGGCATTTTGTTTTTCGGTCAGTGCGTGCTTAATTAATTTTTATTTTTATCTCTTTAAAATTCTGCGGGAGGTCGCTTGTCCAACTTGAAATTTTTAACATTGCTATGGGCAGATTGGATATATCTTACTCGCTGCCCCGTAACATAAATCAGATTAAATCCGAAACATTTGCGACCTTACTTCCCTCGCTAATGAGAATAAAACCTTTAGCATTTTTCTTTGTTAAAAAGAATAACATCGCTTAGTGTCCTTTTCGTGATGGCTTCTTATCACCTAAATTTAATTCTCGCCTTTCTTTTTTCTTCTTTCTTTCTAGCGGCCTAAATAGTGTCACATGGAAATATTGATGTCCTTGAGACACATTTGTGAGATTTCCACTTCAAGATCCTTCTATTTTGTCTGTGTGCATTGAAAAGTCCCATAAAATGTTTACAGGTCCTATTTCTGTAATCGAGTTTGGGTGATGTTCATACCAGTTTCTTACAGTTTCTTTTCCGTAAAAGATGCAGATTTTCCAGTGCAGCTATTGACCCATTCTACCATACCAGGATTATATCCAGAGGGTGCTGACACTGTGCAACCTGATACAATATGATCTGTTTCTGGATATTTATAACAGAATCCGCATTTGGGGTCAGCACAGTTTGTCAGTATGTGTGTTCGGGAATTTCTATTTAACAAGCATTGGTCTTTTGCAAAAAGTATACAACCTTGCGTGACCACTGATGGGTACGGGGTTTTATCTATCTATATCAGCTTGTTTGGTACGGGCAGAGTACTGGCCATGAAGAGGCTTATCTTGACATCATTTCTGCATTTGGTACATTGAATTTGCTTTTGCTTTCTTTTCTAGGCTCTTTGCCGCTGCAGTCGGTGTATTATGGATTATTTGCACATTTCCCCCCTCCTTGAAATTCCCTTTTGAATTTGTTGGCTTCCTTTATTACGGAATAAATTTTCTTATTTATTTATTAATTATTATTATTATTATTATTATTATTATGAATTGAAGTAGTTGGTGTAACATCTGAAATATAATTATTTTATTTGTATTATAAATTTGCAAATATTAGGTTGGTGCAAAAATAATGTCGTTTTCTCACATAGTAACATATGTGAGAAAACGACATTATTTTTGCACTAACCTAATATCATATATAGATTATGATAGAAGTGTTTACAGATGTTATTAAAGAGTTTATTTGTTTAGATAACGGTCAGATTTTCCTCTTTGTTGATATTTTATTTTTGGTTTGTATGTTAATTACTGATAGGATAACATTATTAACAACTGTTTTATAAATATGTTTATTTTGTTTAATAGTTTAATTCATTTCTCCTTGCTGTTATCGTCATCATTAATATCCTTTTGTTATTATCAATCGCTTCTCTTCATTAGTTTCTTATTACAATTATTTTATTTTTTTACTGTTAATAACTTCAAGCAATTTAGTTTGGTGTCGGTGCGTTCGTTTCTTTTACGATTGCTTTCCGATTTATTAGCGATTAACGTTCATTTTGTTTTGATTCTTCATGGGCAGATGCTGCAAAAAGATTCAACAGTAAAATGGATACATTATTGGAAGAAGAAGAAGAAGAAGAAGAAGAAGAAGAAGAAGAAGAAGAAGATGATGATGATATAGGAGGAAATAATAATAATAATAATAACAATAATAATAATAATATTGAGATCGAAATCTCAAAAATGAGGCACATGGGAACATCAACAATCCCTGTTGTAGTTGGAGTCATCGGATTGGTTGTAAAAGATTCCAGTAGATTCATTGATGGGATTACTGGGAGCGCATCCCTTAAAAAAAATACAAAAATTCTTCTAACGAGTACAGTCCTCAGCTTACGAAGGGCTTTATCTATGTAAAATATGTGTTGCTTTTTCTTTAATTGATCTCTCGAAAATGTCAAGATGCCATTTTTGATCTTAGGTCTCTAGGCATGACCCGAAAAGAAATGTGTACACACCAGAAATCAACGGAGATAAGACAATAATAATAACATATACCCAAAGACATAACAAGGTAGAGAGATATGTGCACTGAAAGATATGTAAAAAGCACAAAATCGAAACCACTGAGAGATGCTATGACCAGGAACAGACACAGTTACGCAAAATAACGACATGCCAATTCAAATTGACAAGGAAATAATAGCAAAATCACCTGATATTATCATAAAAGAAAACACATTCAGGAAGTGTAAGTTTATTGACCCATCAGTACCATCTGACAGAACCCCCCCCCAAGAAAATTATCGAGGCATTGTCCAAATATAAGTACCTGGAGATCGACATTAACAGAATATGGGGAAGGAAGACTGATACTGCACCAAGAGTAATCGGAGCCCTAGGCCTCGTGAAAGAAGGAATGGACAATATTACTAAATGTCCCAAGCAGCAGCAGCAGCAGCAGCAGCAGCAGCAACAACAACAACAACAACAACAATAACAATAATAATAATAATAATAATAATAATAATAGCAGCAGCAGCAGCAGCAGCACTAATACCAGATGCAGAGATATGACCAGTAACAATTATATGGGATTTTACCATAGACTCAGACAAAACAATCAAACTAATCATCCAGGCATCGTGATCAGGGACAGCAAAAATATATTCTGCCTTTTTATGGACATGACACTTTCTGGAGATTGCAATGTATCTTTGAAGATTTTCAAAAAAAAATATTCAAATAAAATCGAAATTTCAAATATGTGGCACATGAGGACATCAACAATTCCAGTTGTAGTTGGAGCCCTCGGATGATTAGAAAAGGTTATGATAGACTCATTGAAGAAATTACTGGTAGCGGATGAATTAAAGATATAATACAAACTACTAACCACAAATACAGCTCACATATTACGAAGAGTGTTTGTTTATTTCATTATTTTATTTTTTGACAAAAATGACCAGTGGAAAATATCATAAAGCCATTTCTTACCTTAGGTCACTGGTTGGGACCCGGAAATAAATCTGTATCGAAATAAAAAATACTACTACTACTACTAATAATAATAATAATAATAATAATTACATGGACCTTGAAATAGAAATCTCAAAAATGTGGCAGATGGGAAAATAGACAATACCTGTTGTAGTTGGAGCCCTAGGAATGGTTGGAAAAGATTCCAGAAGACTAATTGAAGGAATTCCTGGAAGTCCATGCCTCAAGGAGATAGAAAAAAATTGTTCTGGCAAGTACAGCCCACACTTTACGAAGGGCTTTATCTATGTAATATTTTTTTTGTCAGTGGAAAGTGTCATGATGCCATTTCTAACCTTAGGTCCCTGGGCGAGACCCGTAAAGAAATGTGTAAACGCCAGAAATCAAAGAAAATAAAAATGATAATAATAATAATGACAACCAGGAAAGGGCAAAAGTTAAAGAAAGATGACGTAATATTAAACCAGAGGTTGTTTAGAAGTAAATGGAAAAGCGACAGAAAAGAAGTTAACAAAGATGAGAGATTTTATAAGATGAAGGAAAACAATCAGGGCAGGAAAGAAAAATAAAAATCAATTGATTACAAAAACTCAAAATAATATATTTAGGGATTAAATGAAGAAAATATGTAAGAAAGGAGAAAAATAAGGAAGAAGCAGAAAGAAAAGAAGCAAGAAAAGAAGCAAGAAGTGAAAAAAGAAATATTTAAGAAGAAGTACATGAAAAAAAGGAAGCAAAAAGAATCGTTGTCGCATAAAAAAAAAAAAATACGTCAAAAAATGTCTCAGCCGAAATTATATAAACCACGACTTTGCATTTCAGTAAATTATGAATTCCATTATTTTTTCGATACTAGGACAACATACAGTTTTGAATTCAGATTTGCCCTTCTTCTTGACTGTCAATCAGAAGTAAAGTCTGGCTTTCTATTTAACCCATAACTGGAGGAAGAACAGATAGATTTATACCTTTCCCAAATTTAAATGTGCAACAGTTACGCTAACAAACTCGGCTCGAATTCAAACCCGATGAGTCGTGTTCCCTTTTTGAGACGCTAACCTTTGAAATATCCGAAAATAACGAAGGAAGTGAAAGTGACCAAAAGTGGAGGTAGGCTATAAAATAAGCACATGAACAGCCACGTATTATTTTAAAATAGGTACCTCCACTAGGTCACGTAAAAAAAACAGCATATCACGATTAAAAAATGCTCGATTGTGACGAGGTGATGACAGATTACTATGGCTGATCAAAATTGACAATTTTTGCAAAGTAAGCGAACGCGGTTTTTTGTTTTTAACTAGTACTTTTTAAATATTAACATTTTTATTCAGTAATTATGTCCTTTCTTAAATAGGTAATTATTTAAAGTTTTTTATTAATTAGATAATTGTTTAAATTTTTTTAAGGATTATGTCATGTATACATTTCCATACGTAGAAATTATGAACGTTTTTTTTCAATAAAATTTTTAAAAAATTATTTTAAAAATATTTGTGGTCAAATGACTGTTAAGCGCTTTTCAAATTTCAATTCGTAAATTTACTTTTTCATTAACGTTATCATTGCATTACGTGCTTGCAAGCAATAAAGAATTTCAAATGATTTTTGAATTATTAAGAAGTTAATGACAAAAAAATTATAAATTTATAAAAAATACATTATTCATCGAAAAAAAAGTTATTTCTTCACAAAATAATGTCCTTAGTATAAAGTATTTATACAAACAGGTGAAAGATTTTCTAATTAACTAATGTCATAGTTTTTTACATTTTTTTTTCATAATTCAGAGCAGATTTTGTATGATAGGGGGTACTGTTTTACAAAAAAAACTGGTGATTTACTTTCTACAAAGAGTCCTGTTTATAACTAATAAAACAAATCCCGTGCTTGAAGATTTAATTTCTCGAAAGTTCATGAAAATATGTAAGTTGGTGGAAACATGTTAAAAAAAGTCTCTTTTTAACAAGATTTTCTAAAAAAGAAAATTTCCAAAATAATTTAATTCCTTTGTGAAGAAATCCTGAAAGTTTCATTAAAATCCGACAATTATTTGATTTTTGCAAGAATTTTTAAACTTAGGTATCGCAAATTTATGCCGAAAAAGTGGAGGTTCCTATTTTAAAACAAAGAAAAAAGTGAATTAATGGAGATAAAAAAAAAAGCAAGACGACCTTGAAAGGAAGTAGATACAATTAAATAATAAATGAGTTTCGATCAAAAGTAAAGAACAGACTAAAGGCAACAGCAAGAAAAATTAGAAAAAAGAAAAATTCAATTTCAGTAGTTGTACGCACACATAAAAGAACTGCACGAGACATAATTTTTTTCAACGTCAGGGGACATATATCTATAGGGATGGGAGAATAGACCGCAAAGGTAATTAAGAAACGTCTTGACGAATCAACGACGTACTTTAATACTGATTCTTTATGGCCAAGACATCTGATTGCTGTAAACACGAGACTACTTAGTCGTTGTCACGTGACACTCATCTCCAAGAAAATAAAAGAAAAAAAATAGCAAAAGAGAGGAAAACATATTAGCATCGATAATTCAAATTGATTAGAAAAAAAAAAGCGGCCGTCGTATTTTATTTTATATTTCATTATTATTGGTATATGTTTTTTTTTTCTATTTCTTTTCCGTTATCTTTACTTAGATATATATCCTTCAAGATTTCTATTTTGTCTGAGGATGAGATTTTATTATATTTTTAAAATTGTTTCTTTCTTGATCGGCGATGGCGTAAAATTCGTTGAGTATTCGGAGAATATGACAAGAAGTAGAGAACTTATAGGAAATACCAATTATCTGATATGACATGTATATAAAAATAGATGTCGACAAACAGAATGACTATAACATTACAAATGATATCTAATAGGAAAAAAGTTCGCTTTTAGTGACAACATATTTTTTGTACGTGTCTGTAATCATTTTAAATTCAAGATTTCATTGAAAATATACTAGTTTTATTAAGATTTTTTTTCTGATGTACTATCAAATCAGTAATGCCATTAAAAAGAATTTGAATCAGAAAGAAGAGTAAGTAAGGAATGTGGAGACAATGTGATCCATTAAGAATATTGTGTACATATTAGTTTAACCACTCAGATAAAAACTATATGCAAAAAAAAAAAAAAAAAAAAAAGAAAAACATAATTTGTTCCGGAGAGAGAAACACAGAAAATGTATTGGCCCATTAAGATTCAAACGAGTTTCCTATCCCACCAAGGATGTCAGATTTAAAGGGATTAATAAGAAAACTTGGCTGTAGTGGATTTCATTGTTTCGATAGACTATCTGTGAAAAAACCGAAAAGGATATGTATATAGTACATACTAGAAAGGTGAGGAAACTGTGGTGAATGAAAGCAACAGTTAGGGACAGTTAGTATCTACAGAATAGACGGACAAATAGGCAGACTTTGGTTTGTTTTACGGCATATCAACTTCAATAGGTATTTAATACCGACAATTATTTTTGCTGGTACTAATTTTGTTTGGTTTGTTTTATGGCATATCAACCTCAATGGGTTATTTAATGCTGACTATTTCTTCATTGCTGGTAACATTTTTTTTTCCAAAAATGTATTGCTGGTAATATGTTTTCGCCCAAAATCTATTGCTGGTAATATTTTTTTCAGAAAATGTATAGCTGTTTATATTGCTGGTAATATTTTTTTAAAAGCATTCCTGATAACAATTTGTTCTAAAAATTTTTGCTGGTAATAATTTTTTTACAAGATTTTTCTGGTATTATTTTTACACATTCATAGTATTTTGACTCCAGTTTGGGGGTTAACTATTTGCCCATAGCTGGGACCCTAACAGGTGCTACCACCTTAGACCAGGGTGGACCTGGGAAAACCAACAATTAAGAGGTGGTTCTACGGTCCTCAAAACCTAATCAGAGGCCTTACTGTTGGACGTAGTTTATCGTCTTACCCAGGAGGGTTATGTAGTTTATCGTGATACCCAGGACTGACAAATAGGCAGGAAGGCCTCGTAATTTTAAGACAATGTAATATTTGAAAACACGTAATAATATTACATATTTATGGGTGACCGTTTCTAAACTTATGCTTTGTTAAAAAATATTTGGAGGAAGAATTGCAAAATATGTTAAGGAAACACGAGAAAATGGTCAATATATATGAAATAAAGTTAAACCCCTACCACAAAGAAGAATAACGTTTAAATTGCGCCATGTCTTACGGCCATATCACGTTGAAACACCCGTTTCAATCAACGAAGTTAAGCGATGTTGACCTTGATCAGTACCTAGATGGGTGATGCGTTAGCTGTGTCTTTAAAACCCAGAAATTTTAAAACTTACTCCAAAATTCTCTTGAGGATGAAATGGAACTAATTTTTTTAATTTAATTACAAAATTAAATTCGGACCTTCCATTTTTGAAACATGGTTAGAACTGAGTAGCGGAAAAACCATATTTTAAATCAATTAATTTATAATATATATATATATATATATATATATATATATATATATATATATATATATATATATATTAGTTTAGATTGCATACAAAATTATAAAAAAAGATTAGAGGAAATTCGCGCGTAACGCACTACACTACCTGGGTTAGTTACTTGGGAATAGTTAATCAGTAGTAGTAATTAAACCCGCTTATGAGACGGACAAATCTCTTGTTATCTTTTATAATTGTATTATCCCCTCTACACATTCTATATCCACATGTTATTTAATATTAGATAGATAGATAGATTTTATATACATAAATTAGATTAGATAGGTTGATTTTATATTCCTATATTAGATTAGATTAGATAGATACCTAGCTAGCTAGATTTTATATACATAGATTAGATTAAATACATAGGTAGATTTTATACTCCTATATGAGATTAAACTAGATAGATAGGTAGATAGATAGTTTTTTATATACATAGATTAGATAGATAGGTAGATTTTATATTCCTATATTAGATTTGATTAGATTAGATTAGATTAGATAGATAGATAGATAGATAGATAGATAGATAGATTTGTGCATATAGCGAATTTCACAAAATAATAATTCATTCGACAGCCGCTGTTTCCCTGACATAAATAATGCAAGCCAAGTATAATCCAGTAACCGCTTTCGAATGTGCATGCAATGAACATTCATCGAGTTCGAATAATTGCATTTAAACAGTCCTGACTAGCTGTTCGGTGCATCTAAAAGGTAAGATAAACAGACTAAACGAGGTTGATGGCGAACGAATGCCATTTTCCAACGGTTGACGGCCCCAACGAACGCCTGCCGCACGTTAGCTGGTGACTCTGAAAGAAGTGATAATCGGTTTAACGGCACGAGCAAGTCGCGTGTTAACTTTGTTTACCACCGTCAGCGACCGCGGAGACGCTATCTGCGAAACCACAATGGCGTAGAGTCTATGCTGGAATACGATGCTATTAGTAGCAAGATGGAGGAATTTTTCTCATCTAGCTCGGTGTAAATCCACTGAAAAATTAGTGTTGACAATTCATCCTGCCTTAAAGGGTGTGTGTAATGATTGCATGTGATATATGATGGGGGAAAAAGCTATTTTCCTTAAACAAATCATAAAATCCGGGCTGAAAAAGACATAGATAATGGCTTAGTCAGGCTAGAATAACACCAGAAATAAAGAACGTAATTGTTTAAAGTGAATTGATTACACCTTTATGTTTAAATTTGATAGCTTAATTCTTCAGAAATGGGAATTTTGGGTTTCACAGTTCCAGACTGGATCTTCTATGTTCCGCGTCCCGTCACGGCATAAGCGATCATGGCTATCCACAACTTCCTATCTCGTGTCACTTTAAGCAGTTTGTTGACTTTTCTACGCCCCGCTCCTGTTCCATCATGCATTCACACAAACTTAGATAAGAGGCTCAAGGCCTTCCCTACCATCTCTGTTGCCCTGAATACACCCTGTGACGGTTACGTTTGCCAAGCCCTCTTTCCTCATTATGTCTCCAAGGAATTTCAACAGTCTTTTCCTGGTTCTGAGTATAAATATTCGTTCTCTTGCATATATAGATTAGATAAATATATTTCCTTTAAGCTCCGTCCATGGAATTCTTCGTATAGCTATATTTATGCTACGTCTTCTTTTTTCCTAATCCGTGAGGCGCTTGTCCAACATTCACCGTCATATGAGAAAATGAATATCACTCACCAATGAAACACACTTTTCTTTGTTTAGATTGTGAAAGTCTTATTTTGTTCATATCATGGTGTCATTCTCTGTTAAAACGCTTCCCAGTAAATATTAAATTTTCGATTATTAAATGTAATCATTTACTAAGATGATTTTTTCATGTTTTTTTTTTTTATGTCTGGCTGCTGTGGTCAAAATTTCATGCAAAGAATAAAATATAAATCGATTATATTCATTAGCAATGCCTACAAAAATAATATTTTATTTTTTTTAATGATAGACGTAGGGTAACTTTGCTCTCAATAGCTTGCATTTCTTTCGATCTTTTTTTTTATTTTTTACTACAAGCAAGGCAATAAAGCCACTACGCCACAAGGTGTTACTGAGTGTGAAAGAATAAGAAAAGCAAAACATTATTAAAGAGCGAGACAATAAAAAGTGAGGTATCAAGACGACTTTAGATAACGACTGACACGGCATTTAAATTTTTGAAAAAAAAGTTGGCATGGAAGCTAAAAGCCGGAAGAGTTTTCCACAGGCGAGAATAGCGAGAAAGGAAACTTTTGGCAAAGAAATTGTAAAACGAGGAGACCTGGTACTGTGTTTAAACTCGTAAAATTCATCAGAACAATTACATTGAATGTACTTAAAGAAAAAAAAGGGAAGCTACATTATGGAAGTGGGAAGTTGATTGAATTCTAGCAATAACATTAATAAGATTCTTCTCTGGATTTTATCAAGAATCATACTTATTATAAAACCCAGGTTGTGTGTGTGTGTGTCTGTTCGTTTATATATTGGATCGCATTTCCTACATTTTTCAACCGATTTCAACAAAACTTCACAGAACTACGTATAATTACCTTACGGTGGTTCTGACAGCGGCAAAAATTGGAAAAACACAATTGTTTTTGAACGAAATCAATTTGAAAACACGAAAGAGGCATTGCTGTCGCGAAAATGAAAGGGGGACAACTCATATCAAGTTATCTTTATTATAAAACCCAGGTTGCTTGTGTGCGTGTGTGTGTGTCTGTTCGTTTATATATGGGATCGGATTTCATACAGTTTTTCAACCGATTTCAACAAAACTTCAATTTTTTTTGGCAGGTAGTGTTTCTTATTGTCTTGCACACTTTTTTCTTTATTTTTACATTCAGAATGCTTTAAAAATTCCATTTACAAGACTATTGTTTATAATAAAATTCCATTCAGTCGGTAGACTCATAACGATTGAAAACAATGTTTTTGTTTGAGTTTGGTTTTGACCAATTCGTAAAAAAAAAAATAATTAAGACATGCGTGTCCGTCAACCTTAAACAATAATCTTTGTTAATTTTATTTTTCAGTCTTTATGTTGGTCGATACTTGATCTATCTCTTATTGTTACATCCCCGGGCAACACCGGGCTCTACTGTTAGTCTTTAAATATGTAGCAGGAGCACCAAACTATATGTGGCAGCAATATTAGTATCATGGACGAATGGTAACCCTATATATGTAAGGTAGATTTTGGAGATATAAATTGTCTAGGACGACACAGTGTACCAACTTTCGTAGCATCAGACCTAGCAGTTGATTCAATATAATCTTTCTAGATCATGTCAGCAGAAAACGTTAGCCGGAGAAAGTGCAATGAGTCAGTCTTCTCGGGTTTAGCCACCAGTCATGCTGATGGAAAGCATTAAGGGGTCTCTCTGATATTTAACAGAAAGCAGAGCAATACATTATTTGAATAGATAATGAAATGATTTCTCGAAGCTATCTCTAGGAATTGGAATTTAGAGTTTTCTATTTTTAGACTGGTTTGGTCGTGGGGATAAGAAATTGATTCACGCTTTTGATAAGGCTATTAATGAAAAAAAAATAATGAAACTAGACCAGAATTTGAACACGGCACCTTGATTTCATTTTCTGTTCTGATATTCACAGAAAAATTTCGTCTGGCATGGCCAATTCCGTACCGTACAGATTTCAAACTGACATCTACGAGTATAACCCCCCCCAAAAATGTTTCTCCTTTTATGTACAGAGTCCCTGCAGAATGCTGGTGATAGTATTTTCACACCATTTCCCAACATTCATAGCTGTAAAACAGTGTTTGTACAATTTACTATTCAACTACATTCCATATATCCATTTAAACAAGCTTCTTCGGTAGAATCATCCATGTCTTCCTTTTGCATTTAATATACCCTGAGAGTATAAAACTTTCCAGGTTTTCTCTCCTCATTACTTCACTTTTCTTCCCTCTATTTTCGTTACAATTTTCCTTACAACTCCACCCACTGTGAATTCCACTTATAGAACTACATCTCTTTTAGGTCACGTGTCCTATTTCTCTGACTTTGGGTCACGTTACGTTGAAACACCGGTTGCCGTACGATCGCCGAAGTTAAGCAACGTCGAGCCTGGCCAGTACGTAGATGGATGATCGCTTGGGAATACCAAAGGATGTAAGCCAGGTTGTGCGAGTGGTGTAATAGATAACAGGTCGGAATTGTCAATCGGAGTGCCTGTTGGGTTCGTTATATTCATTTACACGCAAATATCCTTGGGAAAGATATGAATCCAACACTTTTCACCAGCTACGGGTTAATTAGTAAAACTTCTATCGCTAAAAACATTATTATCTAAAAAATAAATAAATAAAATAAAATTGCGTACAACATATTTAGATTTAGGCATTAAATAACCTACATAGGTTGACATGCCGCTAAAGAAAAACAAAGAAAACACCCTATTTAATTAATAGGATATTGTCAAGTATTCAATGTCATATACAGAATGCGATGTATAAATTGTCACCATTTTATATTTTTAATTTCCCGCGTGCGCGTTATTTGTTTTTGATTTTGCTAATCGCACAGTATTGTAGGGTCAGTTGGGCAACGTCTCTGAGAAGAAGAGCCCCATAACTCAATTCAATACACTAGAAATTTTTAAACAGTGCGGTGTACTGTTTAGCATTCGCGCCGGAAGCTCCAATACGAACATTTCAAAGTGTTTGGGTGTCAATCTGAGGACAGTACAGAGAATTCGGAAAGAGTCGAGGAGTCTAATGGTGATTACAAAGGTGTTTGGAGTGACGTTATGCCTCCAATCTTTTTCCCCATAGGGCCTCAGAATCAACACGGAGATATATATCAATTGTCTTGAGGATGTGATGCTTCCCTGGGTGTAGCTGCTTGAAGATCCTATGTCTGGCAACAGGACTCTGCAACATGACCCACAAGCAGGAGAAGCCAGTCATCTGTCAGACAATTTCTCCTACAAAAGCACTTCTTATATCTGGCCACCTACTCCCCAGACCACAAAACCTTGATTATTATGTATGTGGCGCAGTTGAGCGAGACCCCGACAAAACTCACGGTAATACCAATGATGAACTGAAAACAAGGATTATGGCAGCATTCACCAGCTTAAAAAAAGGTCCAGAAAAGATGCAGGAGATTTCGAAGTTGAAATCAATGGCGATTTCTTTGAGTAAATTTCCTCTTGACATTCTCGCCGGAAGGATCAATACAATTTCAGAGTGTTTAGGTGTCAATCTGAAGACAGTGCACAGGATTCGGAAAGAGTTGGACGAGTCCAATGGTGTTTACGAAGATACAGCAGTTCGGAAAACACACCCTGTTCGTTCTGATAAGAAAAGAATTTCGGAATTTGTTGGTGATGGCCTCAGACTCAACTCCGAGGCCTAAATCAAGTGACCTAAGGAGGTAGTGATGCCCTGCATGAAGTAGGAGGCTGCGCTGGAAAACCCTATGTCTGACAACAGGACCATGCCGCACAAGCATTAGAACGAAGTCATGCCTGTCAAACAATTTCTGGGACCATATCACCCCTTACATATGGACACCTAAATACCCAAACTGCAACCCCCTTGATTATTATGCGTGAGGCCGAGTTATGCGACAGACCAACAAAACACAAAAGATGAACTGAAGGTAAGGATTATGGCGGCATTAACCAATTTAAATATTTTTGTGTAATTTTCGTAAATATATATGTACAAAATGAGATATCATTGTGAATTTCCTTTTTTTTTTTTTTTTTTGCGTAATTTAGACGACAATTTATCCATCGCACCCTTATCTCTATTAAAACGAGATGTCAGTATTATTTTCGATTTTGCGTAATTTAGACGACAATTTATCCATCGCACCGTATCAGTTCAGCAATCTTTTCTTTGTATCTCTCAGATATTTCCTGTTTCTCAATACTTTCTACCATTCCGAAAACATCTTTTGCTCTTCCACTGAGTCTTCGGTTGTATGTGTCACGTTTTCCGTCATTTGTTTAAAAGGTTTCCTAGATAGTTAATTTTCTGTATTTTTTTTTTCACATCTCTAATTTGCAATTCTGTTATCTCACAAGGGAATACGCTTTCCTTAGAATTTATGGTTATTCCTTCCTTTCCAATTATCTTTACTAGCTTTTCAAGGAGTTACTGCAGTTTTTTTTTCTTGTCTGCCACCACTATGGTGTCCTCTGCGTATCTTATGTTGCTAAAACTGTGTCCTCCACTAATACATCCAAATAGGACTACGAGGCCTCTTAAGATCTGCAAAGGTTTTTAATAATAAAGAATAACCATTTTCCGTGATTAACAGCGAGTTTAGACAGTGGCGTGAGAAAAAACGATGCCAGAGATTGAAGAATGTGTTAGGCTCAAAAATCTGAGAACGGCAGAGAATACGATAAAAAAACAGATTCCTGTTTCCCCATTAAATGTGAGAGCTTATTTTTACATCATTCCCGAATAAATACATTAGTTCTAACAATTTTGGTAAATATATAATTTTCAGATGAGAAGAAGAAACAATATTTATAGGAAAAGAAATTCACATTGAATGACACAATGAATTTTTCTGTCTATATGCATTCCATGTAAACGAATGTAGCAACATTCGAAAGTACTCGGTAAAAATAATATAAAATAAATATAAACTTTAGTAAAATAAGGACACATGGCACAGTGGATAAAGGTTTTAGTTAGATCCAGTGACAGGACCAAAAGAGTGTGAGTTCAATACCCGGTTAAGGCATTGGAGAACTTGGAGAGGGGAATTAACAGGAGATAGCTGATAACTGACATCCATTAAACATGTTACGTGGAACTAAAACAGTCTACTCTAGTGTGAGCGAAATCATGGGTTCGGTTCGACATTCCAGCCACCTGAAGAAGGCCGGAGCATATAAAGTCCGAAATATTGTGATGAATATTGCGACAAAGATGAGGACAATAGTCCGAATAATGTAAAGAGTGAACGTAAATTATCTAATTCGTAAATTTAAAAAATTTAATAAAAATGTTAAGACAGAACTTTTCGATGTTATTTAAAATTTTTGAAAGGTTTATTCCTGACAAAATACTTCTTAATTAACTTATATATATTTTTATGCACCACAGAGATCCTTCCCTGCCCTCCATTAGAATGTCGGACGCTCAACTTCTCGAGAGCACCTCTCTGCGGCCTCTCGGTCTCACGTTGACTGCTGACCTGAGATGGAACAAATACATTTGCTTCGTCCACCGCAAGGAAAGTTGGCTCCCTGTGCCGCGCAAGGAAATTTTTCTCCCCGGAATCGATCCTCCAGATCTACAAGTCAACAATTCGCCCTTGCATGGAGTATTGCTGCCATATATGGTCTGGAGCCGCTTCTCTTTGCCTCGGGGTTCTTGATAGGCTCCAGAGGCGGATATGCAATATAATTGGCCCTGTTCTGGCATCTCGTCTGCAGTCATTCTCTCACAGACGCGCCGTCGCATGTCTCTGTCTTTTTTACAAATACTTCCTAGGCAATTGCTCCGAGGAGCTGCATTCACTGGTTCCCAGACTTCACGAGGCTGATATCCCGCTCTCACCCCTTCACTGTCGAAACTTCTAAACGTAGCCGTCTCTTCTACTCCAATAGCTTCATGTCTCGCACGTCTCGACTGTGGAACTCCCTTCCCTATTTCAGTTTCCCTGAGAGCTATAATCTCCAGCTATTCAAATGTAATGTCAATCGACATCTCCAGTTGCCTTGATCTATCCACTATCCTTCTCCTCATCTTTTCCTCTATCACTCCTATCTGATCTTGCTCCAAATTTTCTCTAACCCCTTGCGTCCTAGTGGCTTCACGCCTTGCTTGGGGTGAAACGGGTAATATATATATATATATATATATATATATATATATATATATATATATATATATATATATATATATGTGTGTGTGTGTGTGTGTGTGTGTGTGAGAGAGAGAGAGAATTGGAAGCAAATATCCATCAAAAAGATAGAATGAAAAAAAAACAAACAAAAGACACTAAATTCAAATTGCAGGAACTTTCTCCTCCAAGTCATTAAAAAAAAATGATGAAGCTTAAATAGAAACAAAACTTGTTAAATTTATAAACGTTTTTTTTTTTTGTCTGTTTGTTCCTTATTGTATCAAACAAACATACACAACAAAAAGAAGCACGCATTATTAATACTTCTCATCAACACAGACAATTGCCTCCAACCTGGATAGATGTATTTTTCAAGTATTAGCCGAAAGCAATCGGACAGCAAACTTATGAACAACTTCTTCACACACGTAAAAGAAACAAAAAACAATTGTAATCAAATCTGGAAAAAATAAATTAAATAGTCGCATGAAAATATTGTTATATTAACTGAAACATATACAAACAAGCAAGCACACACACACACACACGCGCGCGAACAATTACGCACGCTCGCACACATTCACGTGTATACATATATACATACATATATACATACATATATACAAAGAGATGCTTTTATAAACGAATATTTCGCTATTTTATATATACATTTGTATACATATGGGGACTTGTATATGGTAGATTAAATTAAATTTAATTTGGTATATTTTCACATATGTGAGACCATGTTTATGTTGAGTTCGCAAAGCATTTGCTCTCTACCCAGTCTGGCCACTGCTTTAACATGGGAACGCGATGTGCATAGTAATAAGTTGATGCAAAAGTTCTCAGTGTCATAAAAAAACACTTCGAAGATTGAATTCTTCTGTGGTTGCAAGCGCCCTTTCACTTATTACATGCTGGACCTGGTTGCCTTTATAATAAATACTGACAACCTTCTAACATATTGTTAATGTTTGCTTAGAAAATTATATATATGGAAACTTATATTATATGTTGCTCATATAGATGTAACTACACGGTTAAAATTTTACAAACGTCGGTGAGTTAGTACTACGCTTGTATAATTAAATCTAGCATGTAATGTATATATTTTGAGATGAGGTACACTCATTTATGCTTAGATGTATACACATATCTTTACATACATAAACGTATAGAGGTGAATGTATTACAACATATATCATTCTATACTATAGTATTATTATTTATATATAAATGCTAAAACGAATATTTCACTAAAATACATTCATGAATTAGTAAAAAGAAGTCTTGTTTCGTAATGTCATCTCGCGAGATTGTCCATAATGCACTCATATTCCAGAACAGAGTGCATTTACAAAGATTATTTCATCAGGATGAATAGAAATAAACATTTACATACAAAAAAAAATAAAGAAAAAATTGAATTAAATAACACAGAGAACAAAAATTAGTGCAACACAAAATCTATGACGAAATTCAACAATATTGCCATACTGGACATTTAAAAACTATATTGATTTTTAAATTGGCATATTTTTCAGAATGCTTTTCTTCACTGGAAGCCTGTTTAACTTTAACTAATGTTTGATTATGTGATTCTTTTTATAGTTTCATATCTGGAAGTATTTAAGTAACAAAATGTAGGCTTAATGTTAAGGCAAAAAACAACCGGAAGAAATATTTAAGTATTGAAATATTACATTATCTATAATGCGGACAGAATGGACGAGACATATAGAGGTATGGTAAAACAAGACAAAAGTGCGTCGATAGTAAAATGCTTTTAGCATTCTATTGTTAAGTGAAAATGATTACATTATGTAAATTTGTCTTTAAGAAATACGCCTAAACATTTTCTCCAATAGCGATTCATTGAAGCTTTTTTCGGTAAATCTGTACACTAATACTCAAGAGACAGATTTTTCTGTTATTAATGTTCAATAAATGTAATGAACAATAAAATTGGACCTTCTCACAATTCCATGCCACAAATCCAGAAAACACACACACATACACAATCACACGCAAACACACACAGTCACACACACACACACACATATATATATATATATATATATATATATATATATATATATATATATATATATATATATATAAAAAGATGAACAAATATAGTCTTAAGATGTGCTATATTTATGGGATAAAGTCATCAATATCGGAGATAGAGCGTGTGTAAATATAAAAGTGAACATATAAGTCAACTTCTCGTCTGTGATGTAATTCTCGCCTGTGATGTAATTCTCGCCTGTGATGCCGCCTCTCAGTTCCCAGCGAACCATTGAGAATATACTAATTTCACAACTCGGTAAATTTCATTTAAATTCTTTATGTTGAATTACGCTTTTATCGAATGTTGGGCTGTGATGCTCACTATGGCCGTCTGGTCTAAAAAAAAAACAAATTAGTCAGCAGTTTTCCTCCAAAAAGGGAGACTACGATCACAGCCTGCTGATTGGCCATTTTTATTAACTGTCAACAACGAGGAGGCCGATAGACGTATTTCGCACTGCTTAGAATAAATGCAAAAATACAGGGCGTCTATTCAAATACGTGTATCCGCAAAAATAAGAAATAAACTTAGATGTAAGCCTGGAATTTAGATACTAGCATTTTTTTTCTTTTCTGTTTATGCTATGAATTGAATCATTGATTGTTCTTCCTTGGTTTGAGAGGTGAGAGCAGTGCATTCCAAACCCACGATATTTTAGTTAATAAGCCAGGCTTCAAATAACTTGGGAGATTAATTTTGAAAATGTATTTTAATCGGGTCAGTACATTAACTGATAAATTCAGTAGCTTCCTTTACAGCAGCGAACTGATCTACAATGCCAATTGATTCCATGGCTATTCAATATCATCTGCTTGAACGGCTTCGAGTTCAAACAGTCAGAAATTATTTTCGCCAGAGAAAATAAGAAAAGCAAGATTGTCACTGACCCGATGGTCGGTAGCACATTTAAGTTAATTCATAATCTATAAAATATTATGGTCAGAACTTCTACAGAAGTTACTAAAGAAACATATATAAAAAGGACTAATGTAAATTGCAAATAAACAGAGGGCATGGTTGCCATAAAAAATAAAGAGCCCAACGTATGAATTATCAATCATGTACAATGATTTAAATATATGTGAAGTATTTTCTCTCTCTCTCTCAGACTAGATGCCACTGAAGGCTATATAGAACAGTCTACTATGTTATTCAGCACATGACAGTCTGGAGAAGGAGATAGATTAATATGTACCTCGTGGGTATTAATATGAAAGTGGTGTACAGTCCATGTTTGATTTTGCACTCGGTCCGTCCATTGCGCGCCAATAACCTTTAAACTACCCAAGCATCGCAGAGTTAGCCAAGTGAAAAAAAAAATATATATTCATAACATTATAGGTAAAGGTAGGTCATAACTGCATTGGTCCTCCTGGGTATGACGATAAACTACAACCGCTTCCTGGGTAAGACGATAAACTACAATCGACAGCAAGGCCTCTGATCAGGAGGTTTTGAAGAGTGTGGAACCACCTCTTAATTACTGGTGATCCCAAGTCCACCCTGGCCCGCTGTGGTAGCACTTTTCAAGGTTCCAGCTATGAGCAAAATGTTAACCCCACCAAAGAGGTCAAAACACTATGAAAGTATAAAGAATGTTATAATACAAGCGATACTTCTTTGGAAATAAATTATTACCAGCGATAATTTTTTGAAAGAAAAATATTACCAGCAATACATTTTTGAAAAAAAAATGTTACCAGCAATAAAAATCTTGCCGGCATTAAATAACCCATTCTGGTTGAGATGCAGTAAACCAAACCAAACCAAACCAACACTTTTAGTAAGTCAGAACAAACACTTATAAAGTACATACTGAGCTATATTTTGATCAATCAGTTTTGAAGAAAAATATATCCAGCAATACATTTTTGTAGTAAAAATATTACCAGCAATACTTTTTAAATAATAAATATTACCAGCAATACATCATAAAAAACATTACCAGCAATAAAAATCTTGTTGGCATTAACTAAACCATTGGACTTGATATGTCTAAACCAAAACAAACCAAACCAAACTGCATTGGTTGAATTCATCAACAGGTACCATCAAGTTATATTTAAGGGGCTGATAATTCCTCACTTCAGGTAAACGCTCCGAACATATAATTGTGCTAGACTTGAATTAAATGAATACATATATTAAATACTGAAATTCATCAGATGATAGGTTGAACTAGGGATATTTTATTTAACAGGGTAAACTTCTGATGAAAGATAATATGAAATTGTTAACACGAGTCAAATTCCTAAATAACCTCGTAACATCGAGTCATTAGTAAGCTATATGAATGTCATTCGTAGTGTAAAGCTCATTCAGAAATACCTAAATACATTTATATCCAACCGTTGTTGTGAGATCACTGACTAAAAGGGGTTTCAAAGAAATAAATCCATTCGGAATTAAATAAAACCCTCACTCAACAGGTCATTTAAAATGTATCGCAGGAATTTTGTTTTTCAAAAATGTATAACCGGTAATACATTTCTTTTCAAAAAAGTATTGCTGGTAATAATGCATTTTTAGTAATATTTGTTTTTCAAAAATGTATTGCTGGTAATACTTTTCTTTTCAAAAATGAATTGCTCGTAATAAAGTACTGCTAGTAATATTTGTTTTCAAAAATGTATTGCTGGTAATAATTTTCTTTTCAACAATGTATTGCTGGTAATACTTTTCTTTTCAAAAATGTATTGCTGGTAATAATATATTGCTAGTAATATTTGTTTTTCAAAAATGTATTGCTGGTAATACTTTACTTTTCAAAAATGTATTGCTGGTAATAATGTATTGCTGGTAATACTTTTCTTTTCAAAAAAGTATTGCTGGTAATAATGTATTGCTGTTAATACTTTTCTTTACAAAAAGGATTGCTGGTAATACTTTTCTTTTCAAAAATGTATTGCTGGTAATAATGTATTGCTGGTAATACTTTTCTTTTCAAAAAAGTATTGCTGATAATATTGTATTGCTGGTAATACTTTTCTTTACAAAAAGGATTGCTGGTAATACTTTTCTTTTCAGAAATGTATTGCTGGTAATAATGTATTGCTGGTAATACTTTTCTTTTCAAAAAAAGTATTGATGGTAATAATGTATTGCTGGTAATACTTTTCTTTACAAAAAGGATTGCTGGTAATACTTTTCTTTTCAAAAAAGTATTGCTGGTAATAATGTATTGCTGGTAATACTTTTCTTTACAAAAAGGATTGCTGGTAATACTTTTCTTTTCAAAAAAAGTATTGCTGGTAATAATGTATTGCTGGTAATACTTTTCTTTACAAAAAGTATTGCTGGTAATACTTTTCTTTTCAAAAAGGATTGCTGGTAATACTTTCCTTTACAAAAAGGATTGCTGGTAATACTTTTCTTTACAAAAAGGATTGCTGGTAATACTTTTCTTTTCAAAAAAAGTATTGCTGGTAATAATGTATTGCTGGTAATACTTTTCTTTTCAAAAAAAGTATTGCTGGTAATAATGTATTGCTAGTAATACATTTCTTTACAAAAAGGATTGCTGGTAATACTTTTCTTTACAAAAAGGATTGCTGGTAATACTTTTCTTTACAAAAAGGATTGCTGGTAATACTTTTCTTTACAAAAAGTATTGCTGGTAATACAGTATAGTATACATTATAAAATCACAAAAGAAAGGGATTGGATCAGTGTGTCGTGCCAGATAATTCTTCTCATCAAAATCCTTCTCGTACATATATAAATCTAGCATTTGCCCGTGCATTGAAACGTCAGTGGCATCTAGTAAGAGAGAGCGAGAGAGAAAATTTATAAAAAAATTATTTGAAAACTGCACGTGCCTTCGGAAATTAGTCCTTTTATGTACGTTACTTTAGTAACATCTGTAAAAGTTCCGACCATAATATTTTATAGATTATGAATGAACTTAAATGTACTACCGTTTAAATACTTTATAGATTAACAGTATTTCCCAACTCCCATCGATAGTGGAAATAATCGATTTTTCATGATTCTTCGGCAGTTTTCATGTAGTTTGAGGCCATTTTCTACTAGCCAGAGTGAGAGCCAATAGCTGGCTGCCACGAATAGGCAGGAAGTTTCTAGTGGCCAACGTGAGAGCCAACAGCTGACTGACACGAATGTTAACTAGCATGGAAAAAAATCGATAGCTGCATTCGTCACAAGTAGGAAAAATTTAAATCTGCATGGCACTTTACTCCAATTGGCTCATTCGCTTGCTTAAACTCAACGTTGATTCTGATTCCGCAGAACTTGGTTGGGTGTGAAAAAGTATTCGTTGTTAACATTCTTTTTTATTTGGTGTTTCCAGTTACGAGTTCTTTTTTAAAGCTGATCGTTTTGTGTTCATTTTGTTTAGTTCTTTTTCGTAACAGATTTAATGTTTAGTATAAAGCTTAGAAAAGATTCGCAGTGTGAGATAGGCAAGAAGTAAGGCATGTAGCAACAGCAGCACGGCAAGAGGCACGCCTTTAAATGCAAGGAAGGGTAAAAATATTTTAAGTCAAGTGATAGAGATTGCTGTATGAGTCTTACGATTGTCGAATCAAGCACGGACAACGCCGGGCCATGCTGCTAATTAAAACTTAAAAGGAAAATATGCTTCTCTAGCCT
Source organism: Acanthosepion lycidas (assembly GCA_963932145.1). NCBI lineage: Eukaryota > Metazoa > Mollusca > Cephalopoda > Sepiida > Sepiidae > Acanthosepion > Acanthosepion lycidas. The sequence goes on from OZ010583.1 coordinate 103,769,735, forward strand.
ACTATCCGTTATCACATTTTTCATTAACTAGAGAGTTTCCGTCCTAACATTTTGTTTCAAGTTCTTTGGTACATCATTTTGATTATGTCATTATTTTCTTTTCGAGTTAAAAGTGGTATCCATCTTAGTTGTCCCTGCTGTTGAAAATCATTACACAATGCGTTTTTTGTTCTTTGGTGCAGTTATTTGCTAATGCTTCTGTAGTGCCATTCAACGAAGTTCAAAGAAGATATGGTCCTCTCTAAGAAATAGTAAGTTCATTCGCTTAAAGTCATTTTTAATCATTGATCTGAGAAAGCGTAGCATAAAAGCTGGTAGATTATATATTTCTGTTTGACTCCATTTATGGCATCTATATGAAAGTTTCGATCTAACGAGGCTATTTTACAATACAACTCAAGTTTTGGTTGTGTAGCAACTTACAGTGTTGAAAGAAAACTCCACCTAACACAGACTATTTTATGTTCAATTTCCTTTTCTCGTATAGAAAATTTGCTATAACTTTTCGATACATTGAGTATTTACTAAATTCACATTCGGAATTTATTTGATGGGTTGTTTATATTTACAACATTTTCGCTACTATGCCCGTCGGCCTTCTTCAGTACTTGGTACTCTTTGTCCTTGTGGGAATTTCAAACCCATTCATTTATCCAAATCGCTAGGGTAGATTGTTACTTTTCTGTTTTCAGTGCTTAGGGGTGATCTCGTATCAGTTAATAGTCTCGGATCTATTTAAATTTGAAATGCCCGTTGCTTACACTGAAGACGGTAAAGAGAAGAAAGTATCTTTTCGAATCAAATACAAAGAAAGTAAGAGATAAATATGTATTAGGTCGGTGCAAAAATAATGACGTAATAATGTCGTTTTTTGATGTATTTTTAACGTCAAAAAACGACATTATTACATCATTATTTTTGCACCAGCCTAATATATTATAATATTGTTTGCTTAATTTCTTTGGCTGATACTAATGTTTAAATGTCAAGAAAAAAGTTGTTACTATTATAATCAAATTATTTTTTTCTCCCCGGTTTGCATTTTTTTAAAGTGAATATTAATGTTATTATAGCACTCTCGCTTTTCTGCAAACCCACGTTTGATATCATGAATGCAGCTGTTTGAGCGAATTTGTAGTTAAAACAGAAAGCCAAGTGCTTTAGACAATTCCTGGATCAATGGCTTTCCACAAATTCTTATTAAAATAGCACATAAGGAAAGAAATGATAATTTACGAGAGGACTTCATCTACTGATATATTTAATGGTCTTTTCTGATTGCTGTCTACAGATTCACAAACAAAGAACTGTACCAAATAATAGAAACTTCATCACTTCCAGACTAAAAAGAGCAGTAACAACTAAAATGGATAGCGCATAGCTTGAAAAGAGAATAGTGGCATAATCAAGATTTTAAAATACCACACTACTTCAAAGAAAAGGTTAAGAAACTCACATCAATACTGGAAAGATCAATAACAACTACTGGACATCAGAAACCATTTTTCTGAAAAAAAATATTTTAAGAGAAAGATTTTATAAATTTCAGCCGAAAACAGTACCGGTTATTCGATCAATGAATACCAAATGATTCCTGCTAATATTAACATTTTCAATTAACGGTTAATATAAAACTTTAATGTCCTGGGAATGACAATAAATTACATCCGACAGCAAGGCCTCTTATCGGAAGGTTTTGAAGAGCGTGGAACCACCTCTTGATTGGTGTTGTTCACAGGTCCACACTGACCCGGGGTGGTAGCACTTGTTAGGGTACCAGTTAGGGCACATAGTTAACTACAAATTTGTGGTCAAAACATTATGTAAGTATAAAAATAGATTCTTATGGTAAAAATACGAACAATATATATTTTAAAAAGAAATTGTCAGCAATATATTTTTTTGAAAAAAGAAATTACCAGCAATGCATTTTTATTCTATTAATACGAAACTATACGAAAAGTCTTGTATGAAATAACCCAATGTGGCCGATATGCCGTAAAACAAAATAAATCCAAACCGATAAAAAACAATTACCCTGACATATCTATCTAGCTATCAGTCTAACAAGTGCATGTATCTCTGCTAATGAATAAACGTTTTCTTTAAGAATATACAGGGTGTCCATAAAGTTCCTGTGCATTTAAAAAAATTATAACTTTATTGAATTTGCGATAGAAATAATCTGTAAAAATGTTATAAAGTATAATGTACCTAGTTTTAAGTACAGCTAAAATAACTAATGTCATTTCAGGTATTACTGTAAATCAGTTGGCAATTTTTTTCCGTGAACTGCAAAATCTTATTACACATTGTATTGCTAATGATGGAGGACATTTGGAAACTTAAATAAAATTTCAATAAAACTTTAAAAAGTATAGATTTACTTATTTCTAATCCTTTTTACAAATCATTTATATCGCAAATACAAATAATGTTACAATTTTTTTAAAGTGCACACCAACTTAATGGAAACCCTTTACGATATATATATATATATATATATATATATATATATATATATATATATCGTTATCCACAGACAGACTGTTTCGCTGTATCACAACTACTGTGTGGCTAGAGATCTGATCGCTTCAAGCCGGCACCGAAACCTGACCTGGTATGAGTCAGAGATTCTATCTCGGCATTGAGTAAGGCTGATTTATTTTTTCATAAACACGCCGATGACATAGTTGGGAGTCTTGCATTATTAGCAGTAATTGTCAATGTTTACAAATTAGCGCTTTATATATATATATATATATATATATATATATATATATATATATATATATATGGTGGGGGCGAAGATTATGAACCAAAGACGAGATACTTGTTCAGAAAACACGTTATGCCTACTTCTGGCAGCCGCCATAATACTAGTCAATGATTCTGTGTAAAGAAAGACTATTGGAAATTTTAGATTGGGGAAATAATCAATTTAAACGATCATTTATTTCGCTGACTATATCTTTGGAAATGGAAAGATGCTCACTCGAAATACCAAATGCTCGGAATAAACGCTCAAAATAACACAAAAAAATACAGTCAAAACATGATAAGAAAATAACAACATCTACAACATCCGCCACATTTGAAAATTGATAAAGAATTGCTTGTAAGCGTTTGGGAAAAAAGACATTACGAACTTTTTTTGTAATCCTTACACCTACCAAAAGGAAAAAAAACACCACTAAAGGTGGAAAGACTAAATAAAAATTATTATATTTTATTTGTCCGTCATATGTAACAAAATATTAGGTTGGTGCAAAAATAATGACGTAATGTCGTTTTTTGACATATTTTTAACGTTAAAAAACGACATTATTACGTCATTATTTTTGCATCAAGCTAATATGTTTAAAAGAAACTTTGATGCTCAAATATACATTAATACATACACACACACACACACATATATATATATATATATATATATATATATATATATATATATATATCAAGGTTAGATTGGTAGTACAAAATTTTATGACCGCCGTAAATGTATATTTATTACCACTCATGACGATAATAAGTAAAAGATAAAACTGAAGCATGAGGTAGCTAACCGATTTAGAACCTCAATCAACGGAGCTAAATCGAGGTTAAAAAATATAGAATTATCACTAAAAGTAGATGACAATGTCTATTGAAAAAATTTCTTAGATGGAAATTAGTTGGAGGCCCAGTACAAAATCCTTCTGTTTGCGCAGCGAAGGTTTTAAAGACAAAATATAAATGGACGTCAACACTTTCAAGAGGTAATTCGAGCATGACTTGCTAAGAATATAAATGAGTCCACACTGAAATTACTGGCACAATTATAGCTATTTATAAGGTGGTCTATGATGGAATACTCGTATGTATTATCCGGAATGTCTGAAGAAGTATATGTAAGATTGTGAATCTTTGTTGGTACGTGCTGTTTTATTCTGACATCCAGTGTTTGAGTTGTTCTCCCAATGTAAGCTGAAGCACAACTACATTTGAATGAATAAAGCAATGAACTATGACGGTATGGAGGGAGAACGTCTTTCCGCATGGATGGAAGTACAGGCTCGGCAGAAATGACTACACGTTTTAAAGCCCTACCAAGAAAGGTGTTGAATAAATTCATTTTGCATTTTACTGGACAAAAATAGTCCCAACGATTATACAAACCGGTGAATGTTGGATTACGATAAACAGATGTAAGAAAATTCGATGAAGATCTGTTGACCAAAACTTCAAAAAAGGGAAATGAAGAATCAATCTGCTTTCCTTGTGTAAATTTTAAAACTAAATGCATATTATTCAGGGACAAAAACAAAAAAAAAAATCGTCCACTTCAATCTCTTTATCGAGGAGACAGAAAATGACATCAATTTAACGGAAGTAACCATTTATTTAGATAACACACTCTCTTCACTATTGTTTGTTTTTATTGAGAAAAAAACAAAATATGATGCTGGTATGATTATCTTTTATTGTTAAATTCTTATTTCTTTTTGTCAAAATAAAAGTAACAACCTTGTATATATTGAAATGTTTTCACATACTTCAAAAGAATGTAAAATATATCATTTAATGTGTTTCTTAAAGAATTCGAAAGTTATTATAATAAATAATACTTATTTGAAATAGACACTCCGTTTACTGTATTAAACAGTGTGCATTATCAGTCTTTACATGCAAGAAAGTAAATACGTTCGCTTATGCGTACGCTTAGAGACGTAATATACATTTTGAATAAATAAAAACTGGATGTAAATTAAACACGAAGTATTCTATAAAATTAAATTATTGTCAAATTTCAAATACGATGTAGCAATAAAATTATTATTGTCTCCCCAAAATTCTTACAGTCTAAAACGTTTCCTGAAAATTTCATAAATCCCATATGGATCATATATATATATATATATATATATATATATATATATATATATATATATATATATCTGTGTGTGTGTGTGTGTACCAAGTATAGGATTGGTGTATACGGAACAAATTCCAATAACCAACAAATACTATTCTCAAAAGAGTGCTCACTACAGAGTAGAGCAAATATAATCATTTATTCGAATATTATAACATAAAATTTTTATAATGTCACTACAAAAATAGCCATCATTCAACAACATCACATGATAAGACACCAGAAGTGTTGAAACAAAATGGCTATTTTTGTAGCTATTTTATAACATTTTTGCAATAATTTTCGAATAAATGTTTATATATGTGTATATATATATTTTGTTTTTTTTTTGCTGTAATATATATATATATATATATATATATATATATATATATATATATATATATATATATTACAGCAAAAAAAAATACCTCTACGTAAAGGATATTCTATATTAAGTTGTTCTGTACGCCCATCAGCCCATTGTGTCTGTCAAGAAGCATTTTTTAAAATTTATTTTCACTGTCAGTCCTCCCCTGCTAGTCGCCTTTTTAACGAGAATTGGTTTGTGTTAGCGATTGGGCGGGTTCCTAAGTTATCTTATCCCGGGGGAAGCGGTCTGGAGTTGGAGTTTATTTATGGCCAGGACCTTTTGTTGTTTAATATCAATTTTTCCTATGTGGCGTTTCTTATACAAGCCCCGAATGTGTTTTCCTGGGATTCACAGTAAATAGTTTTTGTACAACAGGTGTCCAATATTATTAATAAGCGATGGGAGATTTAAACTTAAACCTGTTAAGATTAATGTAAATTAGTTGTTTTATAGATTTTTAGGTTGTGTGTAATACCAGGACACACAATGGAATAAATCATGCTGTCCAACACACTTATATGCGTAAATATCTTCATATATATATATATATATATGTACATTTTATACCACTATACGTACTCATACACCCACACATATATGCACATGTATTCTTATGTAATTTATCTATTTATTTCTATATCTATATTTCCTGATTAGTTCTCTCCATTGATGTAAATAGTTTACATCGATCTTTATATCTTATTGTTCTGCTTTTTATTCTTTAAGCAATAGCTAGCGCTTATCCCTAGTATTTTCCAATTTATTCAGACCCATTTCTTTTAATTCCCAATTTTTTTTCGAAAGCGTTGTTGGATGTTTTAATTTTGTATTGGTGAATGAATGTCTATGTGTATTGATTCTCTTTTTTAAATTCTCCTGCAGAAATGCAGGTGTAAATATTATGCTTTGTCATATTTTCTTTAGGGGTAACGGTTGCTACCCTAGTGGATTTGCACTTGCCCTCTACTGGGCAGTTATCCTTAATTCTACAATTACAGGGGTTTTCCATGTTAAATTTAGTTTTTTTTCCCATGTAATTTACTTAAATAATACTTACATAATAAAAAATACATATGCTCTGTTATAATAAATACATCGAGCTCTCTGTGGATCATTTTTAGTAATTAATATTACTAGGATCCACCCGGATTATATACCAAAGGATCGATTATCTGTACAACACACACACGCATATGCATGCATATATATATATATATATATATATATATATATATATATATATATATATATATATATTAAATACAACTTTAAGTTCCAAATCTAGGTGCGTCGTCAGTGTTGTTCCTGCCATGTCACTAGAAGTTTCGGGTCTAAATAAACAACAGACTTCTTTGATAGGCGACCCGACCGAATATGATCAGTATTCGACCCACACCCAGAATAAATTTGCTACTAGCTTTAGGACGTGCATTATATATGTTCCGCTAGAAAATGTCAACTAATCAAGACTTCACTTGGGCTATCCGATGTATTAGATCGGGTATGCTTGGTCGTACTGATCTTCCTACATGCGGCGAAGACATGGTGTTTTTTGGAAGAGGAGAAGAAACCAGACCAATATATATATACACACACACACACACACACACACACATACATATATATATATATATATATATATATATATATATATATATATATATATATATATATATATATATATATATATATATATATATAACACACATTAATAGAATAAAAACGACGTATTTATTATATTGCCTTGTCTTACGACTCACTTTTCTTTTTCTCCCCCCGTTTTAACTTCTTTATTTTATCTTATTTGTTTGGCCTTTCTCTCTTTAAACCTTTCATTTATATTCTTTTTTTCCTTAACTACACTTAACAAAATGTTTACAATAGGGTGATTGAAATGACAGACTATTTACAAAAAGAAAACTCCTAAGAATAATTTGGGATATTGATACTCTAAAATTGCTTAAAAATAAATCAATCAAGATATTTACATGTTAAATACTAGTTTTTAAAGAAAGAAAACATAACAACGTGTAAATTTTATTTAAGATAGGTTACTGCCAAAAAATTATCCTTAACGGAGGAAAATCGTTTAAAAACTAAGAGAAATAACATATAACTAAAATTGCTTAAAAATAAATTAATCAAGATATTTATTTACATATTGAATAATAGTTAAAAGAAAAAATAGCGTGTAAATTTAATTGAAATAAGTTACTCCTAAAAAAAAAATTATCCGTAAAGGAAATCGATTGAAAAAACGAGTAAATACGTCAAAAAAAGCAAAAAACCCTGAAACGAAAAATGGGTAATTACGAAAAAATATTGCGAGAAAAGAAAAATAAAGATTACGTGTAAAATTACGTGTTAGAATATTTTTTGTAATACAGTGTAACCCGGATATAAGAGAGTTGTTGGGTCTCTTATATACGGGTTTATCTTATATCCGGGTTTGATCTATTTTATTTAGATAAGTATGTCTCTAATTTGGGACCAGATAAAATCTCTCTTATATCCGGGTTTCTCTTATATCAGGGTTTCTTTTATATCGGGGTCTCTTATGTTCGGGTTACAATGTAAAATAAATCTACTCGAAAGACGAGTAAAACGCAAAAATGAAGTCGTTGAATACGCGACTGAATGCAACTCGAATAAATTGTTTCCCTGAAGCTTCTCATCATCTATATATACAAATTTAACATACATATATACAAGTCTATACAAATCTATATACACTTTTAAGCTTTAATACTATTTAGTGGTGGTTTTTACGACGTATTTTTATCTACATTTGGAACGTTCGGATTTTTAGTAGTTTTGGGCCACTCATTAGCCCTATTTATCCACAATCATCTGGTGGCCTTTGCGACGGACTCAAGGATCATTTGAATCGCCTGCCTTCTTTTTTGTCCAGTTATCCCGAGACTAGTAAGGACTCGTATCATTGATGGTCCTGCGACACTCCCGCCCTGCAGCCGATGTCGACCGGGAAACAATGAGTAAGCCATCCTTTAGTTCTGAACTCGTCTAAGTGTGCTTGATATTTGCTGTACTTTCTTTCAAATGCCTCTTGCATATTCTCCTTCCATGGGACAGTTAATGAACTATTATGTCTGTGCGGAGTTTGGAGGACGATATATATGTAGGGAATTTCAATTGTTTCTCGAGATCGACCCGCATCTGCCAATCCGACGCAGACGATAACAGTGAATGTGATCCTGCAACCTTCTTACTCGGCTTTGAACCTGCTTTAACGAAGCGGATAGCTCGTCTTTCTCGGTTGAGTTTATTGCGTTGCAACGCTTTAGCAATAATGAGTGCTGTCGCATCTAGAACATTGTCTTGACGCCACTGATAGCACCCGTCTGTCAGAGCAGTTCTGCACCCGCTCAATTTGCGTTACAATGTTCCCCTCCTCGATCACTAGGAGCACTTTGGTGAATCTATTTTCCCCATAACTGTAGTTTGGTCCCCATAAGTGTAGGTTGGTCCCCATAAGTATAGGTTGGTAATACGTCGTACACCATCTTAACCAGAAATCTAGATCAGCTGAAGTCAGTATTCCAAAGATCTGACCACGACACTTTTCGCCGATCTACACCATACCACCTGGTCCACGCACCCTGCTGGCTATAACCTGCCATTTTTATTATCCGCTTTTCCTCCATCCCCGCTCAACTTCGTCCTGTATCAGATGTTGACGCTCCTTCACGGTGCTTTTTCCGAATCTGTAGGAAGGAATCAGTCCCAGGCCTACTCTTCCCTGCGCGACTGAACCCACAATTGCTTTTATCCTCAGATTCTCTTCTGCGATAGCCAGTTCCTTAGTTGAACTCCATCTTCTGTCGTTCTTGACATCAATTCCTGCGCCTGATACTTTGGAATCTCTGGAGTTTCTATACTGGTAGGTTTCCCTTGTCCGTGAAAAATGAACTCCTCGACCAGGCCTCTGAATGGCAGCTGGATGGCATTGGATGATCTATATAAGGAGCGCTGCTTATCTCCGAAGTAATCCTAACCATTTACGGAGGAAACTGCTAGCTCTCCTCTCCAACGTCTCCACAGCCGAGATGGGGAGTCTATATGTCTGCAGTGGCCATAATTCTCGTGGGAGCACGGAGTGATGGTATAGGCAGTCTTAGAAACGCCCTGGCAATCCAGAGTTATCTATTTTCGTCAGTTACGAGTGAAAATCAGTGCGTATAGCTTCGATAGCTTGTGTGTCATTCATAGCATTACAAAAAAAGATTTCCCTAGACGTTTAACAGGCTTATCGGACAACGTAGAGATGGCTCTCCCTTCTATTGTTAAATAGTGTTTTACCACCCGGCCTTTTTTTTTATTACCACTGATCTACATTTGTTTTGCTTGAAATTCATTTTTGCCCACTCAATCAGTCTCTCTAAAACGCGTAACAGCCATCCACAACCTGTAATAGAATGTAGGGTGACTGTAAGATCGCCCATGTAAGCCCGGATAGGTGGTTGCTTAACTCCGGTGTTGGAAACGGGGCCACGGCATTCCACCTCAGCGGAGTTCAAGAGCATATTCATCACAAGAGCAAAAAGCGTGGCTGACAATGTACAACCTGTAATAATTTCTCTCTCGAGTCTATGTCAGTCTAAAAAAAACCATGCCGGATGAAACTCTTAGATGGAATTGACTTATCCAGGATAAGCTTGAGGATACTACATGGTACGTAATGTCTAACTAAAGTTTCTTCCCAGAGTTTATGCAGTATGTACCCATAAGCATTGGCCAAATCCAACCACGCAACAGCCAGGTCTCCTTTATTCCTCCTTGCATCCCTTATTAATTGAGACAAAACTCTTATATGCTCAACGCAGCCAGGCATACCAGGGATTCCGCCTTTTTGTACCGATGTATCTATAAAGCTATTTTTGAGCAGAAAGGCTGATAGCCGTCGGGAGATTACACTGAAAAAATATTTTGCTTTCTGTACTCAGTAACGAGATACATCGAAAATGCTCGATATTTCTTTTGGGATACAAACGCCTTCTGCGTATCGCTATTGTTCTGCAACTTTACCTCGCTGCCAAATTACTTTAATGATCTTCCATAATTTCATGAGAAGACCTGGGCAACAATTGTACATGGAGTAAGACATGCCACTCGTACATGGCGACGAAGCTGATCTAGCCGCCATTAATGTCTGTTTGACTTCACTCAAACTTGGCACGCTCTTGTCGAACTCAACTTTTGTGGGGTTGGGTTTAATAAGGCGATCAGTAAATCCTAATTCCTCATCCCTTCTTGGGTCCCTAAAAGAACTCTTCAAAAAGCAATCCAACCTGTCTTTTGGGCATACTAATCTGCCGTATTCTTATCTCCCAGCAGTCTTCTGGCGAAACTAAACGTGTCGGAGATAAACGAAGTCGTCTTCGCTGTTTCCTACGGTGACGATGTCCTTCTGCTCTTAGCATGTTTTTCATTTTCTGTCTTAAAATATCTCTCAGTTCCGAAAGGTCTGGTCGCTCCTCTTCACAAGCCCCTTTAAATTGTTTCTTGCGGGAGTTTAATTTCTGCCTTACTTCTCTTTTCCTACCTTCACGCCTTTTCTTATTGTAGACTTTATTTCTCGTTTTATCAATATGGCCGAAACGCTATCCGTAGCTGATAATCATTTTACTCATAGACTGAAGTCATCGGTCTATGTTACCTGCAGACGTACTTAGAAATTATAACGAATACGTCTTCATCAAAATCGCGACAAACTTTCTTGTTGCTTGTTGGGGGACATTTAATCCGCTTAGAGATTACTCTGTCCAGCGAGGTCTGATCCCGCACTGGGTGATGCTGGTCGCTGTGGTTTGTCACTTGGAACTGCCCTGCCTCAGTTTTACTTGGTGTAACAATTATGCGTTGTGTGTTCTCACCCACTATTTCACATTTCATCTTGGCCTGGTGTATTTTTAGGTCACGGTGATTCTTGTACGTTTTTCCGCAGCGGAACATTGAGTCAGAAGTCCTTTAGGTGTTTGTTCTGGTCGTAACCGTTGTATCCGTCCTACCGGGGATCTCATGCTTCCGCCCTCTCGAAAGATGTCTCAATATATATATATATATATATATATATATATATATATATATATATATATATATATATATGTACATTGAGACATCTTTCGTTGAATAATTTAGAAATGTCCAGTCTGCTTATTTTCAATTGGATCCTTTCATATTCCCGGATAATAAGATTTCAGTCTCGTTATTTAAAGAGGTGAGAAAATCTCCATGTTGATATATATTCATTTTATTCCGAGTACAAGCAAAATTTCATCATCGTGGTATTGTTTATTGCAAGAAAAATATATTAGTGTTCATTATTGTCGAAAACAAAATTTCTGTGTTCATATGAAAGTTATGAAATAATTGTATATATATATATAAAAGACAATAGGAAAAACTGTAATGGTAGCCGACGCGTTTCGTCCAGTGTGGATTTTTCAAGGTAAAAACGAAATGAATTTACTAAACAAAGTAAGTAACAATAACAAAACAAAATGTCCTTAGCAACTGGAATAATTTAGAGAACGGTATTTTCATTCTGTTAACTGACAATAACGTCAAATATTGTCACGTGTGGAGATATTGTTTTTATTGCTGTGTTGCCGGTTTTAATCATTTACTTTTGATACTGCTGTGTACGTTTGTTTGGGAGAGTAGTAATTCTGTTAAGAAAGATAAGATAGGACATAATTTTTATTCTTAGTTACTTTTAATAAATTCATTTCTTTTTTCCCTCGAAAAAGTCCAATTTGGACGAAAGGCGTCTGTAACCATTACAGTATTTCCTATTGTCTTTTACATTTATAAATACTGTTTTTCTACAGGTTAACTCTGAGAAAATGTTCATATATATATATATATATATATATATATATATATATATATATATATATATATATATATATGTATATATATACATATATATACAGGTTATTCAAAAAGAATAAACCAGTTTCATTACGCAATATTTTAATAAGGAAAAGCTAACTTCCAGCCAAGACACAAATATTCTGCTCACAATCAACATTTATTTCTTGCTTTATAAGTGTTCAATATGGCTAGCACCTACAGCACGGGCAACATCAATGCGATAAGAGAATTCCTCCCAGATGCTTATCAGAAAAACAAGATCCACCGAGTTGATCGCTGTTGTTCTTTGATGTTTAACTTCACTGAGGCTATTGAGAAGCTGTGGAACATGAACGCGATGTTTTATGTATCTTATAAGAAAAAACATACACATGGTGTGGTCTGGGGATCTCACAGGCCAAGCACAAAGAGAAAGGTCTTGGTAAGTGTCTGAACGAGGCGTAGTTTGCAAGTTAAAGAATGTAGACGTCTTATTAGTACACGCCTGTTAGTGGATTGAGAGATCGCAAGGTCACGGCTAGCTGGAATTGTTGACTACCTGCAAACGCAACACGGATTCTTGCCACTTGTTCCTCCGAAGGTCGTGGTCGTCCTAGACTTTTTTGCTTTACACATACACCCACACGTCGACTGTTCTTAGGAGAAGACGAATTGATGTCGAGTTGGTTTCGAAAATCACGCTGCACCGTGACAACCGTATTTGTTTTCTCGAACTAGAGAACGCAGAATTGCTTTTGCTGAGGACTCACCATTCCGGAGGTAAACAAACAATTGAACGTTGCTGGAGATACGACGCAACTACGGCCATTCAAAACTCTTCTTTCAAATGGAAATCCATTCCATGACAATGCTTGAGAACTGAATCAATGCGTCATGAAATTTGATTAAATTTTTATTTAGTTTTTTCTAATACTTTCACATTTTTTCTTTGGTGGGAGTAAAAGAATGAAAAACTTGTCCGTAGAGTCTGTTGTCACAAGAAATTTTAGCCATTTATTTAGTCATTTTCAAGGGTTTTGAGGTTAAGTATTGTTAATTTATTTTCATGTCTTCGTTTGAAATGCAGTTTCGTGAGGTCTAAATAATCGCAGCGTTTATTCCGAACTCGGGAAAGTTAACGTAGCTTGAATTTCATTCAGCATCTTATATATATATATATATATATATATATATATAGTGATAGAATCTTTATATATATATATATATATATATGTAGTGCTAGAATCTGTATATATATATATATATATATATATATATATATATATATATATATATATATGTTAAAGAAAAACGGACCAGATGCTAAATGTAATTCGAGCTACATATATATATATATATATATATATATATATATATATATTCAGAACAAAGCTGACAAAGCAAGTACACGAAAACAAGGTATATTATGATCACTCGATATTGATAACGCTTTCAAAAATGTTCCAATGCACAAAACAATATTATTTGCAACTGCGTTTATAAATATTTTCTTACTCCGCCTCCTAATGTAAAACTTAACATTCTACATAAAACTTCCCTTTTTACCAGCACATATGATTTTACATCAAAACTTTGCTCTATGTTATCATTTCTTATAATATATATATTATAAAATATTATAATATATATATATATATATATATATATATATATATATTGTATTTTAATAATATATTATTATATACATTATTATTAATTTATATATATATATTATATCATATTATGAAGAAATATAGTTTTAAGGTGTCCTATATTTATGGGGTAAAGTGCTCAATATCAGAGATAGAGCGTGTGTAAATATAAAAGTGAACATTGAAATCAACACTCAGGCAACGTCGCCTGACGACTGTGTCTAGCATGAAACGGCTTG
>OZ010583.1:103788771-103806271 GCA_963932145.1 Acanthosepion lycidas
GCCCTGATAAATCTATTTAGGTACATAACTAGAGTATTCAGGTTTCATAGAAATTTGCGTTGTTCAGTGAAAAGACTTCTAGGACAGTCTAATGTATTTTAAATTTCTTTTTCTCCTTAATATAATTTGTCATAGCTGATCTATACGCCGTGGTATATGAAATGTTTAGTATTTACTAATTCCACATCCTTCAGATGACATCATCGCTTTCATTCCAATTCAAGATCATAGTTTCTGTTTTGAAAAGGTTTATTTTGAGTCCACTTTCTTGGAACACTTGATAGAAGAAGCTGATATTCTATTCAACTCCATACTTGTATAAACGTCTCCGAAACAGATGCTTCTTTCGCATCTGTTTTTAATACGCGCATAAATTGAAAATTATATAAGAAAATCTAAAATTGTTTGTACACAACCCAGTTTAATGTTTATAATTCCTTCCGCAAATGAACCCATAATGAATATCACATGTAATGACTTTATTATTTTAAAGAAACTAAAACATTGCGTTATTATTTGCCTATCTAAGGTTTGATATGCAAAGATTTAATTACGATATTATGTTTGAATATACATTCCCGTACACATTTCTTACACATACAAATACACACTTTCAAAAAAACATATTAATACATACACAGTTATATATCTTTATGCATTCATATAGTTGTAGGCGTGTATGCATATATATTACCATCCGTGTATTAATTTCTATTTATTCAGTTGTACTCATACATGGACACACACACACACACATATATATATATATATATGAAGAAATATAATTTTAAGATGTGCTATATTTATGGGATAAAATGCTCAATATCAGAGATAGAGCGAATGTAAATATAAATAGAAAAGTTAACATTGAAGTCAACACTCAGAGGCGTCAGGCTGTTTCATGCTGGACGCAATCGTCAGACCGAATTTCATGCCTGAGGTTTGCGCCTAGCATGAAACAGCCTGTCGCCTCTTAGAGTTGACTTCAATGTTCACTTTTATTTATATATATATATATATATATATATATATATATATATATATATATATATATATACGTTTTAACACTTTGTGACTAGAAGATATATTTCCGAGGAGGATATAAATCCAGGGAAAGCTGAATGTAAACCACAGAGCATAATAATGATAATAAAAACACGGAGTCTTTAATTATCCATTTAGTTTATAATTTTTATTTCATGAACACCGAGATGTTCATCTTTACAGAACGACAACCTAATAGATCTCAAAGGATGGCGGTTAGTAATGGTTGGTTTATTCAACCAATAATTTACTCTACACTTTTTGAATTTTAACATTAGTTTAAATGTTACTCTGGCCGATAAAGTTTGTTGTTTTTATGTTGGATAAATCAGGTCGATTCAAGTTAATTTAATTTAATGGATCTTAATCTAAATAAAATAAAAGTCGGTGTTACTATGGTAAGGCTTAAGAATTTTCTTTTTTTTTTGTTTTCGTTTTTTTTTTTTGTTTTTGTGCGGAAGTCTTATAGACATTGGAGGCCATTATAGAAGGTGTGGAATGTTTTGGGAAGAGGAAGGTGAGAAGAGAGAGGCGGGGTAGTGGTAGCTTTAGCAGCCCTGCTGAGATATATAATTTGTGGAAATATATCAATGGTTTTATATTGTGGCTTGATTGATATAAGGTGGGTCACTAGTACAAATAATAATTAGAAATCACAGTATTATGTCAGATACAATGGGTATACAATTATCCAAAGATGACATTCATGAAACAAATACCAAACATAGGGAAAGGACTATGGATTATGGAATGTCTGATGGTTAGTTGAGACATTGAGATGAGGCAAACATTAGGGGGATATAAAGGGAGTAGGAGGTTTGTAGAAGAAAAGGGTGAGAAGAAAAAGGCGGTGTAGTAGTAGCTTAGCAGCTTGGCTGCCTAAGTATTTCTTAACTTTTGAAACTATGTAAATGGGTTTATACAGTCGGCTGATTGTTAGTAGTAGCCACTGGTGCAGTTAAGATTAAGAATCGGGAGAAAATAAAGACAAAAAGCCTCCAACATTTGAAAATATATTTTCTTATCTTCTTCCTAGATTTAATATATATATATATATATATATATATATATATATATATATATATATATATGTATATTATTATTATTATTATTATTATTATTATTATTATTAATTTAAAAATATGGTTCCATCGCTACACAGGAATTACTATGTTTCAAAAACAGAAACTAAAACTTCAAATTCAATAATAGAATTAAATTAAAGTCCCTAGTCCTGTTTCATTTTCAAGCGAATTTCTGAATAACTTATTTCGAAATTCACTGAGTTTATAAGCACATAATATTAGTTTCGAAAGATACAGGGAAATCCAGTCATTTTAACAAGGAGTGGTATTGTTTATTTTCGCTGACAACTATTGTATCAACATACGAGTTACTTTCGAAATGAGATTAAATTAAGGTAGTGTAGGGGTGCTTTTTCCAAGGAATGATGACATCCGTTCAACGCACGTCGTCTGGTTTTTATCGATGACACAATTTTTTAGGCACTTTTGTTCCGCCGTTAAAGTTGTACTTGTATACATAAAGATTTTTTCTAAAAGTGTTGTTTGTATAGGGATACGTCGTATTGAACGACAATTTTAAAAGATTATTCTTAATTTTAATTACTAATAGACTATACTTCTTTTAAAACAAATAAATAATAGAACAGTGTGGAAACAGCAAGCATCTGTCGAAAGAAATGACTTTACAAGAAAAGGGGGAAAGGTATGAATCCAAATTTTATTTTCAAGATGAAAGTCAATGTATGTTTGTGAATTATCAATTCAAGGCTAATAAAAATGTGTGCCTGTTATCAACAATGCATAGTTCTCCAACAATTTCGGAAGGTGAGAAGAAGAAAACCGCAGTCATTGGTTTCTATAATGCTAATAAATTATGAATTGACGTAGTCGACCAAATGCTCCGAAAGTAGAGTACACGTTGTGCTACAAGACCTTGGCCCCTTTGAGTCTTTTGTAATATACTGGATATGGCAGTTATAAATGCATGGATTATATGCAAACTTGAATCAGGGAGATCAATTAGTAGGAAGGATTTCATTTTGGAGCTCATTGAGAATCTTAGGCACGCTTATATTCAGAAGCGAAGCTTACCGAATCCTGCAGAGGTGCCCTCCACATGTGTCATGGTAGAAAATGTTCAAATGCTACGATTACTGTTTGCCAAGTATGCAAAAAACCTAATTGTGGCAAATGTGCAAAAGATGAAACTAGTGAACTGTTAGTAACATGTAAAGATTGTCGAATCTAAGATATTGCTAAATAGTTGGTCCTACAGAATTGTAGAAAGAATGTTATAGCCTACTAACTCAAAATGTCTAATGTGTAATCATAATAATCTTTAATAAACTATCTATTGCAAACATATGAGTAATTTCATTAACCATATATGAGTATTTTTCATGCTAAATATTAAAAATAAGGTGTTGAAAATGACACCTTGGCCATTTTATATGTATCAAAAGGGCTGGCCATCCTTGTGTTAAGAGGAAAGTTATGAAGATTTCTGCATTAACATAATTTCTGTTTATCTATATCTCTTTTTATTATTATCCTGTTTACATTTCTTTGGTCTTGAAATAAGTGTTTATTCAAGATATATCATTATATTTTTTAATAATTTTCCTAAGTGGTCAGTACATCTGTAACTTAATTTTAGGGTATTTTTATTGAAAATAGTACTGATTTTATTATCTTTAGGAAAAATGTTTAACGATTAATGCAAGGAATTTTTGTCCTAATTTGTTCTTTACCATTTGGTTGTTTGGTGGTGTATACCAAATTATTTTTCTACTTCTGTTTTTTTCTTTACATTCCATTTTCATTTTTATTTATGTTAGTTTTGGGGTTTGTTGCCACTAGCTTTTAGAGGTTTATTATAGAAATTAATATGTTCATAGAAAATTTTCTCATTTACTGAATTTGAACTTATTCTCTTTTCGAAAGATAAAGGTATATGCTGAATTATAGATGGAGTTTGATTAAATTTATAGAAAGGCTTATTATTGGGTTTTTATAAGCTATGTATACTTTTTTCATTAAATCTAATGTTATATCAAGGAAGTTCACCTTTTTCAATTTAGTGCTTACAGTAATTTTTCGTTTAGGCATTTAAATTCTCTATAAAATATCTTTCAAATTTTATCTATTTTAAAGTTTGTAGAGTTTTTTATAACCATAAATCCATCGTCTCTGTATAATCCAATGTTTGTTATAATAATTTCACGATATGCTGTGATATTGTATAATATAAAAGACCTAAACTATCAATCAATATCAATCATGAACATTTCTTTTGATATTGATTGATAGTCATTTTTAATTACTATCAATCAATATCAAAAGAACGGTTCATGAATCAGTTAGATTTTGACACCCAGTACGCGGACGTAACAGAAGAAGAAAAGAGGATTATTATGAATGCGAAAAAATCAATACAAATACAGAAGGGTGAGTACTAGATAAAAAAAAAATACTTATGGCCACTTTGACATCACAGTGGAATCACGAAACTCAGCTGAGTCTTCTGACTTTTAGTCCGATGAAATTCTAAAGGACGAACAACATCATGCGAATAACATTTAACACATTGTCATTAATTTCTTGTTATATATATATATATATATATATATATATATATATAAAGAGAGAGTGAGAGAAATGGAGAGAGAGTGAGAGAAATGGAGAGAGAGAGAGAGAGCACAATATAGAAAGATAGAAAAAAAGTATATAGAGGTCATCGCTGGAGGATTTCTCTTCCGGTCACTTTCTTTTCAGCTAACTTTGATCTTTATGTGCTGGGATAGAAACTTTTAAAATTAGATTTGTATCGGTTCATTCGAAAATGTTGCGTCGACCTTGTTGAGATATGCATATATATGTACACATTTTTTCAATATATATCACGAAACCTAAAAGCCGAGTTAAAATTCCAGTCGGAAAAGTTATATTCACTTACCCGCTGATAACTATGGAAATGAAATGAATACATTTTCTCCCCCTAGTTATGGGTTAAATAGTATTATTCTATTTGAAAAAAATCATTATTATTCTGAAAAAAATCTAAAATTCACTCGCAAATAAAGGAATTGTTCGCACAATGCAAAAGCTTTTTTTTTACTTTAAATAAGCCTAAATGGTTGGTAAGCCGTAAAATCAATAACCCCCAAATGGTTGGTAAGCCGTAATATATATATATATATATATATATATATATATATATATATATATATATATATATATATATATATATAGTGTATGTAGGCAGCAATCTTTCATTTACGCATGTTTCATCAAAAACAACAGACAAGGAACTACGGTGAAGCTTTTCATTTAATTTTTCATGGGTTCGCAGAAAAGCTTTCTTTTTTGGACACAGAGACTGTAGAAACTGTCCAAATGTTCTATAGTTCCGAGCGCTTTCGGCGATACTTTTAGCCATTATCAAGGATGATTTTATTTTTCAGTTTATTTGTGCGTCGGCGTTATGTGTATGCTTTAATGTCTTATAGAGTTGTTTTATTTTCCGAACACGGTTAGATCTTTGTGGCCTAGTTTGTAAGCCTAAATCTCTGTCTGTCTGTCTGTCTCCTCTCTCTCTCACACACTCTCTCTCTCTCTCTCTATATATATATATATATGTGTGTGTGTGTGTGTGTGTGGGTGGGTGTGTGTATGTGTGTGTGTAAGAACGGGGGAGTAATGAATAGCAGATTAAGGAATCGGAGGGCCGAGTTCGAATCCCAGTCGGTGCAGATTGTCGGCTCTTTAAAAAGTGTGGCTGGTTCTGCACAAAGCCTTCACTGCTGTAATTAACTCATGTGTGGGTGTCTCGCTGTCGGTTCCCAGGAACTGACTTGCTTGTCACTCATATGTCGAAAATATATGTGTGTGTGTGTGTGCGCGCTCACGCGCATGAGTGACTTTGCCTGATTCTGTCTTTACAATCAACTTTATTTCACGTGTAGACATACGTGTTAGAGCCAGCGTATGTCTGTTTTAGGCGGATTTTGTTTTGGCAACAACCAAAGTAAATAGACATTATGATTTAAACGTTCCCATAAGCCGCCTCTTAAATTCTTGTTCAAAGGATTTTAGGGCGGATGATGCCTTTAATATTAATCACGCTAAGATTATTGGAGCCATCTTTTCTACTCTAGTTATATAAACAACTACTTCCTTTGTATATACACGTGCCAATATTTTAAGATTTGACACATCAACCTGACATTTTAGTCAAATCAGTGAATTAACATTTAAAAGTTGAGTAATTATAATGATAACTAATTTTCTCCAGAAATTTGTATTTTATTTGAAATAAAATTTACATTGACACATTACCTGTAGTATCATCTGGTAGTATTTTAGGGCGTCAGCGAAACTAACATAGGACATGCATGCGCTTCTAAAACTCTTGCTCACAAGTGATTGGCTCTAACATCTCAGTTGGGGAAAAACTGACAGCTTAAATTCAATGCCGCGAAGACCAAGTTACGTCAACGCCGATCGAAACCCGAACTGCCATCAGTCACCATGAATGGATTTCTCCTCATTTAACATGACCTCAAGTTTAAATCGTACCTGAACGAAAAAATATTCGGTTCCTTATGAGAGTAATCCCTGACTCTTCATGATTCTCTTTCCCTTTACAAGAGTCAGTTTAGGGTTTAAATGGTGTACTACTGATCTTTTTTTTTTTTTTAGCAGGAGCTGCCCAGTCCTCACTTTCCAGTCACGATGAACTCCAAAAGCGTCTCTGTATTCTTATGGTGCGGTGATTATTTTCCGCCCTGCCGCAAGCCTCTTACTGCTCTGTCACGACTTCCATGGAAAATGATCTAACGAACTACATTCCTCAATTCCACCAAGCCTAACTATAACGGTGAGTATCCAACATGCCACTCACATTATAGCGAACCACCCTCATTCCCTGGGTAAATTCCACTCGAACCAATGCTCTGTGGAACCGACTCCCAAGAGGATGTTTTCCTGATGGCTACAATCTTAACCAGTTAAAATCTTGGGTTAACCGTTATCTCACCAACTATCCGCATAAACTGTTCCTCGTACACTGTAACACTCTTAACTTAGTGGCTCTTGGGCCTTGCACAGGGTGAACCACACTATACAAAATAAATAAAGAAAGAAGAGGCGTCTTTTTTTAACTTTTGCCTGTAACAAATTTATATACAGTCATCTTCGATATGATCTCTAGTAAATTTTTTATATTCTTTTAAAACTATCTATGCAATATATATTTCTACCTGATATTAAATGTAATTTAGCGCTATATATATTTTCTGCTTGACGTAATATATTATGACCATATATCTTTCTATCAGTCGTTATATACTATTGACCATGTATAATTTTCTTCCAGACGCTATATATTTTTCGCACCATATAATTTTTTTATCATTCTTATATAATTTTTGACCACATATTTTCTCACAAACGTTATACATTTTGAAGTCGTATATTTTTCTATCATATGCTATTGACACTATATATTGTTTTATGTCAGGGTTGTATAATTTTGACGCTATATATTTTCCTGCTGGACGTTATCCATTTTTAACTATAAATTTTTCGGTCCAACCGTAAGAATTTTATGAGTTACAATGAGTTGGAGTTGAAGGATGAAGAGAAAGATAGGGGAAAGATCAAGGCCTCTGGAGACGTCGATTGACATTACATTTGAATAGTTGGCGATTATAGCTATCACGGAAACAGGAAAAGGGGAGGGAGTTCCACAGGCAAGAAGTGCGAGACATGAAGCAATTGAAGTAGAAGAGACGGTTACATTTAACAGTTTCGACAGTGAAATGGTGAGCGTGAGATGTCAGCCTAGTTGAACGCTTAAATTAATGAAGTTTGGGAACCAGCGAAAGCAGCTCATCGGAGCTCTTACCATGAAAGTATTTGTAAAAAAGACAGAGGGAAGCGACGGCACGTCTGTGAGAGAGCGACTGCATGCGAGATGCCAGATCAGGTGCAGTTACATTGCATATCCGTCTCTGGATCTTATAACCTAGAGACAAATGGAAGGGGCTCCAGACCATATATGGCAGCAATATTCCATGCAAGGGCGAATGGTTGAGTCAAGGGTAAATTGTAGTGTCGTCCGCGTAGATGCCTACTTGGGTATCTATGACGTCATCGTTGATGTAGATAAGGAACAGGGTAGGGTCTAGGATGGAGCCTTGGGGAACACCTGTGTTTGTGGGATAAGAGCTGGAGGAGAATCCATTGAAAACAAGCTTCAATACTCGGTTTGACAGGAATGATTGTATTAAGTCAAACAATCGACCTGAAAATTCCATAACCCTGAATCTTGCGAGGAAGACCGGCATGCCAAACCCTATCAAACGCAAGATATCTAGAACCACGGCACAAGCTTCTCTGTTATTATGAAGAGCTTGGTAAACAATTTCAATGATGGCCGTAAGCACATCAGCTGTAGAACGGACAAAGCGGAAACCATATTGCTTGTCGGGGAGCAGATCATGGGATATAAGGTGCTTAATCACCTCGGCGTTGATTAAAGCTTCGAAGACTTTGCCGAAGAGCGGTAGGAGACTGATAGGACGGTAATTAGAATGGTCAGAAGGGTCTCGGAATTCTTAAATACAGGAACAATGGATAAGGACTTCCAACATTCTGGAAAGCAAGATTCAATACCGATGATGGGGTTATGTGCATCTCGCTCAATAGAGCATCAGTTTTAAGGGGGAAATCGGGTGTGGATACACTGGAAGAAAATTGTATGAGGATTTCCGAGCAAAGCATTCAGTCTTGTCAGCAGAAGAGGTCAGAACCTCAAACTGGTTGAACAAAGGAGGTACAGAGCATTTGCCATTGTTAAGTACGCTCTTGAACAGACGCCAATAATCCTTGAAGCCGAATTTGCGAGATGAAATGTTCTTTTTTTTTCAACAAATCGAGATATAATTTTTGAAGCTGTATATTTTTTCAACAAGACATTGCATATCATTGACTCTGTATATTTTGTGCTATGTTATTTCAGCCGAAACTTATTGATTTGGGCGTTAAATACATTTTGTGAGAAATGACACATTTTTTCACATTACATATTTTTCAACCGGAAGTTATATACATTTGACTATATATTTTTTTTCTTAAATTTATCTGTTTTTAAGCTTATATTGCTTTTTTTTTATCTTTTTTATCTTCTTTTTATCTTGCTTATTTTTATATTCTTAATCTGTATATTTTCAGCTAGACGTTATTTATTTTTGACGGTCTATATTTTTCTACGAGACATTAAATATTAAAAAAAAAATATTTTTTTCTGGTAGATATTATATATATATTTCTAACTGTATATATTTTTAACTGTATATATTTTTCTGGCAGTTTTTATATATCTTTGACAATATCAACTTTTTGTTAGATGTTATATAATTTGGACGCTATATATGAAAGCAGTATATTTTGGGCCAGACTTTATATATCTATATAATTTTCTAGCAGTTTTATATATTTTTGATGCTATCCATTTCTTGTCAGACGTTATAGATACGTGACGCTATATGTTCTTCGGCCAGAAATGTTGTATATTACTTAGGAATATATACTTGCAAGTTTCAGTGCATATTTAAAGAGTATTTAATTCTTACCTCTAAAAATAGTGCTTTGCAACATAAAACTTAAAGCAGCGTTTCTCAAAAGGTACTCTTTGCGCACTAATGAGGTATGAAAGGTATCCAGGTGCGCCACAAGTTAGCGGAAGTGTAATTTATGAATTATTTTATATTCAAACATCTTTTATTTTTAAAAAGCTAGAAGTAGCAAGCACATGACTTCCTTGTCTAACTAAAGTCTTTGACTTTTGTTTTCCTTAACAGGTTTTAATTCGTCATTATCGGCTTTTCCAAAAAAAAAAATAGTAGATTCTTCAGAAATAACTTTAAATGAAAACTGTACTTTAAATCTCTTTTGGGAATGGTATCCAAAATTTCATATTTTAAATTTCATGTCTGATGAGGAATTTTTCATTATTGAAATTTAATGTGCGCTCCAGAGTTTTAGTTATTCTACAGGTGCGTCAAAATAAAGATTGAGAATCAATGACGTAAATAAGTATATATTCTATGGTGACTTTGATGGCATATTCATTAATAAAGGTTAAATCAATGGTTTGTGTCTGAGAACTGTGCTTTTGTACAATAGATGTATATATTCGAAAACAAAAATGCATAACGTATGCGATATTATGCAGTTTTATGCAAAATATGTTCAGTTAAATAAGCGTCACCTACAATCCGAGTTTCCCTTGATTAGTCTGTTAACGGTATTCTTTGTAGCATCGATCTTTTACGAGCCTCTGATTCTGAATTAAAATAAGCAGACGTGTATCATCATTTTTGTAAGCTCTGTTGTCATCCCAGTAGGAAACGTATTGAATCGAACATATCTCATAATGGATTCCTCGCGGAAATGGAGCTGTGCTTTATTCGAAAGACCACAGAGAATTTATCTGAATAACAATTTTTCTGACATGTTTTACTTCTTTAGGTCTCCGAGTACTTTTCGGTTAAGTGAGATACATAACAAACTACGGAGGGAAAGATGCGCCTAATTATATTTTTCCCGTGTTGCAATCCGATGCCAGGGCCGGTTTCTGAAGATTTACGGCGGCAAAGTAGATTTTTTTCTTTCTTTATTTAACATTTATTGATTTTACTGTTTCTTTTTTACCTTTCAGTCTTGGCCAGAATGGAGGGGAAAAAAAGCTTTTACGAATGACGTTTGTGTTTGGGATTATGTTTTGTTTGTTTTTCATAAAAGTCAGTTTCTATTTAAACTAACGCGAAGCCTAAAGAGTAGAATTTTCCACAGTTCTTTAAGAAAAAAAAAAAGAAAATATAGACTAAATATCTGGGAAATTGTCTCAGAATCTCGCAGCCCATTGGAAATAATTTCCATATTCTAGGAATCAAGTTATTTGTCCATATTCTACTAAGCAAGGTATTTTTAATCCTGACGTCGGGATACTGTGTAAATTTGACAATTTTGTAGAGTTGAAATCACATACTAATTGTCTAACCTGCTCTTAGTCAGTCTGTTTCTTGATTAAACAAATTTCCCTTGTCATACCATAAAAATTAATCCTTATACTTCATATCATTATTTTGAAAATTATTACGTCGACGAGAAGCTTCTTCAAATAAATATTTATAAATATTTCCAATGAAATACATGCATCATTGATACTTTTCCTATCCGAGTAATAAATCACATCTGATGAAATGGTGTTTTCCCCCAAATTGGACAACGCATGAACGATACCTAGAATAAATTTTCTTAATTAAAATTTCTCTAATATGCAGGCATATATATGATATCGGCACTATTTAACAAATAAAACTGGGACAACTATTAGAAGCTTACTTGTCCACTATAATAATGTCTTTATTTTTTAAAAAAATCTGTTAATTCTTTCAAACTTGCCTTGTATGCGCTTCGGATACGAAACTGATATACTAATATATTATTTCACGGATAGAACATCAATAGCTGAAAGCAAAGGAATGACACAAAAAAGATTTGTTACGAGAGAAAAATAACTCTAGGTCATTCACACAATTATATGTTAAAATTTGAATTGATCCTATAGAGAGGAGCTATAACATGTATGCAACCACAAGCAGACTGAAAGGTTAGAAAAGTGAGAGTCTTACTTGTAATTATTTTCAACGAAAATCTGAGCTGCTGAAAATACATTTTTGTATCTGAAGAAGATATATTTAAGATTGTACATTCGAGCGGGGCAGATTTAGATGCTATATCACTAGCGAGAACATATTTCTCAAAAATGTAAGATAGCGAATCATTGGTTATTCGCAACTTGAGGACTGCGAGACGGATATAATTTCTATAACTAGTGAAGATATATTTACATAGGAAATGGGCTTACTACTGCTCGGTTTGACGAGTACCACGTCTGTAATTCTATATAGTGACGACACTAAGGGACCATCACGTGATACAGGTGACATCATCTTGACCAAAGGCCGAAAACCGAATCAAACTATGGTTTCTCCTACAAATGGGGATGTGAGTTTGATGCCTGCTGGAAAATACATTTTCCTTTAAGACTCCACGAATACATATGCCTACACACTGTTTAAAATTTAAAAAAAATATAGAGCATGACTATTTCAAGTAGAAATATCTGATATAAAAACGTTTAAAGTAATATATATATATATATATATATATATATATATATATATATATACGTACAGAACTTGTCTAAATTATTTAACAAAGACATCTTTTAGAGAATACTTGCTGGTGAAATACACTAACACACACGCAAACACGCGCACCCATATATATATATATATATATTAGGTTGTATGGAGAGTTGTTTTTTGACCTTAGGTTTCACTGTTACACGAAGTTCAGAACAAAAACTAGGGTTGAAAACCACTCTCCATGCAAACGGATATGTTAGCTCTGTCGTGGATATTGAGCATTTTCAAGTAAATACCGTAGACACGTACACGCATAAACACATGCACACACACACACACACACACATATGTATATGCAAGGTTTGTTGAAAATGACTGAAAGGTGTAGCCGTTCAGATTTTTTTTTTGTATAATTTGTGTCCTGAAAGAGAACAAAAAATACAAACACATAAGTAAGTATATAAACAATATACCGCCGCGCAGCCTCGCGTCTATTACTATTCGGACGACCGTGTGTCAAATAAAATCTACCTCCTCAGGAAAGAATATCCTGCCATTGTTAAACAGAACAGTTCTCAGTTAACTCTCTACAACCCACGTTAAATTTGAAGTCAGACTAACCAAGAATTTCTTTTCATTTGGAGATATTTAATTTCATTTTTGGATGTTTTGATCTCCATTTCTATGAAGAAATGCCGAAATGATCTTGGGTTAGTGTTCTTGATCGCTTATATTATAATTTATATACGGTGTATTTTGGCAGCAATAATTATCCCACAACCACGCATGCCGCATACACGCGTGCTACACACACGCGTGCCGCACACATATCATATATATATATATATATATATATATATGGTTAAGGATCGTGAAAAATTAGACCAATATTAAGGATCGAGAACAAAGAAGAGTAATCGGGGTGAGAATAGATAACGATTGAGATTGCATTTCAATTTTTGTAACATTAAAATTGGCTGTAAATCATGAAACTGGGAGAGAGTATATATATATATATATATATATATATATATATATATATATATATATATATATATATATAACACATACATTTTTTAAATATGTAAATACAGAAAGAATATAGCAGGAAATCACAGACAGGGAAGAAAAGAAATTTCTCTCTAGAATCTCTCTTACATATGTATAAGTCTGCCATCCGTTCATGCTTAGAATATTGTTGCCATATACGGTCTAGTGTCCCTATTTACCTTCAGTTCTTTGATAAGTTCCAAAGAATAATCTGCAATATGATTAATCCTCGTCTGGCGACTCAGCTCCCGCCACTTTCACACCACCGTAAGGTTGACTCTCTATGTCTTTTCTATGAATAATTTCATGGTAATTCTTCGAATGAGGACTTCGCCATGATACCGAGAGTTTTTGAATTTAGACGCAGCATTAGACTGGCGTCGAGATCTCATGATTAACATTTGAACTGGTTTTGATGTTAGCCGTAAAGTTCGATGCTAAACGTTTATTTTCTCGTATTTCTCGCTTGTCGAACTCCCTTCCGACTCCATATTTTCCAGCCTTTTTGATGTGAAAACATTTAAATGCAATATCAATCGCTCTCTACTGTCCACCTGGTTACTCTTTTCTCTTTCTGCTCATCATTGATGTATCTGTTCCTAATTCATACACACACTGTAGCCGTTTGTGTTTTAGTGGCATTACTGTATTGCTTGCAGTGATTCCGATTAAAGATGTCGCTTGAGAAAATGATTCGTAACCAGTTACAAGTAAGTATAATGTATGGTCGTCACTAAGAATTACAGAGAAAAGCCGAGTTAAGAATTGAACACTTCCGAATCATGCAAAAACATAATTTTCCCTTATATTAGTAGAAGTTAAAGAGATGATGTAAAGAGAGATTGTTCTACAGGAGGATGTTGAAAATATCATGGACTGCAACTCTTCTGGAAGATTTCCTTGTTTAAATTAATGAATGCTCCCATAATCATTGCCTTCAATACATCTCTGATGCTACGAAGAGTTTTGTTGGTGTCTCGCAAAATTGCGCCCCAGATAAGGGGGTTGCTGTCTGGGGAGTTAGGTGGCCAGATGTAAGGTGTAATGTGGTCGCAAAGATTGTCTGACAGCCATGGGTGCTACTGCTTGTGTGATATAGTTCATAGTTCTGTCGCCTGACATAGGGTCTTCCGGCCGATAATCTTTTGACCCAGGTGAGCACTTCCTCCTCAATGCACTTGATGAAGGTTTCTTTGTTCAGTTCTGAAACCCTCAACAAAAAACTTCGAAAGTTCTTTTCTTATCACAACGATCAGCGTGTTTTTTCCAAGTTTCTTTACCATCGTAATCGCCATAAGACTCATCTAACTTTTTCAGAATCCTCTGCACTAGGCCTCAGATACACACTCAAATATTCTGAAATGTTCGCATTGGAGCTTCCGGTGCGAATGCCAAGCAGTACAGGGTACCGTTTCCAAATTTCTGGTGGAGTGTATTCTCACAGACAGTGCACACTGAGCCTACTATACTGTGAAGTCGAAAAATCAAAAACACAACATACATGCGTGAATTTAAAAATATAAAATGGCGACAATTTGCCTATCACACCCTGTAGATATGAAAAAGATATCTAGATGGATAGGTAGCTAGCTCAATATATATATATATAGAGAGAGAGATATGAAACGTCTGCGATAGATTGATAGATAGATATTATAAATAAAGTAACTATTATATATGATACACAAAATGAAAGAATATCAAATAAAAATAATATCATACGAAGAAAAAAGTAAAAAAAAAAATGAATTAACGTTATTTTCCCACTTATCCATCCCAATTTGAAATTTTTCATGATAACATCCGTCAAATTGAGACCTTTCAAATGTTAATGAACCTGTCTATTTTCAATGAAATTCTGCAAATCCTGAATTACAAAAGAACAAAATTGTTACCACGAAAAATAAAACTACCAACTGCGTTTGAATTCGATCGGAATCTGCTCGCCATCACCTCAACCTAATACCCTTGGCAATGATATGAATTAACTTTCTTTCTCTCTAACTTATCAATTGGTTATCTAACGCAATGTTTCGTTGCTGGCATGTCATGATAGATGGTATTTATCCAAATGCCGACACCACCTAAACGCATCAGAAAGCTGAGATTAAATTTCCGCATTTACGCGTACGTTGGACCAGATTCCGCAACGGACTTAATCGGCACGTCTTCTTTCTTTGCCGAAAATGATTAAACTCCATTTGGAATAGATACTCCTTGATCGAGGGACGCCCTCCTAATAAGTCTACAGGATAGAACTCCTCACATTAGATATTTCTTCATGCGAAGGATGCTCCATTCAAATATATTATTCCCAATAACGGATACTTTAGGGAAAATACTCCCGTGTCGATGGTTCCTCGAACCAGACACATTTAACCTCTTCATGTTTAGGGTCAATAGTTATCTGTTTACCATCCCTCATAATGTTCAAAACTATCCTACATTTATTTTCATAACACAGTCCTTGTTCTATAATTATCTACTTTGAATAGCTCTAAGCAATATTTCATCCAGTTTAGAGAAAAGTCAAATGATAAAAAGCGACTGTTAAAATGATAAAAATGAATATATATAATAGGGTTATTAGAGTGAAAAAAAAAGGATTTTTTTATGACTGATGAATGAAATGTTATTTAATCACTTGAAATTAGCGAAAACCAATTTTCGAATGAATTACAGACGTATAAAGCTTAAACACTTGTTTTCATCCAGTCATTGAAGTTAAGCAACGACGATCCTGGTCACTACTTAGAAGAGTGACCGATTGTGAATCCCAAGTGCTGTAAACTTGGATATGCGAGTTTTTCATGGATAATAACTCATGAAGAGATCGAATTCCAATTCTATTCGGTACATTCCTTTACGCAAATACACTTTGGTGATCATGTATCGAGACATTATCGTCCAAACGTGTCCGTTCATTCCGACAAACACTCACTGGGCCAGCGTCCAGGTGTAATAAATTCTGTGAATATAAAATCTAAATTTAAGAGGAATGACGAAAACGAAATACCAGATAAATATATTCTTTAAAAAAAAATCGAGTTAACCCAATGCAAGGCAATGTAGCCGCTAAGACACAAGGGGTTATTGGGTGTGGGAGAACTAGAAAATAGAAACATTACTAAAGAGCGAAAACAATCAGCAAGACAGTAGATAGCGATTGACATGGCATTTAACTTTTTGAAGACTAAAGTTGGCTAGAAAACATGGTAGAGATTTCCATAAGTGAGGAGCGCGAGAAAATGAGATGTTTGCATAGAAATTGCAATTACATCTAGCCCACTCAATTGTAATTTGATGAGACCTTTTTGCCAATTTAGTACCGCGATTAAATTTATAGAGTCTAGGTAACATAACAAAGATCTGGTCCGAACAATTACTATAAAATAATTATATAAAATTCACAGGAAGGCAACTTTCCGGCATTAGGAATGTGAACGAAGCAGGGATGCCAGGTCATGGCTTATAATATGCAAGATATATTGTGGTTAGAAAGTGTCAAGCACAAAAATCTTTAGCTCTAACTTAGCAATTGATTCTATATACCCGAGTTACACCATGACAGCCGAAAACAATTTTCCGAGAATCTGCAAGCGGTCACACTCCAAAACGTTAGCATCAGCCATACTGATGGAAGGCAGAAAGTGTTCTCTCAGATGATTAATAGTGAGTAGTTTTGTTTTGGAGGAGTTAGAATTAAGAAGCCATTCTTTCACCCAATTAACAACGAACTGTAGGTCGTTGTTGATATTAGCTGCCAATTTAAACTTATCGAAATGAGCAGACTTATTGTCAAGACGGGTGTAAATGGTTGCGTCATCAGCATGGAAACCAATTGGAAAGTTGATGCCATCAGAAAGGTCGTTAATGAACTGACATTCTGATTTTTAATGTATACACCCGCACGTTTTGTTTTTGTTTCATCCGGGTATTTATTTTGTGATTATAGTAGTGTAGGATGATGGTTGCTAGCAATAGTAATAGTAATAGATAGCATTAAGAATAATAAGAAATAGAACCTCTTTGAACGTAATAATAATTGCAAATATTTCACCTTAAATTTTTATTAATGGTAGAAAAGCTTAATTACGTGGTAAGTATTTTTCTACTTCTATTTGCCGTATCCCTCAGGACGTTGGCGATCTTGGATCTCCA
>OZ010583.1:103811271-103863771 GCA_963932145.1 Acanthosepion lycidas
TATATATATATATATATATATATATATATATATATATATATATATATATATGATAAAAGTATAGTCTCAAGTTATGATGTGTTCGTTGTCTAAAACTACATAATATCAGTGCTTATGTAAACATTAATATGATTATAACAAAAAATACGTAGCCTGAGGATTGCGTTCGAACAGGAATAATCGGCTGCCACTTGGTTTTGGTTTAAGTTAGATAAATGCACAAAACTTATATACATATTATTGTTAATCCTTTTTAGTCATTTCACCGCAAATAAGGCAATAAAGTTACTGAGTGTTAGGGGATATGATAGAAAACAATATTAAGAAGAGAGAACATTAAGAACAAGAATTAAGAAAACAGTAGATAACGATTTCTTCAATTGAAGGATCAGATTATGCAATACACGGTGGGGATCGAAACATGGCGTGAAATTTGCAACTTAAACAAATATGATTCTCCATAAAGTCTTTCCACTTATAGTCTGATAATTTCCATGACATTTGGGCAATATATTGGACTGGGTTCTCATTTTTACTTCATCGTTTTGAATTTAGTCCTTCTTATACATTGATTCTTTTTTCCACGACGAAAGAGAACAACAATGCACAGAACTACCGGCGGACCTAAAATTTTAAAAATCGAAATAGAAAATGCAATGGCCAAATTGAACAGAAACAAGGTGGTAGGGCCAGACTGAATTGTAACGGAAATGCTGACAGCCTTAGATGAATTTGGCATAGACAAGATCACAGAAATAATGACATCTAGATCAGTGGGGATATACCGGAAGATCTCAGCAGATTTATTTTCATAGCACTACCTAAGAAACCAGGAGCAAACGAATGTTAGCTCCACTGAACAATCAGTCTAATGAGTCACGTAAAAAGACTCATCATCCGTATTCTGATGAAGAGAGCGTGCCGCAGAATCAGGCTAGAGATAGGACAAGAACAGAGTGGTTTCGTTAAA
The DNA here is from genome assembly GCA_963932145.1 of Acanthosepion lycidas. NCBI lineage: Eukaryota > Metazoa > Mollusca > Cephalopoda > Sepiida > Sepiidae > Acanthosepion > Acanthosepion lycidas. The sequence continues at coordinate 103,812,242 of OZ010583.1, forward strand.
GACACCGAAACAAGGAACGCGATATTCATGCTGAGAATGTTACCAGAAAGAGAAATACAGATGCAGAAAGACGTGAACCTCTGTTTTATACACTACGACAAAGTACGTCACAAGGATCTGTTGGAAGTGCTCAGCAACCTTAATATATTTGAGAAAGATATTAGAATAATCAAGAACCTATGCTGGCAGCAAATTACATGGATACGCATTGAGTTCAACCGATACACAAAAATTAAAAGGGGCGTAAAGCAAGGATGTGTCTTCTCAACGGACTTATTCAACCTATAGAGCAAGACAATACTGAGATTCATCATTGGAGGCCAAAGATAAAATACGCAGTTGGTCACAGTGCTGATAGCAGACACGAAAAGGAAATTACAAACCTCCTACAGAAGGTAGCAAAGGAAAGCGAGAAGATGAGACTAAGCATAAACTGCAAGAAGAGAGAATCCATGATCATCAGTAAATGGATGATCCCGAAATGCTATTTGCACGTCGGGGGCGCTAAAAATCAAGCAGACGCAGAAGATTAAATATCTGGGAAGCGTCTTGATAGAGGACGGTAAGTGCAAAACTGAGATTCGTAGATGTATTAGGATGTTCAATGATACATTCCAAAAGCTGAGCAGAGTATTACAAGACGGGGAAATTTCTTTGGTCAAAAAGAATGTTGCGTAAGATATGTCCTCTTTTATGGAAGCGAAATTTAGACGTTTTCTTCAAAGATGAAGAAGAGACTCGAGGCGACGAGGTTCTACAGAAGAACCATAAATAGTTTTCTATATATATTTTCTTGGCGGTTGTTCTAATGAGAACTCCTTTGATACCACGACTGCATGAATTTAAGAGTATTAAATTGGAAATCCTGCAGGGGTTCATCATTGGCGGCCACAATCTTAAGAATATAAGATAGACAGATGATGCATAAACTACGAGAAGATATAATGTATGGTCATCAGTAAAAAGATGAGACCGAAATGTGATTTACAGGTTGGGGACACTAAAATAGATGCAGGTGCGGAAATTTAAATATCTGGGAAGTGTTTTGACTGAAGACGGTAAGTGCGACGCTGAAATCCAAAGACGTATTCAGATGGCCAATGACGCATTCCATGAGCTAGACAGACTATTACAAGACAGGACGATTTCTTAAGCAAATGGATAACAGAATGGGGTCTAGGGTTGGTGGCAGAAGGGCGGAAGTTATTGAGAGCTACAAGGGATAGCGGGACGTGGAGAACCATGATCGCTTACGCCCTGAAAGGACACGGCATATAAAAAGAAAAAGAAGTTGCAAAAAGCTGGAGAATTCCTTTTATCCTGCTACTTACCGCATATCAGAGGAAATTCATAGATTTACGCCTTTCTCTAGGCCATTTGAACAGGGCTAGCTGAGTTTAATGTCTATGCAAATAATATTTAGGCTACTCGAATATTAATAACGAATACATTAACCCCGTGACATAACTTCCTAGTCAAGCAACTATGTGCCTATATTTAATCATCTAATAATTTCACACATGCATGTGGAGATAAATAATTATAAACAGATGTATAGATCTAATCCTCTGAGATATATATATATATATATATATATATATATATATATATATATATATATATATATATATAGATAGATAGATAGATAGATAGATAGATAGGCCTAAGCAGACTGTAATAGATATGGGGATAGATAAATAATGAACAGACTGATATATATATATATATATATATATATATATATATATATATATATATATATATATATATATATATATATAGATAGATAGATAATGTTGGATTACCAACCCTTGATGATAATTACAGGCGGCGTCATATTAAATTACTGCCCCTGGCGACATAACAGGCAGCGCCAGATTTGAAATGATCCAGCATTTTCTCGGTGCCATTTCATAGCGAAAAGATGTATTCTTTTCGCTCCCACCGTCATTTAAGTAAAGCAACAATTGTCAATGAGCGTTGATGAAAAGCAAATTTAATTTCATATCTTATTTTTTCTTTTGTAAAATGCCCTCTCAATATATTGGTAATAATTATTCTATTAAATTCTGTATCTTATTTTTCTATGGACTCACACGTATCCACCAATATTGTTTTCAAGGTAAATGTACCAAGAGCATAAAAAATCTTACCAAAACTGTAAATAATCGCAATGGTAGATAAAGAGTAGAAAGCTAGTTTGATCTATGCATATTTGAGTAAATAGATATATCTATGCTGACTGGGGTTGGAAAATTGTTTTTATATATATATATATATATATATATATATATATATATATATATATATATATATATATATATATATATATATATATATATACGGGAGACGAAAAATCAGAATGGAGAATGGAACAGTTATATAGGTTCTATAGATACTTGAGTAGAGAGATCGATCTATACCGACTGGAGTAAATACATAGTTCTAAAGATACTGGAGAAGATAGAATGAACTATACTGACTGGAGAAGATACATCGATCTAGACTGGAGTAGATAGATGAATCTATACAGATTGGAGTAGTTAGATTATGGTAAGAGTAATAATAGTTGCTGGACTTGAGAAACTCTCGTCGCTGAATGGACTGCTTTCATTTAACCATCACAGAGAACATTTTCTGCTTACAAAAAGCATGGCTGATGCTAGACCCCAAGAGAGCAACACAATGAACCTTCTTGGCTTCACGTTTTCTACTGTCTTGAAGTGGGCTGATTACATCGAATTAATAACTACATTTACTGCAAAAAAATTTGTGTCATTGTCCTGTACCAGTAAATTTTTCTCGCCGGCATCCGTCTTGCTCATTTACAAAACTACCATTTGTCCGTAGAATTTATTACTCTTGACATCTATGGGCTCGTGCTCCTGCTGTTCATCTTGACATTGTTGAATCGTTCAAGGAAGGATCTGTAATATATTCGATCCTCAAATCCTCTCTACTCCAGTGACTTTCTTAACGACATAACGTTGCTTCCCTCCATCTTTTCTACAAATAGTTTCATGGGAACTGCTTTGACAAGCTATTCTCCCTGGAGTCACGACTTCATGAATTTCGTCAGACTAGATTGACATCTAGGCCCAACACGTTTACTGTTGACATAGCTGAATGCAATCGCTAGTCTACTCCAAAAGTATATTTTCTCGAACTTCCCGTCTGTCGAACTCTCTTTCGTTAATTTGCTTCTCTGATAACTACAATCTACAAAAGTTTAAATGAAGCATAAGTCAAAATCTTGTGACTTCTTGAAGCTCGTACATCTTTTGCCCTTTCTTCAATCCCCCCTATTCTTATTCTTTATCACTTTCACTCCTTGTAAACTCCCGCGAATTAGTTGAAAATATATATATATATATTTTATATATATATATATATATATATATATATATATATATATATATATATATATATATATATTAAGAAAGAGATTTTATGAATTTCAAACGAGATTAGAATTGTATTTCTCTCATTGAATGCCAATCGTTTCCTTACAAGTAAACAACCAATATTAAATATACAAACTGGATTACAATAGATAGACTGTAGCATCCTGTGATAGCTATCTAGCTAGTTAGCTAGATAGATAGATTAATTGAACAACTTACAGTGACTTTGTCTGCTTTGTCACCACTTTAGTTATTTTTTCCTATTATTTGAATATGAATATGAAAATGAATATTACAAAGCACAACTTTCATTCACTCTTTAATTGAAAATATTTGAGAGAAAAACAAGATGAAAGTTTCGGGGTCTGAATTTAAGTGATATGGCAGAAACACTTGCTTTCCAAATTTTATGCTAATTTGGTCCCCCTCTTTAAACAAGTTATTTTCGATATGATCCACGTAATATATATTATGGTATTACTTTTAAATTTTCATTTGTTAATTTTGCTTTATTTCATTTGTATTGACAGGAATTTAGAACGACTGTGCTAAATCAGTTTTATAAATATCTGCATTTTAATATCACTACTTATATATATATATATATATATATATATATATATATATATATATATATATATATTGGTAAAGGTGTGAATCTTCTTCTCCTTCCAGCTATGGGTAAATAACTGGACAGATTGGGATCTGTAGCCTTGGATAGCAACTGGTCAAGAAGAAGGACATCTCTGAATTCAAAACCTGCGGATGGTCGTTTGTGGACCTTGTGGCACTTAGTGCACAAGGTCTCTGAATTCGGCCCTTCCAAAAGTGTGGATGGTCCTGCACGAAACCTTCACCACTATAATGAAATCTCATGTGCTGGTGTCGTGCTGTTGGTTTATTGGGAACTGATCTGCTTGACCCTTATACGTCGATTTCGACGGGAGAGTCGAGTCTATATATATATATATATATATATATATATATGTATATACACACACACACATATATATATATATATACATTATATATAATTATCATGCTTCTGCAACGATTGTGCTTACCGTTACTTCCATGTTTCAAACATATTCGTTTTCTTTTGTTTTTATTCGGTGGTTTAATGGAGCAGATTAATTCACAACTTAACAATGTTATTTCCGTATTTGGGATAAGCGGAAAAAAGGGTTTTGCTCAGGAATGAGGGAACCGTTCGAATTCTGAATTATTCATTTTAAAATAGATTTTTCTATGTGCGGATAACTTCGATATTCCTGGTCAAATCGCGCACATTTTCACGTTCCTTTTCAAGGGGATCACACTTACAATCGAACCATGCCTACTTGTTTTATTCTTTTTGTTTTATCAGAATCAATTGTTATCAGGCAATGGAAGAAAACACAAAAAATAGAATCTCGTTTTTTTTTTCCCACCTTTACTGAAATATCGGATCAGATATTTTGCGAGCATTTTTCGATTTGTCAAAAGAATCAACAGCAAAGCTACTTAAAAATATTCTTTATTTTGTTACCTCAGATTTAATTTACTTTTTTTTGTTGTTGAAAACAATATATTGAGAACTCTGATTTGGAAACGCTCAAATAAATCGTTGCTGAAATTTCTGGATAATTCCACATCAATATTTATCTCAGATTTCTTACGTAAGCTCAAATCATGAATCATATCTGAAACTGCTTCAGTTCTTCATAGGTTAACTCGTTAACCTTGATCATGTCGTTATTGATTTAACTGCGATTCTATTGGCATTTGATTCTTCAGATGCCAACATAAGAAAATATACTGAAAAATAAAGTTCCTTTTCTTTCAGTTTATTCTAATAGATATTTTTAAAATTCAAATCTTCAAAATTATCGGCAATTTATTTAAATTTTACTGCAAAACACATTTGGATTTAAAACGAATGACAGAATTGATTAATATACCAGAAAAAAATGGGCAACAATTCTATCAGATGCGTTTTCGGTCTGATATTAATTAATAAAGATTAATGCAGTTTTTGTAATCGTTTAAAAGTAAAGGTTTAAATTACTCATATTTAAAAACATTGTATAAAATTTCCGATGTGGTGGTGGTTGTTCTCGACTCTTTATCCTTACCAGCGTCATCTTAACCCTATCTGACTGGGTCTCTGCAGGATGAGGTCTTACCTCTTTTTTCAGAGATGAATAAATCGGTGTGTTTTATCTCTTTAGATATCCTCTGAGAATCAAGTTCCCTCTCATTCCACTGGTAATTCGTCCAATATATATATATATATATATATATATATATATATATATATATATATATATATATATATATATTAACAAATATATGTTTTTTCCCTCACCGACTGCATGAATCAGAGTTTCATGCACAATGCAATCTTCAGGTGCTGAGTATAGGCTGATCGTTAAGTAATTTACATTTAAAAAAATATTTGGTTATCGCGAAGTTGGGGTCGTTATTATAATATTTTAGGATTACATTGTTTTTTAATTGTAACAAATATGTTTGACGTTTAAAATAAGCAGGAATTGTATGTATATGTGAAAAAAAGGTGAGAATTTATTTTTTTTTGTTAAGCATAAACAGATTTTTTAGGTAATATATGTGCGATATACTATAATTATCATATACATATACATGCATATATATATATATATATATATATATATATATATATATATATATATATATATACACACGTAGGTATGTATGTGTGTATTCAGTTTGCACAATTCTAGTGTTAAGTGATAATTAAAACTTAAGCTGTTGCATATATTTCATTTAAAAGACATGCCTAATTCTATGGCCAGTTCTATTATTTGCGGCTTATCAACATTTTCTGAATTATTTTAAAGTCGAAACTAATTATGAATTGTAAGGATTATTATTATTATTATTATTATTATTATTATTATTATTATTATTTTGCAAGTGTATATTGCCGTAACAATTTTTTGAATGAATAGCAATCATTTTTAGTTACAGTTCCTACACTTTAACTCATAGTAGATGGAGAGGAGATGAATCTACACCTTTCCCAATGGATCCATACCTTTCCACGTAAGTGAAAGTATAAAACCTCAGCTGGAATTCGAACGCTACAATGCTAACCTATTCAAATCTAGCTTTCTATATCTCCTCATGAGCTGCACTCGCCGCCTCCTCTTGTACATCAAAATCTACATTCAATAACGATCTTCATTGAGTGGCACATGGGCCTTGCTTTAGTTGATTATATAAGAAAAACATACCTGGAATGATATGATTGCCTAAGTCCTGGATATAAAAAATGATAAATAAATCGTAGTTTTTTCCCTTGTTTCTAACGAAATTTATCTTCATATATATTAGTGGTCAAAATCGTGTTTATGGTGCTATGGTTAAAAGTCTTGTTTCACGAAAACAGTTAAGGCTGAGGAGTGAGTTCGATCCTCGTGACATACCTAAGTTATGCTTAAGAAATCACCAGCCTTGTTCTTATTTTTAGGAATGTGATAGTTTGTTTTGTTTTTTTTTTCTTTTTTTAGTTTTTTTCATGAAATTTTCTGCTTTTCTCACAATCACATTTTTTCCTATATATTCTTGGCGGGTGAATATTTGTTTACGGCAACCATTGCAGATATTTGCGTAATTCTTCCTTAAAATTGATTAATCGACACGCAGTTATCTCTGAGCTTTCTAAATTATTTCTAATTAAAAATCTCTGTTGAGATTTTTCAAAGCCAAGTGACTGTTTTCTGTAGGCATTGATTCTTGTCCTGTTCTTTGCATCGTTCTTTCGTAATCGAAGGAATGGCGATTCGTATCGGTATAGTTCGATACTCTGAATCGAAGATAATTACCGTTGATACACATCTATTTGTTGCACCTCGATACAATTAATTCTACACGTGTACACTTGCAGGTATATATTAGGTTGTTGCAAAAATAATGTCGTTTTTCCACATAGTGACATATGTGAGAAAACGACATTATTTTTGCACCAACCTAATAATTATATCTATATACCAAGAACCATATCCATATCGCCTCCTACACTATATATATATATATATATATATATATATATATATATATATATATATATATCGCCCTTTACACTATATATATATATATATATATATATATATATATATATATATATATATATATATATATATATATATATATATGTTATACAGCAAATATCCAAAACTATCTCATGCGAGTATAGTCTTTTTCAGACAAGCACAAGCATATGCCAGACCTCTTCAGCCGTTGACTGACCTTTTTTTTGGAGGAATAGGGGTTCTGAATTTAATTTAGATAGCAGTCGATGAGAACGTACATGGCTATTTAAAAGGACGCCTCTATTTTTTAATGAGAAGACTAGGTTGGTGAGATGGGCCGCAGTGGGAGTTTATTTATGGCACTCATCTCACCGGCTGCTTTTCAAAGCCATATTTAAATTCTAGGGTACAAAACTTTGTTTATATATATATATATATATATATATATATATATATATATATATATATATATATATATAAATGAATATTGAAGTCAAGACTTAGAGGCGAAAGTCTGTTTCATGCTAGACTCAACCGTCAGGCCTGCGTGAAACAGAATGTCGCATCTGAGTTTTGACTTCAACGTTCATTTTTATATTTACACAGGCACAATCTATGAGCGCTTTATCCTATAAATATAGCCTCTTAGGACTTTATTTCTTCATATATATATATATATATATATATATATATATATATATATATATATATATATAGCAGGAGAATATAGGAAAATTGTATGACAGTGTGGAAAATATTTACTTGTGAGTCGGACTAAATCTGTTATGTTGGTAGGATTAAACATCCGCGTGCAGAGCGTTACTGGTTATTTTATTTTTTTTTTTTTTTTTTATCAGACAACTTCATTTGGAGACTTTTTTCTTTTTCTTCCCATTATTTTTATAAATAGTATTCTACACTGTCACATTAGAAGATCTGTTAGGAATGGTGAAATGTTGTTAGAGCCAGGGAAAACATTTTTCGTAGATGACTTTGAGTTTCAGGCACTCTCGAGATATTTACGTCGTAGTGAAAGATTTTCTCTTTTGATCGTAGTAGCAACTTTTTATGTCAAAGTTGTCGTCACTCTTATTACGGTGGGCATCCAAAACATTTGATGCGTTATATTGCAAAATGTCACTTTTGTGCTCATATAATATTTTATTTAGATTCCTGGACGTTTCTCCTCTGTATATTTTGTGACAATTATTGCAGGCGTTGGAGTAAAATCGTCCTTCAGATATTAGCATATTGTTTTGTTTAGTATTGACAAATCTTTTATTGTTTTGAATGTAACAACCTTTCTCTTGAGTTTAGTTTTCGATAGAATTGTACGCTGGATGATATATTTTTTATTCATTGGGTTTCCCAAGAGGGGCCTTTTTTTGATAGGGGGATATTTTATGTGAGTTTTGTTTCGCATTAATATAAAATATTTAGTGTATTGCAGAAGTTTGAAAGTGTTTTTAACGTATTTCTCCTCTTCGTGTTAATAATTTGATCCGTATATTTTTAGTGCTCTTAAGTAGAATCCGATGATTATATCGGATTTTATTTTGTTGTTATGGTTGGAATAGAAGTTTATTCGGTCGTTTTTTTATTGCTGGACACCGAGTTTTAAAATATTGTTAACGCGATATAGCTTTATATTTAGGAAGCTTAAGGAATTGTGTTCTCCCATTTGGTATCTAAATTCAATTGTGTCTTACACTATGTTTATTTAATCTACTTGTTCAGGTAAATCTGTATCACGAGTTTATGTAAGAAAAGCATCAGTAATATAACGAAAGTATGTTGATTGCATGGGTAAAATGGTTTGGAAAGAACCTGATTCGAGAAATTCTAAGAAGATACATGCCATTATTCTATAAAGAGGCGATCGTATTGATAACAAATATTCGCATTACCTGAGAGCTCTAAGAATATGATGTTCAGTTAGTTGGCACCCTGGCTCTCCAACATTTCACCATTCCTGGCAGCTCTTCCAATATCAAAATGTGGAATACCTACTTACAAAAGTCATGGAAAGAAAAAGAAAACGATTCTGAATGAATTAGCTGATTACAAGAAGAAAAGAATATTTTGAAATTCCCAGCACTACTCAGTTGTGGGAATATGCAGTCCTACGAAATAACAAATTTACTCCGATGAAGTCCTAAAGGGAGAAACACGTCACAAGTAAACTTTTTACAATTTGTCATACAATTTCCCCAATACTATTCTTAATATATAAAAATATATGTATTTATCTCATATATATATATATATATATATATATATATATATATATATATATATATATATATACATATAAATACATATATATATACATATATTTATAAGTACATATATATATATATATATATATATATATATAAATACATATATATATACATATATAAATCTAAATTATATGTAATTTATATTATATATATTGTTATATTATTATTATTTATATTATTATATTAATTTATATCATATATATATATATATATATATATATATATATATATATATATATATATATATATAGATAATATTAGTGGTAAATATACATATATATGCAAAATCCACAGGTGCATATATACACATGTATATTTAGAATAAAAAATTCCGAGAGGATAAAATCCAGGTAGAACTCAATGTCCAGGACAGAGTAAGGATATAATAAAAAGACTTAAACACTAATATTCCATGGTCATAATTTATTCCATTGGAATCGTAAATACGATCCAATTCATCAGACCTACAAATTCAAAAAGAAAACAGAAAAAACCCACTCCGGAAATAAAAATAGAATTTAGAGAGAGAGTAATTATGAGAGTGTGGGACGAATGTTAGTTTATAAGAGAGGGGTTTAACAGAGAGAGTTTTATTTAAAATTAGGTGTGAGTGGAAGGGGGAAAAAGACTGTTGACGGATGTCTAAAACAGTATAAGGATACACATCGACGTGACAATACACACACCATGGCCGATCAAATCTTAAAGAAGGAGGGAGAGGTAAGGAAGGAAGTGGTGGGGAAGAAAGATGGGGCGGGTGAAATTAAAATTGCAAGGGACGCTGTGTAATTGAGAAAATTTGACAAAAATAATATCGACTGCAGGTTACAAATAAAATATTATAAACAATAAATATGAAGATTATCTAATCTGGCGAGGACCTATATTTTTATGTTCAAAAGGCATGCAAAACCATACATACATGTATATACTACACACACACACACACACACACACACACATATATACATATATATACACATACACACATATACATGTACACACACAAACACATATAAATACATACACACATACACATACATATACATACATATACATACGCACACATATATACACGTATATCCACCTATACCCTATACACACATTTTCCACATACATATACATAAATACACATGCACCCACATACACATATATACATACACACACATACAAAAACCAGATATATATACGCACACACACATATATATATATATATATATATGTATATATATATATACATATATATACATACAAAAATGTACACACATATACCTACATATACACACATACATCCATAGGCATCCACTCCTTACCCATTTACACACACTTGTACATATGAACATGCGCATAAACATATATACCTAAAACCTTACATTTCTAACCAATTAAAAAAAAAAAACAAAAAAAAACAATGTATCCCTATATCTATCCGTTTAGCTATACATACATACACATATACACGCACATCTATACCCACATACACACATATATATACACATACATACATATGGGTACATATATACACCAACACATACGCACACCCACACACATACATATACATACATATATATACATATATATATATATATATATATACATATACACACATCCCTGCATATATATTCTCCTATATATACCTACACCCACATACGTATACATGAATATATACACATACACACACATCCATACATATACATACACATATATACAAATACACACACCCCTAAATATATACCTACATATACCCGTAGTCAAGTACATACATACATACATACATACATACACACACATACACACACACACACACATATATATATATATATATATATACCCACATACATACAAATACAACATATAAATTAGAATTTAAAAACTAAATAAGTAAAATTTCAACAATTTATATATACACATATACCCACATTCATACAAATACGTACAAATACATACATATAAATTAGAATTTAAGAACTAAGTAAAATTTCAACAATTTGGGCGTAAAAAAAAAAAAAAAAAAAAAAAAAAAAAAAAAACCCCATAGCGCAACACAAAAACACACAATGATCTATATAGAGATAAACAAAATAAACATAATAGTCATTCCGTTAAAATGTCATGCCCGATGTTTTGAACCAAGATGGAACTGACATAAATGACAGAAAGTTACAAAACGGTGTTTATGTTTTGAATCTCTTCTTATGTCTACATTTAGAAAATATCTCATTACGAAGATTCAACAGTTCATCTTGATTTTTATCTTTGATAATAAAAATTTTTTCCGCCAAGCACAGATCACACCGATCGCGGAAGTTATTAGGTGTTTTGGCTCTTGATAGGTATCTCCATTTCAAAAGTGGGGTTAACCCCTTATCCACCAGATCCCAGTAGTGTTTGGATAAGGAAGTTTGACTTCTAAGGCATCTATATCTAAAAGAGTGTCTATGGTTGTATAGACGCTGCTTCCAATTACCGGCGGATATACCTATATATCTTTTTTTCTCGTTTATATTTTCCTCGGGAAAGATAGTTGCCTCGTATACTACATTTTTGTAGTTACATTTACCCCCGATTGGGCAATGATCTTTATTCCTACAATTGCAGGTAGGGTTACTTGATTGAGTCACATTACAATGGTAGTTTCTAAGTATTCTGCAATTATGGGAAGATATGATTTTCTCCATATTACTAACGCATGAGTAACTAATTTTCAGAGTCTTCCTATTGAAAATTTACTTAATGGATGTTTACTGTGAAAATGCTTATCAATTAATTTCAGAAAAAAACTTCCTATGTCAATATTAGAGAGCTTGCAATATGGTGGGTTGAACCATATTACCTTCCTCTTTCTATTTTTAGATCTGTTATTGTTCTGATTTCCAAGTTCTCCGTTATAGTTTAATTCCTGTCTAAAACCACTATATTTGAGGGCCTGATTGTATATAAATTTATTATCATCAAAGACTTTTTGGCTAGAAGATAGCTTATTTATTCTAGTATTCACAGTTTTAGGGATGTGGTCTATCACATGTTTAGGGTGGTTAGAGTGGACGTTGATATATAGGGGTGTTTGATCAACTTTATGGAAGGGTTTAAAGGTATCATTAGATAGATTTAGTGTAATATCCAAAAAGTTGACTATTTTCATGTTGGAAGATATTTCAATTTTAAGGCCTAAGTATTTGAAGGCCCTAATTATCTTCTTATGTAAGCTAGAAGTCAAGGGGCCATTGCTATTTGGGACAAAGATTAGGCCGTCATCTCTATAAATTCCGACTTGGCTAAGGTTAACTACGGAATGACTATTATGTTTATTTTGTTTATCTCTATATAGATCATTGTGTGTTTTTGTGTTGCGCTATGGGTTTTTTTTTTTTTTTTTTTTTTTTTTTTACGCCCAAATTGTTGAAATTTTACTTAGTTCTTAAATTCTAATTTATATGTATGTATTTGTACGTATTTGTATGAATGTGGGTATATGTGTATATATAAATTGTTGAAATTTTACTTATTTAGTTTTTAAATTCTAATTTATATGTTGTATTTGTATGTATGTGGGTATATATATATATATATATATATGTGTGTGTGTGTGTGTATGTGTGTGTATGTATGTATGTATGTATGTATGTACTTGACTACGGGTATATGTAGGTATATATTTAGGGGTGTGTGTATTTGTATATATGTGTATGTATATGTATGGATGTGTGTGTATGTGTATATATTCATGTATACGTATGTGGGTGTAGGTATATATAGGAGAATATATATGCAGGGATGTGTGTATATGTATATATATATATATATATATATGTATATATATGTATGTATATGTATGTGTGTGGGTGTGCGTATGTGTTGGTGTATATATGTACCCATATGTATGTATGTGTATATATATGTGTGTATGTGGGTATAGATGTGCGTGTATATGTGTATGTATGTATAGCTAAACGGATAGATATAGGGATACATTGTTTTTTTTTTTTTTTTTTTTTTAATTGGTTAGAAATGTAAGGTTTTAGGTATATATGTTTATGCGCATGTTCATATGTACAAGTGTGTGTAAATGGGTAAGGAGTGGATGCCTATGGATGTATGTGTGTATATGTAGGTATATGTGTGTACATTTTTGTATGTATATATATGTATATATATATATACATATATATATATATATATATATATGTGTGTGTGCGTATATATATCTGGTTTTTGTATGTGTGTGTATGTATATATGTGTATGTGGGTGCATGTGTATTTATGTATATGTATGTGGAAAATGTGTGTATAGGGTATAGGTGGATATACGTGTATATATGTGTGCGTATGTATATGTATGTATATGTATGTGTATGTGTGTATGTATTTATATGTGTTTGTGTGTGTACATGTATATGTGTGTATGTGTATATATATGTATATATGTGTGTGTGTGTGTGTGTGTGTGTGTAGTATATACATGTATGTATGGTTTTGCATGCCTTTTGAACATAAAAATATAGGTCCTCGCCAGATTAGATAATCTTCATATTTATTGTTTATAATATTTTATTTGTAACCTGCAGTCGATATTATTTTTGTCAAATTTTCTCAATTACACAGCGTCCCTTGCAATTTTAATTTCACCCGCCCCATCTTTCTTCCCCACCACTTCCTTCCTTACCTCTCCCTCCTTCTTTAAGATTTGATCGGCCATGGTGTGTGTATTGTCACGTCGATGTGTATCCTTATACTGTTTTAGACATCCGTCAACAGTCTTTTTCCCCCTTCCACTCACACCTAATTTTAAATAAAACTCTCTCTGTTAAACCCCTCTCTTATAAACTAACATTCGTCCCACACTCTCATAATTACTCTCTCTCTAAATTCTATTTTTATTTCCGGAGTGGGTTTTTTCTGTTTTCTTTTTGAATTTGTAGGTCTGATGAATTGGATCGTATTTACGATTCCAATGGAATAAATTATGACCATGGAATATTAGTGTTTAAGTCTTTTTATTATATATATATATATATACATATATATGGTCTATATTGCATCGAGCACTATTTTATTAATACCAGTACTCAGTGTGCAAAATTACATATTCATTTACATATCTATTCGTGCTGCTCGGTGAGAATATATATATATATATATATATATATATATATATATATATATATATATATATATATAATTTATATATATATATATTATAATATTAATGCTTTGCAAATTTACATTGAGCACTATTTTGTAAAAATAAAAATATCTATAAGAACACCGGATTATATATCTTACTGTTCTTACTTTTTATTAACACACACACACACACACACACATATATATATATATATATATATATATATATATATATATATATATATTAAAGTGGTCTGTTTTTCTGCGTGTGTGTGCGTGTGTGTGCGCGCACGCATGTGGGAGAAGAAGTTTATCAATATACCTGCACTGTGATGATGAAAAATGATCTATTTCCTACATCACGTAAGTTGTTTATTAATACCTTAACATCAATTCTCACTATCAACACTCTGCCAGGAAATGGATGTCCAGCTGCCGCCAACACCTAGCTAAACTCCAGAATGGCGACCCAAAGACGGGAGACGATCTAAAGTCATAACATCAACTACCACGAGAAACCACAGAATGACCGAGAGCAATAGCGTAAATTATGTTACCGCATATCTAGCATATGTGCAATATACATCATGAAAGATTATTAGGATCTGCTGTCCTTAAAGAATAAACATCTTTTTTTAAATAGTGCAACACATCGGAAATCTATCCCCAGAATCAATATGCATTTTATCCCAGTTATCCTTTAGAAACTAGTGGTGCAGGAACAATAAATATTGTAATCAAAGGAGAGACATTGAAATCCAGCATAGCCGATCATATATGGCGGGAGATGGGTGAGAACATCGTTTGAAGGTATGTTGATTTGAAAAAAAAACTCATGCACATAAAACACACTTACACTGAGTGTAAAAACAAAATTATCCAAATCGCTCAACAGCAAAATTGTCCAATTGTTAGATTAAGCCCTGAACCGAAATGATTAAAGATATCTTACTGGAATTATCCGAAGTTTTTATATCTCTGCTGGACTCTACTTTAAAAAATAAGAATGTATGTAGCTCTAAGTTGAAATGCTGATCCCTCTTCCTGTTGTGTCGACCTGATCTAGTTTTTCTCTCTACAGTTCCGTTTTTTTTGTTTTTTTTTAACTTAATTACCTTTCTCTTCATGGTTCTGAAACAGATTTCGAAGATGGAAACCAGAGTATGAATGTTGGTACAATTACTCAAGTTCTGAATGACCTTTTTCCTTTCACCATGTTTTAGTTTGCAAAATGTAATGGATCTGACACAAAACGAGTTTAGCCTGTTCTCTTTCTAGCTGAATAACTCAAAGGGTTTTTTCCTGGGATTCTTGAGACAAATGGTCTCAAGTATGTCATACCTGAAGACCTGAAAAAAAAAATCAAATACATTAGGTTAATGGCTTTTTAGATATTTTTAAGATCGATACTTATCCTATGCAGTCAAACGATTTGTATGATTTTGCTGTTACACCCGGGCTATCTTCTGGATAAAAACACATTAAAAAAGAACAATATCTAGAGGAGCCTGATAAAAATGTACATTGATAAACTTCGCATCACCAGGTTACTCCACATTTTAGTACTTGACTGTACAAGGAAAAGTGATCTATTTTAATAATAATAATAATAATAATAATAATAATAATAATAATATATATATATATATATATATATTGTTATTATTATTATTATTATTATTAATATTATTGTTATTATTATTATTAATTGCAAAACTGTTAACCGATCCTTGAAAAATTTATAATATAAAACAAAATCCTAGACGCAAATATGAATACGAACTTCATCAGTTAGGTAACTGGGATTTGAAATTTATATCGCAACAAAGATATATAATCAGGATGGCTGAGCGGAGAGGGATTTCGAGCAGAGTTCGAATCATAGCTGACTACATTATGTTCACTTTTGCATAAATATCAATGGCAAATGTATGAATATTTACCCTGTCTGTCCACTGAGACGAGATGTGACGCAAGATCGGTTTTTAAGGTGGAGAAACCTAGCGCGTACACTCGGATCAAGTACAAAATTTCCTCGAGCCCATGCAACCGAACTCGGCTCTCAGATTCCTTAATCCGAGCTGCTATCCATTAGGTGAATATTTACAAGGCTTATTTAAGTAATTTACATTTAAATCACTCCAAATCCTGAGATCTTAGTAAAAATTAGAATTATTATCGAAATTGCTAGAAATGTTGAGACTAGATTAATATCCGTCTCATCCAAGCATGAATTTCCTCGGGAACAATAAAACAACGTTGATGGAATGCTTCTGTAAGAAAATGTATTTTTTTATGAAATCTTTTTAAAGCATCGACGATATAGGAAAGTAAGTATGTTTCACCCGGAAGGTCATCAAAACAAATGGAAGTTAAATATTTTCAAACATTATACAACAAAAAAAATAAAAAAATAAATAAACGTCTATTTCAACGATTGCAGTACAAAAAGGAAGTAAATTTCAGGTATCTGACGATATTTCTGAGATGAAGTATTATGTACACTATTTACATTATTCGGATCATTGTCCTCATCTTTGGGGACAAAAATGAGGACAACAGTTCGAATAATGTAAATAGTGTCCGTTTCAGGTAATCTTTTTTTTTTTCTCGAATATAGTTTGGAGGAGGAGTTTCAGCATCTTTCTATAAGGATGAACTTCCCCTTAATAAATGTTCTATTGAACGAAACAAGTGAAAAACTATAGGTGCCAAAAATGACGACAACAGAGAACGACCTTATTTCGGTTGAATTTTGCAGAGCGTGCCCTTGTATTCTTATCCTGAGAAATAATAGGGATTTAATTTTTTTTGTTTGTAACTATTTCACCCCATGCATGGGATTAAAACCAGAAAGACGCAATGGATTACTGTATGTGAAAGAAACCGAGAAAACATTGTTGAAGAAAAATGGCAATAAAAGGAATGTGATCATGGAGAAAGAACAAGACAATTGACTTTGCATTTACTTTTATAAAATCCTACATGACAGAAACGACGACACATGGGTGAGTGCCCTACTGGCGAAAGGTGCGAGAGAAGAAATCACTGGAATAAAAATTACGATGATATTTAGTAATTTCAACAATGAAATTATGAAGTCTAGTCATATCTTTAAATTCATCAATCGCGGTACCATATATTAGGTTGGTGGAAAAATAATGACGTAATAATGTCGTTTTTTGACGTTAAAAATACGTCAAAAAACGACATTATTACGTCATTATTTTTGCACCAACCTAATATATATATATATATATATATATATATATATATATTAGGTTGGTGCAAAAATAATGTCGTTTTTTGACGATTTTTTTGATTATCGTTCGCCCATTTATCCAAATTTTTTGACTTCCCTATTTGCTTTAAATGGCGAACGACTGTTGAGTGGTCGACCTCGAGTTCAACAGCAACTTCTCGTGTGGTTTTGCGAGGATCGGCTTTAATTAAGGCTTTCAAAAGTTCGTTATCAACCGCAGTCGGCCGGCCCCGACCGTCTTCATCTTAGAGGCTCTCGTCACCATTGCGAAATTTCTTGAACCACCGTTGTGCCACACGTTCGTTAGTGGTTCCTGGGCCAAAAGCATCATTGATATCACGAGCTGTCTCGGCAGCTTTTCGGCCTAGTTTGAACTTGAACAAGAAAATCGTGCGGATTTGAATTTTGTCCATGCTGTCGAAAAGCCTGCAAAAAAATGAATGAAGAGATTGAGAACGGTAACGAATAACACGATTCGATAGAGCGAAAGACGCGCTTCAAAATGATATATAACATGGCTATATATATCAATGAATTAATTCAGAAATCATATATAAATGTAACATATGTGCGAAAACGACATTATTTTTGCACCAACTAATATATATATATATATATATCAGAAACACTAATCCAGATCAGTTCGAACAATAATATTTAGTGCGCTTTTTCCAAAACAGGATACATAATGTTTCGTTTGCCTGATATATTTGCCGTCAGTAAACGTTTTCAGTAATGGTCCTATCATGTTTCACACGTTCGTAATGGATGGTACTTATTCTAATGCAGTAAAGTGTCATTGAGCACACAATTCTGTGCATAGAATCCTTTATTGTTATCACGTCTTTCTCATTTTTTGATAAACCGCTATCATATATATTTGGTAACCTGTATTAACATGATAGAAAAATGAATGGTTGGCATTCCTGATTAAAAGAATCCTTGCAAATTTCTAATGTTGTATTTGATTCTCAAACAAAAGGTCATGAAGGGCCTAAATCCCCCTTTTGCAAATCTTTCTCGTTGTAATCTAAAATGCTCTTTAAAGGATACAGTTTCGGATAGAAGAGATAAACTGTTTCTAGAAAGAAGTTTCAGACCTTTAAACTTGAGTTTTATCCCGGGTGATTGACTCATAGCACATAGCAGTGAAATACGTCATTATTTTCCGAACAGCCGAATACAAAAAATGATATATCCGATACAATTCAGTATTGGTTCTTCTGAGTATTTTTTTTTATTATTCATATATCATAGCATCGAAATACACTCTAATAGAAAAGATGACAAAGAAATTCTCGAAACGATTTCGTCCAATTAGAACCATTCCACTTTGGTCCTGTCTTGGATAGTTGACTTATAATACTTACCAATGAAATATATTATTACGGAAGGTTAAGTTTTAAAAAAAATATTCTTTTAATAATGCTAAGTCTCTAAAGCACATACGGAGCTTCCGAGGATAAAGAAAAACAATTACTAATTAGAATTAAAGTCTTTGGTTTTGTAGAAGGGATTTTTACTCGTTTCTGTTCCCGGTGTTTAATTACGTGTCAAATGAGTTTCGGCCTCAAAGCAAGATGGAGATTTCCTTACGCTGATTCCAATATTTTCTGTGTTTAGCGATAATGGAACAGATGGTGAGCACCTGATGAAAATGCCAAAAATGACTTAACGCTGTGCTTATTTTCTGTCGCACAAAGGATTGTTCTGAGAAGAGAAAGACAAGAAGGAACCACTATGAATTGACTTACAAATATCTATGTCTCTTTTACATTATATGGTCCTTCAAAAAATAGGTTAGTTTATGTCGGACACTTTAATAATGTACAAGTTACATCGGGTCGATTTACTATTAAACAATGACTGTCGCAACTGCAAAAGTTGTGATAATAATTGTTGACCATGCTCACCATAGTTTATGAAGATAGAATACAGCGCAGTACGTAATCTGTTCAACGAAACAACGTTAAAGATTAACACTCACGAACAAAGGTTGGCAGTGAGTATTCGAGAAAAAAACATGGCCGTCTTTATACATGTCGCATTGAATATTTTGAGCCTTCTGATTGGTTCACCCTTCTATTTGTGAACTATAAAACAAGTCAGCTCATTTTGGCTGGCTCACTAGTACATCAGTGCACCCCAAAATTCAAACAATAATAATGTATGTCCGATTGACTAGAAGAAAGAGAAATAAAAAAGCGTTGGAATGAATAATACAAAGCAATCATAAATCACAAATACCTGCGTGTGTATCACAGAAATAAGAAAGACATCCAAATGCTTATTAGAAGTATATTTACTCACCATAGGGAACCCTTTCTGCCTTCTATTTGCATGGCTGATTCCCAACTGTACGAGAGCGTCTCCCTGCGATTTCTTGGTCTTACGTTTTCCACTGACCAGAGGTGGAACAGCTATATTGAATGAATAGCTTCATCTAGCTCAATGAAAGTTGGTTCTCTGTGCCGGCCCAGTAGTTTTTTCTCGCCTTAGTCTAATCTACAAATCTGTCATTCATACTTGCATTGAATATTGTTGACATATATGTTCTGGTGCCACAGCTGTTCATCTCGAGGTCCTAAACAAAATACGGAGACGGATATGCAATATGATAGGTCCTGATCTGGCATATTTTTAACACTCACTTTTTCATAGACGTGATGTGTCTAACTTCTCTTTTTCTGTACAAATACTTTCATGGCAACTGTTCTGACCAGCTGCTTTCTAGGGTGCCCCAATTGCATCAATTTAAGCATAGTGCTAGGTTGGCATCTCGGCAGGGTTAGGGTTAGGGTTTCATTATCGAAACAGTTAAATGAAACCGCCTCTTCTACTCCAAAGTCTTCTCTCGCACTTTCCGCCAGTGGAACTTCCTTCCTCCTACTTGTATCCCTGATAGCTATAGCCTTCAAATATTCAAATGTAATGTCCATCGACATCGGATGCCTTGATCCTGATCCGCGTCCTTGTCTATATCTTTTCATCAAACATCCCTCTTTACTCTTGCTCTCACTCTCTGAAACCCCTTGCGTGCTAGTGACACCCCATCTTGCTTGCTGTGAAATGCTTATAAAATTGTATCCTAATTATCTTTGTGTTATAATACTATTTTAGAAATAAGGTATTATCAGTTGGTTGTTGATTAATTTATTTTTCACTACATATCAAACACTTGTACGTTATTTAATGTTAGAAAATATTTGTAAGAATTTTATGGGTATAATAAAGATTAACTGATATTAGGCCTACTAAATAATCTATAATTTTGGAGAAAACAGGTAGAATCATACCTTTTTCAGGTGTAGTTGCACATAAGGGAATGAAATGAAGAAGACTGGAATTCGAACTCCGCTCTCCGATTTACAATTCCGTGTCCTTGTCATTACAGCACAGGCATATCCCAGCTTACAGGGCCTAATAATCCCAAGCTGCCATCCATCTAGGTACTGATTTATCTGAACGTTGTCTAATGTCGGCAACGTAATAGAAACGGTGATTCAAAGTGGTTTAGCCGTAAGTCCCAATTGCAAACAGTTAAAGGAACTATAGTAAGAGTTTTCTCCAAATAACTATTGCGGTATGTATGAAAAATTAAAATGTGTGCCTCAGTAAGAAACATTGCAATCTTTGGTTCAGTAAGTAACAATACAATTGGTGCCTCTGTCAAAAAGCAATGTAGGTTGTGCGTCGGTATGAAACATTGAATTTGTACATCATTAAGGAATATTGCAATTGGTTATTCAGTAAGAAAGACTACAATTATTACTTCAATAAGAGACACTGCAAGTTTTGCTTCAAGAAAAGACATTACCCTTTGTGCTTTAATAACAAACATTACAATCCGGGTGACAATACGAAACATTAAATGAATGTCTGAGTAAGAAACACTGTGTTTCAATGGAAAACATTGCAATTTGTGCTTCACTAAGAATAATTGCAGTTTGTGTTTCAGACAGAACATTTCATTTTGTGTATCAATAAAAAAAAGCATAGCAATTTGGAATCTAATGAATAACGGTAGATGGAAGAGTATAAAAAGTTTATGAGGCGTATTTTCTAACAAACGGAAATGTTCCTAATATATATATATATATATATATATATATATATATATATATATATATATATATATATATATATATAGATAGATAGATAGATAGATAGATATAGTGATATTTATTTATAATATATGAAATTGTACTAAGCAGAATTAAACTTTTAAATATTTTCAGTGTTTTTCCCTTCGAAAAATAATTTATTTTCCTTTTTTGTACGTATTTACTTGAACGGTTTTGCTTAACGTTTCAAAAAGGTTTTAACTGTTTCCGACTCCACGTGTTGATGTTTATGCTTTGAACAAATGAAACCAGATCAAAATCAAAGGGCGTAACTGGCTAAATATATCGTTTATGGTAAGAGGAATTTGGTAGAATATATTTATATTATGAATTGAGTATGGATTTGAAAAATATTACTTTATTAATCAACCACTGTTCAGTGGTTCTGTAGTCGCACGGGTAGAATGAGGGGGGCACCAAAATGTGTTAGATTTTTTCCTCCGCATTCCTCTATATGTTGGCTAAAGGGTAGTTTTCTGGTGTGAGGGTTTCTAATCTGTTGGCGATAAACTGTCTTCGTCTACCGGAGTGACTGGCCGGTTTGGCCAATGTAATGCTAGTGACAACCTTTGCATGTAATTATGTATATTATATGTAATTATAAAGGCTAAATAAAATAAAATTTTCTCTGTCTCTTATATTTAAAGAAACATGATTAAAGGAATATTTGCAGCCAATATATATATATATATATATATATATATATATATATATATATATATATATATATATATATATATATATATATATATATATAAACCTCACTATAACTATGATTCGAGCTCAATTCCAATTCAGGCCGCAAATTTAGTTCTTCAAATCACAAACTCCGGGGAACTTCAAACTTTAATTCTGATTACTTGGAATTTTGAAGAAACAAAACTGATTTCCTCAATTAACAATGTTTTGGGGATATTTTAAAGAGAACGATAGAGATGAAAACTGTATCAGGAGGTCACAACAGCGAGAGGGATTATCATTTCAACTTTTTAATGTTCCAAGTAGGGTCAAATAGTTTTATAAAAAAAACTCGAATAATTCAAGTAAGATATCTTTAATCGGTTCACTTTTTAATGTACCAATTGGAAAATGTTGCTGTTACACCCAGTATACATATATATATATATATATATATATATATATATATGCAGGATGTGATAGAAAAAAACAGCTTCGAATATCTCCTAGAATTATTTCCCAGAAAAGACATTAGATGAAGAAGTGTATATATATATATATATATATATATATATATATATATATATATATATATATATATATATATATATATATATAAAATGAGAAGGGTATATGTATGTATGTATATATATATATATATATATATATATATATGTGGATGGTTTGGTAATGCTATCAGCTACTTTCAATATGGATGTAGACTTCCTGACGGGACCGAAAACCTACTTAATTTCTGAGAAGATTTGTCTTATATTTTGCCTGTCGGAATATTCTTGTAGTTCTTCCGCCTTGTTTCTCTAACAGTGGTTTTGGATGTTGTGTGGCTCCAATTGACAGTGAATCTTGTAATAGAGGAATATGGTTTTCTCATCTTCTCAATCTCACTTCCTCATACTACACGGTGTGGCAGCGGATCTCTGCCAATCTTACCTGTCATGATTTCGAAGCTGTGCCCAATTCCATCCGCTCATTTATTTCCGCGACTATTTCCTCGCAAATTAAGAATCTTCTTCCGCTTCCGCCTACGACTCTGGTAAAGGAGAAATTTCCAATGAGATCTGAAAGATACGAATATCGTCACCAACGTCAATGAAAAAATATAAACGTTTGTGGAAACTACCGTGTAAATTCTCTCCTGTCCCTCACAGGGAGAATTCTCGCCAGGATCTTTCTCAGCCACCTACCTGACATTGTCTTAGATCCTCCCTGAATTTCAATGTGATTTCAGGTAACATCTATATGATTTTCTCCGCGAAGAAAATCCAGGAATACTGCTGGGAACAGCAAAAACCTAAAAGAATTATTTTCTACAATCATAAAAAGGCGTTTGACAGTGTTCCTAGACACTATGTTTACCCCAAGGAATTCACGGTGCTTATCCAAGCCCTAAACGTGGGAATGATGGGACGTTTTCAACATCAAAACAGCCTTTTGGACCCGTTTACCGTTACAGTGTGTTTAAAACACTTGCACGTCCTTGCTCCTACTATGCATTTCATCTACTAAGCGGGAATTACAAGACAACAACCGATAAAGCACCAGTTGCAGCATCTTCCTCATATGTCACCTTCGGACCTGAACTCACGACGCCAACGGCAAATGCACCTTAACCAATGACCACGTATTCATCGGACAACTTCTCCAGAGCGTACATCAACTACGAACTCACCATCAATGTAGCAAAGTCCTAGTTACTGCTTCACTCACGTCCGGGGCATCAACTACAACCTGGAGTCAAAATCCCCATCATCTGACTGGATCCCGAGAATGGTGAACTATTTCCATAACTTGGTAACATAAATACGTCAATAATCGAAGCAAAGCTGCCCACTCAGCATATGGGAAGCTATTCAGAAGACTCTTTGGCAATCCTGCTCTAAATGACGAAGCTCATGGTCAACCGAGCTGTTGTAATCTGAATCTCCTGTACGCCTGTGAGGCCTCGATACTGTACAAAAGGTATATCCGAAACCTTGAAATACAGCATCAAATGATTCGTCAAATCCTACAGAACACGCGGCAGGATTGGATCAAGAACAATGAAGTTGTCCGCGCAAAGATAGATATCCTAGAAAGCATCATGAATCGCCACAACCTTCGATGGGTCGGCCATCTGGCCCGAATGTCAGACATATACATATCCAAAAAGATCGACTTCTGGGAGCTCGTATCTGACAAAAGATCCCATGGAGCCACTCGGTGCCAATTCTAGGATCAGACCCAAAACAACTTTCTAAGAACAGAAATGGATACGGTCAATTGGGAGGAAGAAACTGCAGAAATAATCAATTGAAGAACAACCCACATAAAACAGCATCCTTCGAAAACGCCAGAAGACACACAGAAGCGACCCTCACCACAACCCAGAGCTCTATATCCCATAAACCTGGGCAACTTAAGGTGGTGTAATGTTTAGCAAGCTTGTCTCGCTAGAACTATTACGACTGAGTAGTGACTTCAATCCTCAATGGGTACCCAAAACTTTCAGCGTTGTGCCACGCTTGGAAAATCGCTACATCCCATGAACCATCGTATTCTACTATGTGGTGGCGGCTAACGTCTCTTCAGATCCAACAGACATCGCATTTGGCACAGAAGGAAATGTTGATGAGTACATCAATGCTCGCTGTCTTGTATTGGGGTACTCATCATATACATTAAAACATATTTATGTTTACACATTCTTTTTATAGACAAAAATATTTAAGTAAATGCTCCGTTTATAATAAACATTATTAAACAACATTTACCGACCTGAATGTCCGAAAAATTTTCACAGAAAATATTCGTCCTTCGAAAGGATTCGAACCTGTATCCTATACGGAACCGTCGTTTAGTTATACGTGCCGTTAACCGCTTTGGCGACAGAGGAGTGCTCGGAAGCAAGGTCGAATTTGTTTCTATAAAAAGAATGTATAAACATAAAAATGTCTTAAAATAATTGTCGGACTTTTTCCATTTCATAGTGTTATATATATATATATATATATACATATATATATATATATATATATATATATATAATGAAAAACAAACCACTTTAAGGTACCATTACGATAATTTATTTCACCTAAATCCTTTTTTAAGGATTCAGTATCATCAGGTAAAACTTAAAAAAGGATACTGAATCCATAAAAAAGGATTTAGGTGAAATAAATTATCGTAATGGTACCTTAAAATGGTTTGTTTTTCATTATATATTAGCTCTGTCCTCACATTGAGCTCTCAGGATTTCATCCTCTTTGGATTTAGCAATTCGGTTTACCAAGTTCCTTATAACTTAATATATATATATATATATATATATATATATATATATATATATATATATATATGAATTGGGATCGATTGGAATCCGACAGCAAGATAGGACAAAAAAACAAGAAACGATTATATTAGGTTGTTGCAAGAATAATGTCGTTTTCTCACATATGTTACAATGTGAGAAAACGACATTATTTTTGCACCAACCTAATAGATCTTACATGTTCTCCTATTATAAAAGCTTCTTCAGATAATTAAATATTGAGGAAATATGTATGTATGTATGTATAAAATAACGTTTTGAATATATATTCTTACAAAAGACTTTTTCATACATTCCAGCGCGATTTCCAACGTGGGCGTTTGATATCCTTAGACACTCCCGAGCTCGACACATCTTTTCCTGTTTTTTATAAGCAATGCGTCACGATGCTGATAGTTTATTCCTCTTCTTTAGTTTTAATCCATCCAGTTTCTTGAATACTATTATTTTCAACTTCTTCTCCATCCGAAGATTTCTTTTGAAAAGCCAGAAAAAAAAAACAGTAGAGCTGGGGAGCGTGCAATAATATGACACGCCCATTTTGAAAAATCACACTGTGTTAAATAGTCAGTTCATGAGTAAATAATAGAAATATGTTAGTTTTATGCATGTTATTAAGGTCTTTTAAATGTATTTAAAATTGAGTAGACTTGTATAAATAAAAATATCGATGATGAATACATGTTTATAATAATATCAAACATAAACACGGCGACGATGCGTTGAAGGCGTTCAAGAATTAAAACACTTCTACTGCTGCAAATAGCATCAAAATTTTCAGACAAACAAAAACATGCTTGATAATAGTCAATAGATTAACACGAAGCGTTTAGGTATAACAATTCATGCACACACTATATCCCAAATAAATCTCTTGTGGACATGCATGAAAAATAAAATAAAAGATTAACAGCGGTGACTTGTGAGTCATCTTTCCAACTTATGTCTATCAAATGCATAAAATATCCGAATACAAGGTTGGTAGAGATGGAATAAAATTACAGTAACCAAAAACACTATTTTTTTTTAAATTGCTCAATGCAAAATAAAGCGAATAATATTTACTTAAAAATTATAACTTAAGTATGTTATAATGTAACTACAAGAACAGCCATTTTATTTCAACACTTCTGGTGTCTTGTTAAGTGATGGTGTTGATTGTAAAATAAAATAAAAATTAAAGAGTTTAAAACCAACCACTACCCCCACCTCTACGGGAGGTAATATTTTTTTTAAGTTATATATGTTGGCCAATCAAATTACAAGTATATGATAATTCAAATAACACGACAACGGAGCCTAGATACAATTTATTAATGCTTTAAAATTAATATTAGATTATATAAAAAATCAGGATAACTAATTAATCTC
The DNA here is from genome assembly GCA_963932145.1 of Acanthosepion lycidas. Lineage (NCBI taxonomy): Eukaryota > Metazoa > Mollusca > Cephalopoda > Sepiida > Sepiidae > Acanthosepion > Acanthosepion lycidas. The sequence continues at coordinate 103,839,870 of OZ010583.1, forward strand.
TAATTTATTATGTAATTAAAAAATATAAGTTACGAATATTAAACTCTAAAATATAAAAATATAAAAAATAAGAAACTTATAAAATCATTTAAAGAAAAAATTGTAAGGTTCTAAACATGATGCGTGGTTATTTTAAGATGCATGTATCCACCACTTCTCGCCACCAGCTATGGATAAAATTGTAGGACTTGTATCAACGATTCATTATTATCTCCAAAACATGTTACAGTCTAAAAATAGGTTTTGGATTTAAATAACCTGCAAAAGTTTGATAAACCGTAAAAATAAATAAATCAATCAATAATATACGCAATTCAATTTAAATATATATATTGTTTTTATTTTGAGCCCTGCTAAATAAACATCTCAAATGAATATATTAGAATTGGAAATAGGAAATAATTGTCTTGTTTATCGTGAATGTTTTACGCAGCTAATAAAAAAGTGATCAAGACTTCTTATTTTCCTGGAACCATCGATGCTAACTTAAAGATATTATATACGGTCATTCAAACGTCAGTAATCAACGGAAGTGGGTGGGGGAGATAATTATTTGCTAAAATATTTGAGATTGAAGTAGACGATTTGTTGCCTGAGGCCAGAGATAACAAGTCTTTTAAAATCAATGAAGTAATCTTTTGATTTCTCTTTTCTTCTTGCTTTATTTTTAAGCATTATATATTTTTTTAATTTGAATATTTATTTTATGTCTTCATTTTTTTGCATATTAGTTTACCCACTTTGGATTGCTATTTCCTTCTTACGATTAATTTTACTTTTTATTTTTTACTTCTTCAATCTACTTCTCTCTTATTATTTATTAGTGTGTGTTTCATATTTTTCTATGATGAATTTGTCTTATTTAAATGTGTATTCTTTACTTTTTTTATTTCTTTGTTTGATTTTTCTGTGTTTATATATTCTGTTATCGATATTATATTTTCTATCGTCTGCTTTTAATTGATTCTATTGTCTATTATTTGTTTTTGCTTCTTTCTAATACTTCCGAATGTGCGCCAGCATCACACACTGCTTAGCTATTGTTTAATATTTCAATTGCTTTAAAGACACTGAAAACTCACTAATTGAAACTCTGACTAGAAAATCGCAAATCAGTTCTTTTACAACCAGAAACTCTACTGTAATTTCGATTGATTTAATTTAAAACTCATAGCTTTACATTGTGTAGTGAAGAGGGTTAACCAATCTAACTGTTTAACCTTTTAGATGGAGAGAGATTGGGAACTTTCGAAATTAAATGAGACATCTTGAGAATTTTCAAAGAAATAAATTCAACGTATTCAAAATAAATGAATTCAACCTGTGGTGTAGTTATATATATATATATATATATATATATATATATATATATATATATATATATATATATATATAATGGGCTCTCCCGTCTGTATATATATATATATATATATATAACGTCATCCACAGACAGACTGTTTCGCTGTTTCACAGCTCATCAGTGTGATAGACATCCGGTTGCCTCTAGCTAGGACCGAAACCCGACTGAATTGGAGATTCTACCACGAAGCCATCGGCGCACGGCAAGGATGTAAGTGGATTTTTAGCATATTTATTTTTAGAAACACGCCCAGTGACCGACAGTGACTCAATTCACTATGTGAAGAGTCTCGCTATATCAGCTATAATAGTCACTGTTTACAAACCCATACCTACTCCCTAGAGAGCTCAACTGGAATTAATTTTTATTCCAGGAGCCAATATATATATATATATATATATATATATATATATATATATATATAGACTGTTTAGCGGGGACATCAGTTGAACATTTGTACCCCTAGGTTATCGGCATACACGACGGAGAAAGATATTTTTATAGCATTATATACGTGATATAAGCATCCCCAGCTCTGACAATGCTCTATTCATTGCGGAGAGTTTTGTATTATAGCAGCAACAAGGTGAGCGTATATAGTTATCGACAGAAAGACTGGCTGTATCACCGCTATACAGAGTGCCGGTTGATTCAAGTCAAGATCGTAACCCGACAGATCAGATATAACCTCTTACCCCAAGGCTACGGTGACAGGGAATTTTGAACGCATTAGATACGCGATATACGCATCACCAGACATATATATATATATATATATATATATATATATATATATATATATATATATATATTGGTAAGTATTGGTAATAAAATGCAGATATATATAAAACGGATTCAGCAGTAATTCTAGAAGTAAATTCCTGCCAATGCAAATGAAATAAAGCAAAATGAACAAACGAAAACTTAAAAGTAATAGCAAAAAATATATTACGTGGATCATATCGAAAATAATTTGTTTAAAGAGGGGGACCAAATTAGCATAAAAATTGGAAAGCAAGTGCTTCTGCCATATCACTTAAATTCTTGCCGCACCCAATGTAAAAAGTAAGTTATATTTATATCTACACATATGGCTCAAGAAAAGGAGAGAAAACAGGTCTGTGTCCTTAGCTCTCTGTGTGCGTGCGTATGTGTATGTGTGTGTGTGTGTGTGTGTGTGTGCGTGTGTATGTGTGTGTGCGCGCGATGACCAGTGTAGTTGTGTGAAAATATGAAGTCGGTTTTCCCGGCGAAACAAATCTCCGGTAGGAATTATTCGAACTGTACACTATACGCCTTGTGATTAAATTCAGTCCCCGAAACTTGTTTATCTATCAAATATTGTCTGTGTATATATATATATATATATATATATATATATATATATATATATATATATATATATATATATATATATGTGTGTGTGTATATATGTATAAAGAGTGCGTTAGAAATATATTCCACGTATACCGCCTAGAAATGACTCATACATAACGGTAAGACATTCGCTAAATAAATACATGATTGTAAATAATCACTTAACATTATGTGGGATGTATTTTTGCCGCACCCAATGTAAAAAGTTATTTATATTTATATCTACACATATGGCTCAAGAAAAGGAGAGAAAACAAATCTGTGCCCTTAGCTCTCTATGTGCGTATGTGTGTGTGTGTATGTGTGTGTGTGTGTGTGTATGCTGACCCGCGTAGTTGTGTGAAAATAAGAAGTCGGATTTCCCGGTGAAACAAATCTCCGGTAGGAATTATTGGAACTGTACACTATATGTTTTGTGATTTTCAAATTGATTTTTCTTTGTGCAACAATTTCTAACACTTAATCTCTTTAAGTAAATACAGCAACTGGACGAAATAAGATTAAAAAAAACTGTCTTATTTTTAATCAAGTTTAAAAATTAAGACGAAATTTGTTTATTTTTCCTTTACTTCATTTTAAATGTCATTTTTAAAAAAAATTATCGTTGTTTTTTTTTCCTTTCTCGAATATTCTTTTATATTTCATGTTTTACATAATTCGTTATTCTCAATCGATCGTAATTACCTTAATGCTGTTGTCTTCTCCCTCTTATCTTAATGTTGTGGTATTCTTCCTCTAAGAGTCTATGTTAAACTCTTCCGCCTACTATAAGTTTAGTAAGAGAGAAGGTTCGGGGGACAGTTTACAGTGAACGGATTGGGCGCTGGTTCACTCTATAACTAGTCGTGCAATACTCTTCTTCTGTACTTACTGTTAAATATACAATATATCTTAAACCTGGTTTTCGTTATTACTTCACCATTTACTTTGTCACAACACTTAATCATTGATATTTTATTCCCATAGCAGTGCTAACCTCACTAGTAGGGTATCAATAAGTTCTTATCTAACACAAGCGTAAAGCTAAATGATATCTTACGTTTACTTTAAAAGTAAGCACTGATATATTTGTGGAAACTTACGATTGAATCCTAAGAAGGCCTATATAAATTATTTCTTTTCAAACTTAGCTCCTAAAATAATTTTTCCTTTTCAAAAACGGACATGTATGACATAATTAAAAAATATTAAATATGTTATAGAATTCTCTGATTTAGGTAAACTTATGTACTGCCTTTTTTGCCGCAGAGTTCATAGCAACCATTCTTGATGTCTGCTACTTTACATTACTGTAAATTAGTCGATCGGAATCGAAAACAAAAAGTAACGGAATTATTTATATAATTCAAAATAATATTTTTAATTAGATATCTTTGATATAATTGTACCGAATTATTTAATCACGTGAAAATAGTTTACTGAACTATTTTTTTATTATTTTCATTAGTACAAACATTATTTATTTGCGATTTTTCTTGAGAAAAACATTATTTAAATATATGAATACAATATATTCAAGTAATCTTATTGTTAATAGGAATATGGCAAAGAAAATGGCGGGCAATCGTCTAATTCTTTAAAACTGCCTTCATACCGTTTCTGTCGTTTCTATCTTTTCACAAATTCTCTTGCGTTTCTACGAAAGATTTGAAACGTAGAATCATAATTATTAAATTCTTTTCTGTTCAAACCAGTGTATACATCTTTCTTGTAAGTCTCGCAAAGTTTTCGCCATTGTGATCTACAACATTTTTGCAGGCGTCTGTTTTGAACTTGGTGAAGAAAACATGATTTATTCGACAAAGACGTTAGAAAAACATAGAATATTGACTAAGGAAGAAAAGAAAATAGTCTGCCTACGGATCGAAACAGAATTGCGCGTGTAGACGCCGCACAGAAAAGTGCGTAAGAAAAAGATGCGCCTACTTATCGAATTTATTTTACCTTAACAGCGAGGCAATCGTAAGAGAGCTAGAAGGCCTTGTGGGGTTTATTACTGTTGCACACAGTCTTAACAAACTTAGATGCGCAGATTACACCGAGACGATGACAGACACAGGAAAAAATACAGGTATTAGATATACGATAGGAAATGAAAGCCACTACTCTAAGCAATGCTGTCTACTTACAATATTTATTACGTGTTATTATACCTCGGGAGTGTCGACTTCTCCAAGACAATTTCCCTGATTATACATCGCAGCAATTTCAACTGTACCTTTCTCATTTTAAATAAAGCGTCCTGTTTGTTCCCATTTTCTTTCACCACCCACATATCTGTTCGTGTGCCATCCATGATATTTCTTTAAAATTACATCACTTTTATATTTACATTCATCTTTGCTGCATGGCCATATCATGTTGAAACACCGGTTCCTGTACTACCCCCGAAGTTAAGCAACGTTGAACCTAGTTAGTATCTAAACCGCTTGAGAATACCATCTGCTGAAATTTCACCTAGGACTAAGCATGCATTATTAGAAGACAAAATATAAAGCTGAAGAAAGTAGAATTATTCCTAGATGCGAGTGTCAGGTTGCAGATTTCAGTATCAAACAAAAACAAAAATTTAATAATCTGGGAAATATTATAAATGACCATGTGACACATAAGTCCGTGACAAATGTGACACACAAATCCGTAACAAATGTGACACATAAATATGTAATCAATGTGGCACGTAAATACGTGACAAATGTAACACATAAATCCGTGAAAAATGAGATACATAAATATGTGACAAATGAGACACATAAATCCATGACAAATGAGATGCATAAATTTGTGACAAATGAGATATAAAACCGTGACAAATGTGGCACATAAATCTGTGATAAAAGACACATAATTTTGTGGCAAATGTGACACAAAAATCCGTGACAAATATGACACATATGTCTATGGCAAATATGATACATAAATCTGTGACAAATGTGACACATAAATCCGTGACAAATGTCACATATAAATATGTGGCAAATGTGATACATAAACACTTGACAAATGTAACGCGAAAATCCGTGACAAATACAAGACATAAATCCGTGACAAATGTGACACATATTTCTGTGACAAATATGACACATAAATCTGTGATAAATGTAACAGATAAATCTATGACAAATCGGACACATAAATGCATGAGAAATGAGACACATTAATCCATGACACTTGTGGCATATAAATCTGTGATAAATGTGACACATAAATCTGTGACAAATGTGACACATAAATCTGTGATAAATGTGACACATAAATCCGTGAGAAATGAGACACATAAGTCCATGACACTTGTGGCATATAAATCTGTGATAAATGTGACACATAAATCTGTGACAAATGTGACACATAAATCTGTGACAAATGTGACACATAAATCTGTGACAAATTTGACACATAAATCTGTGACAAATGTGACACATAAATCTGTGACAAATTTGACACATAAATCTGTGACAAATGTGACACATAAATCTGTGACAAATTTGACACATAAATCTGTGACAAATGTGACACATAAATCCATGACACATGTGACACATACATCTGTGATAAATGTGACACATAATTCCGTGACAAAAGTGGCACATAAATCTGTGATAAATGTCACACATAAATCCGAAGACACTTTCGAATAGTAAAAGATAATTTCCGAAAGCCAACAGAGTATTAACAAACACGACATTTTGTTGGATACAAAGGTAAGCGTGCTCACCGCTTAAATAATATCAATACCACTTTTATGATAGTGAATGCTGGTCAGTTTTCATCATAGATGAATGTGATTGATTGACTGATTCGTTTTTAAGGCTTGTCAATCCTTTGATAGTTACTTAAAACCAAAAAATATTATTATATTGTAAGAATTTTTTTAGATAATAGAGATATACTGATACGATTCCTACAAATTGACACATAACAGACTGGAGAAGAGGAGGATACATACCTTTCCCAAGGTTAGTTGCGCGTAAGTGAATATAACGAACCCAACTGGAATTTGTTCTAGTCTCTCCGATTACAAACACCGAGCAATCATCTATTACACAACAAGCACATTTAAAATTGCAGCACATGGTATTCGCAAGCGGTCAGCCATCTAGATACTGACCACGTTCAACCTTGCTTAATTTCGGTGATAGTACAAGAACCGGTGTTTCAATATGATATTGCCGTATGCCAATGTTGAATGTTAAAGAAAAGTGATCTAGTTGTAAAGAATTGTCATGGATGGCACATGAAGGGAAGGGCAGGGGGGGAGTAAAATGGTAACAAACGGAAAGTTTTATTTTAAATGAGAAAGCTACAGTTGAAATTAGTGTGGTGCATAATAAAGGAAAAGGTCTTGGAGAAATTGACACTCGCATGGTATATTGACGAGTAATAAATATTGTAAGTAAAAGGCATTGGTCAGAGTAGTTGTTCATAACCGTATTTGAATCATTGACCGCTTTAAAAATCCGATGAAAACTTTGAAAACCCCAGAAATAGTCACATAAACACAAATTTGCATCTAATATGTATATTGCTTTTTGTCTTATACTTATAAGACATCCGATGTATTGGAAAATTTTAAAGTAAGTCATCTTAAAAAAAAACAAAACACTCAATTTTATGCAAAATTTAAGCCCTCACATTATAATCATGAAATGCAATCCTCTTGTGCCTATTAAAAGATATCTACTACAACTACTACTACTACATCTACCCTCACGTTATCTATTTATTTCGATAAGAATGTTGTTGGTGTTTGTCTTGAATAAAAATATAAATTGTGGAGTAGTCTTTGACAAGATGTCACACATGCGATTTTTTAAATCCAATCTATTTCGAATTTTCAGTTTGATGGAAAGATGTGATGAAAACACTGCTTCACAAACGTATGACGTAGCAAATGGAATCAGCGTACCCATTGCTTGCTTCAACAGACGAGAGTAGGATTGGGTCAATGCACACCAGAATGTTCCCAAACTCATCGAGTTGAATTCATTTCGCAATATTTCCTTTGCCCCTGTGGTCAATGTGGTCATCTTCGACAAATTATCCATCATTGATAGAGTCTATGTCAGCTACGAAAGGATGTTCGTCTAATACTTAGATAGTCAATTGTGGAGAGCAAGATAACCGCCCACATCCTGTCGGTCAAATATACAAGAACAATCTCCTTAAATTTTTAAACCAAATATTTTATTCAATGAATCTGGTAGATTGTTTTCAATCTCATTTATATGTTTAGAGGATATATTTGTTAATATTCTATATTCTCATTCGGAGGCAGATGTATTAGGTTGGTGCAAAAATAATATCGTTTTATGACGTTAAAAAAAGTCAAACAAACAATATTATTTTGCACCAACCTAACAAATTGAAAAGAAACGAATTTTTTAAAGTTAACGGGAAAATATATATAACAACGGAGTGTTTCTTGAAATTGAAGCAATGTCAATAGATTCATTCAAATGAAAAGCTTGTATAGAAAAAAAAATGTAATTAAAGGGGTTTATTGAGGTTTTTCAATTTTCTCCATACGGGAATGTAAATTTCTTTTGAGTCCTAAAAAGATTCCGAGCTAACAGCTAAAAAAAAAAAACATGATAAAAAAAGCATTGAAATTGAAAATACAAACAAATAATAGCATCCAGGCAAACAATAATAATAATAATAATAATGATAATAATAATAATAATACTAAGAAAAAACAATAATAATAAAAACTATAATAATAATAATAAACTATAATAATAATAACAATAATAATAATAATAATAATAATAATAATAAAAACGATAATAATAATAATAAAATTAATAATAATAATAACAAACTATAATAATAAAAACAATAATAATAATAATATTAATAATAATAATAATAAAAACAATAACAATGATAATAAAAAACTATAATAATAATAATAATAATAATAATAATAATAATAATAATAATAATAATAAAGATAATTGCACAAAAAGAAAGATTAGATTGTAGATTGAAAATTAACACGCAGGCCGAGATGAAAAACAGTTTCATCTCTGGCACCAGGTTTACATAATCCCACCCGTGTGTGCGTACATCTATATCTATCTATCTATCTATCTATCTATATATATATATATATATATATATATATATATATATATATATAAAAGGCTCAAACACTAATATACCACGGTTATAATTTAATACATTGGAATCGAAATTACGATCCAATTCATCAGACTTACAAATTCAAAAATGTATACATTCACCACTAATATTATCAATATATGTATATATATTTTAATTAATTCATCGAGTCTGACAGAAACCTCAACAGAATGCACTGGACGGCCGTTTCGTCCTATATTTGGGACTTCATCAGCAGTGCGCATCCACCTGACAGTTAGCTTGTCAAGTAAACATCATACCAACTGTTATAATAGGCCTCGGTGACGAAGAGATTGCAAATCAAACCATATATATATATATATATATATATATATATATATATATATATATATATATATATATATATATATATATATATATATATATATGTTGTAGAATTAGATTTCTACATTCTCTGTTATAAAACACTTAAAACAGGATCACCGCTAAGTATTCTGTTTGTGATGAAACCATTAAAATCGTTACCAGAGTTCATTACGAAACAATGCTTTCCGATTGGTCCATAAATAATAATGCCATCTTTCTGCCTACGCCCGCACGTTTGACCTCGAGTTAACATCGAGTTGACCTGTTCAACGCACCAAAACTTGCTAAACATTTTCTCGAGCGCGCTCTTGATCAAGAAAACTCAAAAACATGAAACTTCAACACGACTTAGTGAGTCCTTAAAATAATCAACTCGTCACACGGATCCATAAAACCCAACATTCTCGCTAAATGTTAATTTTTACTAACTTGTGGAATTCAATTTCTTTTCAACCTTAACTCAACTAGTGACGAATTCAACCAACACGAGATTCAGAAACCAATTTACTCAATATCTTAACAATATAAAGAAATCGTAACTATATTAATCGAAGCGAGACAACTGTAAGATAAGTCAAGGAATTTATTTCATTCAATTTCAACATCAACATTAACTGCTTGATTCCTTACAAAATCTATAGCATACCACCTTTTATATTACTCTTAATAACACAACCAAGAATTGTTTTAAACAACTTTATTGTTCCGTGTGTACTTTTAGTTATACAAAAATATATATACTACAACATATATACATATATATATATATATATATATATATATATATATATATATATGTGTATGTATATATGTATGTATGTATGTATTTATATCCAAATGCGAGAAAGCACAAATGGATTAAATATTCCCAGTTCGAAGCATTTCATTTTTAAAGAAAGTCCTGAATACAAACTTGAGCAAAATATTATTATGTTTTTATAATAACAATTTAGAATTAAAAAAATCGTTACGCTAAAGCTTTCATGTTTCAATACTATGATTGTACTTCCTCGGGCGATGGTAGGTACCTGCTTATAAAATTATTTCTTAGGGAAATTTAATAACAAATCGATACCTCTTTTCCTAAAGTTAAAAGCGGGGCATATGGTCAGAAATTAATCGCGACATGGATTAAAATCTCACTAACCTTAAACCTCTGATCTTATTTTCTTTTTAGTGTAGATTGGTTAATCCAAACATACCCACAAGTCTATTTTTAATTTCTAACATCATGGCCACCTTAAAATTCAGGTGGCTGGAATATCAAAATGAATTCTTTATTTCACTCACTGGATAGACTGTTCTAGTTCCACGTTTCTCATGGATGTCAGTTATCAGTTATCTCTTGCTTAATTCCCTCTGCAAGTTATCCACCGCCTTAACCAGGTATTGAACTCGCACTAGTCTTGTCACAGGATCTATTTCCGTTATGCACTGAGGATACATGTCACATAGATTATATATATTATTTCGTTATTTGATGAATGTCACGTTTAGAAATCTGAACTTTGTTGAATAATGTAATATGCCTCAATTAGGCTACAGTTCTTTGGAGAATTGAAAATATTGTGCGACCATGTTTGCTAATGAAGAGCAAAATGCCAATGAAGAACCCGAACGAGGAATTATTCATCTTATCTGAGGAAAATATCTTTTATTTAACAAACTGCTTTTTCTACTATTGTGACACTGGTTGGCTTGCTGGGTGGTGGGGGAGAAAGAAGAAAAGAAAAGGGAAAGAAAGGAAAAGAAAAGGCGAGAGTTGAATTTAAAAGATAAAAAGCCATCACGAGGGGGAACCTAAGCGGTGTTATTTTTCTGACAAGAAAAAGTGGTGAAAATTTTTATTTCCATTGTCGAGAAGTCAAAAAAGGAAGATACTAGAATTAATCTGATTTATGTTACGGGGCGGATGAAAATTCCAGGTTGGCCAAATAACCCCAGAGACAGAATTCTAAATAGATAAAAATTAAATGTGTCAAAACCTGGCTATGGCGGCGAACTTATTTTATCGGGAATAGATAACGCCAGAATGTGAAAACCTCTAATGGGTCAATCGCTTGGTGATGGCGAAAAGCTAATTGACGAATTCCAGGTTGGCCAAATAACTTCGGAGACAGAATTCTAAATAGATAAAAATTAAATAGGTCGTCCGCTGATCGAGAAACAAAAATGTCCGTTGGTCACACAAGAGTTGCAAAAACAAAAGACCAAACCCTAAGTTAAGTCTTTGCCGATGGGAATATATCGTTGGACAAGGGATCTGTTTTGTGTTGAGATTCGGCTATGACAGCGAAATTATTTTATCAGAAATTGGCACCAAGAATGCAAAATACGTTTAATTGACCACCCACTTGTTTGGCGAAAGCCTCGGGTGATAGATTTCAGCTGACATTTAGGATAAGAGCTGCGATTAAGGGACCACACTACGAAAGAAAAAAAAAAAAGAAAAAAAAAGTAAAGGAAAAAGATTTTTTTCTTTGAGCTTGTTTTAAAAAACTAAAAAACTAAAAAAATAAGGCTAGTCTGGCCACACCCACACTGCTGAGCGCACATTGGCTGAATGTTAACGAGTGCCAGGCGGAGGTGATCATGTGAGACAGGAGGGGAGGCCTGCTAGCACCCATTGAGAGGATAGGTGTGAGATGTCACTGTGAGAGAGAGGGAAAACCGTTGACACCCTCTGAGGGTATGGTGAGATACCAATATGAGAACTGAAGAAGGTGGGAGGACGAGAAGACTTCCAAAAATGGAAAGGAGTGGAAATTCCCTGACCGAAAACTAAGAAGTGGATTGTGGGTTTGGAATTATCAAGGAACCTCAGACCCCAACGAGCCCACCCCGGTTTTGGTCGGCGTCCATATAAGCAAAGTTGCAGCGAGCGAAAATCAGTTCCAGTTCCAGTTCCGCCTCGCAGAAGCTGACTAAGATTCACGCAATTCCGAACTCATCTTCTAATCAAGAACAATTTATTTTTGAAGAACGACTTAGACTCACACCACCAATACAAGTTTTACGAATATCGCCTGAAGACACACCAGGAGCCAGTTTCTTAAAAGAACAAACAACTTATGATGTTAAGACTCGCCTAACAAAAAAAAAACAAAACAAAGTGCCACGAATCCATATAGCGGGTTTGGGAAATAGACGCAGTCCTGTATCCAGAAACCATATATAAAATATTGTTATCCTTTTTTAACACATTTGAACTTTTCGAGTTATTATTTTCTTTTCTTTTCTTTTACATCTACTTATCACCCTTATTCGAACTCAGCTTGCATTTCGGCCCAGCGACTGATTGATTTCGTCTGCCTAAGATCAATTCACAACGTGGGTAGGTTAGACTGGAAATCAAAGCAGTTACTTCGGTAACCAGACGTTGGAGGCGGGCTGGGAACGGCGAGGCTGATACAGAATCTAACCAGATTCCCATCCGAATCGCCAAAAGGTTAGAACGTCACAGTTGGTGCTGCGACCAATACCAAGCCAGTTGCTCGTCACAGGACAGGATGGCACGACGGACGCAACCAGGCGGACGTCAGGTTTGGCGCACGACATCGGGGGGACGTCACACTATCAAGCATTTTTTTTACACCTTTCTGCGTTTAATGTTTTTTTCTGATATTCAACAGGTTTCGGCATTTTAACTGTCCAAATATTTTATATTTCCGAGCGCTTTCGGCTATACCTTTATCAAGGATGATACGATTTTTCAGCTCAACTTATGTGTGCTGCGACCAGATAGGTATAACGTAAGACGTCTGGAATAGCATGTGTTTGTGTAACCGATGTATTTATTAATATATATATATATATATATATATATATATATATATATATATATATATATATATATTGGTAAGTGAGATGACATTTTTATTGTCATTCTTACGTAATGTAGACGCATTATCCATCTCACCCTGTATGTCACTTATAGTATTAATAATTTACTTCTGAGAATGTTATTTGCAGCCTGAACCTTGTTTAAATTTGACTTGCAATTAAAGCTACATTTTTAAAAACATCTCAGAATTTAGATATTCCTACCTTGTGTTATATTTTAATTAGGAAATTTCTCATGAAGTGTTTTAACTAATGATAGAAAATGTATCATATAAAAACGAGGGTACATTGGAATATTTAAAGATGCCTTCCAAAAACTAAGCAGAATACAAGGAAATAGGAATATTTTGTTCAAAACAACGAATAAAAATGCGGGACATCTATGTAAAATCAATTCTTCAAAAGCGAATGCGACAGTGTTTTTTCACAGATGAAAAGAAGACTTGAAACAAAAGAGAGGTGGTGATACTAGCTGAATGCATGGAATACCATGGACATCATATTTTTTTACTTAGTATTATAAAGTACTTTGAAAATTGTAGGACACATAATGAGGAAGTAAGGATTGGTGAATTTGGTACACATAGGAAATACTGAAGTCAAATGAGCAGTAGAGAAGAACGATTTACATACCTAACGAAGTTTTGTAAATGAATATCAGAAAAAGAGTGAAAAAGATAAAGCATAACTAAAAATTACAAAGGATAAGATGTTGTGGAGAACCACGATCGCCGACATCTTGAAAGAAACAAAACATAGAAAATATGATGCTGAGATGTTAAATTTTCATTTCGAACAATAACATCATTTATATATGCTTATATCTTATCACTCATAACAACATCATTCGAGATGTGAATATACTTTCTGAATGGCATATACTTTAATAGATTTCTTTCAAAGACTTGAGTCTGTTAGTTCATATCAAACAACAAGCAATTGTAAATAAGTCACTGACTTCGGCAAATAATAGATAATTGACATACAGTGGATTTAAAAAGTGATACATTTAAAAATTCTAAAATGGACATTGAAAGTACCAGCGGACAAATTTTTGAACTGATCCAGTCTTTCTTATCAAATCGTGAAATAAAATTTATCATGAACGGTCACTCTTCTGGATCCTTTCTTACTATTGCAATTTCCCCCCATAGCTATATCCATGATCCTCCTTTTTTTAGTTTTCATTAATGACCTTCCCGATGGCATCAGCTCTAAATTTGGTATCTACACTGATGACATAACCATTTACTCCTGTCTTGATTGCAAATCTGATGAGCTTGACAAGGCCACATTGGCGGCTGATGTCATAAACGTCTGTAGTTAACTGCGGTAAAGGATGACTTGTTAATGTTCACGCTTCCAAAACTAAACTGCTCTTTATTAATCATTTCAGAGACTCATTTCTGGTTTCTATCAACAAGGCTGATGTTAGCGTCTAGGAGACTGATACTTTGCACCATTCTGGAGAGGAATGAAGACTGTAGCTCTTAGCAAGTAACATCTTCCTCACTACTACCTGGTTTGGCGCTACAGAATCACAAACAATGAACTATACTAAATAACAAAAAGAAAACAAAAAAAATCATTTGATGACTTGCAACAATAGCAAGAGGTAAAATGAGTTGCATAAATATGACGAAGAGAAAATAATGACAAGTGTTATGCTAAATATCCACGCTATTTCAAAGAAAGTTTTAGGCAGAAAACACCCTTCTCTATTAAAAAGAGCAATAAAAGTTAGTGTGCTTGAGGTATTTATTTTTTTGAAAAAAATATTTTTAGGTGAAGTTTTTATATATTTTAACCGAATGTTTAACTGTCTTCTCGGTCAATGAATATCGAATGTTTTGTTTATACGGGGACAGTTATTATTACAATTGCCATTAAATAGAGTAGAAAGGAAAGCCGCATCAGTTCCATAATAACAATGACATCCAGGTGAAAAAACAAACAAAAAGAAAAACGTCACAGACAAAACAGTTACAGGAAAAATGTCACAGGGAGAGAGATCAATGTTTCTGTGTCTTTCTTTAAAATAATAATCCGAATAGAGAAAGGGGCGTAAGGCAAGGATGCATCTACTCACCCGACCTCTTCAAACTATACAAGCGAGAGAATTGAAAAACCTACCGGGATTTAGCATTGGAGACCACAATCTTAACAACATAAGATATTCAGATAACACCTTACTGATAGCAGACACGAAAAGAAATTACAAAATCTCCTTCAGAAGAGAGTGAAAAGAAAGGACTAAGCATAAACTACAAGAAGACAGAATGCATAGTCATCAGTAAAAACATGACCCCTAAATGCGATTTGAAGGTCAGGAACACTAGAATCAAACAGACTTGGAAGTTTAAATATCTGGGAAGCTTTCTGACTGAGGACGGCAAATTCGACAGTGAGATCCGTAGACCTATTGGGATGACAAAGAACGCGTTCCAAAAGCTGGGCAGAGCATTGAGAGACAGGAGGCTTTATTTGGTAACGGAGAAAAGAACACTGATCTGTTTCGTGACGTCTATCCTTCTTTACGGTAGCGAATGTTGGACGATTTCCTCAAATATGAAGAAGAGACTGGAGGCGACGGAGATGTGGTTCTACAGAAGGATGCTAAGGATATCATAGACCGAGCGTGTGAGCAACGATGAGATCTTAGAGAGGATGCAAGCAAGAAGGTAGCTTATACTTATCATCGGGAAGAGGCAACTGAAGTTGTTGGGACATATAATGAAGAAGAGGTCCTGGAGAATTTGATACTCATGGGTTGAATAAATGGAAAACGAGAGAAGGGAAGAGAAACAACGCATTAACCCTCTAACGGCCTTAAGCAAGTGGATGACAGAAAGTGGTCTGTGGGAGGTGGCAGAGGGCACGAACTTGTTGAGAGCTGCAAAAGATACAGGAAGGTAGAGAACCATGATCGTCTACGTCCTGAAAGGAGAAAAGGCATAGAAAGAAAGAAACCGAATCCTAACACTACACTAACCCTAAACCTAATCCTAATCCTAATAATCCAATTCAAATCCTTGTATCCCTAACTGTGAACGTAGCGTGGATAGTGAGAAATTTCGGATTTTATTTTGCTGTGGATCAACAATACTTGGATTGAGTAAAAAATATTATTTAGTCAAAATTATTTTATTTAGTCAAAAACAATTTTTAGTAAAAGATGTTTAATTGATGTCTTGCCATGGAAAGTACTGGCAAGAAATTAGTGTGGTTCAAATATCTGCTAAAATCTCCTCATACAGTAATTTTCCAAGCGTAGTTCAGATGTGGCACAAGGCGGAAAATATGTGGCACCCAGTGAGGATCGAACTCACTACTCAGTCGTAACTGTTCTAGCGAGACAAGCTTGCAAAACATTACACTACCTCGAGGTGCCAAAATGATTTCTAAGCTATCTTAGATGTCGCACAAGGCCGAAATATGTGGTACCTAGTGGGGATCGAACTAAAGTGTGATTTTTTTTCCGAGAAAAATTGTGACATTTTTTGTGACTTAGCTTTCCAGTCTCAATTGAGAGAAGAAGCGTCTCCGCGTGGGTGACGAATTATATTCCACCCTACAGTGCTTTTCAGACAGACGAAGCGTCGCAAGACTCTCGCTTCGCTATCGCTATTTCCATGCAAAGTCTTTGGATGAATTGCATTATTTAGTTTCACCAGTCCTAAAATTCAAAGCTAAGATATGCAATGCGAGAAACATTATAACGAACCTTCGTATTCCATTAGTGAGATGTAAGTTCCACTCGAGCAATTTCTTCCTCGAACCGCTGCTTTGTGACATCGACTCCCAAGAGAATGCCTCCCCGGTCATTCGAATCTTAAATTTTTCTAGGGTTAACTATCTCCCCTACATATCCCTAAAAAATGGGCGTCTTATTCTGCAACCGTCTACCTCGAGTGGCTTTTGGGGCTTTGTACAGTTAGTTGAACGCCATTTTAAATAGAACTGAATATGAATATTTTTTATTACATTGATTGTTATTAATTTTTAGTTAATTTTCAATTGTCACATAAAATTGTTATATCATATAATGGTGAGATCTAACTTTTTGATATTAGTGAAACACTTAGACAGCGGGGGAAAAGCGTTTTCAGCTGGCATAATAGAGCAGAAGCTTTGAGGAAGTGGGTGTTCCTTCAGTGGAAATGCATATCTTGCAAACATGGACCAGCAGGTGCTGTTTCCACACAGTTTCCGAATCAACAAACAAGGTGTAATTCAAGAAATCAGGTTTGCCGCAATTACATCAAACAAAATGATAAGTAACAAAAAAACTTAACTTTTTAGTTTATATATACATACATATATATATATATATATATATATATATATATATATGTGTGTGTGTGTGTGTGTGTGTGTGTGTGTTGCACGTTGAGATTGAAGAAATGCAGCCCGTATACCGAATAGACGAAAGAAAATGAACAAAACAGAAAGTAAATTGCGAATGAAAAACAGATGAGAGGGACAAAAAAAACCGAAAAGATTTTTATATACACACCCATAAACATCCTTATGTATACACATACGTACAGACGTGATCGCTGTCGACACGTTATGTAAACACACACATAAACACAAACACACGCACACATACACACATATATATATATATATATATATATATATATATATATGTCACGATGTGTGTTTTTCTTGTTTCCATTTAACTTTTAAGTGGCTTAAAATATGTTGAACGATAATACTTGGCCCTGGAATTAAATATATATCTGTATAAAGAGTTAGACTTCGAAATTAAAAAGCCATACACTTTAAGTGAAAACAATCAGGAATTAAAATGATTATGATTATGTAATTCTAAATTTATACGCCATTTTTGGACATGGCTCTTCAGAGATTTCTATGATTTATTGCTTTAAGCCAAAAAAAAAAATAAAATAAAATAAAATAAACAGACAGAAATTCTCTAAATTATTTACTTTATTTATATATATATATATATATATATATATATATATATATATATATATATATATATATGATAAAATAGTCTTCAGGCGTGTCATATTACGGGTAATATTGCACAATATATTAGGTGGGTGCAAAAATAATATCGTTTTCTCACATATGTTACTATGTGAGAAAACGACATTATTTTTGCACCAACCTAATATATATATATATATATATATATATATATATATATATATAGTAGGTTATATATATATATATATATATATATATATATATATATATATATATATATATATATATATATGTACGTATGCATGTATGTATGTATTATTTATTTTAGGAAATTAAAACATAAACATGTGAAAAATCGCTACACAATTACAATTATATTTCAACATCAAAAATGCCTCTCCTCGGGCGATGTTAAACTACTGCCGGACGAAAGATTGATTTCAAAAGCAGAATACTTTTAAAAAAATAAGCTTGTGGGCTTTTCCCGTGATTAAACAATTGAATGTAACCTATGTAAGAATTTAACGCTGTTTTTACTTATTGATTTTGAAGAAGCAATCTCCCAAATACTATGTGAATTCGTAAACATCATTATTTTTACATATGTGTGTTGGGTATCACTTTGTTCGTAAGTCGGATTAGCTCGTTATGTTAAAGGATTCCTGAGTATTTTAATATAAACAATATCGGTTCTGACAGAGAAATCGAAGGTCCGGGTTCGAATTTCAGTCATTCTTTTTTACATTAACTTACACACAAATTCCCTAGGGAAAGGTCTCGACAGATGCAGGACAAACTGGGTCCTATATCCTTGGTTGGCAACAATTCTACCGCAGAAAAAGAGACTTTGATATCATCTGCCTAGTTACTCATGAATCGGAAGATATATAATTGCCGAAGCGTGTATTGCTTAACTGAGAAGGCGTTTCATAGTATCTTCAAGATTGGCCAGTTATATTTCTAATTATTATACAGGGTGACCAAAAAAACGGGAACTATTTAACAATCCAATAAAACCAAGAGTGGTGGAAGAAAAATATTTTATTCATAGTAATTGAAACCTTAAAACATGTCATTTATGAAACAATGATGGAATTTTCATTTTTAAAAAATTACGTCCTGTAGATGGCGTCCTCCTGTACGAATGCATTCTTGAAATCTGCTGTTGAGATTCCTCATTGACTGCTGCAACATCTCAGCTGAGATACTGTGAATTTCATCTTGAGTTCTAAATGGCGAAATGTTTACTTGCTCAAGGTCACTGTCTCGCAGTTTTGCCACTTGCTCATGTCTGGCAATACGCACTTAAAAAATTCCCGTTTTTGGGGGTCACCCTGTACCTTCTGTTTATAATTCGGACGCAGCTAGTTACAATAGGATAAATTAATAACGTATTTATATGGCTAAATATATTACTTCATCAACATATAATGAAGTTATTAGCAGCTAAAACTTTGTTTCATATTTCTTAGGTTTATATTTAATAGAATAATGTGTCCGAATAAAAGCTATTTTGGGTTCGGTTTGCTCCTGAACGGGATGCATAAATTTAAAAGAGTAAACGCTGAGAAGAAGAAAACAAAAATCGCCCAGACCTGGAAGGAATCATTTATACGACGAAAGAGGAAAACATGTAATACACAAAAATATGGAAGGACCAGAAATATTAAAATCAGTATTAAAATCAGTATTAAAATCAGTAATGGCCAAATTATACTAAAGCAAAGCAGCAAGAGCAGCCGATGGATTTTTATGGGAGCTGTTGGCAGAATTGGATGATTTGGTCATTGAAGTATCACAGACGTAATAGATAAAAAATCCGACAGAGGTGGTATAACAGAAGCCCTAATCAGTTCCATTTTCATAGCGGAGACAATAAAGTCAGATAGAAAAGAATGCGAACTCCATAGAAAAATCAGCCTATTGAGCTATATGGCAAAACTTATCAACCGAATTCTGATGAATAGGGCATGTGGCAGACTTAGACATGAAATATGATGAGAACTGTATGTTTTCGTTAAAGATGCTGGAAAAGGAAATGCGATATTTATACTGGAAGAGCAATACATATACTGAAGGATGTATAGCTATTTTGTAGACTGTAAAAGCGTTTGATAAAGTACGGCGCAAAGAACTATTTGAACTGCGAGGTAAGCTTGAGTAATTTGAGGAAATTATTAGAATAATCCATGAATCATATTTGGAGGTAATCGCCTGTATACGAATGCCAAAATTATTCAGGAAAATATTAAAAAAGTATAAAAGAGCATAAAACAAAGATGCGTCTTCTCACCGGATTCAATCAACCTTTACAGTATGTTTGTCTTTTTAGCTGGTCTATCAACACCTTATGGGTCATTTAATGCCGAAATTTAATTTTTGTGGGAGCATTATTAATTTTCTTTTGAAAAAACTGTATTGCTGGTAATTTTTAATTTTATTTTTTTGAAAAAAAAATATTCCTATTATTGTTTTTTTTACTATGAATAAGTATTGCTGGTACTTTTAAAATAAAAATGTTTATACTTTCATAGTATTTTGACCTCAGTCTGCGGGGTTACTATTTGCCCATCGCTGGGATTCAAACCGGTGATACCACTACCTAGGGACTCTGCGAACAAAAGCAATTAAGAGTTAGTAGTACGCTCCTCAGATCCTCCCTATTAGATGCTTTTTTGCCGGATGTAATTTATCGTCAACACAGTACCGCAACCTTTGCAATGAGGCGGAATTAAGAGAACAAAAAGGCATACTAGCATTCATTATTGGCGGGAAAATCTTGGCAACACAGAATTGCAGATGGCGTTGTGTTGAGAACAGAGATATAAATTGCGCTAAAGGAACTGCTGCAGATGGTAATAAAGGAAAGCGAGAAGAATGTGGTAAGTATTAAACAGAAGAAAAAATGTTATGGTCATCAGCAAAAAATAAATAAATAGATAAATTAATTAATTTATGAATTTTAGCGTTCAACTAGGCTGGCGTCTCGGTCTCACCATTTCACTGTCGAAACTGTTAAATGTAACCGTCTCTTCTACTCCAATTGCCTCATATCTCGCACTTAACGATTTGAAAGAGGCGGTTTGCCCAAAATCAACGATAAAAAACAAATGAAAGTTCGCTTCCTTCAGAAAGAGTCATTTACTCTTGTAGTGGACTACTAGTAACAGGCATTGATTTTTTTTTCTCTTGATGAAGGCCATGCTGGCCGAAACTATTCGAGGAACCTAAATTGAAATAATAAAACAGAAAATTATTAATATAAAACCCAATGTGATTCAAAATTTTAATTTGAACTTTTTTATGAATTTTTAAATATTTTAATATATTTTATTGATGAAAACATATATATATATATATATATATATATATATATATATATATATATATATATATATATATATATATATATATATATATATACTGTTTCATAGAAAATAACAAAAAACTCCACCGAATTTCAAATTAATTTCTTCGTAGATTGTTTAAACATTTAGATACAGAAAAAACTTTAACCTCCCAAACATGACCGTTAAAGTAACAGTGTCTAAAAAATTTGAAAGAAAAACTGTCCTCGTGAAAGTAGTGTAGCTTTTTCCTTTAAAGTCGGTCTCCACCCGTCCACTCCTTAGCCATCTATATCTTGAGACTAGACACAATAAATTCGAACAACATCTAGCCGACACATTGGAGTAAAAAATCAAAAATAAGAATTTGAAATGCTACATATGACACATTCATATCCTCTTTCCCACCTCACTTCCTCACTTCGTTAATTTTACGTATACTTGATGAGGTCCGTCAAAAATGTGTGAATTTCTTTTCATTTTTCATTTCAATTTTTGGAAGTAAAGTCTGATGATCCAGAGCCCTGTTAAAGGGGTTATGATGAAATAATTTATTACATGGAATCTTAACGTGGTCTGTCTTTATTCAAACATATATATATATATATACATATACATATACATATATATATATATATATATATATATATATATATATATATATATATATATATATATATATATATTGTCTGTGTGTGTGTGTGTGTGTTATCGGCAACTGTATTTAATTAGATAAGTGACGGTGAAAACTAGTTCTGTAACCTTTGCAGCCGAAACCATAACTTGTCATAATGAGTTATTTATTGTTGACATGGGGTTTATATTAAAGGAAATCTCCGCATTTATTTCATGTAACTGAAGGACACGATCGAAATTAAGATGAGCATGCAGTTTAGAAATTGATCAAGAGTCGAAGCAAAATGAGCCACGTTGGATTTTGTGACGAAATAATACCTTGGCAGTAAAGTAAATTATACGGAGCAGATATATTGCTAGCATTTGGTGCGTTTTATGCCGATTTATGCCAAAACATGACACAAAAGCCACTCAATATTTACTTAGAAAGGTATCATAAGGGTGATAGATGTCAAGAAGTGAAGTTCATGGTGTTTAGCAGGAAAGATTACGGTTACCCATAGACATGAAAAAGTTAAAATTGTAGTGATAGGAAAGAAAAAAATACCGGGAGTGTGTTCAGCAATACAGCAGTTCTTGGGAAAATGCTCTCTAAGTGGAGTTTACGTGTTACGAAAGGATTGCGGATGATTCACACGTGTGTACGTAGCATCGCTTGTCCCTGTTGTAAAGGTCAGTTTTGGTGGAAATAAAGTATCCATTTCTTTCGAACGCACAGCATGGAAATAGCGATAAAGCCGTGAGTAGATCGCGATGTTTTGTCTGTGGGAAGTGGTTGTTTCGCAGAAAAGAACTTACATCCACCATGTCCGGGTCGACATTTTTGAGTTCTGTTATGACAGGCAAGAAAGAAACTGGGCAGCTGCAGACCTCATACCGGATGTAAAAGCAAAATTGTCCAAAATGTTGTAACAACATGGGATAATTGTCCATCCGACAAAAAGTTTAGTTTCTTAAAAAAAAAATATATAAAAAAAATGAGTTTCTTTTTTCCTGCTTTTCAGATAAGAGGTTTCGTCATCTTGACACCATTTCTAGTAAGAATCACGGTTAAATCATTTGAGTTATGCAGTTAGAAAAAGGACAGGATAAAACTGTTTTTTGTCAGCCACACTGTCTTCCCAACTGAGCAATGTAGAGAGGAAAATGATCATTCAGGCCTTCAGTAATGCTACCAACATTCATACTCTGACTTCTATCTTCAAAGTCCATTCAAGAACCATCAAGAGATCGGGGAAATAGTTTTAAAAAAGAGGGAACAGTAGAGAAGAAAACTGGATCAGGAGGTCACAACAGGAAGAGGGATCATCATTTCAACTTAGATCTAAAGACATCAATTAGAAAAATCCAACGGAATTCATAAGAAGTTTGGCACGTGAGAGAGGAGTTTCAGCTATTACAGACGAAAGGGGAGTGAAAAGAAATGCAAATGAAATCGTACGTGGAACCTGTAAAGCAGCTTCGATCCTCTTGTTTAAGTTAGAAAATTATGCTGGAATAATATATATATATATATACATACATACATACATACATACATACATACATATATATATATAAATATCTATATATATATCTATATATATATATATATATATATATATATATATATATATATATTTCAATTTCAATAAAGGTGCAATTAATTTACAAATTCATGAATTATTCATACATAAAACAAATACAAGGGTTAACTTTCGGATAATAAGTGCGACATTACTGTAATTATTGAACAATATAGTTCATGCCACTTTGACGGAAAATTTACCAGTAAAAAAGAATTCTCTTATCACTACATTAGTACATAAACGCAGAACTTTAAACTTAAAATTTAAATTCAACTTTTAATTTTAAACTTAAAATTTAAATTCAAACTCAGCGTTGCGACTGCAGTTCCAAAACAATA
>OZ010583.1:103868771-103933771 GCA_963932145.1 Acanthosepion lycidas
ATTTTTGCACCAACCTAATATATGTATGTATGTGTGTTTGTGTGTGTGTCTTTGTGTGTGACTATGATTGTGTGTGAGAAAGAAATTTATCAGAATGCAAAAATATAGACTAAGGAACTTTATCAATGAGAAAATATATAAAAAGAGACGAAATAAGGGCTGAACATTTATTCTTAACTCTTGAAAGCATTTCCTTGAAGCTTAGCGAATGTTTTTCTATTTCAGTTTTCCGATCGCCCTTCGTAGTCTGTTTAACTTTCCAAAATGGAACGAGCAGTGAGGATTGTGGGAAAAAAGCCCAAAGACGCATGACTCACTGATCTTCCTTTCTGCTATGGTGCCAAAGTATGTACTTAGCAAAAGATAGATTCGTTCGAATTCTCGAATGAATATTTAACGTGACACTAATGAAGAAGAATGTTGAATTGAGACGACTTAGCTAATTAACCTTAGCACCTTTTCTTTGATGAGTGGCAGACAGGTAGATGAAAAGAGAAAACCATTTAAATTTCTTAACGCAGCCGCTTCATAAAGTTACACCGCAAACTTGGTTTTCTGGCAGCGAAGTTTATTTCATCTGTGTGTGTGTGTGTGTGTGTGATAGAATACTATACTATATTGTAATAGTATAATTTTACAAGAAACTAATACCCAACCGATTTTAATTTATGCACTGTCTTCGGGTATCACGCTTAAAGAATGGATTTGCAAATGAATCCCTTTTGTTGGATGACAAGAATAACTCTATAAAAATAGTTCCCCTGAGATCAAATTTCGCATTAATTAGAATCTTAGAGCGTATGAGAATAGCAAAAGATGCTTTCTGAAATCTAAACACGATACTGAGAAACAGGAAAATTTTGGTAAAGGCACAGAATGTAGTCCAGGACAGCGAGAGTTTACCAAACCTTTTATAAAATAGTGAATGCTTTGCTCTTTATTGACTGAAGAAAAGGAAATTAATATTCTATGGAAAAATCAGATCAAAGGTAATTTTAAGCACAACAGATATAAAAAAAAACATTAATAATCAGTATTATAAAGTGGTTTTTGATATTTTAGGATATAATGAGAAAAGAGGCTTGGATAATTTGATAGTCAAAGAGCATTATACGTTATTAGGACAATGAGAAGCAATGAGTAACCTACATAAGATGCTTTGGGAAAAATATTAGATCAGTCTATGGGACACTGAAGTCAAAACTAAGGGGCGACATGTTCGTATCCTGAAATAAATCTTACTACATGGGGGAGGGAATTTCCCTTCTCTTTGTAGTAAGATTGATTTTTTATACTTTCATATACATTTCCTTTTTTTCCTCTTTCTTTTTATTGATTTCTCCTTTTATTTTCATTTTTACTTTAATCTGATTTTTTCTCTTTTTTCCTTTTACGAAATGAATAAGTCATTTATATATATATATATATATATATATATATATATAGGATTAAATATATCTTCAATAAGAATGCATAATTGGTCTAAAAATTAACAGAAGAATCACGTTGAAATCGATCAGAAACAAAAATGATATGTTCATTATTAATTAATCATAGCTAAGGATCGGAATCTCATGAAAGATTGAAATAATGCTCATATATATATATTATTCCCGGATAATACAAGATGATATATATATATATATATATATATATATATATATATATATATATATATATATATATATATATATATATATATATATATATATATATATATATATATATTGATTCTTTGTAGTCTATGCAAAGAATTAAGTGATTCTTTTTAATCTGTAATATTTTTGTTACTTCAGACCTAGTTTTCAATGGATACTCCTATTTGAGTAGACTCTCAATTTTTTCAAACTAGGTTTATTTTGTCTACCAACCTGCAATTATGAGAAAGATAAATAATAAAGACATTATACGTAACTATCTGATTCGAACCTGCGTCCGTGTAAGAAGGTGAAACCGCCGTATGATCTGGTGTGATTTGACCGCACGGACACGGAGAGGTTCACGGTCAAGCCAGCTTCAATTAACCACAATGCACATTCACTCCTTCGGGTCTTCGGAATAAATGATTAAAAATATTATTTATATATATATATATATATATATATATATATATATATATATATATATATATATATATATATATATATATATATGAATAAAAATACAATAGGAAAACTGGTAATTGCTGACGCGTTTCGTCCAATGTGGACTTTATCAAAGCAAAATACGAAAATGAAATTAAATGAACAAAGTAACTAATAAAAACAAAAACAGAATGTACCTAGCAACTGGAATGTAGAGAAACGCTATTTTCATATTTTTAACTGAAAAATAACGCCAAAATACGCTCCCATTCATTATTTACTGCCATCTTCCAACGATCAACGAATTGTTCAATAATTTGATAGAAATAACTAAACTGTGACTCTAAAAATGAATCCACTCAGTTTCAAAAACCACATCGTTGGTGAACGAAACACCCCTCGAATTCTTTGAAAGTGGCCAAAAAAGCTGGTAGTCTGAAATGTCTAAATCAGGAGAATATGTTATGTGTTAGCGAAATCCCCAACCGACCTATTTAATTGCGTGTTTGGTCATATTTGTGACGTGGAGGCGAGTGTTGTTGAAGAATCATACTATATTGCCAGTCATGTTTTTCAGCTGAATATCCGCATTTGTTCAACACACAGTTTAGCATTGACCTTTTTTTTTGTTCTTGAAACCTTTCACAGTAAATTAGTCATTGCCAATCTAACCAAACGCATATAATACACTTGCTGTTCGGCGTGTTGCCTGTTTATCGTGACTCACCCATTTTTCTTATTATTATTCACGTAAGGATACAGTTTTTTAGTCCTCGGTCTTAATAGAGTAAATGAATCGTTCTTAACATCCGCAACTAGTCTTGTGTCTAATGAGTAAAAACTGGTGGAAATGCTTTTCTCATTCATTCCATTTGGCACTTATGAGCCGTGTTTCTAGACATTAGCCGTTGATTGAAGTTAGCGAGCAGCATTATCATGAGAGCTTCGAAAATTAAATTTTAAACAAGACAAAAGAAGATTTTGGGGGGCTCAATAATCTCTTTATGATTTCTAACACTTCGCGATTTTTCGTTAATATTAAGATGTATGCAATAATTCGAATATCATCGTTTTCAGGGTTATCTCATATCCAAGAATTTAATTTTTTTTTCCTAACGCCTTCCTTTATGACAATGTTGCTGATGAATAAATACATCAATATTGTGAAGTTCTAGGATTAGTTTCGCCAACACCTGCTGCAATTTGGCGTTGTAAGAGTTGGTTAGAGGCCAAAGTAAATCTGAGTAGAATAAAATACCCATGGCGTGAATTTGTTTAAGGCGGGGGATTTCAATTTGCCAGGAAGTGACCTATACACTTTATTTCATGACCTTCATCTATGGCTCATAAAATGAAGAATTTAGAATCCAGTTATGAAAGTGCAACGGAATGCCAAAGACTCTTATAATTTCATTTTCTGTAGCATATCTGTCATATGTAGGCCTCTTCATCCGCTGGTTCAACTGTTAAGACCAGTTGTAATCGTCATCCGCTTGATCAACCGTTTGGGTCTTTGGGGCCGTTCACTCTTCGTCTGTTTCATTGTCTTTGACTTTGCCACCATAGAGTTTTGAACTCCCGACGGAAGTTTCTATCAAGTGTTTGGCACTCCCGACGGAATCGCTCTCAGGATAATGTCTAGAATGACCAACTAGAAAATATATGATAGATTTTTTTCAAAATTGTTAAAGTTTGTAAAAGCATGGATGTACGTTAGTTTTTAATATAACTAGATCTAAGACTTGCTGATGTCAATATTCTATCATTGGCGCGTTGTAAACTGACGTAGGAATCTAGGTGCCTGTGGTTACATAGGAAGTCATTTCTGCGATTTGATATAAACGTCTTTTTTTGCCAACACTCTGACACGTGTTGAAATCCTAAATGTATTTAGTATTGTTGAAGTTATCACTAACATTTTTGTCAAGATTTACAAATTCTATTTTTCTTTCAATTTCGAAAACCAATCGATGATATTTGAATAAAGTAATTTCTTTGGAAAAATACATTAACAAAAACCCTACTTCAAGTTTTAATAATTTTTTCATCTAATTTAATTATATTGGGCATCATGGAAAATAATACTTTTTAAGAAAATGTATGTTTTCCTGCTTAACGGCAAATAATAAAATCTAGGTATTTCTTGCTCTTGAACAAGCAACATACAACTAGCGAGGCATGCATGTTTCTTTCCGGAGCCAAATCCCAATTTTTTGAAGCATTTGGCTTTTTAATTTGTATATAGTTCTTTCACACGCAGGACGAACTTGAAACTGTATTCTTGTATATAAAAACTAAAAGAAGAGTTGCAAAAACAATATTTCATTTTTATTAAATAAGTATTTGTTATTTTAACCAGTATTCCTTTTTTTTTAATAATGGGCGTATTTTGTATTTTCAATATTAAAACTTAATATTTATAAAACGTGAATTAAAATGTATTGTACTAAGCTACACATCCAAGTAAAGGAAAATTATTTGTAAGCCTCGTTTGAATTTCTCCCCTAAGTGTGATTTCAATGGGTCAAAATATGGCTATGTTATATGGTGTGAAGGACGGACTGACAGACTAACAGAAGTCATATAATTTTATATATAAAAACTGGCCAAGGTGAAAGGAAAACAAAGTAGTCGAACCAAATGAAATTGCAATAAGAATATGAAGCCGAGGACTTTTTCACATTTGGGCGGAATCTTTCCATTCTCCGCTTTCCAGCCAGGATAGAGTTCAAAAGCGTTTTCGAGCCCATGTGGGAGATGAATTATTTACAGGGCTGTTGTGTCGAGCCTTTCAATGGTCTATCGCTACTTCCATGGAATCTTCCCTGCTAGTGCTCGCCGTGTCATTTACAGTGTAGCAAACAGATCACATTCCTTGCGTATTCTATCGTTGAGAAGTAAGTTCCCCTTAATCAGTTTCGTTCCGCTCTGTGGATATTTTCCCCAATCGCTACAATATTAATCTGTTCAAGTTTAAAGTTAACCGTTACATCTGTAACATTTAACGTAACGTACATTGTGAAAATTGCTTCTAAAAAAAAAGTTTTGGGATTAATAACCTGAGCGAAATGATTAATGTAATATAAAAAAGTGGTGAAATGCTGGAAGACCAGAATAAATCTATTTTCTTAGCGATGAAAATGAGAGTGAAAAAGAACAAATACAAATCCATCGAACAATCGGACTAATGAGCAAGATAAGTAAACTAATCATTAGGATACTAATGAATAGAGCTTATAGCAGATTCAGATTGACAATACAGTAATGAGTGCACGATTTTGCTCAAGACAATGAAACAAGAATGGCTATTATTATCAGAATGATCTAACAGCGAGGAATAGAAACGAAGAAATATATATATATATATATATATATATATATATATTAGGTTGGTGCAAAAGTAATGTCGTTTTCTCGGATATGTTACTATGTGATAAAACGACATTATTTTTGCACCAACCTAATATATATACACGGTCTCTCACACAAACACACACTCTCTTTCTCTCTCTCTCTCTCTCTCACACACACACACACACACATATATATATATATATATATATATATATATATATATATATATATATATATATATATATATAAATTTTAGAGAGTCCGAACTGAGGAATAATAATTATTTATTTACATTGGAAAGATATACGAGTGATCCAAAATCCCTAATGTTTTCACTATTTTTCAGAGAAAATAGATTTCAAGAACCACTCAAATTAAAGAGTTGTACAAGGGGTTATTTTACAGTAGCAATATTCCATTTCGCATTCGTCCCGGGTACGACGATAAATTACATCCGGCAACAAGGTGAGTGATCAGGATGTGTGGAGCGTGAACCCACCTTATTATTATTATTGTTGTTCTCTGGTCCACCCTGATCCACGGTGGTAGCACCTGTTAGTGTTTCAGCTATAGGTAAATATTGAAGCCCCAAACAAGGGTCAAAACATGAAAATGTAAAAATACATTATAAAATATTACCAGCAATAGATTTTCATAGTAAAAAAGAAAATGAAAAATTTAACAGCAATATGTTTTTTAGAAAAGAAAATTACAAAATCTCACAAGAGAATTAAATGTCGGTAAAAAATGACACACAAGCCGTTGATATGCTTTTAAACGAACCTAACAAAACTATTTCAGCCTGATAGAAATGGCTATGACCAAGTAGTGCCTGGAGATTTCAGTAAAGACCACCTATCATCAAACTTTCAAGCTACAGAATCACAAATGACTGTACGATATAACAGTAACAACATCAAATGAAGTCTTTCCACAGCGCAACAACAAAAAATGGATATCAGATGCAAATTGAAGAGGAAATATTGAGATAATCATGATAATGACATTCCATACTACTTCAAATAAAATATTATTGGCTTGGTGCATAATTACCAGGCGTTTTTATAGGGAAGTTATTTATTAATAACAATTACTGTTTTGTTTACTAGTTTTGTTTTACTGTTTCAATAAAAATATTTTATTTTCATGTTATAAAAATGCATGTCGATAATCGAACGCTCCCGAATAATCATTTAAAAAGGTGACTGTTGAATTGTTAATATTTCTTCTTTCATAATAGATATTGTTTAAAAACGACTGATAATTATGCACCAACCCAATACATACAAAATTAATGTCAATACTGAAAAGAGTTATTGGACGTGAGAAACCTATATTACTAAAAAAATATTTTAAGCGGAAAAAAGACAGAGGAAAAGGACAAATGACTGCGTACTGGCTGTTCGCTCAATGAATTTCAAATGATTCCTTGTAATGAAAGGGTTACTCTTACCATTATGATATCTGCCATATTTAGAGGTGCCCAATTTTCTCTTTCCAGCCTCGACAGAATTAAAAAAAATATTCAATCTGTTTGTAATTAATTTATTATTTTCCAGCCTATAAACTCTTTATCATAGACCCAACTTTGCAAGCGTATCGTTATTGTATTACTATTTTTATGGAACGTTTTCTTCCCTAGGTTGAACTCTTCATGACTTTACAGCTAAGACCTGCCATAATATGTACGCAGCAGCAAACTATCCTCATCCACTTCGTATGCCGTTCGTAAGAAAGTTGTTTCAGTCGGACATGTGCTTCCCAAAGAGCATGTTTACATGACAACTAAACCCTTCTTTTCCAGAGTCCATCTTCATATCCTCATTTCTTATAGGCTTATAGACAAACAATGCCAGTTCATGTACAAAAAAACGAAAGCGGTCAGTCACTAGGTGAGTGACCGCTTGGAAATACGAGGTGCTGTAAGCTTGGGTATAATGGATTATGGCACGAAATAGAGAGCTGAGTTCCAATTACTGTCGGGTTCTTTGTATAAATACAAAATACGTAAATATTCTATGGAAATGTATGAATCCACATTTTCTCCCCCTAACTATGGGTTAATTAATAAAACTTGTAACCCTAAACAATTATTATCTTCCAAAATCTGTTCTTACAATCTCAAAGAATTATCAAACGGTTGATAATCCATAGAAAACAAAAGAATAAATATAATTTTATGTCCATAAAGTCGTCGGCTTTGTCACGTATCCAAGAATTTAAAATCATTTTTGCTTGCGCTTCGTTTATGGTGATGGCCTTGATGACTACGTTAGCCAAGAAACCTGTAGGTTCAGGTTTAAAACGTAGAGAAGTTCTGCCATAGTGAAATATTGTAAGAGCTAGGGTGCTGCTTACTGTAGATGACATTGCAACCAAAGCACTCTCTAGACATTCTCGTCGAGGTGAATTGTTTTCTTCTTTGATCAGAATAGAATTTTTATCTCCAAACTGTGGTCAGTTTCTTTACTGTGGGCAGCTAACGCATTCGATTATTGTTTTGTAAAATAAGCAAACAACGCATTTGATGTATTGTTTTGTAAAATGTCCCTTTTGTGTTCATAAAATCTTTTATTTGCATTTCTTCCGCTTTCATCTATGCATCTTATGTGACAATTATTACAGGCGATTAAGTAAATTCCATCTTCAAATTTTAGCTTATTGTTTTGTTTAGATGTAGTTGTAACACATTTTATGTTGAATTTAGATAGATTCTTTCTGATTGTAGATATGATAGAGTCAGTTGTTAGAACGATATATTTTTTGATTCGTTTGGTTTAGTCCGATGAAAACTTAAAGGATGAAACGCGTCACAAGAAAACTTTTTCCACTTTTTCACACACACACACACACACGCACACACACACACATATATATATTACAAAATAGAGAATCCGAAATTAACTGATGAGAATTGTTATTTCAAGTAGCGTTAATACACTAGCATTTTTCAACTCAAATGGTGAGCAGATGCAATGTAATCTATCTATCTATCTACCTATCTTTATATATATATATATATATATATATATATATATATATATATATAGATAGATAGATAGATAGATAGATAGATAATATGTAAACAGTTGATTCAGAATTTCAATGGAGTTTATTATATTCACTTTCGCACACACGTATCCATAGGTAATGTTTGAATGCACACGTCTGGAACTATCTATTCGTTAAGTTTTATGGTAGACGTAATTCATTAGCCTTAGTTGGCAGCCAATTCAAGAGAATGACTCCAAACAGAGGTTGATGGTACTCGTTATTGGAGTGACACGTGGCCGCTTAAATGTAGGAAAACATCACTAGAAAAAAATAATCTTCTGTCAGAGCAGAGAGGTTCCCTTAGGTTAGAATCCTGACAGAGAGAATATTTCTCGAATATTTAGGCCGGTAATCGAAAATGAATAAATATACTGTTTCATAAATGAACGCAATGTCTACTCAAATTCCACTAAAAGTAACGTTTAAGTAATAATTATCTGTCGAATTAATATCTATCTATCCATTTTTTGTTTATATATATATATATATATATATATATATATATGTGTGTGTGTGTGTGTGTGTGTGTGCGCGTGTTTGTGTGTGTGTGTGTGTATGCTTGTGTGTATGTGTGTGTGTTTTGGTTATGATTTTAGCTTGTGCATATTACTACTTGTAAATAGATAGATGGAATTATAAAATATAATAACAAAATCCTGTATGTCTGTAAAATAAGCCACAGCAAATGCATAACTCGGAGGGAATGTGTACATAGTGAAAACTGAAAAAAAAACAACAGTGTGTGTGGAATACTTCACGTAAGAGCTATACCATCAGTGCGCATGCGTTTATGAAGTCACAAAAAGATGGCTGACGACAACAATAGTCAGCAAAGATGCGGTTACACAATGTAATGCAATATTTGCATACACTCGTTGCTGTGTATTGCTTACATGTAATGAAAAGGAATAATTTTTAGTGTACTCCATTCAAAGAAGAGTGTAGAATTCAGTAGGATGGCCATCGGGTAGAGCGTAGTCTTACATCAACAATATAGAACATCATTACATACCCTGAAGCTTCGAGAGATGATCGACTGCGTAAGCATCGCGATAGGGTTGTGGAGTTTTGCATTACAAAGTTTGGGGTCCATTATTTCCTCGTGAGGATATCGGAAAATGACACTTCATTGTGTCTCAAGGCAACTGTCTGAAGAAAACAAGTCCCAGCAAATGATAATTTCGTTTTAGCTTTTGGAACGTTATTGCCGACCCGATGGTTGTTTTCTTTATAGCAGATGATCAAGAGCGATGAACACCTGACTTATCTCTTTGAAAAGATCCATTGTTTTTTATATCTCTCAAAATTAAATATGAAAGGTCTAGAAATTGATGGCAGCTGTTGTGAGGGATAGACGGAATATTCCGCTTATGGATTTCGCGCTTGTTAACCATCAATTAATACATTCATATGGTAGAAAACGAATGACACAAGAAAAAATAAACGCTTCATCAAAAAGAAAAGTAAACGTATAGGAGCCCGACAATGTGACCTCACACGAGAAACACCTGAGTAAGCAATATTTGGTTCATTGAAATTAGCTTCTTGGAACTCTCAGACGACAATTAAACCCTTCCATATGTATGACGTTGTCTTGGCTTACGTCGTCCGACACCACGTTTATTTAGGAGAGCATTGATATATTCGTCATCCAGACACAATATTCATGGCAACGTCTTGATTTGGTTTGGTTTGCTTTACGATATATCAACCTCAATGGGTTATTGAATACCGACAAAATTTTTATTGCTGCTAATATGTTTTTCTTCAAAAATCTATTTCTGGGAATATTTTGCCTTGAAGAAATCTATAACAGGTAATATTGTTTTCAAAGAATGTATAGCTATTTGTATTGTTAGTATTTTTTTAAAAAAGTAAATTAGGAAATTTAATGATATAAAATGGAGAAATCCCATGGCTAACAAAATTTTAAAGATGCATTAACCTACTAATAACTCAATGAATGTTATGATGCCTGCTTTAAAAAAAAAATATAAGCTGTATAAGAACTTTCTTTAATACTCAAGTACTTTCGACTGTACATTCAATCATCTTATCTCATTAATATGCATACATACATACATACATCAAGGAGGATGAAATTCTGAGAGCTCAATGTAAATCCAGAGCTAATATTTTAAAGAAAAACAGACCACTTTAAGGTACCATTATAATAATTTATTTCACTAGAGCCCTTTTAAAGGACGCCGGATCATCAGATAGCACTTCCCAAAATGAAATGAAACGAAAAAT
This sequence comes from Acanthosepion lycidas, assembly GCA_963932145.1. NCBI lineage: Eukaryota > Metazoa > Mollusca > Cephalopoda > Sepiida > Sepiidae > Acanthosepion > Acanthosepion lycidas. The sequence goes on from OZ010583.1 coordinate 103,879,517, forward strand.
GAAATTAAAATTGATGGGTAGTGTAAGTTTTTGTAATTTAACAGAGAGTGTAATAGGGGTAGTTAAAGAGACATGGTAGAGTATAGAGAGGGATTAATTTCATATTTCTCTCAATCATACTGAGTATTAGGGAAGGAGGAGTGACCAGACCATGACCTATTTAAACGGTTAACTTAACGGAAGTGATATATTGAAATGGGAGGGGAGAAGGGAGAGAGAAAAAAGTCAAAAGGAAAAGGAAAGAAGAGGGAGAGGGGAGTAGAGAGAAAGAGGCTTTAGTTGGGTTTTAGTAATTTATGTAAAGAATAGATTTTAATGCTTGGTAGTAATTTAGATGTCAAAAAAAAAACGCGAGGAAATTAATATGATGCTTGCTATCAATATAAATATTAAATTTTTTTACAAAAAGTTTAGGGATTTAATATAAGTTAAATACTATATTTATTAACACATTTATAGAGAACATAATAAAAAAAAAACATTAAATTATAACAGTTTTTTTACCCGACAAATCCTACATTTTTTAATATTGTAAAAAACAGTTACGGTAACATCTTTATCTGTTTGAATCTAATTTATGAATGTAATTTGTAATTATTTTTATATGGGTGATCTTTTTTGAATTAAAGTTTAGATTTCGAATTAAAATGGAGTAATATTTGAGGGTAATATTAAAGATTTTGCTTTCTTATATATATTACATACATACTCATGCAAATCCCATATATACATACGTTCATTTACATGCTCAATTACACACATAGACACACATGTAGCGATATACACAGGGACCTATACATATTCATACATAAATTACATACACATACATTTACAAATAATTACATATATTTTTATATTTGAATTTATTTAGATTTTTGTTTAATTTCATAGTTAATGTTTAACGTTAGGTGACAAATGAAGTGTTTAAATATCCAAACAAATATTTCTAATTTAATATTTTACTATCAATATTGATAGCTAAAGATTCGTATAATTAAATGTAAGTTAAATTATCAATTAAAAATGAAAATAGTTCCAGATGATAAATATTCAATCTCACAATTCTAATTATAGAATATTAAAACAGAAAGTGAGATTAAATATTAATAACAGTAATTTTAAAACTTAAAAAAAATGAACTTATGTCCTTTCATTGGAATACACACACACACACACACACACACACACACACTATATATATATATATATATATATATATATATATATATATATATATATGACACTATTTACGTCGCTAGAAAGAAAGAAAAAAAGAGAAAGGCGAGAATTAAATTTAGGTGATAAGAAGCCATCACGAAAAAGACACTAAGCGATGTTATCTTTTTTCTAACAGAGAAAAGTGCCAAGGGTTTTTATTCTCATTAGCGAGGAAAGTAGGATCGCGGATGTGTCGGATTTAAATTAATTTATGACAACGAATGGTGAAAATTTCAGGTCGTTCAGGTGACCTACAGGGCAGAATTCTAAATAGATAAAAATTAATTGGGTCGCAGAAAGATGTCCTATTGGATCAATCGCAGAATTATAAAAACAAAAGACTGAGCCATTGGCTATCTACGAATATCTTTGAAAAAGGCATCTGTTTTGTGCCAGGAGCGGGCTATGATAAGAAAATTATTTTATCAGGAATAATTAACGCCAGAATACGATCTCATCAGATGGCCACCCACTTGATGCTGGCAAAACGTCTCAATTGATAAAGTGCAGGTGATTCGGTTAAGATAAGAGTCTAAGGTTTGTTGTCGGGCAGAAGAAAGGGAAGAAAGGAAAAAGAAAAAAAAGGAAGATCATTTTTTTTTCTTTGAGCAAGATTTTTTAAACCGAGGCTAGTCTGGCCATACCCACGCCGCTGAGCTACCATTGGCTGGATAGTGGCATGAGCGTTAGGCGGAGGTAATCATGTGAAGAAGTAGGGGAGGCCCCCTGCGCCCCCCTGAAGGGATAGGTGCGAGATGCCACTGTGAGAGAGATGGGAAACACGTTGACACCCTCTGAGTGCATTGTGAGATACCAATATGAGAACAGAAGAAGGTGGGAAGACGAAAGACTTCCAAAAATGGAAAATAATAAAATTTTCCTGGCCGAAAACAAAGAAGTGGATTGTGGGTTTAGAATTATCAAGGAACCTCAAACCGCGACAAGCCCACCCCGATTTGGGTCGGCGTCCATATAAGCAGAGTCGCAACGAGTGAAAACCAGTTCAGTTCGAGTTCAAGTTCGCAGTTGGGGTTGGAGACAGACAGGCAAGCAGTTGCAGTGAGCTGAGCGCTCTGAAGACCCGCCTCGCAGAAGCTGACTAAGATTCGCGCATTATCGATTTCAACTTCTAATCAAGAACAATTTATTTTTTAAGAACGACTCACACCACCGAAACAAGTTTTACGAATATCGCCTGAAGATACGCCAAGAACCAGTTTATTAAAGAACAAACAACTTAGGATGTTAAGACAAAACGCAAAGTGTCACGAATCCATATAGCGGGTTGGGAAGAAGACGCAGTCCTGTATTCAGCAACCATATATAAAATATTGTTATCCTTTTTTAACACATTTGAACTTTTCGAGTTATTATTTTATTTTCTTTTACATATACTTGTGCGATATCATCCTTGTTCGAACTCGACTTGCATTACGGCCCGGCGACTGATTGATTTCGTCGGCCTAAGATCAAATCACAACGTGGGTAGGTTAGACTGGAAATCAAAACAGTTACTTCGGTAACCAGACGTTGGAGGCGAGCTGGGAACGACAAGGCTGATACCGAATCTAACCAGATTCCAATCCGAATCACCAAAAGGTTAGAACGTCACATTTGGTACCGCGACCAATACCAAACCAGTTGGTCGTCACAGGACAGTATAGCACGACGAACGCAGCCAGGCAGACGACACATTTGGCGCAGCGACACCAGGGGGACGTCATATATATATATATATATATATATATATATATATATATATATATATATATATATATATATATAAATAGATAGATAGATAGATAGACAGATAGATAGATATATGTATATTAAAAAGAAGTGATTAAATCCAAATGTTTTTGGTTGTAATGTGGATTTTTTATAATATTATTTTAAAAAATCCACGTTACAACCACAAGCATTTGCGGTTTCTCTCTTCTTTTTAATATACAACTTTTCTCTCGTTGGATCTACTTTAGCTTCTTCCTTATATATATATATATATATATATATATATATATATATATATATATATATGAATTTCATATATGTTCACTTTTGATAATATTTTGAAAATATCAATGATACAAGAAACATTATTTCTAATAAAAAGAACAAAAGATGATTGGTATTTAGTCTAATTAGAAATGTAACCATCTAGATATAAATTCGAAAGATTTACACCTGATTATGAATGCAATAGTTTTTTATACATCTGTTTATAAATCCCAAATAGAAAGTTTTGCATTCATATCATATAGATATACATAAGATATTTGCATATATCTTGGTATAAATCTGGAAGATTTACATATATCTAGATGTATATCCGAAAGATTTATATACATCTCGATATAATTCATATATTACTTATTGTCTACCCTGCATTATTTTCTATTATCTTTCGATAAGTATTCAACTAATTTGTTATTGAGCGATAGCGAAATAGTCCAATAACTTCAGGATAAATATGTGAAAGATTTACATAGATCTTGATATAAATCCGAAAGATATTACATATATTTGAATATAAATCCGCGATATATTTAATATATTTGAATATAAATCCGAACGATTTACATTCCCGTGTATATATCTTTGAAAGATTTACACGAATCTGGATATAATTATTAAATTTCTTATTAGCTACCCGGCATTATTTTCTGTCTTGTGTTGATAAATATGAATATTTTGGAACGGACGAAGAGCACCAAATGTCCACGAACATCCATCTCGTTCTTCCAAATTGGCTCAGTTTGGTAACATTTGCATTCGCTAACCTTATGAGCCTTCTGCCTCGAGATAGACTGAACGCACAAGAAGTTCAGCTTGGCTTTCGTTTTAATCCCACAGACGGAATAAAAGCAATCATCTATACGGATTAACTTTATTGACTTATCAACATCTCAATGAATATAGAGCACAACGTAAATATCTTCGTTATAGTCAAAAATAGTTCACAGATAGATTACAGAAGCTGGTAAATGTGTTTTTATTCACAGGACAGACCCGCTGCATGTCAATAACGACGTACTAAATATCAGTAGAAAAATTGGCGATTACTCAACAATATTTATGTTCCTGTTTCTGAGTTAAATGACATGCTGCATTAACTATTTTATTTACTGTTCTTGTAAAATGCCCATCACCTGCTAATGCCAGCGGTGTCATATTCTACTTAAAATAAAGTGCTAAAATACATGATACAGCTACCTAATATGAAGCTCCAACCTTCCCCTGAATAACAGAGGTTACGCGACATGTCGAGCAGTCTTCTAGATACTGGATTCATTGCATATATATATATATATATGTGTGTGCATGTGTGTGTGTGTGTGTTTAAACTGAGAGAAAAATCCAGTCGAGACTACCTTCTCCATGCTCTAACGTAATATTGCCTGACTTGACAAATGCGCCGATCGGTGTTGACTTCTTCAGTGTTCAATATTATATTTACATACAGTATACCGGATATTGAGCAATTTTACATACAAATATTTTTTCAAGCAATATATATATATATATATATATATATATATATATATATATATATATATATATATATATATATATATATATATATATATATATATATATATATATATATATATATATATATATATATATATATATATATATATATATATATATATATATATATATATATATATATATATATATATATATATATATATATATATATATATATATATATATATATATATATATATATAGATAGATAGATAGATAGATAGATAGCTAGATAGATAAATTCCCAGATCAATTCTGTGGACAAGACAGATTGGTATAAATAAAATGACAATTGGAAAAAAAGAAAAAAGCCTTATGTAGCAGGTGGCCGAGAGGTTTGGCACGTCAGCGTAAATGACGGTTCCGTATAGGATGCAGGTTCGAATCCTGTCCAAGGACGAATATTTTCTATGAAAATTTCTCGGACATTCAGGCCTGTAAATGTTATTTAATACTGTTTATTATAATATTTGTATCTATAAAAAGAACGTTAAACATAAAAATGTCTTAAAATATATATATATATATATATATATATGTCCGTGTGTGTGTGTGTGTATAAGTATTTACTATTTAAGCATTAATATCACTGGTATCTCGGATATATATATATATATATATATATATATATATATATATCATTTAAGCATTCATATGTACAAAACAAAATACAACTTACCTGATAAATCACCAGAACGCTCAAAAATTTAAATCGTGGGCATTACTAGAGAATGTAATAATCCGTCACAAATAGCAACTAACAAAACAAAAGAGAAAGAAAGGACAGAAAACCTAAACAGCGAGCGTAAAGTAACAAGAGAAAAATGAAGAATGCTTAAAGCAATAAATGATCTCGACACCCTGCACGTAGGCACATCCGCGCAGACAGGCGAACGCACATACGCACAGATTGTCGCATGCACGCAAACGCATACGCATACACAAACAGAAACAATAAGGAAAAATAAAACTTCACCAATGATAAGTGCATGAAAAAGAAAAAATATCGAAAAACATAAGCAGTGAATAGCTATTACACCTGAAGTGTTGGCCGACAAGTCCGCCTACGAATCTCTGGTGTCGGAATAGTGAAGGTAACCTTATTCTGCTAAGTGACAAACTTATATATATATATATATGCATTTATTGCGAAAAATACATAATTATGGCACAAGGCCGAAATAATATGTATATATATATATAGTTACATATAATCATTTATTTAAAAAATATGATTCGAACACGCTACATAAGAGTTCTCATGTTTCAAAACAAGAGCCGAAAACTTCAATATAATTGTTTGAATTAAATTTTCTATTTTCTATATATTTTCACACACACACACACACACACATATATATATATATATATATATATATATATATATATATATATATATGTATATATATATATTTGTGTGTATGTGTGCGTGTGTGCATGCGCCCGAACATCTTTTCAATCATTTGTGTTCAACTATAATCTGTTCATTTTACACACACAAACACATACACGCACACACACACAAACACATATATGTGAAGAAATAAATGGATTTTTTGTTATTAATTCGAAAGTTTTTTATCACTTAACGTTATTTTTAGTGGATATTCGTATTTACGTAGATATTCTATTTATTAAACAGAATATTAATTCATTTTTCTCTACCGGCCTGAATATTACAGAAATTTGCTCTCTGTCAGCATTAGAACCTGGTAGAGGGTGGCTTCACTAATCTGTTTATTTTGCACATACATACATACATGCATACATACATACATATATATATATATATATATATATATATATATATATATATATATATATATATATATATATATAATTGTTTTTTAAAATTTTATATTTGTATATTGACTATTTAAAAATGTTAATATTAAAAATATATAAATTAAATTACCTCATTACATATTCTTAAAGTTCATTTTTAAATTTACTATAACGGAGCGCATTTCATGCGCATTTATAAAAATAATTATAAAAAACATTTTTCTTTTTCATCTTAGCAAATCACATCAGACGATCTTTGAAGAGATTGTAAGTACTGGAGAAAATAAAAGAAATAAACAAAACTATGGCATCTTTCTTACTCAGTTTACTCAATAGCACTACGAAACTCATTCGTGAATTTGAGAGGATAAAATTAAATATAAATATACATGATATGTCGAGATGTGAAATTGCTTAATCAATGTATTCTCACTTCGATGGTTATTACAATAACCGCCATTTACCACCTGCTAACGAGATGCAATGGTGTGTATCGAAACGTGAAAGCATTGATGTAACGGTTTTACATATGTTCGAATATAATATCATATAATAATGACATATCAATTTACTACTGTATTGAGCCCGATTTTTAAATTAATTTTGCGAACGTTTGAATTTATATTTGATTCTTTCTCATTTTACTTGGACGCACCTATATATATATATATATATATATATATATATATATATATATATTGCTTGAAAAAATATTTGTGAGCAAAATTAAACAATATCCGGTATACTGTATGTAAATATAATATTGAACACTGAAGTCAACACCGATCGGTGCATTTGTCATGTAACGTAATATTACGTTCAAGCATGGAGAAGGCAGTCTCGACTTGATTTTTCTCTCAGATTATACACACACAAACACCTCCACACACACGCGCACTTACACACACACACACACACATACACACACACACACACACACATATATATATATATATATATATATATATATATATATATATATATATGAGTAATAATATACAGAAAAAACAAACAAAAATCCTTATATGCAATTATGCTGTTTTAATGTTAATATAATTTCAACGTCGGACGTTTCGGTCTAATAAACCATCTTCAGGACGTATTCATAAAATGTAATTAACATTATCAATTCAACATGACAAAGACGATGGACATAAGAACAAGACTTATCCAAACAGATAACTGAAAGTTTTTGGATAAGTCTTGTTCTTATGTCCATCGTCTTTGTCATGTTGAATTGATAATGTGTTTTTTAACGTCAAAAACGACATTATTACGTCATTATTTCTGCACCAACCTAATAATATCATAATATGGGATAGTTAATAACAAAAGTGTTTAAAGAATAAAGAAAAAGAAAAAAATAATTAATTAGATCTGCCAGTGATATGCCGAAATGCATATTTTTAAAAAGTTTAAAGTTTGGATTCGAGAATAAATCAACATCTACCCCACTACCAGGATTTAAAATCCGGCTACCAGGAAGAGCCAACTAACCAATAGTTTTGGCTCTTCTATTGCTGAGCATATAATAAACAGTAGGAAATGTGTGGTTAATTTTAGTGCCGACCGTTTTTTGACTTTATCTAGGTCCCACTCCACATTTAACCACAAGGTTCTAGAGTCCATGTATATCAGATCCCGTGGGCCTTCCCTTTGTAAATAGAGGGAATGCTTGCTGGGTATGAATGTTATTTGATTCTAGTTCGTTGAAATTGATTTTTTTCTCTCTTTGGTCTTTTCCTAGCTATTATTAAATTCTGTATCACAAAAAACTTATTTAAAATTTTAAAGCTTAAAATTTACGTGCCGGCTCCCTTTCGTGTGCATTTGTAGATGCAGCAATGTAAACATAACTTTAATCTGATGAAGTCTTAAAGGACGAAACACGTTACAGTAATTTTATTTTATTTTAATTCTTTTACATTTTGTCATTAATTTTCCTAACAATGTAAAAAAAAAATATTAATAATTTTTAATCGGTGGACACACGGAATTCGCATACTTCCAGGATTAGTCTGAATTGTCTTATCATCAGATAAATCCGCATATGGTCCGTTTCATTACGACACTCCTTAACATTAACTTGAACAGGTTTAGAAGTTTATCCCTTATTTCCTGTTTAGGATTGTGTTTCCGGTTACTTTTAATGTCTGCTTTAGCTCTATAATTTTAATGTGTGTCCTTTCCTAAATAATAAAATAATACAGGACGCGATGTAAAAATTGTTGCCTAAATTACGCAAAAATTAAAATAACACTAACATCTCATTTAACATATATATTTACCAAAATTACGCAAAAATATGTTGAAATACAAAAGAGTAGGTTTATTCAAGATAATAGCCATTGGCTTCAACAATGGCCTCCAAACTACTTTGGAATCTCCTTCACCACTTCTGAAAGGTCTCCTCGTGTAGGTTGGTGAATGCTATCATAATGCTTATATCAGTTCATCTTTTGTTTTTACAAGGTGCTTTTTTTTTGTTCTCTCGCATAATTACGCCTCACCCATAATAATCAAGGAGGTTGCAGTCTGAGGATTTTGGTGTCCATATGTAAGGGGTGATGTGGTCGCAGAAATTGTCTGACAGGGATGACTGGGTTCTAATGCTTATGTGGCACGTCGCAGAGTCCTGTTGGCAGACATGGGGTTTTCCAGCAGCCTCCCACTTCATCCAGGGTAGAACTACCTCCTTGTCACTTGATTTTGGCCTCGGTATTGAGTCTGTGGCCATCATCAACAAATTCTGGAATTCTTTTCTAAATAAAACGAACAGGGTGTGTTTTCCGATCTGCTGTAGCTTCGTAAACGCCATTAGACTCATCCAACTCTTTCCGAAACGTCAGTACTATCGTGAGATTGACACCCAAACACTCTGAAATTGTATTAAAAATTCCGGCGAGAATGTCAAGTATTACAGTATGCCGTTTTCAAATTTCTGGCGGAGTGAAAACATCTGAGTGAGTTATGTTGCTTTTTTTTTTTTTTTTTCTCACAGTCGGTGCCTAACTGATCCTAATGTATTAGGTTGGTGCAAAAATAATGACGTAATAATGTCGTTTTTTGACCTTAAAAAATACGTCAAAAACGACATTATTACGTCATTATTTTTGCACCAACCTAATAATATGCAGGGAACGAAATAAAAAAAATAAAAACAACTGGCATACGCGAAATTACAAATATGATATGGTGACAATTTACCCATCGCATTCTGTAAGGTCCACGCAGTAACCCTCTACCTTTAGTGGCTTTCGGGCCTTGTATTGTATGGTGTAGACATTAGTAAAAACAAAAATAAAGCTGACAATAATTCCATAGAAAAACTGTTTAAATCTCTGTTACATTTTATCCAACTATTATTTCTTGTTCAATATGAAGGGTGGCGGATATGATTGTATTTGAGAAGGAATTTTTATTTTCTTTGATGATCTTAATCAACAGGAATTTAGACAAGACAATTTTTATATTGCCAAAGGCCATTATTACTTCTCTTTTTAATGTAATTTTTGTGTAGTAGATTTTAAAAGGAATGCACCGGTCGCACAGCAGTGGATCTGCCGTATATAAGTCCCGAGAGACATTTTATTTGCTCACATTGTTTTTTTTTATTATTATCTGTTAGCTCTGAAAATGTTTTCTTTGGTGGAAATACTTCGTATTTTGTCACGTCCTATTAATATTCTTGCGCTTGCGTTATTAAAGGTCATTTGAGTGTGACTTATTTGAGCCTTCAACTAAGTGAGAATATACACGCTGGAGAGAAATTTATTAAATGGAATATGATTGGATGAAAATTAGAAATATACAGTATTTTAACTCAAGCTTTAGATCTCTAAACGGGGCATCGCCAGAAGCATTCTTTGCGAGCCTAACAAAATTAGGCCATCATATATTTAGGAGAGTGTTTTTACTTTCTTTTGGTTTTTGCAAAAGAACACAAGATCGAAGTGACGGGCATCAATTGAATATAAATGAGACATTCTGAAGAATTTACTAATTTCTTTACGCGAGCAATCAATATAACTTTGTATACATGTGTAGAAACGTCAGCGTAAATGAGTGGTGTTTGAAGAAAAGATAAAGAGAAGGCCCAGTATCAAGATCAAGGCATCAGAAGATGTCGATTGATATTGCATATGAGTATTTGAAGACTATGGCTATCAGGGAAGCAAGTAGGCGGATGGGAGTTCCATTGTCGGGAAGTGCGCGAAAAGAAGGTGTTGGAGTAGAAAAGGCGATTACATTTATCTGTTTCGACAGTGAAAGGGTGGGACAGAGATGCCAAACTAGTACCACTCTTAAATTGATGCAATTGGTGCACCAGTAAAAATAGTTGGTCCGAGCATTTACCATGAAAATATTTGTAGAGAAGACAGAGGGAAGCCACATCGCATCTGTGAGAAAGTGATTGGAGTCGAGATGCCAGGTCCGGACCTATCACATTGCATATCCGTCTTTGAATTTTGTCGAGGACCTCGAGATGAACAGCAGGGGCACCAAACCAAATAGGTTAGTTTTAAAATTAAATTTTTTATTTATAATTCTTTAAATGTATATGCATATGCCTGTATTTATACACTTATGCATACACATATGTGCACATTCATGCATGCACGTATATAGGTATACGTACGTGCACATATATACATATAAACGTGCGTTCACATATATACCTATGTCTGTGCTTTGTTACTAATAATGTAGTGCTTAAATGGTGAAGTTATTTTTTTTTTCTAATTTAGGGCCTTAATTATAGTTGCGTAGATTAAGAGAATTTGTTTCTTTGAATATTTATATATAATGTATACTTCAGCACATGGATGCTCCACGCAAGCACATACATGTAATTGTCAAAAGTAGGTATTTGCTTATGTCATGTTATCGTTTGTCTAATGTTTCATTTTTATTTACTGTTTTTGCCATGTTGTTATATATTAAGGTATTAATTATTGGGGTAGGTTTGTTTGTTTGTATGTGCGTGTGTGTGTGTAAGTATATATTTATATATACATACACACACGCTTATAGATATAATTGATAAAATTACTAATAGTACGTTTGTTATAAATCTATTCCATGTCTATATTAATTTTGAAGAAGTTAAACGCCGATGTTTGGTCCTTGATAACATTATTTCAACCAGCAGTGTTGCAAGGGGACAATTATAAAAAAAAAAAACTGAAGTAAAATTGTTCAAAATCCGGTATACTGTATGGAAATATAATATTGAACCTTGAAGTCAACACCGATCGGCGCATTTGCCATGTAACGTAATATTACGTTCAAGCATGGAGAAGGCAGTCTCGTTTTGATTTTTCTCTCAGATTATATAAGCACTGCTTTTTTTATTTTTTGTATAATCGTCACCAAAACTAAAATTGTTGCATTTAGAAGCAGTCCATACACACTCGTCTATTTTCCATACAAATATCAACAGAAACGTTGGTAACGATTTTCTTATTCTTCACTTCACATTACCTATTTTTGTAAGCAATGTCTCCTCTACAATCTATGACAGTACCGATAACTATTAACACCCCCCCATCACCAACAGCCGTCCTCCTTCTTTATAACAATTTCCCAGTAACATTAATACTGGAAATCTTTTCTTTACTCCTCGGACTGGCTCAGTATCTGATACGGTTTAAAGTTTTTGTTTTTTTTGTGCATTTTTTTTTTTACGCTTACGCCATACTTTTTTCATCAATGGATCTGCAACCTGCGATTCATTCAATCAATTTTTTATACGATTTTGTGATTTTTCTTCATTTTTTTTTTCAATATATATTGTCTTTACATCAGATTTCTTTCTCCATTTTTTTCACCCCCTTTGAGCAAACTTGCGTTCTTCAATTGTATCAGATAAGATTAGCAGATTTTTTCCCCTTTCTATCGAAACTCATGGCCAATTCAGTCAGATTAAAATGACGAAGCGTGCACTTTTTTGCTGCTTCTTCGAACGCCAATTTCCTAACTTTCAGTTTTTCTTTCTAGCTTGTGATGTTTTTGCTGCGACTTTTCGTTTTCTTCGTTCATTAATTTATTCATTTAATCTTTTTTTTTTTATTTCACTCCTTTATCGTTCGGTTTTGATTCCTTCTTTCGATTTTCAAGGAATTGTTCTTGATTTACCAAGCTTTTCTACTGCTACATATTTATTTTCTTTACTCCATTTTTTTTTTTTTTTTTTTTTTTTTTTGTGGATGAGGTCTATTTTCTTTGATTTTGTCGTTTTTTTAGGAATTTTTTTTTCGTCTTCTTTGCTTTGTTCTGCAGCTGAAAATGTTTTAGTTTGTCTCGTGTTCCTTTTGCTTTTTACGCTTGCACACTGAGTTTCTCTTCTTATTTCTTTCTTCATTCTTCCTTTAATTTTCTATTTATTTCTTTCTCTTTTTCTTTCTTTCTTCATTTATTCATTTGTTTGTTTTATTTTCAGCAGATTTCTTTTGCATTTTATAGTCTTTATTTCTTCCTCTTTAGTGTATATATTTCATGATTTACTCTTTTCATTGTCGTTTGGTTTCCTATTTTCTTCCCCGCCTCATCGCCTCTTTCTTTCTTTCTTTCTTTCTTTCTTTCTTTCTTTCTAAACATTTACCTTGATATTTCATTCAATTTGCATATATTATTGCAGGAGGGACCATCACGCCGAAAATGTGACGATCGAGTGCAAATATACGAATCTTATTTTGAAATCAAGGTATTATTATTATTAGTAGTAATAGTAGTAGTAGTATAGTAGTAGTAGTATAGTAGTAGTAGTAGTAGTAGCAGCGTTAAAGTATGATTATTATTATCATTAGTAGTATTGGAGGAGAGAGCTGTATGTCAACAAAATGACCTTAATGTACGAAAATAAAGAAGAGTCAATGTACTGGTCATGTCACCCGTCTGATACAGATATAAAAGGTACATGAATCATATCCAAATGTTTATTATTATTATTATTATTATTATTATTATTATTATTATTATTATTTCAAATGATACAATGCTTTCTTTCTTCCTATCGATATTTCCTTTGTCTTTTATTTCGTATTCCTTTTCTTTTTTTTTATACGTTTTCCTCTCATCTGTTCATGTGTAGACATTTGCCTGCCTCTTCGAATATTTCCCGATTGTTGTACTATAATTTCTTAATTTCACTCGGAGAAAGTTCGTTTATTCCTGAATTATCGATCGATTTCTCTTTTCTCTCCTACTTCAGATTTTCTTCTTTATTTTTAGCTTTCTCTTCTTTCCATTGTCTGCAACCTTGTTCGGCCAATTCGTCTTATCTCCTTTCTTTCAACATAAACATCACGGAAAATGTCAAACCAATCAACGTCATCTAGTCTAAGACGCCTGTTCCAGTTTTTTTTTTTTTTTTTCTTCCTCTGTCATTGAGTGAAGACTAAACCAGACGATTTTACCCAATGTGCCAAAGTACTCAAGATAAAATTATTGGAACAAATCATGTGGGAATAAAAGAATTAGAGAATAACCGTTCAGAATAACAAACAACACCGATTATGACGTCATACGCATTGTATTATTAATCATTAAGGTAATAAAGGATGGAACTAAAAAAAAAGTAGCATTGTTTCCATTAAATTTAGTTTCTGAGGAGGTACTTAAGAGAAGTGGTTTCTATCAATTATCTCATTTTCAGAGTTCGATAAATCATAAAGACTGGAAGAATATCAATATTTAATAGAGACTATTTATTTATTATGCACTGTTACATTATAAAATGTACTTACCCACTACAAAACTGTACATCTTGTTTTAACGTTGAATATAAATGTCTCTTCAGGTGGGAAACCATGAGTGTACTAAAATATTTTATTCTACCTTGTTTCAACGTTAAGAATTATCGTTTCTTCAGGTGGGAAACCATGATAGTACTAAAATATATTATTCTACTTTGTTTCAATTTTAAAAATTATCGTTTCTTCAGGTGGGAAATCATGATAGCATTAAAATATTTTATTCTACCTTGTTTCAATGTTAAAAAATATCGTTTCTTCAGGTGGTAAACCATGATAGTACTAAAATATTTTATTCTACCTTGTTTCAACTTTAAAAATTATCGTTTCTTCAGGTGGGAAATCATGATAGTATTAAAATATTTTATTCTACCTTGTTTCAACGTTAAAAATTATCGTTTCTTCAGGTGGGAAACAATGATAGTATTAAAATATTTTATTCTACCTTGTTTCAACGTTAAAAATTATTGTTTCTTCAGGTGGGAAACCATGATGGTACTAATAATATTTTATTCTGAGATTCAGTTACCAAAGCACAACTCAAAATTCTGTCTTTAGAAAATGTTCCATAAAAGAGAAAAAAACAAGTTTTATATATGGATATAGAAAGAAAGCTAAGTGTTTAATAAAAGCGGAAGAGGAAAGTTAAAAAAATGGAAGAAAAAGAAAACGATCGCGAGAAGCAAATAAACGTTGAGACGAGTATTCAGCATTCTCCTATTTGAAAGGACAAGAAAGTTTACAACATAAGAGATAAGATGTTTACAGGATATAAATCAATGCATTTCAGTTTAAGACAAAAAAAAAGAAGAGGAAGGTGAGACAAACAAAGAAGCAACAATTCAACCAATGAAATTCCGTCGAATCAGAGAATTCCAATTTAAACGGTAACGTAGCGAGTTAGATTAATGTTTCTGTGGCAAAAAATCCTTTGTTTAAAGAAAATTAATCATGGAATGGAAAGGAGTAATACAATATTTAATAAAACAGACTTTACAATATAAATTAGAATACTAAACAAATTTTAAATCTTTACATTGTTATATTAATTATACTTATTATAGTGGGTCAGCCAATTTGTATTGGTTATAAATAGAAATAAAAACTGACCCTCTACAATTTTTACAATATCAAATGTAACAAAGACAACAACAAGAGAAATAATCAAGTAGTAGAAATTATGAATTTGTTCAACAATAAATATTTTTATAAACACAACAAATACATAATATATAATGCAAAAGTTGATAAACACAATAGAGTTCTTTGGTGTGTGTTACTGAAAGAATTTGAGTTACGGTACTGTATGTGTGAAAATGAGAAAATGTAGTTAGCTATATTTGTTTTTATAGGAAAATTAAACAGTTTTTTTCGTTTTCATATTACATAGAAAAAAGTATTGTTCTTGACTCACTGATTGTTATAGAGTTATCGCTCATTAACCAGGGATTCTTCCTGTGGAATAGAATATTTTGTGGGAGTGAGTGTTAACCCTGGAAATGGTTGACAAGGTTTGTTGTTGTTTTGAAGATAAAGTTCGGCTCCTTTACTGTGTTGATTTCCAATGAAGTCAAGTGAATTGGTTCAATATTTTAAGCGCCCACTGACCAAGTCGCGTCGAAGTTTCGTTTTTATTAGTTCTCTTGGTCACGTGGTGAGGCTGGTGAACACGTTTACATTTTATGGCGTCAACTAGAGTTCAAAATTTGGGTCGGTACCTTCGGACATAGTTGACGACACTTAATTAATATTTTACAACCAATCAAAATACATCAGTTGTTATATTTGGCTGGGAGCCTCTATGTGTTTAACTTGCACAAAATTTAACATTTAAAAAAAATTTAGGAATCTGATTCTACATTATACTTAACAAAACTAACTTTACAGTATGAATTAGAATCACTCAGTTAGTTATGTGCCATGCGTGATACACATTTATGTGATCATGTATCTTTCGATACATGACTGACGAAGCAGATTTTTGCCGCAGTAAGTTGCTATTTCTTTCGGCGGTAGACCAGTTGCCATCCAAGGTCTGTATGTGCTATTTACTCATATCCAGAGGCAGAAGAAAAAGGATTCATACTTTTCCCAAGGTTATTAGCACGCAAATGAATGTAAGGGATTTGATTGGAATTCGAACTCGGCTCTCCTATTCCTCCGAGCTGCTATTCATTACTCCACCTTGATTCTTTCATGAATTAGAATAATAATTTTAATACTGAATGAATACAGTATGAATTAGAACATACTTTTAATACTGTTAAATACAATATATGAAGAATATCCAGATGAGAAACATAATAATTTATAAAAAATAAAGTTATCATTAATAGTTGATTAAAATTACAACCGTCAAAGAACAAATTCAAATCTCGAAACTGGTTATTTCCCCTTATTTGTCCTTGGTAAAGGTAAGAAACAATCTCTTCTCTCTGCAACTATAGCTGAAGATACTTGTTGGTGACCGGCTGAGGAGAAAGCAACTCTAAATACAGAACCTTCAAATTTGGTTTAGACTCACACATTCAATTGTCCAATCTTTGTGAGTTACTGACCTGGAGACATTGTCAATCAAGGAGGCTTCCTACAAGGAATGAGAAGGTTATGGATTTGTTCTTGCGAGTTTTCATCTCTGGTACCTCATTTATCGAAACTTATATTCCGAAGATTATATTTCCGATAATCGTCATGAATCCTGGACGTAATCTCTGTTTCTTTATCCTCGATGGAATGATAAGACAATTTTTTATATTGAAAATATGCATGTGTACCAATGTCATCCCATTCTGACAATTTACAGTACTGGTGAAAATGACTAAACTCCCGACCCTTATGCTACGGTAGGAGATCTGAACTTTACGTGAATCACAAGTCTAAGGCCGTATTAGTAATTCCCGCGAAGGAAATATAACATTACTAGACCTTTTCTTTGAAACTATATTTGTAACTAATATTTTAAGCCGACAATATCGATAAAAAAAAATATAAAACTTATATAATTTTGTTAGTAGTTCGCAATTGATTTGGTTCTGATTCAAAGTGATTTCCATCAATTTGAATGTTCTATAAAACATGCAGAGCGAAACCATGCTAATGCAATTTAACGAATGTTATTCTAAATAAATTGTAATATAAGTATACATAGTAGATGCAGAAAAGACACTAGGTTTATTCATAAAATAAAGTTGTCAGAAATGCCTGTTTACAATGCAGTTAATCAAAGATTGAATTGAAATTGTTTACTTAGATGTGGAATCTTATATACTGAAGCCATTTTTTGTTTGATATTTGATCGCCTAGAATTCTGGTATTAATCTTTGTTTCTCTATCATCTATGAAATCATATATAAATGTTGTATACAGGGAAATTATATGGTATTTGCCAAATGTCTATCACTCTCTCTCTCTCTCTCTCTCAGATAGAATTATATATGGTTTAATAGAATGGCTATAATGGTTTCTGAAAGACGACCAAATTAATAATAGTGTTTAGCCCTCTCTCTACCAAGAAAACTGACTTTCATTAAATACAACTGGATCCAATGACTCCATTTATAATTAATTATTCAGAGTTTTTTTTTATCTTTTTATGGTATTAGGTATGTAGAAATAGTGACGGGCAAAAATATAACAATTTTATAAAAATTAATAAAAAAATATTTACTGAAACAGAAGAATTACAATATATCTTTGCATTTAGTATCTGTCTATATTTCTGAGATGAGGTATTATGTACATTATTTACATTATTTGGCCGTTGTACGTTCCGGTGTGAGTTCAATACCCGGTTAAGGGAGTGGAGAACTTTCAGAGGGATAATTGATAACTGCCATCTATTAAACATGGCAAGTGGAACTAGAACAGTCTACCCCAGTGAGCGAAATAAAGGGTTAAGTTCGACATTCCGACCAACTGAAGAAGACCGAAGCGTTCATCGGCCGAATAAATATGGCGACAAAGATGAGGACAAGGGCACGAATAATGTAAATAATGTATTTTTGGATTTAGTTTGAAATTATAACCTTAATTCAAATTATATTTGATGAAAAATTACAATTCATCGCTTCATTTTGGACAGACTATTTTCAAATAGCTTTGACATGTATGTTTTTTGGCTAATATGACAGCTTGCGTTTTTCTATCCATTTTAGGACCACACAATGTACATTTTATTCTTTCTCTCATTGGATCGTTCCTGGATTATGCATTGCTCACTAGAAAAAGACCCCCCCCCCAAAATATTTTTCTTTGAATAATATGTTTTTCTTCCTCATTGAATGAGTTAAAGTGACTTTGTTGTCATCATTCATATCATCATCCGAATTATTATAATAAAAAAAGGCTTTGCATAATGGCACTTATTTGGAATGGACGATATTTTATATTCAAATAAAACGTCAACCATCTGTCCGATGGACCAAATTAGTAAAAGGAGAAGTCACCCCCCCAAAAAAAAATTATTTTTTGTCCTATATTTATTTCCTTTCCATAGCTGTTTTGTGATGTGAACGAACACTTGCTGTCGCTCTTGTAACGTCAACAAATACTCGTTGTCACTTTCTTAATCCTATTTGTAGTAGAGACTTTATAATCGGATATACAACTATAGTAAAGCCGTTGAACAATGCTGGTGTCAGACACCTTCGAATAACACCCGCACTAATAGTACTTACTTGATAATATTCGTTGGAAAGTAACAACTGAATAGTAAACTGTATAGAGAAATAACACAGTGAATAGTATAGAGAATAGCGGTTCGTATAGTAATAGACGATAGATTAGAAACAGTGATCCCTATAGTAATAGAGGATAAACTAGAAATGCAGATCAGATTAGTACTATAGGATAGACTAGAAATAGTAATCGTTAGTCGTCAGGTACTTCCTACTTATATGCATTTCTTTTATGGTCACGTGTTCTATTTAATTCAATAATTGGTTCGCCTGTGTTTGCTCACTGGCGATCTATGTTCAAACTCAAGTGTCGACAGAAAAATTTGTTCTTATATAACAAGATGATAGAAAATAAAAAATTAAAAGTCACAAAAAAATGACTCGGATAGAATAAATATAAGCGTAAAAATATTAATTTTGAAAAAAAAATGATGGATCCATTGGACCCATTGGTAGAGCAAGGTTTAAGTAGGAATCCTGAAAATACCAACTTTATGAGAATGACACTAGACAAGTTTAAGAGTACTTTACTGTTCGCCTACAAGAAACATTTACTGATTAGCAATTTCCTGTGAAACGATATTGACCCTGTATATTTTACAGTATACAAAATGAAGGTGCAATGAAACACGTGGATGGCAATACCTGATCACTAACTTATTTGCCATATATGATACACGCTGAGACGATCATGTATCTTTCGATACATTACTGACAAGGCTGAATTTACCTGTAGTATGTTGTTATTTCTTTCTACGATCGACCAATTGCCATCCAAGGCTATAGAACTCGGTCTGTCCTGCTACTTACCAATAGCTGGGTTAGTATCACGTAAGTGAATGTAATGTATTAATCTGGAATTCGAACTCAACTCTCCGATTCCTCAATCCTAGCGGCTATCCATTACTCTACCGTACCTCCTTACAGGGAAAATAAAAAGCCCCAACATTGCACAAGTCTGCGAATGGGTGAAGCAAGCGTGGGATAATATTAAACCAGAAACTTTTGTGTAATATTTTAAAAGGTTTGACATTAGCAATGCTCCCAATGGAACGGAAGACGATAATAGTGGTATTGAAAATGAGTATCAGAGTTTTGATAACGAAGATCACCAATTTTATGTATTTGAAGATTAATACAATTTTAATGTTAACTCAACTGTTATACTCAACTGTAATAATTTTTATATTTTTTATATTCTTTTCTTACCTTTGGACATAATAAAATTTTTATAGACACGTGTTCTTTTTTCCTATTATATTTCATTTAATTGTAATCATCGTTTGTTTAACGAAAATAATATCTCATAAAAACTGCCTAGGCTGTACCATTTACGAGTAATTCTATTAATTACTAATTTTTGCTTGATTTGCCTTTCTAAAACTGGGGTGCGTCTTATACACCCGTGCGCTTATATGCCGTCAAATGCCATAGTTTTAATGTTTCGCCTAAAGAAACATAAAATTGTTATCAACTGTCTATGAAATTAGATTGACAACCAATATTTTACAGGATTCAATGACGTCATAATAACTTTTCACAAGATAACACATAAGAGGAGCACTGGCAAATAATAGTCAAGAACTTGTAATAAACAAAAGAAAAGCAGTGGTGATTTTGTTACAATTTCGCGAATTATTTGCCTCTGATTCAAAGTGATTTCAATCGATCATTTCAAATTGAAAGGTCGATAAAACATACGGAGCGAAATAGATTTAACGCAGTGTCGCGAAGAATATTTAATACACATTCAATTCTATATATATTTTGACTATTCAGAGGAGAAATTGAATTCCTGTACAAAATGATTTTATCTCACATTGTTTCTGGAAAAGCGTTACAGTGAAAAGAGGTATAAAAAGGTAATATGTCAGAAATTTGGATCGTGTAATTTTTTTTTATCGAAGAAAACGAATACCCGCCTGATATTCATCATGCGCTAAGGAAATATGATATTAACGAGAAGATTAAATCGAATAGTAAATCACTGGCTGTAGTAATACAGAGTGGGGCGCGTCTGGAGGTGGAAATGGAAAATTTGAAAATAAGAGAGAGGAGAAAAAGTAAACAATAATGTGTTATTAATAAAACGTGAGAATTGATATGTGATAGTGATTGATAATTGAGTATTAAAAAATGAAAATAAAAATGAAGATGAAAAAGAATCGTTGTAGAAATTACAAAATGGCTTGAAAGAAGAAAGAAAATGTAAAAGTAAATATAAAAACAGATTAGAAAGTTCTGCTCCTTATTATTATCCTGATAATTTAATTAATAAATGACTTACTTAAAAAAACAATTTTTTAAAGACATTCTTATGTTTATACATTCTTTTTATAGATACAAATATTTAAGTAAAAGCTCTGTTTATAATAAACAGTATTAAACAACATTTATCGGCCTGAATGTCCGAGAAATTTTCATAGAAATATTCGTCCTCCGACAGGAATCGAACCTGTATCCTATACGGATATTTTTTTAAAGTAAGCTCCACCCTATACGAGACTCGGGGTCACTCAGAGTAGAGGCTTACGTTAGGAGGCAGTTTGTACTGCTGGGGAGGGAAGATAACGGGTATCTTTTCTAACCCTAGATAAAATTAACCCTAAATAATGCAAAGTTACTCATCGCAAATATTAATTGGCCCAAAGAGTTTATAGATTTCAAATAAAAGTTTGTTTTTTATTAAAGCTTTGCACTCTTTGATGGGTTTAATACAATAATGCAAATCCAGTCGAATCCATTACATTCAATTACATACTAATACCATTGGGAAAGGTATGAATCCTCTTCTTCTATCCCCCACCATAGCTATGGGTAAATAGCAGGACAGGCACTTTGATGGCAACAGGTCTACCACAGAAAAAAATTTCAACCTACTGCGGGAAAAATCTGCTTCGTCAGTCATGTATCAATAGATGCATGATCGCCTAAGCGTGTATCACGTATGGCACATAATTGAAGTGATACTTCGTTTATTTTCTTTTGGACACAAAGGTTTATCACCATCAGTTAGAGAGAATATTTAAATAAACAACAATCCTTAACGCATTATACAATTTCGAGAAATTTTATTTATTTATAGATAAGGCTGACAAAAGGAGTCCTATGTGAAACATTTTTTAAAAAGTGTTTTTTATTGTTTTGACATTAAAACTGCAGAAAGTTGAACATACAGATTAAAAAAAATCTAAAAAATGCAAGTTGATAAAAATAAATGAAAAACAATTTTAAATAAGTAGTAGTTAAATAAAATTTTGCGTAAATATTTCTTTTCTAATTTGAGAAAGATTTTTTTTGAATTTGTGAATTATAGCAACAAAAAGAGAAACCTATGTTATTGTGCTCTCAAAAAATAAGCTGAAAGATTAATTTTAAAAGATATTTCATTTCAATCTTTAATTAAAATTAAGTTTGTTTTGAAATTTTTGAATTTTTCGCTTTGTCTCCTGTGACATTGTTGGTTATTACTAATTAACTAAAATCATTTTCAATGTATGTTTACTTACTGTTAATAATAAATAGTAAACTAGAAGATTAGTATCCTGCATAGAATAGAATGCGAGGAAAATTAATGAGCAAAAGTAAAATATTTTATATTAAAAGTTTCATACTTATATTAATGTATAAACATATAAATAAACTTTACTTATTTTAATGATGGATATTGCATTACAGATATACTGAGGTATTGTTTACCTTTGTATGAGTACACATAACTTTGAAAAGGGAGTCAGAACAGCAATGATTTAAAACAAGTCCCCACATAATTGCATAAAATGGCTGCCACATTAACATCCCAAATGTATATGATGGTTGCATAATATAATTATGCATACTATCAAAGAAATTTTACGTTTTTATTCTAAATATAAAGTTTTTGACGTTTATTACCATATAGGTGTTGCTGTCAATAAAATATACTTAATAGTCGTTTATAGAAAAAGTAGATAATAATAATAATAATAATAATAATAATAATAATAATAATAATAATAATAATAATAATAATAATAATATTTTGCTCAAATTCAATGAGGCATTTAATGCCGCAACTTATTTGCAATTTAGCTTAGAAGTTCCTAAATATAAATTTGATAAAGGCGGTTCAATTGAATTATAGGGACCGTTCGATATACTTACCCATTTCGCTCGTTAATCGTTCAAAATTTGGATAAAATCGATTCTTGGTGTAAAATGGTATTTTGTTCTTGACAAAAATTCTAATTTATTTTTAACATATGTAAAATTGAAATTTAATGCCAAATTTTGACCTTTCATCGTAAATAAACCTGCGACATTTTGTTATTCTTAAATTCTCGACTAGTATGTTTTATTCTCCTCATTTTTGCTTTTATTTTTTTTAAATTCCGTTAAAACTTGTTTTTCTTGTCAGTAAAAATAAATATGGTCAAATTTTATTTTTTGAGTCAAAAGGTTTGTTTCTTGGGTGTAGTAACATTTTAAAACAATAAAAAAAAAAAGAAAGCAAAATGCAATGGCCGCCAACGATTGAATTAAAGTTAGATTCTCAACATTTTAAAAAGTAAATTAAAATTTTATTCTCGGACAAGAAATACAATTAAGACCAACAATGAATTTTATCCAAACTGTGGGCGAAAGAAAACGAATGAGTGAGAAAACCGGACCGCCACTATCGAAAGAAAGATCAACTTCTACAAAGAAAAGAATATAAAATTTCAATTTACATTAAAATATAATTTTGAATATGAAACAAAGAATAATAAAAAATAATAAAAATGATAGCAATTGATTTTTAATGTTTTTATTAAAATACGTTTTAAATTTCATTGAAATAGTGTTATAAATATATATATATATATATATATATATATATATATATATATATATATATATATATATATATATATATATATATATATATATATATATATATATAATTACTTTTATGTTGATGTCAAACTCCCTTTGGTTATTCCATTTTTAGTTTGAAAGAAGTTGACTCTATGAAAACGTAACTGTTTCAATAATAATCAAGAATTTCTTTTGATTTTATGGCATTCTATCTCCGCACCCACCGTTTACATCTTTTGAACTTTCTTTTCATTACCAGTTCACAGACATGAAATATCAAAATGAAAGAACTAACGCCATAGTCATGGTCTTCTTACATAGGTGTGAAAAAACTTTGGATTCAAGTCGGTACTCACAAACACTAAGAGAGACTGATAACGCATGACCAGCCCAAATTTATCACAGACAGTGCTTTTGAAGACATTTTTTTTTCAAAACACGCTGGCGTCATTGGAACCTAGCTAAAATTTTCTTCACAGGTTTGGCCGAATTAACAACACTACCAGCAACCAAATAGAGACATTTTAAAACTAAAATTAAAAACTATTTTATTTATTTTTACTACTTAATTTTAGGTACATTTGATGAATAAAATCAAAAAGTTATACTTCTTCTTCCTTATCGGTGCCTTTGTTGCAACGAAAATAATATACTCCAACGGAAGTGTCCCCCTAGCGATTGTTGCCCGGGGACAACGCCCCATGGCACCCCTTTGTACGCCACTGCCAACATTAACCGGCTGTATTTTTTTGTCAGTTGCAGTTATTATTGGAACATTTTACGTTGCTTTTGTTGTCTTCTTAAGCAATTAATATTAGGTTGGTGCAAAAATAATGACGTACTAATGTCGTTTTTCGACGTATTTTTTAACGTCAAAAATCGACATTATTACGTCATTATTTTTGCACCAACCATATATATATATATATATCTATATCTATATCTATATATATATATATATATATATATATATATATATATATATATATATATAGTTTTAATGTATGCTATATGTATGGGAGAAGTGCTCGATATAAGAAATAGAGCGTATGCCAATATAAAGGTGGCCAGTAATATCAACAACATGCAGTGACTGTCGGACCATGAGGATTACATTCAAGCAGTGATGCTCACTGTCCACTTTTATATTTCAATGACTGAAGAATCCTGACGTATAGACAGAACAATGTAAAAAAAGTAATCGTCTACGAAACTCGGGAGAAACATCAAACAGCTAATGACGAATTGTATATTGTATTAATCATAGACACAAGGAAAAATAATCTGATAAATTCCTGAAAGACGAAACGTATCACACAAAACCAGCTTCATCTATTGGTTTTACTACAACCACGCTCTCATGAAGACTTATCGGTCACATTTCGGATCTCAGTTCTATTAAACAACATTTCTAAGAAAAAAAAACATAGCCTAGTACATAATATTAGACAGATATTAGTTGATAACCCAATAATACATAGACATACACACAGAAAAAAGAATCGTCACATATTGGATATATAAAACGACGCACATTCAAGAAAATTGCATTTCAAACTAGTCACAACACATTACAATGCATCTAGACATGGTCCTGTTGTAATACTTCGGTCTATCTCGGGGTATGATTTCGTAGAACCGAATCTTGAACTTACAATCTGCGTCTGCTATTCCGCGATCTTTATCGTCGCATAGCAATTTTCTAAGTTAAAATAACAAAGTATCTTCTTTGACGGTGGATATCTATGTTTCATGTCTGCATAACCACTCTGAGGTCGTCCATTACCACATATCTTTTTGGAGAATATCTACTAATGTGCTGAACGAAGGTGGCTGATTAGACAAGCATGAGACCTACATATTCTGGCATAAATAGGGCACTTAAGAGTTCCAAAAGCAGATGCTACTTTATCATGTAATTTAAAATGTCGAATGAAACCGCTAATGGGCTCGCAAGTCTTATTCACTTAAAAGTAAAATAAAATTCATCCATGATAATAGCTAAAAGTGTAGTTGAAAGCACTTGGAAAACATTAGGACTTGTTTTATATAATTTATGTCTTGAAAAGGAAAAATAATTATAAGAATACATGAGAAATTAAATAAAAACTTAACCACAGAAACTTATCAATAGTTTTCAACTAAACTTGCATATATATATATATATACACACACACATATATATATATATATATATATATATATATATATATATATATATATATATATATATATATATATATATATGTGTGTGTGTGTGTGTGCGCGCGCGTTTATCTGTGTATTTATGGGTGGATGCCTCTGTGTGTGTGTTTGTGCCTGCCTCTATGTGTGTATATACCTGTGTGCTTGTATATATATATATATATATATATATATATATATATAGTTCAATTTAAAAATGAAAAAAATATTTTATATTCACTTTTTCCCGGTATCGGTTACCCTACAAACACCGAGATTAAATCATGCTGTAAACTTTGGTTTGGGGCTAGTGTAATGGATAATTGCTCGGAGTTATTAATCAGGGAGTCGAGTTACAATTCCAGCTGGGTTCGTTACATTTCATTACGCGCAAATACCCTTTGGAAGTGTATTAATCCACTTCTCCCCTTTATTTATGGGTTAATTAGTAAGACCTATGACACTAAACTGTTATTATCACCAAAATTAAATAAAATTACCAACAAAATATTTTGATTCCTGGACTAAATCAACCATAGATGTGAATAAGTAAATGAAGAGAATCAATCAAAAATCTAACCATTTCTCTCCTAGCCACTCACGTGTGGTGGGTTGGCTGAGCAAGGGAAGTGGCTGAGGTCTATTAATGTACATTTAAGTCTCTTGGCAATATATGTATAAAAGACAACAGTGTGCAGAGACTTCGATCAATTGGAATTAACTCCTTGCCAGGTAAGGAGGGTGATATACCGTAAATATATTCTAAACGATTTTAATGACCTTGCCGATGCGCATCAACAATTTCATAATGTGATCTCTCAAGAGGAGATTTTCAAGAAGATAAAATGAGAATAATCCTAGCCTAATTGAAAGTGGTTGGGTCATAACAAATATTATAGTACACAAACTCTGTTGTAAAGACATAACTCAAGAGTGATAGAAGCAATGATACATAAACGCCACGTAGTTGGTAAAAACTTATTTTTGGCATTAACTGTCATAGAAAAATTGAATTGGGGTTTGTTTATATCCCAAATTATAGTTTCAATCCATAAAAGAACAATCAATCAAATGAGCAGAGAATTTCATTTTAAAAAATAAACAAAAATATCGAGGAAGTGAATATCAAATATAGATACATCAATATATATGCAGCTTAGTGTTGAAAATAAATATTCATTTTCCACAACAAATATGTTTTTAAACGCAGTTTACATTATTTACTCAATCCTGTTTATAATGATAAAATACATCAGGCATCTGGTCGGGAAATTAGAGTTTTTGAGGAATGTAGAAACACATTATTAATTGCTGTTGTTCCAGGATCCAGCCTGACCCTGGGTGGTAGAACCTGCTTCGGTCTCAGCTATATGGAATTATTAAACCCACAAACAAAAACAAAATTATGAATATATAAAAAATATATATTTTAGTAAAATTACCAACAATAATACTGTAAGCAAAATTACCAACATTAACTTTTATAGTAAAATAACCAGCAATACATTTTATCTGTAGTTGAATGCATACAACTGCGTTCAAAATATATTTAGTTGATGCCTTAAAATTCTATTAATAATATTTAGATTTCGGGATTGAATAACCCATAGAGATGTTGATATGCCTTTGAACAAAATCATCCAAGAAAACCATGAAATAAATCTTTCATGACATTAAACTATATAATATCCTATAATTTCTTTAAGAAATCAATCTGTATTCCAAAGTATAACTTCAACAACACTACAGCATAACATGCACATATCACCGCATGCAGTAATTATGTCTACGCAAAAATGTATATGCACAATAGCTGAGTATCCTCTACTATGTATTCAATTGTGAAATCAGAATAAAATTTATATTTTTATTACGTCAACGCTCCCAAGAAAATTAAATTTCAGCATTAAATAACCCAAGTGTTGATATACCAAATCAATCAATGAAACGTTCTTCGCTGGTGAATATAATTGTCGTAGAGCAGTTAACAAGTTTGGATGGCTTATTTCTGTCTTTTAGGGTCTGTTTGCATAATAACCGTTGGAATTTGCTTTCGCTTACTTGATCGCTTCTGTTGTACTGGTTGAAATATTTAAATCAAATAAAAAATTTATACGGCGGACGTAGATTAACGCGAGGTGGAATCTATGACGGTGATTTACGATATGTTCAACGTATCTATCACTCAACCAGTACAACAGAATCGATCAAGTAAGCGAAAACGAATTCCAACGGGTACTATGCAAATAGACCCTATAAGACAGAAATAAATCGTCCAGGGCACATACAGTTTCAAAGGGGAGATATTGTTGAGTAGCTAGTTCAGCCCTCGACCAGATGGCCTGGTTCATAGCCTTAAATAGTCTACGATTAAGGATTTCAAAAGCTGATTAATACGTTGATTAATAAGTTGATTAGTAAATTGATACTAAACATTAATATTCGGACCTGTCTTACTTCGTTTGGCTAAACGGCGTTTGATCCTCTTCTATTCATTGTTAGTTGTCTTGTTAATTGTTGTGTAACTTATTGTTCTGTGTTTTTTTTAATGTATTTTTTAGCACCGTTAGTATTAGGGCTGAATGAATATATTAAGCACTCATTCTTTTCTGTGTATCATTCACCTCGACGATACAAAAATAATTTACGTCAAAGATTATACAGAGAAAATATAACATCAAAATCATTTCATCAATCTCACACACACACACACATATATGTATATATATATATATATGTGTGTGTGTGTGTGTTCTTAATTTTGTATACGCCATTATGGACTATAGAGACACGGACTCACCAAATTGTCAGAGAGTATGCGCTCACAAAGGCAAACACATTTCTTAACCGAAAAGTTCAAACAAGAAAAGGATCCAAAGACTCTCAACGAAGAATGTTAGGGTAAAAATTGCAACCATGAATGGGGTGTGTTTTAAAGATGAAAGACGAGTTATCAATGATAAATAAAGACTTACTCTAGTTTATTGATCAGCGACGTATACAGGTGGGACGATGTTCCACAAAATAGCAGTTTTGGGGAAATCGGTCTGAGTGGGACTTCATCCATAAACTGGAATGCGGGGGAAATACAGCCTGTTCAACTCGATGGAAGTAACATGACGTAGCCTAGCTGTAAATATACAGAATACAGATTATCTGAACATTTTCTATAGAAACTGTGATAGAAAGAATATCTACACTCACACACATGCACACACACACATGCACACACACACACACATATATGTATATATATTCATTCTCTGGAGAAATGTATACAGGTTCAAACAAAGCAAAAAGAAAAAACCTTCAGAATTTATATTCTAAGTCGTACAATTTTAGAGTGTCTGCTAAGCAAGTCTGAAAGTACAGTCTATATTAATATTAAAAAAAAACAAGACATGATAATAATTTTATCATCCAAATAGGTAGATGTAAAGGTACGTTATATTCTAATAGTTTCTTCTCTCGTACCTTGCGCCTTTGGAAGTATCTTCTAGTTTCCTGATTTCTTGCCAACTACAATCCTGAGAAATTTAAATTCAACTCTCTTTGTTAGTACCTTTTTTTCCCTTCCTCATCAATAATACTTTTGTTAGATATATTCACTGTCAGTAACCATTTGCATCTTGGTCGTCTCATAGACTTGCTTGGTGTGAAATGCTTATATATACAAACACAAACACACACACGCACACACACACGCACACACACACACACACACATATATATATATATATATATATATATATATGTATCCTATCACATGAACGTAAGCCATGTTTTTTTTTTCCACGCAAAGCATTTTATACAACAGTATTTTAATACATTGCGTTGGAAATTTTCTCCATATAAACATATATATTTTTTATCAGTTTTAAATATTTTTTGAGAATCTCGATCATTGATGAGCGAAATAACCTCACTGCCTATTGAAATTTATTTTTATCCATCATTTAAACAAAGGATTCTCTTATATTTCGAGCAAAATTGTGTAACAATGTTTCGCACTTCCATTTTAAGAATGGTGGATATGCAGCGTTGTTATGCTAATTGTTCATATATCTTTCACATAGAATTTAGTCTTTCAAGTTAGTGACTGCGTATATTTGGTGTGAATTTCAGGGACGGTAAGTTATGTTTATTTACATTAAATACATTTAGACAAATATCCTCATCTTTGTTTCTGTTAAACGAACGTTTTGTCCGTTGAGCCCTCAGATTTTTTTTTTAATGTGTCGGTTGATATATTTAATAAACGATTCTATTGCATTAAAGCTTTCTTTGATGAAATTGGTAGGAACTTAATTCCTGGTCCAGATATTGCAGTTTCTGTTCAGGTGAATACAGGACAGACAAAAACTGAAAGATGCTTAAAGAAACAAGACAGGATATTTCTACACACGGAAAGAAGAAAGTGCAATCTGTCCCAGTAGATTAGATAAAGTGTTTTGTAAGAAATTCAATGAAGGTTACCGGAATCGAAAGCCTGAAGAAAAAGACTGGAGTGCGCATAATAACAATAAACTTGACGATATATGTCCGAATGTAAATATAATTTACTGAGAAGACGAGCCTCACAGAAGGCTCCAGTGTATTTTACGTTGTGCTAGTATAAGCATCCCTTAACAATTACCGTTGTTTTCTCGGTGTGTATATAGTAATCAGTAGGGAAGTCATCCATAAGTGCTTTTCAGCGAACGTAATAAGACAAGAACTATAAGGTGTATCCTTTCTTTCTCATCGCCGCTTTCTATATATCAGTAAAAATGAGTTGATAAGCAAACGGCTGAATTGCGAGAAGCAGTTATCGAACGCCATTATTCTTATAACGATCTCGTTAGAGCAGGGAAAAGATCCTTTTCTGATTAGCATGCACGATGTTTGTTCTAATTAAGACACAGCAGTAACAGTCACTTGTTTTCTTCTGTCTTTATAACAGTAGTGTCGTTAAGTACATCTTAAGGTTACGGCAAGAAATCGAGATATCACTCCCTAATAGACGTGTCTATTCCTTCACCTTCTTTCGCACGAAGACCACATCTGACGAGTTCTCATTTTTATATGCTTGCTACAATGCTGTCCTCCCTTCAACTGTCTATCATTTTTCCGCTTTTACTTTGTTTGACTCTGAAAAAAAGCTTATATTTTTCATTTTTGCATGCTCGTTTAGAGCTTTCACAGCTGAGGGTTAGTACCTGGAAGGCTGACACTTGGGAGTATCGGGTGCTGTAAGCTTGGATATGCGGAATATGCGGATAGTGTAATGGATAATAGCTCGGAATTGTTAATCAGAGAGCCGGATTCCAATGTCAAATGCGATCGTTATGTTCACTTATAATTAAATACCCTGCAAGTATCCACCTCTTCTCCCCAGTTATGAGTTAATTAGTAAGACTTATTGTTATGGTCCGGTTCCTTGTACCACGGTGATAGTCCAAGGTAGAACCAATAAAGAAGAACTCGAACACGGATATGTAATAACACTACAATAATATTACAAACAGAAATATATACAGAGAAGAAGAAAGTGTTAGTACGAACAATCAGGTTTAGTAGTAATTGTCTGAACCCGACTCTGTTTGGACTGCCTCTGACTCGACTGACTGACTCGCCCGCTCTGACTGACTGACGGACTTCACTCCAGACTTCAGACTCAACAGTATTTAGTCACCGCCCACCACGAGGGGATCATGTGGCATAAGGCCGGTTTAACGTGGGCTCTCTGAGCCCGTAGGATCGGCCAAAAATATGCCCTTTGAACCCGTATAAACGGGTTCAGGGTTGGTTTACCTCCCCGAAAGAGACTCCGCCCTTCGGCGTAGCCTCGTTCGGGTTCCCTCCCGCCCGAAGGCAGAGAGTTCAACTGATCAGCCAGTCGTCCGACTTCAGACTGAACTCCAGACTTCAGACGGAACAGTATTTAGTCACCCCACCCTCCTCGAGGGCATCATGTGGCACAAAGCCGGTTATTATGGGTAAGGTCCCATTACACTTATATAAATAACAAACTGTATTATCTCAAAAAAATAAAAAATAAAATAAAATGAATATAAATTCCGTCAAAATATTTAGATTTCGTCATTAAATAACCCATATAGGTTAATATGCCATCATATATGTTGTCGGAGTTAGTTCCTTCTTAATTCTCTAATTGTTTACTAGGGGTCGCTCTCCCTACTCTATAAATACTGGGCGACATCTTGACTCATTCTCGTTTTACTTTGCATTTAAGCGGACACATTTAAAAATGTGATCTCTCGTAGAAATCTGCGTTTTCGCTCACGTGTGGCAAAACGTCATGAAACACACATACACTTACGTACGAACATTTACAATATACAAACTCTTTACGTTCAGACACAAACACAAATATTGATGTCTTTGTCACTTGTAAATTTGTTGTTTAATACATATATTTGTTTATATATATATACAACGGTCTTGTTTGTTTTCTTTACATCTTCGTTTGGACTCAAATTGGATCCGCCATTATTTTGTAGTTGGACCTTCTAGCAGAAATAAACAGCGCATGTTCCTAATTCAACAACACGTAAACCCAAACTGGTCCTCTACAATGTCATTAAAATTTTAAATTTTCTTATTAAACATTAAACACGTCATTAAATATGTCATTAAACATTTCATTAAATAAACATGCCATTAAATATTTAGATTTATTCATTAAGTAACCCATGTTGGTCGATATGCCACCAAATAAAACCAACCAGCAAATGTATCTAAAGTTTATTACAAGCATTTTTAAATGGGATGGTGGTTTTTGAATAGCCAGTCTTCTGACAATTTATAATGTTAGTTCATGTGAGAAGAGGGGCTGACATTTTTATTTCTGGAGAACCAAGAAAGGAAAATAACAGTATTTCTAATGAAGACTTTCCTGAGACAAAGTAATGGTTGATCGATTGTTTTCCTTTTGAACCATGTAGATAACACGTGTAGATAACATTTGCAGAATGATTTTATTTTTCTAGGCTTGTTCACAGCAAATTGGTACACTGTGAAGTGTCTTTTATTCATGCACATTTTCACGCGAAATGTATTTTTTTTATCGCAAACGGATCTGTTAATATAGAGTCTTATATAAACGTTCTAGATAAACGGTCTGCATTTTATAGGGTGGCCCACAAAAGAAAATGAATTACGTTAAGATGAAAAAAGGTACCTATATATTTTACTATAAGATTGAACAAAAAATAACTAAGATATATATTTTTAAGATGATATGGTTCCAGAATGCCACGGTTATCAATTTTTCAAGACGAGGTGATGGTTCTCTTTCAGAAAGAACAGCCAACTTGAGGACTGAAAATTTCCAAGACGTTTTGCCAGAGTTCTTTAGTTTGAGCAACACACGCAACATCTATGTTTTTGTCTTGTGTTGAGCTACTAAATTTCTATCCTATTCTTTTTTTAAAATAAATATACAACAATTCTAACAATTAAATAAACTGTACCAATTTTTCTCCTTTATCTGCGACACACAATCTGTGTATATATATATATATATATATATATATATATATATATATATATGTATGCATGTATGCATGTGTGTGTGTGCGTATATATATATATATATATATATATATATATATATATATGTTGATTTTTAGTGTTGGTGTTCTAAAAAAAATTCTCCAAATTTAAAGAAAAATATTAGAAACAAATCATGACGTCTTGTTTCAAAACGTAAGAACGATTGAATTTATTAAGTATTTGATGTACATGCATGTGAACTGAAAAGGTGAGACAGAGTTGTGTTTCTTAGACATGGAAATATTTATACTTGAGTTCATAAAGAAACAGGTGTTTATTATACTGTAATTTAGAAGAATGAGTCGTTGCATGTTAGGAATTGTCTGTTGGAAATTGTACTTGCGTGAATGTTGTAAAGTTCTTTTACTTCTGTCCGCACTGGTGAAGACGGGAGTTCTTGAAGATTACATCTTGGCAGCAAGGAATGAAGAGAGAGAGAGAGAGAGAGAGAGAGAGAGAGAGAGAGAGAGAGAGAGAGAGGAGAGAGGGAGGGAGAGAGAGAGACAGTTTTTGTTTATATATGATCGGGTATCCAATAATCCGGCTCAGATGGCGAACGTGGAAAAACAGATTTGTCCCGTGCAGGCGGTTTGGTTGGTCGGAACTGACCAATCAACGAGCTAGTTTGAAGTAGATTAACCAATGAATGCTTGTCATATATTCACCTACAGGGAATAGTTTAATTTACCCACGCAGGGTTGACTGGCTGACGTGGAAGATTCCACAAATACTCCCCCCAATGTAAATGATGCAGGTACTAAAACTTTTAATCTGAAAAAAATATAGTGTCCTTTTGGTCATGAAAAGAACATGTGTACTTAAGATCAGATTCTGAAATGTGTGCGGTGTGTAGCACTATGTAAGTGGATGTGTGCTGACGTAATGTAAGCGTGAATTTGTTGTCAGCTGACGTTGTGTTGAATAGAATGCGCAAGTGCGTTGAGAAGAATCGATGCACTTGGGCATTCTATTCAAGTTGAAGAGATTGAGTAGCTAGCTTAATTCCTAAAAATGTGTGTGATTATGCGAGTCGAATTTGTACAGGTGATGTTGAGGTCGCAATATTATGGCGAGATTGAAAAATAAAATTTGCTTATTAGTGATTAAGTAAATCTTTACACCAAATTTTATGTGAAAGATGCGTTGAAAATGTTGTTCGAAACAATGAGTCGTCCAAAGAAAGTTTGAAGCATGGTAAGCAAGCAGTGGCGTTAAAATGTCGCCACGTGGTGTAGAAAATTTTATGCGCGCGCTTTTTGAGTTTCAGGATTGAACAAGATGCGAATGCTATGACCGGTAGCATGTTGTGAAAGAATGCGGAATTTGCAATATTAGTAGCGACGAATAGCGTGCATGTAAATCCTCAGTGATGTCGCATCGTATGGCTGACGTGGAAGATTCCACACACACACACACACACACACACACACACACACACACGCACACGCACACACATATATATATTGATTAAATCAATCTATATACTTCATGTCATATCTATCTATATATCTATCTATCTATCTATTTTCATCCACAGCAATACCGTATTGCTGTATCACAGCGCATCAGTGTGGCTAGACATCTGATCGCTTCAGGACCGAAACCACAATGTTATGAAATCAGTCGCAGATTCTAACCCCTAGGCTATCGAAGCCCGGCAGGGAGAAAGGCAAATTTTTTGCGTATGTATTTTTTCATAACCACGACAATCACTCAGAGAATTCAATCGCAGCAGTAATAGTAACTGTTTGCAAATTAGCTCCTTACTCCTCACAGTGCTCGACCGATTAAATTATTTTATCGAGAGCTAATGCAGGATGCCCGAAAAAGAACAATAAATTTTAGAATTACTATATTATGGAAAATGATTAACTAACATATAAAAAATGAACTATATATTTTAGTATATGAATGAAGTAAGTAAATTAATAAAGATATATATATATATATATATATATATATATATATATATGTGTGTGTGTGTGTGTGTGTGTGTGTGTGTGTGTGTGTGTGTGTGTGTGTGTGTGCAAATATGTAGACAAATAGTAAAGGACACATTAGGTAAATGATCCGGGATTCTTTAATAGTTTTGTCTTTGTTTATAAAAAACAGTGCTCCGTACAGAAGCAGAGCTTAAATTTTCGCTTGAGGATGAAACAGGGCTTGATACTTTAATTGAATTTAATTTCAATAATTATATTGTGGTTTTTGGCTCTTGTTTTTGAAACATGAGAACTCTTATGTAGCGAAGGAATAATATTTAAAAAAATAATTATAATATATATGTATGCATACATACATACATATATATATATATATATATATATATATAAATTTATATATATATATATATATATATATATATATATATATAAAACGATTTTTTTGTTCCAGAAAGCCGCATATACCACATTTTCAACGCGTTCAAGAAATTGTTCACTTTTAGAAGAAGAACTATCGGAAAAAATGCCAAGACACTTTGACAGGCTACTTTAATTTAAACGCTCCATCTAACATTTGTGTTTTTTGTTCTGGTTTAAGTTATTAAATTTCTATCGTTTGGTTTAGTTTCAAATAAATGTAAAAAAATATATCAAATAATCAAATAAAAACTGCAACAAATTGCCTGTTTTTTTCGGGTATTCTGACTTTTTCTCCTATAGATCCACATTCTATGAAGAGTAACTCAATTTATGTCGGTTTTACAAAATAATAAAATAACGTATGTACAAATGTACAAATGGTCAGAATATTTAAATTCCGTCGATTAGGCTCGGGTTTGAATCATACCATATTTGCCTTGTTAAGGGAGATAAATCTTGTGAATATCGCCCTTGCAAGACTACCCAGAAAATATTTTTCACGAATGTAACGAGAAACGGATTTCGGATTCAGTAATACTGCGTTTTTTTTTTCTCTGTCTTTTCTATCAGTATTTTCATTATCTATTGCTATGCAAAATGTTTATAAATTCATGGAGGCATGATTAAGAGAAAACTCTAAGAAATGCTGCCACATAATCATTATTGAACCATATTTTTTCCACTTGCCCAGTTTCTTCTGCTATAAGTCTATCCTATCCTATTTTTTCTCGTTATAAATGAATTGCCCCGGTACAATTTTAGCCCTTTCAGGGAATTGAAAATTTTCATTACGAGAATTCTGTAAAGATAAGAATAAACGAATAGTTGCAATATTTGGCAAAAATGTTGGGACATCCAATAAAAATGCAAATTCGTATTATTCCCATGGAATATGGCAACCATTCTTTTGACTCATTCCGGGCAATGTTCGCCGATTGCTCTGTCAGATGGTTTAATCATGCCTAATACTTAGCTGAACTGAGAAGTTTTATATCAGATTTCGCGCCAATCCTACACATCATACAACTTCATGACTAACCCTCAATTAATATTACTTCCTATAATTTTGCTAAATTTCATTTTTTTAATAATCCTACACATCCTTCGAATCCTAACAATGTTACCCTTTCTTATAAATCCTACCAATTCTATCCCAGCTAACAATCCTGCTAGTAGAAACATTTCCCATAAATGTTATCTTTTCCTATTGAGCCTACCAATCTTACGACTTCGTACTAATCCTAACACTTTCTGCTAGTCATATTATTTACCTCCAATCCTACAATTTCTTGCTAATCTTACCAATCCTAACTGTTACTACAATTCGTAATAATATCATTTCTGCCTACCAATCCTACTATATCAACCAAAGCATTTTTCGATGGCGACTGGTTTTGGTTAAGTTCAATGGCGGCTCAATTCATCCACTGTACAACTGATCAACACAATTAGTCTGTATTTCAATATGAGATTATGAATATGTTGGCAAGGACGCGTGTCTTCTTTTTTAATCATTTTATCCCAAGAACGAGAATAAAACCACTAAGATGCAAGGATTTACTGTGTGTGTAAGAATAAAAAAAAAAGGTAAATATTATTGAAGCGTAAAACAATAAAAGAATATGAAACAAGAAGACAGAAGATAACGAATGAAATTGCATTTAAATTTTGAAGAACAAAATTGGTTGGAAAGAAAAAAGTTGGAGGTGCGAAAGAAGAAAATCCTAACATAGAACTTACGGTTACATCGAGCCTAAATTCATCTAGGTACCAGAGTAAAGATTTATTCCGAACAATTAGCATAAAATTACTTACAGAAAAGGCACAGGGAAGCTACATTACGGCGGGGGAAAGTGACTGAAGCCGAGATATCAGGTAAGGAGATTCTGGCAGATTCTTCTTTCGAATTTAACAAGAATATCTAAATATACAGGAAAATATTATTAAGGAACATGAACATAAGAAAATTTGGAGTCAAGAAGACAGGGGATAACGATGGAAATTGCATCTAAAATTTTGAAAAAAAAAATTGGCTGGAAAGCAAGAACCCAGAAAAGAATTCCACAGGGGAGGACTGCAAGAAAAGAAACTGTTAACAAAGGACTTATGGTTACACCTAGCCAATCCAAGTGCAAAATGATGAGACCTATCTGCCAATCAAGTTTCTGTACATATATTCATTGATTCTAGGTACCATCGAGGAAAGCTCATCAAATAAATATATGAAGAAAATATTTATAAAGAAGCTATATTACAGCGTTGGGAAAATTATTGCAGTAGAAATGTCAGGAACATTGGCAATGTCGATTATTCTTTGTACTTTATCACGAATATCTAATAATCTATAATATATATATATATATATATATATATATATATATATATATATATATAACAGCAGTACCATGCCATATGTTACAATATTCGAAGCAAGGATTAAAATATGCACCTTACTAGCAGCCGGAGAGAAATATAGTTTAGGACGACACTTTCCTAGCAGCAGACAGAGTAAATGATTCAATATTATCTTTCCACTTCATGGCAGCAGAGCACGTCACTCTCCTCTGAGGTTAGCATTAGGACTGATAAATTGTCTCAGTTTTCTACAATAACATTTTTATGAAATATATATATATATATATATATATATATATATATATATATATATATATATATATAATTTAAATAAAAACAGACCACTTTAAGGTTCCACGTAATAAATTATTTCACCACAGCCCTTTTAAAAGGACTGCGGATCATCATACTTTTCTTCCACACAAAAAATGAAAAGAAAATTTACACATTTTTGACGGGCCGTATTAAACATATGTAAATTAACGAAGCGAGGAAGTGAGGGGGAGAGAGAGAAGACATGAGTGAGTGAGCAGATATTGACACATTTAAACGGTCAAGTTAACGGAAGTTATATATTGAAATCGAAGGGGTAGCGAAGAAAAAAAAAACTCATCGAGAAAAAAAAGAAGATAGAAGGAAGTTAAGAGAGAAGAGATGTCAGAAATTTTCTTTGTAAAAAAATCTAAAAACAAACGCTGTTATTATGCTTTACTTTGAAAGTGTTATTTGGGGGTTCATAAAGATTATCACTCTTTATGAACCCCCAAAAAACACAGAATCGAAAACCAAAAGAATCGAAAACGAAAAATAAATACTTAGTAAAATATAACTAAGAAAAGATGCAAATATTGTGCACTATATACAACGTAGAGAATGTGATATACTTTAAAATAAGCGAATACATTAGACCATCAGAAATAAGATAACAAACGACCAGATTATAAAGAGATAAAGTAAATCTTAAACAAATTAATAAAATACCGATGCATTGCAAAATTACAACAAAGTAAATCGAATTATAACTAGCTGTATAGCCCGTCTTTGACCGGGTCTTTCATTACTGGAAATTCTTGCCGCTCAATTGGAGCAGCTTAATTTTAAATTCAGCCCACCCGAAATTCAATATTAGAAACAACATATGTGTGCAACTGAGGTACATTCCCAAATGGGGGCTAACAATTTGAATGAGTGGGGGTGGGTGAAAAGGGAACTGTATAATAATAAATAATATTATTGTAATAATCTAAACTAACTATTTTTATTAAAATTTTTATGAAATATATATATATATATCCAAGAACATATAGTAAACAGTAAAACGTTGGTGAGAGTTATAATGGACAGGAAGTAGTGGAGAGCCATAGGCGCCAACAATCTGGATTCAAAACCTGGATTGAAGAATTATCTATCGAACAAAAAATCAAGGAAATCGGATGAAAACTGTGGAAATGCCTAAACGACTTATGATCACGCACACACTTACATACACACACATTTTGAGAATTATAGATATAGATAATCAAAAGCGTATAATTAATAAATATATACAAAATGTACTAATCAATAATAAATAATAAGTTAAAATTACACACACAAAAAAAAAAAAACAACATACGAGAAGAATAAAAAAGCGAATTCTGCCCGATAATAATTTTTGCACAATAGTTTTCAGGATAATGTTTAATGACGTCACATATTATGAAATGGACAAAGTCCGACAATTATTTTAAGACATTTTGATGCTTAACATTCTTTTTATAGATACAAATATTTAAGTAAATTCTCTGTTTACCGATTTGGCGACAGGTTTGATACACCATGAGCACATATGAATGAACGTGAGAGATTCATAGAAGATTGAAGTTTAAATACAGTAAATTAGACCTTGCTAAACGAAAGCCCTCTGTGGCCAAATCGGTAAAGGCACGTCAAGCTAAATGACGGTTCGAATCCTGTCGGAGGACGAATATTTTCTGTGTAAATTTATCGGACATTATTATAAACAGAGCATTTACTTAAATATTTGTATCTATAAAAAGAATGTATAAGCATAAAAATATCTAAAAATAATGTTTAATCTAAACGTTCTCACTTATCCAATAATCGCTAGTATAACACAGTATACCGTAAATAACTGGACTTGCTACCCATAATTCCCCATTGACCAGTATATACAAAGAGCCAAGCTACGAATGAACGAACATAGCCTGAGTCAATATCCGGCAGCAAAACCTCTGATCGGGAGATTGGAGGTTTTGAGGGTCACAGAACCACCTCTTAATTGCTGTTGATCCCAAGTCCACTTTGACCCGGGGTGGTAGCACATATTTGGGACAAAGCTATGGGAAAATAGTGAGTTCCCTAACAAAAAGAAAACACTATGAAAGTATAAATATATATTTTATAGTAAAATTTGCAGCAATAACGTTTTATATTTAAAACAAAAATCATTGAAAACAGTACATATTTGTAGTAAAATTGCCAACAATACATATTTACAGAAAAATTGCCAAAAATACATTTGCATCAAAATGAGCAACAATATATTTTATCTGTATTTGAAGTCATTCAACTGCGTTCAAATTATATTTAGTTGAGCCCATAAAATTGTATTCAAAATAGATAAATTTCGACATTAAATAATCCACTGAGGTCGACTTGCCGATAAATAAAATCCTCAACCACCACATGACCTGGAAATAGCATTCATACATGAATAAAACTTCGTCAGTCGATGGTGACTCCAGTCTTGTATTTATACGCTCTATCCCCGATATTGAGCGCATTTATCAATAAATGTAGCATATCTTAAAATTATATTTGTATCATATATATATATATATATATATATATATATATATATATATATATATATATATATATATAAATTCTATTTTTAATCATATTAAAGTTTTTCATAACACATCTTCGAATTGTATTTTATATCATATGTATATACACACATATAAACATATATAGGCATAGATACAGAGCTGCATAGACATGAACAGACTGAGATAGATAGATAGATGTGCGTGTGTGTCAGTATAGATCTAAGTGTTGTTTTTGAAACAAGTAAGATAATAACAAATGCACAATATTTTCCAACAACAAAAGGGCAACTGGCACTTTTTGTAAGTTTCAGAAAATATTGCTGGGAAATAAAGTGTAAGAAAAGCTTTAGACGACTTGCGACGTACCAAGAAATTACTAAAATCATTCAAACCAGTCTCTTACTTAGTGTCTTGTTAATAAGATAATTTTGTAAGTTATGCTATAGTATTGCTCTCTTGAGTGAGAAACCTTATTTCTCTTTACTTCAAGTCATAGTTTTCACTCACTTCAAAGATTGTTGAGACGTTGTGAAATCCCACGAGTTTACAAATAGCGTAGAAGCAGAAGTAGTGACGCCATCTTTAGGCTAGTTCAGAAGCCAAGAACGATAATCCTGTACTGTGAATACGACAGTATATTGGCAATAGCTTGTATCTATCAGTGGACTCGTGGGGCTACCCAATATTGTTCCATGCAAGACTTTTGACAGGAAACACAAACAAATCGCTGATCAACAGCGGACAGAACTCGAAGGGGAAAACAGAAACAGATTATATTGTCAGGTTTATTACAGAATAGCACAAGAAAAAATAGAATTCTTAAATTCTCTAATTATTCAAAGAAATCTGGAAAAGATTTTATGCATATAATATCACCATTTTATTTTATTATCGGCCATATTTTTTAAAAAATTCATGGAATAAACATAAACTTATGAAATCCTTATTAATATTGTTTACTGCGATTTCTGCTCATCTCCATCAGGGTCTTGACCAGAGACATGAGATCAGAAATGGCATCATGGTATTTTCACTGAACAATTTTGTAGATACAAAATAAAAAAACAACTAAGATCACCCGCATTTTGCATAACGTCCATTTTAACCTGTGAGATTTACCTGTGAGAACAATGTTTTGTAATTCTTTACGGCATGTTCTAGCAGGGATTTCTTTATTGAGTCTATCCGTACCTTACCTCATTAAACTGATAGCTCCAACAAGAACTGGACTTATCAATGTTTTCATGTGCCACATTTTATAGACTCCATGTATTTTGACAGTTTCTTTATGATCTTCAAAGACACGTTACAGTCTACAGAAACTGACATGTCAATAAAAATAAAAGCAAATTCTGATGTTGTACCCTTTGATCACTATGTCTGGGCAATTGTTTTTTTATTGTTCTCACTGTGTCTTGTACTTATTATTATTGTTGTTGTTGTTCTTCTTCTTTTTTTTTTGTTACAGTTACTGATGATTTGTTTTGTCTTTGCTTTGTTTAGTACAAGTGGCCACCAAGTCTGTACAAGAGACTTCAAGAGGGGTTTATATTTTGTATCAGGCAATGCAAACAGGATGATATGCTATGTTATCAGAATGAAAAATAATAATATAATTCTGACTGCTGCATCAAAAGATGTGATAAGTAACCTTGCGTATCATTTTGTTCTAATTTACACTTTTAGGGATTCCACCAATTTGATTCTGATATTTATTTTCATTATTATTATTATTATTGTTATTGTTATTAATAATAATAATAATAATAATAATAATAATAAGTTGATCACGTCTGTACTGACGAACCGTACTTATTCCTTTTTCGAAACAAACAGCATTCTCCCGCTGGAACAGAAGGGATGCAGAAGAGGTTCATATGGCTGCAAAGATCAACTTCTGATAAATAAAATGATCCTGGAAAATTGCAGGAGACGACGCAGAAATCTAAGTGCAGCGTGGATTGATTATTGTAAAGCCTTTGATAGTGTTCCACATTCTTGGATCCTTAAGACTTTGGAAATGTACAAAGTCTCCCATGTGGTATTAAATTTCCTTAAGCACAGCATGGGAATGTGGAACACCAAACTATACCTTAGTCACACCGGGGGCACAGCCATATCCAACCATCTGAATATCCGACGTGGAATCTTTCAAGGAGACTCGCTGTCACCCCTTCTGTTTTGTTTATCCTTAATCCCTCTTACACATGAACTGAAGAACAGTAGCTATGGTTACAAAATAAATAAGAAAATATTCAATCACCTACACTACATGGATGATCTAAAACTCTTTGCCAAAGACGATAATGAGTTGAAAGGCCTCCTCAATATTGTAAAATACTTCAGTGACGACATAGGTATGGACTTCGGATTAGATAAATGTGCAAAAGTAACATTCAAGAAAAGTAGAATTACAGAAACACCCTTAATAAATTTAGATTTTGTCACAAAGATTAGGGAATTGGAGCATGATGAAGCTTATAAGTACCTAGGGAATTAGCGATGGAGATGGCATACAACACCCCCAAATGAATGAAAAAATAAGAAAAGAGTATTACAGGCGTGTACGCCTGGTGCTAAATACTGAACTAAATTCAAAAAACAGAATATCAGCTATAAACAAATTGGCTGTCCCTGTGATGCAATACAGCTTTAATGTCCTTAACTGGACCATAGTTGAAATTAAGCGAATGGACGCCAAAACGAGAAAGCTTCTCACTTGCTGTCGCATGCATCATCCCAAGGCTGATGTTGATCGTCTGTATGTGCCCAGATCGGGAGGAGGCAGAGGATTAGTTCAACTAGAACTGTCATACAAAACTACAACAATTGGCCTCCAAAGATACTTGGAAACTACAGAAGACTGGATGATGGTATGCGTCAAGGAACATGAAAGTAGTAAGCGTCTTTACTCTGTAATGAAAGAAGCCAACAAATTCAAAATGGTGTTTCAAATGGGAGTAGAGATGCAAATACAGCACAATACACCGGCTGAAACTGCAAAATACTTAAAAAAGACAGCAAAGACGAACCGACCAGATACAGAAGCGATGGCAAGATAAACCACTTCATGGCCAATACTCTTCCCGTACCAAACAAGCTAACGTAGACAAAACACGTACCCATCAGTGGCTACGCAG
Source organism: Acanthosepion lycidas (assembly GCA_963932145.1). Classification (NCBI taxonomy): domain Eukaryota; kingdom Metazoa; phylum Mollusca; class Cephalopoda; order Sepiida; family Sepiidae; genus Acanthosepion; species Acanthosepion lycidas. The sequence goes on from OZ010583.1 coordinate 103,923,750, forward strand.
TGCAGGGTTGAAAGCGGAAACTGAAGGTTTTATCCTTGCTGCGCAGGACCAATGCTTGCTAACTAGGAATTATCAAGCACATATACTAAAATATTGTGTCAGCCCCAAATGCAGATTCTGTGATAAATATCCAGAAACGATTGATCATCTTGTATCTTGTATCTGGAAAATCTGCAACTTCTACGGGAAGGAAACTGAAAGAAACTGGTATGAACACCATCCAGACCCGGTTACGGAGATAGGACCTTTAACAATTCTATAGGATTACACAATACACACTGACAGAACAATCAAGGCCAACCGTCCAGATATTGTTATTAAAAACCACAAACAAAAACGGTGCCTCCTTATTGATATGGCAGTCCCTGCTGACTGCAATGTTTCTTTGAAGATATTCAAAAAGCTGTCAAAATACAAGGACCTTGAAATAGAAATCTCGAAAATGTGGCATATGGGAACATCAACAATCCCTGTTGTAGTTGGAGCCCTAGGACTGGTTGGAAAAGACTGCAGTAGACTAATTGAAGGGATTCCTGGAAGTCCATACCTCAAGGAGATACAAAAAATTGTTCTGACAAGTACAGTCCACACTTTACGAAGGGCTTTATCTATGTAATTATTATTTTTTTTTGTCAGTGGAAAGTGTCATGATGCCATTTCTAACCTTAGGTCCCTGGGTGGAACCCGGAAAGAAATGTGTAAACGCCAGAAATCAAAGAAAAAAAAATAATAATACAACCCTAAAAAGAATAGCGTAATTTAAGAAAATAAAAATACAATCTTTGACAATGTTGAACAATATTCAGACAGTATGGGTGTCTTCAAGTTATATTTTTAATTTCAAGCATAAAAACTATTATTATTATTATCATTATTATGGTTATTATTAATGATAATAATACAACCCTAAAAAAATAACAGGATTTAAGAAAATAAAAATACAGTGTTTGAGAATGTTGAACAATATTCAGACATTAGTGACTTCAAGTTATATTTTTAAAAACTCAAGCATAAATATATTCTAAAAATTCAAGTATAAAAAATATATTAACCTAAAAAATATTATAAGTCTTTGTACAAACATTTTTTATCTTGTAATGAAAGATACGGTTGTACTAGTAATCAACAAGTCGAAACGAATGAAACGCCGCCAGCGTGAAAGCATGTAACTGAATTTTCCGTTAGTTGATTAGTTACTAAGAGGAATTAATCAAACACCTTAGTATTAGGTTGGTGCAAAAATAATGACGTAATAATGTCGTTTTTTGACGTTAAAAAATACGTCAAAAAACGAAATTATTACGTCATTATTTTTGCAACAACCTAATATAAATCTATTAGACCATTCCTGCCATTCTCTTCGTTCACCCGAGGCGGAAAGTTAGTAATTTACACACGTAATTATCATGGATTTTCAGTTTCGAAAGCTCCGTAGATTCTGAATGTTTTTTTAGAATGTGCACCTTAAGATGCCTTTCGAAATTTCAGTCGTTTTTAATAAAATCTTCTGCAAGCTCCATTGATGACACATTTTTGTGAATTATTGAATTTGTTTTTTTTTTTTAAGATTTATATATTTTGTACTTGACATTTAAAAAAAGTCTAACTTGAAGAAGAGAGATATACTGACAAAATATTATTTAACATTATCATACACTGGGTTTTTCGATACGTCGATCGTTAATAATAATAATAATAATAATAATAATAATAATAATAATAAATAAGACGAGAATAATATAGGGAGATTGTATTGAAAATGATGCTAAAATTGTGAGAGACAATGCCATCTCATTGACAGGTTACGCAACACAAATGGCGTATGGAATTATTTGAGGAAAGCCGAATTGAAACACCAGAAAAGAAGCCCACTGATAGCGGTTCAATTCTAAATTCTGAGTTCTGTCCAAATGAAAATTTACCATCAAGTTAATTTCTATGATTGTGTGGCATGGATGTAGAAAATGCCATCCATAAATCTAGCGTATATGGAATGATTGCACGACATGATAATGTGGTCTCTTGCCTACATTAGTGCGCATGTAGGAAATATGAACCTGAAGTATAAGTGTTATTGCCACAAGGCCAAGCTGGTTATCGAAAAAAAAACAAAAATAAATAAATACATAGCCATTTTATTGGATTTCAACATCAAGATCCAACGCATCTTCGAGGCCAACAGGCCAGATATTACCAGCTTTGACGGAAAAAAAGAAGAAATCAAGGAAGTACATCCTCGTTTTTGTAGGCATTCCCGCTTGCCATAATATAGGAGAATCTGGCTACTATTAGTTTGGTGCAAAAATAATGACGTTTTCTCAAATAGTAACATATGAGAAAAAGTCATTATTTTTGCACCAACGTAATAATAACCTAATTAATATCTTCGAAATGTGCTGTGTAAGGTGGTATGTTTTGATTGAGAACACACCTGTTTATTACATCACTAACTAAATTAATTAAATCGGGTTCAAAAATGTACACTCACCGATTAGTTTAAGGAGCATGAAATATAAGAACTTCTGAATATATATATTTTTGTTTAAATGCATGTCTACGTCGATGCATAATCAAGTTAATGAACGTAATAATGAAAAAAATGGGATTTTATTTAAGAGCAGAAAATCATGTTTTCATTGACAGTTCATTTAATTCAGAAAGTATTATTAAGCATCTAAATTGAAAATTATACCTTGAAAAATATCACATCAATATTCAATTAATCCTTATCATCAGTCCCTTGTCAGCTTCAATCGTTAATGGGGTCCTAATAGCAGAAGAAACAGACAACCTCTTCTAGGATGATATTCTGGTGATGGATCTCCTGAGTTCCGACATTGTTATGTCCGTCCATTCTTTGACCTTTCTGACCACCTTTTGCGTTGCCGTTTCTGCTGGCGTCCGCCTTCAACAGTACATTGCCTAACGGTCTGGCAGAGGCTGTTATACCGCGTGACGGGACATCTTCCGACGCTTAATAGGGGCAACAAGAGATTCCTATCTGGTCATAAAATGTTTGACATCGCTCCATACAAATTGATTGGTTTAGGGCTCCCAGTAGATGATGATGAGCTTTCTCAAGTATGTGTTCGTGAGCGATATCGATCATTTTCCCTGCATCAACCAGAAATGTCTAAATTTCACGCTCGACCAGTAATTTGTAGCTTGAAATTGGCATGGAAGTTGATGTTGCTTTTTTATACCCTTTCCAGTCTCTCCATCGTTGCTCTGGCAGTAGCAATCCGTATGCGGATTGCTGCGTTGCAGGTGCAATGATTAGACAGGGTTACTCTAAAGTATTTGAAGCAATTGAGAGATTTGAAGATATTGTATGCCTTCTTGCTGCCCAGTTCAATGCCGCTGGCTTCTCTCCACTTCTTTTTGATTGCTTCTTCCTGACCTCTCTGCGCATGTTTTTGTATTACTTCTGAGTTTCATTACTTGAGTGCATCTTTTGTCTTAACTCTCGCCTCCTATCGCACAAATTTAAGACTTCTTTCGTGATCCAAGGCTGAATTTTCTTCCGTTGCTTTCACAGAACAATTAATAATTACACATTATTAATTAAATATTATTGACTACAACAGAATTCTACACTCGTTCATTCATTTAATCGTCTTAAAATCATTTAGAATATCTATTAATCTTTCATCCACATGAGTGAAAAAAGTTCAACTTTAATTTTTGGCTCGAATTTTTTTTATTTCTATTACTGCTTTACTGCTTCATAATATGAACTATGTTATAACAATCGGTCAATAGAATATTTTTATTCTACTGTCTTGCTGTATGGTCGACGCTTTCGCCCGTTCATTTCACTACATTCTACAAGTGTTTATTTAAATTCAAATCGGCAACATGAAGATCCAATCAATTAATTATAACTGTTTTTTTGTGATATGTGGTCTGGCAAGACACAAAACATAACTCGACAGAGTCAGTCCTGACAGTAGTTTTCAAGACTGAGCTAGAGAAGTCACTGCAATATTATTAACTTCACTTTATAGACAGATACTCAAGACTAATTATAATGAATGGATCAATCCCTTCAGGATTGTAAGGAGGGTTACTAGCTCTTACCACAACGGTTTTCTTTCATCAAAAATTATGTTATTTCTTACTGCTTGTTTTTGAATCATTTTCACGATCGGACAGCCATTTTCTTCACGAGCGTTAACGAGAAGGCAACATTTTATTTCATTACATCGCCAGGAATCGTGAACATTCACCATTCCGACGATAAAGCGCTTCTCAACCGCGCTATTGAAGATCACAAAACCTCAGCCCACAACATTAAAAAAAAAATGCTTAACATTTAAATGAACATTCCTTAATTTATTTTTCCTTTATCTACCATGTGATAGGATGTATTTGATTCTTGTTAAAAACTTAGTTAACCTAATTAGTAATGTCTGGTCCTTATCTCTTTTCTATTAAATCAGTTTATCCATTTACAGTTTAAATTACTGTTTCTAAAGTTTGTGTGAATTTATAATTACCCTTTTGCTTAAATTCCACGACATACATATAAACACGTGATAAGCTATGTCTCATATGATAAAGCTACTACATGTGTGGGTTTTGTATCTCCCAAGCAATGAGCCTCTAAGTTCAGTCGAATTTGATGTACATTACTTCTCCAAAACCTTTGGATGACCTGACACTAGATTAATCCACTGAACTAGCTCTGGTGGTTGAATGGGGGGGACTGATTTTACACCTCATTAAAATCAAACACGTTCAAAACGAAACTACTAATGTTCCACCATCACCGAGCAGACTCTGAGCTTTGTGGAACAAACTCCCGTCAGATTCTATTTCTCGGTCACCACAATGTTATCCTGGTCAAGTCTAGGTTTAGCAGCTATCTGTCCTACATGACCTCATGAACTGCTCTTCTTTCACTCATACAGCACCATATAGTAACCCTCTACCTTGACTGCCTCTATGAGACATTTATTGGCTGAATGCTAGTATAAAAATTACAATCTGGGCATATGAATGAGTATTTTCCTTCAGAAATGGGTGAGTTATTTCGAAAGAAAGTAACATATGAACATTTTAATGCTAATTTTCCCGCTGTTTTTGATACCAGATAATTAATATTTAACGATAATGTGAATTAAAATAAATATCTGCCGACACATTGTATTAAAATACTTATCATCTTATACTGGTTTTCGTCAAAAGGCTAACTTCTCCAACCATATCTTGGCCAATAAATGTTAACACTGATAAATGCTGATAGAGAAAATGTACAGCATTATGAAAGCAGATATGGGAAGTATTTCTATAATTTAGGAAATTCAGTATGATCTTATGGTTATTTCACATTCGATACACCGGTTTTCCTCAGAACAACGAATTAGAGCAGCGTTGATCGACCGCCTGCGAATACAAGGTGATCTCAGTTTACATCGGGTAAATGGAACTCATCTAAAAGAAGGAAAACTTGTAGTGAACAAAACAAGATCCAGATTTAAAATTTCAAATGCTAAGCACTGACTCATTCATTTTGCTAGAAATTAAAACGACTCGAATTTACAAACTTTGCTTAACACACACGCAAAAGCGAATCAAAAACAAAACTCGTGCAATTTCACACCTTGATACGAAATGTTTTTCGGGAAATAGCAAAATTTAAAAACCAAATTCATATAATCTTCAATTCTCTGAAACAAATTCTTTTACGGACCTTTTCGCGATCCTACGCGAAGTTTGTTCGTCGTCCAATGGAAAGGCTCGAATCATATTCGGGAGTGAATTCCCAAAAGACCTTTTCAAACCCCACGAACAAAATAAGAAGGGCAAGTATCACTAGAGAGAAGGAGGCGAGCGTATTAACACATCCGTTGACAAACGTTAAGCGATCGTTATTATTATCTCTATCTTTCTCCCTCACCTCTTTTATACTTGATAAACGAACGGAACATTTGAAGACTGAACGATTACTTCAAAGATATTGCTACCCTTCGATAACGCTCATACATACATACATATATACATACAACCACACGTACGTTCCCTCATACGTAGACATAAACTCATTCAGTGCAAGGACTACTACGAATATTTTGACAACTTTGTATCAACCAAAATACATTAATTTTATTTGTAAAGACCGTAATTGATTTATATGTATATAATTGTTCACATTACAATTTGATTTTCTTGTTTTATACCCATCTTATGGTGGGCTATTTAACTAACAAGACCAAACCAAACTAATCTGTTTCAACACTCATACACTTTACTGATAACCCACCATAAACTCTTCAAACATTCGTTGACTGCAATTATTTTCAGTCAAGAAAATGGCTACGGGAAAATAATTCCAACCCAGGTGAGGGATACACTTACTTCCAATTTTCGCTAAACCAAACTGGAAGTATTAAGCTGATGAAATTGACATGTGAAAGTTAAAATAAGTATTTCTAGAGGAGACGGTACTGCGTATAGAACCTCACCATGCGATCAGATATGTAGACCCGTATCCATGGACTGACGTGTTGCATGTGACCAGAAAGATTAAAAATCACGTAAGTGTTTCTACTTGCAACCAAAAACCCTGGCAATGACACTATGAGTGGTCCAGTCGTGTTCTAACAGCGTTAAGTGCAATCACTCAACGAGGAACACTTTGGAGAACATTATCTCGTGTTAGTGCGCAGTTTGCCGTATAGCAAAAAGGTAAGTGTTGCTATAGTAACTAATACCAAAGGTTAACTAGACATTTGAGGTGACTTGCTGGCACTTGATGTCACATAAAATGCCAGAAGACACTACTGATGTAAAAACTTAATACATACGGACTTTGATATTATTGCTTTTTTTTTCACAGTGAGATAAACATTATTGGTCTGTGAGCAACATTATTAAAAGGATTAAGAAAATGTGTGTTTGTAATATAATAATATCGCTTTCTCCTTTTATATAGCATACACTGTCAAACCGTGCAAGGTCATGGTTTTCCACGACGTCCTATCCTTTGTAGATCTTACCGTTCCGCTACTCATTTATACAAGCTGATCGGGTAGCTGATTCGCTTCCTGCCCCAGACAATTTAGATTCGATATGCCCTGTGAGTTTCAAATTCACCAAGACCACCTTGCTCACTGTGTGTCCAAGAAATTTAAACTGACTCTTTCTGAGCATAAGTATCTTTTTTATCTGTCTACACATGGAACAGTGAATAAAGCCGTTAGTTAGACCCAGTGACAGGACCCAAAGATTATGACCGTGACAGGACCCAAAGATTATGAGTTCAATACCCGGTTAAGGCAGAAGAGAACTTGGAGACGATAATTAACACAAGGAAACTGATAATTGACATCCATTAAACGTGGACCGTGGAAGTAGACCCCAGTAAGCGAAATAAAGGTTCAGTTCGACATTCCAACCCTCTGAAGAAGGCTAAAGTGTACAACGGCGAAACGTGTTAATAAAGACGAGGACAATAGTCCGAATAATGTAAATAGTGTATCATTTTTTTTTTTCACTTTTCTTCAGATTCTTTGTGGTTTTTGTGCTCTTCGTCCATGATATCTTTCAGAATCCTTCTCTCGCCTCAAGAGTCTTCTTTTCTTCTCTGGGCAAATTGTGACACATTTACTGCAATATAACATTGATATGACATAACAATTCACAGGTCTATGTAATATATATATGTAATGTATGTAATATATATATATATATATATGTAATATATGTAATATATGTATATATATATATGTAATATATGTAATATATGTATATATATGTAATATGTGTAATATATGTAATATATGTATATATATGTAATATATGTATATATATGTAATATATGTAATATATATATATGTAATATATGTAATATATATATATGTAATATATGTAATATATATATGTAATATATGTATATATATGTAATATATGTAATATATGTATATATATGTAATATATGTAATATATATATATATATGTAATATATGTAATATATGTATATATATGTAATATATGTAATATATATATATAATATATGTAATATATGTATATATATGTAATATATGTAATATATATATATATATATATATGTAATATATGTATATATATGTAATATATGTAATATATATATATATATATATATGTAATATATGTAATATATGTATATATATGTAATATATGTAATATATATATATATATGTAATATATGTAATATATGTATATATATGTAATATATGTAATATATATATATATGTAATATATGTATATATATTTAATATATGTAATATATATATATGTAATATATGTAATATATGTATATATATGTAATATATGTAATATATATATATGTAATATATGTATATATATATATGTAATATATGTAATATATATATATATATAATATATGTAATATATGTATACATATGTAATATATGTAATATATATATATGTAATATATGTAATATATGTATATATATGTAATATATGTAATATATATATATATAATATATGTAATACATGCATATATATGTAATATATGTAATATATATATATATATATATGTAATATATGTATATATATGTAATATATGTAATATATATATATATATGTAATATATGTAATATATGTATATATATGTAATATATGTAATATATATATATATATATATATATGTAATATATGTAATATATGTATATATATGTAATATATGTAATATATGTAATATATGTATATATATGTAATATATGTAATATATATATGTAATATATGGAATATATGTATATATATGTAATATATGTAATATATATATATATATGTAATATATGTAATATATGTATATATATGTAATATAGGTAATATATATATATATGTAATATATGTATATATGTAATATATGTAATATATATATATATATATGTAATATATGTAATATATGTATATATATGTAATCTATGTAATATATATATATGTAATATATGTAATATATGTATATATATGTAATATATGTAATATATATATATATATGTAATATATGTAATATATGTATATATATGTAATATATGTAATATATATATATATGTAATATATGTAATATATGTATATATATGTAATATATGTAATATATGTATATATATATATAACGTGTGCTTAACTTTTTGAAGGCTTCTTTTGTTATAGCATAGCAAATTTGGATTTCGGTGTCTGATTTTTCAACCTTTGTTAAAATAATTCGTAAATATATAACAATGTTGCTTTAATGCTTACACTTAATTTCCAACCATCTTGTTACAAAGTTAATAGAGATGTTAGGCTTATTCATATGAGAATCATAAAACAATTACAAATATATCAGAAAGGGATCCTTCCGAAGTAAAGTCATGAGATCAGGAGTCTTGGGTCTGAAGTTGGTGTGACAGTGAAGTTCGCAGAAACATTTCCGGTCGTGCAGGACAGCACCTATCTGGAGATAACTCCATCAGTTATGAAATGGTGTGTTATATACGACAAGCGGAGAAATCAATTAGCTAAGCAAGAAAAGTCATGGCGTGAAAATTCCAGTGAATGACCTATCCTTTATCTTATATAAGGCCACATTGTTTGGGGCCATTTGCAGAGAATATCCTGTTAGAGAGCAAACTGTGGTAGGGAGAAACAACGAAAAGATGAATTACTTCATGTGAGATTTAAGGGAAAAATCCAAAATGAAATGTGTGGAAACAGTTTACTAGATAGAGTTCTTTAAAAAAAGTATATCCTTACAATCACTGCTCATCTGAGACCAAATAATGAATCAGATTAGGTAATATTAGAATTACGCGGATGAAGATAAACTCATATAAAAGAAGAAGAAAATCAAGGGTTATTTAAGGTGTGGATACAGGACCAAAATTATCACTTCGAGTTGGAGTTTCTATTCTCTTCAAATATGAAAAAAAAAAATGCCTTTTTTGAACCAAAGACGCCATTTGGCATTTTTCTTGAATGCATGCAATGATTTAGAATCTGTCAGGGTGAAGTTAGTAAGCGATTTTATGTGTTGC